>OX377206.1:63825601-63953787 GCA_947396885.1 Heligmosomoides polygyrus polygyrus | reverse complement strand
GAAACAGACAGATCTGGACTTTGTAAATATTTTCCGAAGACCAAGTGCACCAAGTAATTCGCTGTCGTAACACCTTGACCTGAATTCTTCGATAAAACAGTTGTAGTTCTGTAGTTTTCCAAAACAATTATGGAAGTATAGAAAATGTTGGACCGTAAGAATCTGCTTAGCGAGCGCAAAATCTTTAAAAAATATTGTCAGGACAAGTGAGAATGCCCAAAATCGTTGAACCATGCTATGGATCACAGCATTTCGAATCCTCGCAGAAGCTTGTCAACTTTCCGAAAGCTAAAGGAACTAAGCATACTAAGAAAATTGCTACTATAGAAGTATTGCTGTTATTGTTTGGTTTTGAAATCTTAGGGATTTTTCTCGTTTAACTTGTAGCGGAAGAGGAAGGCGACGACGCCGAAACGTCAGCCGTAATAAAGTTGATGACAATCTTGGTCAACAGCTGAACAATCTCATCTATAGATTGACAACGTCATGCCAAGATTTATTGAAAGCCGAACTTGGGCAGTCAAGGGTTCGTTTCCCGTGCTACACGATGCTTTTTGCACCGATACCTTGGCATCGGATTTCCATGGAGATTTCCATATCTGAACTTTTTTGGAGTTTGCCGATGTTTTCACTACATATCCCTTGTCGACATCTCGTGGCGCACCAGTAATGTCCCAATGATGCAAAATACGATGCTATATGAACGATTCACGAAAACCTTCAACACCAATTATACACAGGCAAAAGTGCATAAAACAGTATGACCGTGTGTGGGTAACGTATGAAGGTACAGTTTCTTCACATCCTGACTCATCACATGGGCCTATGTCCTCCGGGAATGCCATTCCCTCGGGTTTTCGAAGAAGCCAGGATGTGTGATGATAACGATGTTGATGATGGTATTTCATTTTCATTTGTTTCATTATTTCAGAGAAATCTAAAGCGGTGGCTAGTACTTTTTCTGCTGCGAGATTGTTCCGCAGTTCCTGCGCAGTGGCACTCCGCTGCAGCCCAAGCCTGGAATCACCATACACTCTCATTTTCCCTGGTTGTCAATCTTGTGTAAGATAACAGTTCTACTATGGCCAAATCTTTGCCTCCGGAACGGTCTGCCCTCCCAAAAACGTGATTGTGCCTTCACTGGTACGTGATTTCGGCACAATTCTCTTCTGGTTGAAACTCGTGATCCTCTTCTTCGACTACCTCCAACTTCTCCACTTCGTCGATTTTCAGCTGTCGAAGTTCGAAATCCTGTAGGACACTTTTTTTCAGCTGTCCTTTCCGCCAGCTTCATCTCGTCTAACGAAGGAACAGCGTCCAGTGGAGATCCACACTTCGGTATAATTACGTGAATGACCATTCGACGGTTAGCAGACATTGTAGAGGTGGTGTTAGCAGCAGCTTATTATGACAGCGTGACTTCGTGAGCACAACAGAGACGACAATATGGATCCAGTTGATAGGTCAAGTTGAAGATCATGCGGTCCCTTCCTACATCATGCGTACACCGTGGTGGCACTCACCTCACCGACAATGAGAACCATTGATTGGCGTGGAAGTTTCATATATCATCTTATTTTGCATATTTGGGACACGGACGAGATGTCAGCAAGGAACATGTAGAGAAAACATCAGCAAACTACAAAAGAAGTTCAGATTTGGAAATCTCTATGGAAATCCGATATCATGGTAAGAGTGCAAAAACGCAATGTAGCACGGAAACCGGACCCCTGACGTACAGCCATGAAGCAGCACCTCTACCACCGCCGCACCCAGGGCACAGCACAAGTTCTTTGCGCAGCCGTGGTAAGCTCGACGCTCAGGCCCTCAACCATTACACCCTCCTACTTGTTTGCCCCAAAGATTCGGCAAAAACAAAACATGTTTTGTTACTATTTGGAGGACGGAGATTCTTCGCATAGTATTCGTTCTTGCCGCTCCGGCGTACCATTGAGACAGTTCCCTTGTCACGATCGACATTCTCGATAGATACTGTGTGTCCGGTCGACCTTGGTCACACGACGGACCGCTACAGCAGTGACGAATGGCCCATGGCCTGGTTAATACTTGCGGTATTATGGTCGACATAAGGCCCATGCACACTTCTGCGACATCGCGGCGCGACACTGCGACACGTGCCGCAGGGGGGGGGGGCATGTACACCCTTGTGGCTGTCGCGGCGGCTATCACAGGCGACGGCGTGCTGAGTGCCACAGGCTGGAATGGTCATTGTCACAGGCATACAGGCGACGGGACCGAAGGGGCATGCACGGGGATGTCGGTCCCGTTGCCTGTATGCCTATGTTATACTGCGGCGACGCTGTTCGCGGAAGTTTAACGATGTTCTAACGCGACGGCCGGATTTCGCGGAGGTAGCCGTCGCCCCACTTGTCGCGCCGCGGTGTCGCAGAAGTGTGCATGGGAATATAGGCATGGCGATTTTTCGCGCCGCCCGACGGCTCTGCATCGCTTTTATACAACGCCTCCTCAAAACACCACATTTGACGGAACTGTTGGTTATTGTATTTCGCAAATCGAGCCGCTGAAGAAGGGCGCTACGCGGCGCGATCATCCGCGGCAAGCTCAACATAGAATCGCGGGAGGGCAGGATCCAATTCCAAAAAGCCCTGATAATGATGGTTTTTTGGTTTCCCCTCCCTTTCGAAGTTTCATTCAAACACAAAACTAACCTTTTGTTCACGAAATAATTCAAGGAGAAGTGGTTTTGAAATCGACTAATTAGAGTGAACAATAAAAGATGTTAAGGGAAAACGTTAAAGGAAAGGAAACGAAAAGTCAGAGGAAACGGAAAGTCGCCTCAGCGTATGGAAACGAAGATGCTGCGCTGGATGGCTGGAGTCACGCGCCTGGACCGCATCCGAAACGAGGCTATTCGGCAGAAGTTCGGTGTCGCGCCGATAGCGGACAAGATGCGCGAAGCACACTTACGATGGTACGGCCACGTTCTGCGTGGAAAGGAAGACAGCATCCGTAAGATAGGCCTTAACTTTGTAGTTTTTGGAAAGCGGCCTAGAGGGCGCTCGAAGCAGCGCTGGGCTGATACGTTACACAAGTGCATTAAAGTAGCCGGTGTCCACCCTGATCTAGCACGGGATCGGGAAAGATGGCGACATGGCACTAGAAAAGCGGACCCCGCCATGAAGCGGGACAAACGCTGAAGAAGAAGAAGAAGAAGAAGAAGAAGAAGAAGAAGAAGGGAAAACGTTGACGTTATTAAATTCCTTGATGGAGTGCTCCACGCGGTCTACTTCTACACGATACACTGATTTTACATGGTACCCACAATTCTGGCACTGATTTTCGACTTTATGGGGATGGAAGAATTGTTTGACCTTGGTGGGGTCACAATCTTGAGCCAGTGTAAATCCATGACCGTCAACCTGTGAAACCAAGACTGTTTTGTTCAAGCGACCTGCGTCACGCTAGAGCTGATCGTTTCTTGCTGGGGAGCATGTCCGAGTGCAGCTCTTCGTCACCGGGCCGTCTCCATCGTGATCTTCGGCACCTAGAGTTTAGTACGCAATTGCTCGTGTCCGCGCGTCGCTGATGCCTAAAGGGCCCGCACACTTCTGCGGCATTGCCCTTCCCTATCTTTAACACGTTGACGACCAAAGCAATTTTCGGCGCCCGTCGTGTGGGACCAAGCTCTTCACGACACGACATACCGTAACCCAAACGTCACCCCAAGGGTTATTTGCGATACTGAACACTAATTCGATGTTCGTCTCACCACATAGTCTCTTCTCACAGCCGAAGGTTACCCATATTGACAGCTAAGGTGGTCGGGTCAAAATCACTGACTTCGCTCAAGCTTCGCGTAATGCGGCTGCTTAGGGTGTTGATTATAAGTAAGAAGACTGTCTTCAGTTCGTTTATCATTGATGGCATGCGCGAGCATCATCAGGCTTAGCGCGCACGAGAAAGTGAGATACGAAATCGTGCCTCAAAAGTAATCAGTAACAATCGACTATTATTTTTGTATTATTGAACAGGTATTACCACTTATAAAAATTTGTGCTGAACACCATTATAAAAATCAGAAATTCGATGTGAGTGTACTTTAATTATTACATGTTATTTTGAGAATGATACCATTGATCACCCCCACTTACTTGTACCCAGCGCAGCGCGCCGTATTTGGTGAAACGGGCGTTGGATTCGTGTTCAGCATCTCAAAAAACCTCCCTAGGCGTAGGATGAGCCAAATCGCTGGTTTCGAAATAATTTTATTAGAGATGCGTCCCAAAATCGGATGCATTGTCCGACGCGACCGAAAAAGTGCATCCCAATTTGGGACACGCTGTCTCAAATGTGTTAGGCCTTGTTTAGTGTGCGCGCGACGCGCACGCGATGCCATGTGTAGTGGCCGAGTTGATCAATAGCGTAGCTCGATCAGTTTGGCCACTAGTTTGGCCCACGCATCGCGTCACGCGTCGCGTGCACACTAAACAAGGCCTTAACCATAATGCAGAGCTCGTCGTCGGCGGCAAGCGCGGCAGCGAGCTCTTCCGCGAGCAGAGGGGGACACGCGGCGGAGGCGACGCCGCCGGAGCGGCAGCGGCGACAATGATGTGAATCATTATTGCCGTCGCCGCTGCAGCGGCGCGGGCGGACTGTCTGCGCTCTAGTCTTTCGATGAGTTATGCCGATCCACGGCGCCCGCGACATCCGCTGAGCGGGATGCCTCATAGTTTTCGCCGTCCGTGGCCCGCAGCTCGCCGCAGAAGTGTGCGGGCCCTTAACTTTCTAACTGCGGTCGCGTAGCGGCGCGTCAATTTCGAAGCGCGGCGTGGCCAGTCGCGTCGCCCTCCGAATGGACGTGCCGCGCCGTTGCACGAGTACAAAGGCCTCCGCACACTTTTGCGGCGAACGGCGGGCGGCGGACGGCGAAAACGACGAGTCATTCCGCTCAGCGGCGGCCGCGGGCGCCGTTGATCGGCAAGACTCATCCAAAGACCAGAACGCAGACAGTCTGTCCGCACCGCTGGAGCGGCGACGGCAGTAATGATTCACATCATTAAAGGCCGCCACAGACTTTTGCGGCGCCGCTGAGCGGCGCCGCTGCCCTATGCTTAACCATAGGGCAGAGACGCAGAGCTCGCCTCCAGCGGCGCCGCTGGGCGACGCCGCTGGCCGGCCGGCGGCACCGGCGGCACCGGCGGCGTCGCTGGCGGAAATGACTTGAATCATTCCACCCGGCGGCGCCGCTCCAGCGTCTGTCTGTCTGCGCTCTGCGCTCTGCCCTTTCGCTGCGGGATCCAGAGCGGAGACGGTCGATGCGAGCGCGCGATCGTCATCGGGGCGCGTTATTGTTAAGCACCAGTCGGTCCCCACTAGAAACAGTACAGTACCTCGCCGTCACCGCTCCCACTGATGATGAGTCAAGCCGCTGAGCGGCGCCGCTCATCGGTGCCGCCGGCCGGCCAGCGTCGCCGCAGAAGTCTGTGGCGGCCTTAACGCCGCTGCCCCTCTGGCGGCGTTGCCTCCGCCGCTCGCCCCCCCCCCCCCCTCTCCCGTCGCTCGCTGAAGAGCTCGCGGCTGCGCGTTCCACGCCGACGGCGAGCTCTGCGTCCCTACCCTATTGGGCCGCGGCATTGCCGCAGAACTGTAGGGGGAGACCTTAAAAGGCCACTAACCGCCATCGGCAGACAAACAAAAGAACGTCAATTCTGTTGATACGAGGCTGGTTCAAGCTGTTCGCTAAGATAGGTTACTGATTTATTCCGGCCTATGTTTTGGTGCGACAAGTAGCGCAACTTGTCGGTCTTGAGGTCTGCTTTTGTCCCCTCTCTCCCTTTTAATTTCTTTCTTTAAAATGAAAGGGTGTTCGAGCGAATAGTCTCCTAATGGTTTGTCGATTTTTCCAGGCTCTGAAGAAGGTGATCGCGAACAAACATCAGCCGGAATAAATCTGCTACCCAACTTGGCCTTGAACCAACCTCCTCCTATCAACGTAATCAACGATGCCACGATCCATGGGAAGTCAATCCTGGACAAAGGAACGTCACTTTCAGGCTTAACGCAACAACACGATAGAAATTTTCCACGTCCGGTGAAGTACTTCCGTCGTCCATAATACACGAGTGTCTCCCACTACGGTTAAATCTGAGAGAAAACTGAAATTATCGGTCAAGAAATCGGTAATGTCGACCTATACCAATTGCACTCCTCCCCTGCTATGGAGCCCAACCGATACCGATCACTATCACGTAACTCCCACCATGATCGGTTATATCTGAGAATATCGATATAGTATTGATTACCTGGTCGATCTGTGACACGTCTTCTGGTTGACATCTGGGATACGTCTTTTGAATCCTGACGCACCTTGGACGACGTTTCTCCCTCACTGCTCTCCCTTACTGGTCCCTCTTTACTGGTTCACTCCTTACTCGTACCCCTTCACTGCTCCCGTGTGTGTTTTGAATCACAACCCACATTGGACGACGTTTGCGGCACATCTTCTGAATCCCCACGCACGTTTGACGACGCCTTCGGCACGTCTTCTGTATCCCGACGCACGTTGGACGACGTGTGCGGCACGTCATCTGAATCCCGACGTTCAGAATCGTCTGCAGTTGCACTTGTGTTGAGCACCAAAAGCCTTCGCTTGCCCTGCTGTCGCATCATCCCATGTTTAACGAAAAAAAAATTTCCCCCGCGCGATACTGTGAGGCGTGATGGCATTACCCAAGCGTCATGGGCGAACAAACTCTTTTATAAATACAATAGGCAGTGATATGTAGTGGCAATGACCCTGCACGTCGCCCTCCATTCTACATCTGGGCACAAACGGTGATGGACGTCCAAGCCGGTCGTTCATACTGGGATTTCTTGCAAAAATCAATAACGCCTCCAACGCTTTTCGGGCCGAAGTTTTTCTCTCTAAAGCCGGAGTCGTGCATCTCATGTCAAAATCGTCATCAAATGCTCTTTGCCTTCCTGGAGGTCTCCTAAAATTATCATGAGCCAATTAATTATAGACAATATTGTAATTTAGTGGTGATCTGAAGTTACCCGATAACGTCTCTCGCAATTTCTGTCCTGAAATTCTAGCACGCCAAATTTGCGACAGATCGTGCGCTGAAATGCTTTTCAACCCCTGATGTTAATCAAGAAGGTTGGAATTTTTACATTGTGCATTGGAAGTATTTCTCTCGTCTTTCGCTGCATCTTTATTTAGCAAAACGCTTTGTATGAACAAGCTCCACTGGAAGAGTGCTCAAATGAAGAGCAAAGCAACCACAGCGAAGAGCCGCAGACGTGCCGACGATTGCGGTCTTCGATCGAGTTACGAGTGAATTTTGCCCCAATGCAGGGGTCCGTGCAATGCGTCGAATAGTCGCGCGGCGAGTGCCGAGTCGGCTGCTCTCCTCCTGGGGCCGTATGCTTGTCTACCCCGAGTCTCCCCCGATGGGGGACTGGGACGTGATAAGATATGTTGATATTGTTTGAATTTCCCCCAACGGGGGTAACACGAGCATACGGCCCCTGATAATCTAATCATTGCCACTGCGATCGTGGTAGCTTCTAGTGTTCGTTGATAAATACGACCGACAAATGAAGTTATGCGAATCCGATTTTAGCATCTTGAGATGAGGCACGGAGGGCGTGGCGGGGACGCATGCTGCTGACGGATGAAGAAAAAGACGAGGATGAGGAGATGTGTTACGTGTATGTGTTTCAGTGCGGTTGAGATGCCGGTCCGCAAGAAGCATGGACCATATGATATTATCGCAGATGACCTCTATGACTGTCGTATCCCACTTCACAACGAGCTTGCTTATCAGCACGGAATACACTTTGAAGCCAAGGTGAGTCAGGGTTCTGAAGTAGCCTGAGCTATGCAACGTGATACTGCCTACAATAGATGATCGATATTCCACTTCCAGACTGAAGAAGGCGTTCATCGCTTCAGCTCTGAGCAGCATAGAACACTAACTTAAGGTCCCACACACTTCTGCGGCAACGCCGCTCGCCGCTACGGTTAAGGATAGGGCAGAACGCCGCCGGCGGCGAGCTCTGCGTCCCTGCCCTATGGTTAAGGATAGGGCCATGGCGTTGCCGTAGAAGTGTGTGGAGGTCTTTACCGACTGACCGCCGCGTCGCGAGTATGACTGTATCCAGACCAGAAACGTTTTCCAAGTGCGTAACGGCATTGCCTAGAAAATGGGATACGCGGGCTCTCCTGGTATCGTTTTTGTATAGCTTGAGATAGAACGCAACAGTATACTAATCAAATAGTAATAATGGTTTCGTTATACTAAAGCATGTGTATTCTCGGCTCACCCTTTCTAAAGAGCAGCGTAATCTTTCAGAATGAATATGGAGCTCAAAGTTAAGAAACGGAACCTCATAAGGGTGCCTTTTCAAATGGATACATCTCCGGCTTACAATGAATTACGCTTTTTCGTACGTGGCTTGTGACGTTCCTGTCGAATTTATTTTCCAGTTTCACAGACTTCCCTATAAATAATTTCCTGTGTTCGTCGAATAGTCTTCAGGCAGCTTTGGTACCGCATTATGTGTCTAACGTGGTGCCTGAGCGTAGGAGTGCAAAGCCTACAGTATACAAGCATAAGTTTATTGCAGCTAGAGGAGATCTAGGAAATCGTAGCGAAGAAAACCGTCGGAAAATTTAGCTCGCAAATTTGTTTTTTTTTTCAAACGAAATTTCGATGTGTGGGATTCGTGCTGAACAAATTTAGTCCAGAATTCTTGAAGGAAGGAGAAAAGCGGCCATGATGTGACAATAGAATGCCTCATGGTTTCACATTAGGTACAACACGCTATAGCAAAATAAATAAAGGGTAATAGCAACTCTCCACCTCATAATGCCGCCCATAAATAATGTCACTTTTGGTGTCGCCGGCGTCAAGAACGTTGCAACTTCGGATCTGTCGACCTTTTCTTCTTTTTGGAATTTGCCACAATTTTGTGATGCCTCGTCGAGCAGAGATTAAAAGTACAAATTGGTTTCTTTTGTTTTAAATTTGACTTGACTGCAGCGGTTTTCCTGCAGGCAGTGGATCGCAATAACGCCTTTCCTACTGACCAATTTTTTATGACATGTCAAGGCGCCAACGTGCTACCCTATTTGCTGCCCGTTTCGAATTCTTGAAGGGCATCCATATGGCAAGAATTGTCTGCAAGGCGTGCTCGCTGTACGGTATTCGAGGAGCTGCATAATGCGAAAAACCGGATTACGGTGGCAGAATCTACCGCCAGGATGTTGTAAATCGTCAAGCCTGATCGTCCGCGCTGCTCCCTCAGTCTGTTATGGATTCGATTTGCGACCAAGCCAACCTAATCTTCCATTCCTTTGGTCCGCCCCCTCCCTTCTAACAGACATGTGTGGTAGGGATAAAACGTTGTCAACAGATTGGGCAGCGCTAGACATAGTATTGTCTAAACACCCACTCATATTGTCTCTACATTGGCCCTAGGTGTAGCGTGCGCATCAGGCTCGGCTTCCTCCTGGGCTTTGAAAATCTGCTCGTCTATCAGTATTATGCAACAGATTGTAAACGAAGAGTGAACGTCGGTGTTGCTTAACTTCTCTGCAAGGTGTCATGTATCCAGCTTCTACGAGGTATAAACACGTGCTCAATACATTTTCTAAGCAGCACATGCCGTTTCGAGAGCCACGCCCGTCGATATACAAGTCAGTATTTTGCATCCTCTATCGTTGTCTGCCGGCAATTCACCGATCCCGTGTAGACAGAATGCTTGTTTAGTGAGAGCGGGCTCGAATCGAGGATGGACAAGGTAGGCCATGAGTCCATTTCTCTCGCGCAACACTCTCCCATTCACTCTGACACATAGCTATATCTGTTAGGCATTTGCTATACCTCTGCGGCCCGTCGACTTCAGTACACCAGGGTTGTTATACTCCTCGTCACCGACTACGAATGCACATTGCGACAATCTGTCGCTGGTACCTCTCGGAGCAGCGGAGGGCGACCGGTCGCCGGCGCTTTCTCGCGTTTACTCTCTTTCACTGTGTAAAAGAAACAGAGTGGTATCGACCTTTTACATATTAGGCTTGCGTTTCGGCGATGTCGCCTTCATCAGAGCTCATTTTATCTCGCGTTTACTCTCTTTCAGTGTGAAAAGGCAGAGTGGTATCGACCTTTTATTTATTTATTTATTTATTTATTTATTTATTTATTTATTTATTCAAGGCGTAGACTAGGTCTAGCGAAAACAAGTTAAAAAAAAAACAAATCAACAGGACATCGTCATCAGCGTCATATTGGGGCACTCCACAATCTTCACCTTGAGAGACACCTTCTGCAGGTTTGAACAGAGAGTTTCCTCAAGTCATCGTGCTTACCAAGCAAGAGGTTGAATTCCTTGAGAGCTCTATAGGTTAGAAAGTCGGGCCTGACACGTGATTTAGCAACCGATACCCTAAGTTTCAGCTTTCCTCTTACAGAGCTTATCAGTATCCCATCGAAGAAATCCGTTGGATTTATAGATAACTTTTCAGCGAGAATCTTGTACATCATTATAATATCAGCAATCTTTCTTCTATTCTTCAGTGAGGGAAGCCCAAATAGTTCTGCTCGCTGCGGACCTCTTGGTATATTATTGTAATCCATTGAAAAGCATCTCATCATCGAAAAGGTCACTGTAGCGTGATCACTAGGGAGGTCCTATCTGCACATCACTTACGAATCCAATTCTGTTACATAAAAGTAGGTCCAGCACAGAACTTTGTCTGGTTGGCGCTAACACTAGTTGTTGTAAACCGTGCGTCTCAAAAACCTCCCAAAAGCTCTTCCACACGCTGCTGCGACAGTTGAACATTAGATCCGGGAGATTGAAATCTCCCATTAAAATGGTATATACGTTAGTGGAAGAAAAATCACTAATAGCCTTGACTAATTGGAGTGATGCGGACACTCAGCAGTCGGGGGTCCTGTATACACATATAACCCGAAATTCAGTTAATTTTAGATCACACACTAAAATCTCATAACCATTCAGTACCGACTCTCTAAAGACTTCGTTCTACAAAAAAGACTTTTTCATTAGAAGGAGCAGTTCATCACCTTTTTTTGAATTGTCTATCACACCTGACTCCCACATATTGGCCTGAGAGATTACCGAGAAGAGGCTTTGTCTCATTCTGACTATTCAACCACGTTTCGTTGAGTACCACAAGGTCATAATTATAGATAGCCAAATTCATAACGAGGCTAATAGCATTTCTCACAATGGATCTGATGTTAGTTGCTAAACCTCTACAAAACCGGTGACCGTTCAATAGTTTACCGCAGGATCACTATTGCACGGTGGTGGAGTTTATTAGGTTTGCGTTTCGGCGATGTCGCCTTCATCAGAGCCTGTAAAAGTCGAGCTCATTTTAAAAACTACTCACTCAAAGGCTATTTCTTCCTACATTATTAAATTGTGAAGGAGGCAAATAGTCAGGAAGCCATGTCGTAGAGCATAGTAATGAAAACCTTAGTGGTGGGATCGAAGTGATCGACCAGTCACCCGTAGCTAGAGGTGGGCTAACTCGGATGGGTGTCCACGAAACACCTTCTCCAGGGACCCCCTCGAGCACGACCACGTAGGTTAAACACACAGATGTCAACGTAGGGGCCAGCTCTTGCCTCACCGCGATGCCCTCTTTTTCGCGGTATTTTTGAATTTCTGGCCGCGATCCAAAGCACCTCGAGAGTTCTGCGTGCCGTGACGTCACGTTCGCATGCCAAGACCGCCACCTCAACCATTGCACCGTTCGTTAGACTTTCTTATGGTTAGGTCATCTAAGTGCTTCTTAACTCTGGCGCAAAGCGCTCTGCCCATCTCCCCTATATCCCCATCCCCGCATTGACTGCATGTAATAAGGTACACCACCCCGATGTCATACAATCACCTGCACTTTAAATGGGCAAGCAACACAAGATGGTGTAGTGCACTTCCTGTCGTGCAGGCGGTTACGAACTAGTTGCCCCTTCAATTTTGTGGGAGGGATCTCAATCACTTTCACCAGGTCCTGTTAACCAGCTTTATGAAGTCATGTGCGAATAAACACACTGGTTTCGTCTGGTAGAAAAGGGATGCAGAAGGATATCTCTCCTTCCTCTTGAGGTTGGCTGCTGCCTCTTGCCACCTTTACTTATATTACTGCAGTAATGTTTTATTGCTTGGCTGCCCATTCATGGGGGAAGAGATTCATATGTAGAGGCAAGGTACTAATAAAAAATCTCGCATTCCTAAGAGATATGCACATTTGTTCAAACTCATCTCATATACTGATTGCGTTAGCGCTCTTCTATTTTGATTTTGGAGAAACAATTTGCAAAGGTCGAACTCCTTGCTTTGACATTTTCGAAAACGAGCCGTGATTCATTCTTACTGACAACCTGCTACGATCGCAGTTCACTCGTTTTGTCAGAGTAGTTCATTGAAGAGTTGCGCACGTTCGATAGCTTGTTGCCACAAGGGTTTTACGAATCCGTCCAGCCACACTTCCTACTCTTCCAAGGTTTCGCTCAGTTCGCGTTGGAGTATTCCGCCGGCATTGTTGGCTGGGCTGGAGGAAGATGAAGGCTAAGCTTTCCTCCTCTTTCGCAGTTGTTAGAAAATGCCTTGTTGTTGGAGTGTTGTGACTGCCCTCTTCTGGGTGGTGTATGTTACCGAAACTGAACTTCATTATTCATCACTCAGCGTTGCTTTTGCTTTGTGAAAATCTCGTCCAGATCGCCAAAAGGCTGAGCTGATTTAATTAAGAATTCAATATTTACCACTGGTAATTCTGGTTGTGCGCAATTAATATTAGGTGTTATTTAGAAGCTACGGCGTATGTGAGCCGATTATTCGCTTGAATTTTATCGTGCGCCTATCACTGAACTGATAAGCCATCATATCTATTTGAGACACGATATATTTATAGCTTCACATCCACGTGAGCACCGCCCAGGCCGTATTTTATAATTCAATGAGAGTATCAACTATATGGATTTCGAGAGAAATTTCTGAGGGATACTCCCAAGCGGCCAATGCGAAAACGGAGTCAATTTGTACAGGACTTATGATTTTATTATTTAAACCTAACGTTTTGGGCTTTTATTTGAGTTACCTCTCAATGGATCATATTTGCACTGTATCATTTTATTGGATCGGTAACATAAAAAATTTTCTTGCTCACATGAAAAAACTGTGTTTATCGCTGACAATGATAACCAACAATTATGATGTAGAACTATAGAGTATAGAAGTTTGTAAAACAAAAAAGTTCCATATTTATTGCTCCGGACCGGAACTATTTGTCTAAATTTAAAGCTGCGTTTCTTCATCCTCCTCCACGCACTCGATATCGCTATACATTGTCTCTTGGAGAAGCCGTTTTAGAGCATCTCCAACTGTAATCTCTCCTTGTAGGAGGAGGGAAATCAGGATCGAACGCGGACATAAGTCAATCGACGACACGACCGGGTGAAAATAACATTTCATTGTGAATGCTATGTTTTACCGGCATCAAACCGAACTCATACTTATCCCATGAAGTTTATGTGCATTTACAGTAGCGTTGCTGATATCTTACAGAGTCAGTACGATCGATTGGGAGGCAATTCAAATGAGAGCCCAAAAAGGCTAGGTTTAAATACTAGAAGCATCAGTCCTGTTCAAATTGACTCCTGTGATCACGCAAGCCCATAATAATAACGACCCGATGTCGGGTACATCCGAGAGGCGAATACGCTACCACTACGCCAACCGACCACATTAGCCTGGGTGGCAGCAGAGCGCCATGAACTTTGTGCTCACGCATCCACACGGTATTTTTCGACCACAGAAGAGCATTCCGAAAAAAGTAACTATGGTTTTGGACTTCCCACACGGCACCCTACATCCTGTAAAAAAGCTCACTGCCACTCCGGAGGCTCTCCTTGTAATGCGACTGCATTGGAACGAAAACGATAACGATAACGCCATGACTCTAGTCAAGGAGTGTTTGCATTGCAATCTTTCAAATCTTTCAAACTATCTTTAAATGGTCAAGCTCGTACAATTTGCAAATTAAGGGGATAGCATTGGGAGAACGACTAGCTCCAGTTCTTGCGGTCTGTTTTATGAGCAGGGTGGAACAGCCGGTGCTTGATCGCTCACCACTAACGTACTGCAGTTATATAGATGATTGCTGTATCGTAACATCAACACAGTCCGAAATGGATGAGTATTTCAGGATACTCAACCAGCAATCGAAGGGCTCTCCCACCTTAATAGCCAGGTCCTGTTGTTCATCGGGGTTGCTAGCGTGAAGTGGTGCCGTAAGCCAAGCTGTAAGAACATGAAGAGCATCATGATTCACGCCAGGTCTGCTCATCCTACTGCTGCGTGGCAAGCTGCAATAAGCAGCATGTTTCGCACAGCAGCTGGTGTGTGTACAGGCCCTAACGAAGCCAACAATCCTTGTATCTAGCTTCGAACACAGCCGCTTCAAATGGCTATACTTCGTTAAACTGAGCTAAGTACCACGCTAACCATCAAAACACATCCCGAAACAAGTTAGGCTACCTTTCCTGCTTCCCCCATCTCCAGTAGAGTCACTGCTGAAATTGAGAGAGCTGTTAAGTGCATAAGTGCAGGATGATATTGTGTTAGTGAACATTCCTCACGACAAAATAAAACGCCAGCTGTTAGGTTGTCGGGAAAAGTTTTCAGCGTTTTGTGTTACCATTTTTTATTCCTCTATTATTCAGCAAAACGTCAAATTGCACTGCGCATTAATGCTATTTTCTTTACAGTTC
Organism: Heligmosomoides polygyrus polygyrus; assembly: GCA_947396885.1. Classification (NCBI taxonomy): domain Eukaryota; kingdom Metazoa; phylum Nematoda; class Chromadorea; order Rhabditida; family Heligmosomidae; genus Heligmosomoides; species Heligmosomoides polygyrus. Next base: position 63,938,998 of record OX377206.1, on the reverse strand, counting down.
TTCGCTCTATCTGACTAAATAATTAATGTTTCATCGTTGCTTTATACTTCTGTTCTTGAAGTGCTTATTGAAGTATGTCGAAGGAGCAAATCCGAACGATATTTCATTTCGATTCGAAATTGAGACAATCCGCAGCCAAGGCAGCTCGGCAAATCAATCAAGTGTGGGGACTAATAGTGTTGGAGAAAGCACTGTGCGCCAGTGGTTCAGTAAATTTCGGACCAGAGATTTCAGCCTCGAAGGTGACTCCCGTGGCGATCGACCTAGAGCAATTCTGGACGACGAGTTGAAGGAGTTGGTGGAAGCTAAACCATCCCAAACAGTTCGCGGGATCGCAGTAAGCTAGACGTCACTAAAACTGCTTTCGCGGATGCTTTGAAACGCCTTGGGAAGGTGATAGGTGGAAGGTGAAAATTTTTATATGATTACAGGAAACGTTTTGGACAGTGGTTGGACGCCGACGAAACCCCTAGGCATTTTCCAAAGGCAAACCTCCACCAAAAAAAGATAATGGCCACTGTGTGGTGGTCGGCGGCTGGTGTGATCCATTACATCTTTTTGCACCAGGCCAAACGATCACAGCAGAGTCTTACTGTAAAGCCGCATGCACACTCGGCAGCAGGAGTGGGCGTAAATTAATTGAAATTTCGTAAATCGTAAATCGCAATTACGAAAAAGCCATTGTTAGTCGTAAACCGTAAATCGTTAGACATTCCTTCTATATTTCTGGAGGTTTTTCTGTTATCGATAACAAGTTTTCGTCACGCCTATCGGCGTGCCTGGCAATTGCGCGCTTCGCGCGATGTTGTAGTATCACTAAGCTAAGGATAATCACATCAAGCTAGCTGCTCTACTTGTTCAGCCTTTTCCCTAGCTAGGAGTACAAAAGGCTCGCACGCACAGCAATGACCCCCTTAGCGGGCGACGTCTTAGGCACGTCTACCTGAATCCCCAAACACGTTGAGCGACGTCTTTGGCACGTCATGCGACATACTCCGCACGTCTTCTGAATCCCCTGGCACGTAGAAGACGTCTGGGTATATTTCGCTATTTTCGTGCCCCGTAATTTGATCAGTATCAATTGACGGTGATCAATACTACTAAAACAAACTTCAGATTCGTGTTAAGTGACCTCGACTACCCCCAGGGCTTAAGTTTCGGACTGCCTGGACGATATTCGCAAAAAATCGATAGTTCGATCAATATCGATTGACGGCGATCGATACCTCAAAAACGAACTTCAGATTCATGTTCAGCAACCTTGATTGCCCCTGGGCTGAAGTTTCCAGGCAGGTGGAAGACGTCTGGGTATTTTCCTCTCTTTTCGCGACCCGTAATTTGATCAATATCGATTGATGGCGATCGATACTTCAAAAACAAACACCACATTCGCGTTCAGCGACCTTGATTGCCCCAGGGCTGAAGTTCCCAGGCAGGGAGAAGACGTCTGGGTATTTCTCGCTATTTTCGTGCCATAATTTTCCCCCCATTTTCCCCTTATCTTATGGCTAATTTCTGCGGCCGCGGCGCCGATCGATAGTATGACTCATTGCTCAGCCTGTTATTATAGAGTATGATTAAAGGTAATTCAACAATTACACTTTCTAATTTCAGCCTAAGCTAAAAAATCGAAATCAAATCGTTAAATTAATTTACAAGATATATCTTGAACGAAAGCTTATCGTGCTCAATGTGAAGCACAATCATAAAATTCCCACCATTCTAGCTGTTATTGGCTTTCGTGTAAATCTACGCAGAAACAAACGCAAAAAAGTTAATGTTAAGGGAAAATAATATAACCGCCGTAACGCCGCGGTGTTTCACCCGGGAGCTGGATGTCTAGGGTTGTGGCCTGAACCTGACAGGAGAATCCTTGCTCCTTATGGCACCAGCAGGGGTCGGTCCGTCCGCCTCTGCTGTGCCCGTGCTCCTCTCCGTACCGGCCGCTCGCCAGGACCACCGAGACGTCCTTGACACCAGTGAAGACTGAACCCGGCGCGCCCGGGCCCCCTGTATATAGGTTTGCGCGGGGCAGAAGGCCGGCCCCCTAAGTGGGCACGCGCCGCCCCCGCCTCTGAATGGCCGGCGCTGGGCACAGGCGAGGCGGACGGCGATCGATCGATCCCGCTGCTGGGAAAGCACAGATACACTGCAATAATGTACACAATTACTAACAGAACACTACATAGAATAGCACAATTAACCTCAGTAACCTACAAACACAGAAATACATCAAATACATCACTACTGCGAGGCCTCGTGCCTCGCGCATCCTTCACACAGCAGACCAACTCGACGGAAACAGTTCTTGTACGAGCAATCTAAAGATATCGCGTGCCGAGCGACCGCATGGTGCGAACCTATCATGTGATACACCAGAAAACTTTTCTTTTCACAAACACTCTTTTCTGCATTTGGATGTGTGCCCAAAAACGTTACTGTAGCATGTAAAAAGGGCTGAAATAATTTATTCGCTTCCAGTCAACTCCTTTAGTGCGATTTTAAGTTTTTTAATTCTTTTAGGTCTTTTTAAGAGCATCTTGTGCGGCATTCTACAGATGTGTGTCTGTATTCAAAAAAGTCCAATGTGAACTGCGAAGGCTGCAGTTTCAACTTCGTTTTGATTCAAAAACCCTTATCCGAAACTTTCAAGAGAAAAATTCTATATAAATAGCCACAGAAAGGTAGTTAAGCGTTTACTGGCCAACTAAATGTAGGTAGCAATAACGGCATCGCGACGCACATGATTCCAGAAGCTCTGTCAATTCTAGAGAGCTTCTAGCAAAGACGTTTCTCGACCTTGTAGGCGTTCACAGCCTCTGAAGCGAAAGAGCCTTGTTCAACAAAATTAGTCGAACGACAACCGACATACGATTATCAAGGGTGCATGGTTTGTTTGCACTGCTTGCTTTTCCAAAACTTCTAAATATTGCACCACTAAATGTCTGTACTTGAGTGGGCTACCCTCTACTGGTTTTGCAACAAACACTTGCTTTCCGACAACGCATAACATTCTAAGCGTGGTTCGAAGGCGATATCACATCACTAACAGAGGACCAAGACGGCTTCAATCTGTTTTGAAATCAACTGTAAGCTTTGATTTTATGATGGCACGTAGAAACGTCACACCCTCCCACCCGTGCAATCGATTGTGTCAGGCTTTCGCGATGGGACGCCGCACCGTGCAGTGGAGCCGACGACTATACCTTTGTCCTTGGGAAAAAATTTCGAATTTCGAATGATCGAATAATATTCGATTTTCAAAATTTCGAATTTCGAATGATCGAATAATATTCGATTTTCAAAATTTCGAATTTCGAATGATCGAATAATATTCGATTATCAAAATTTCGAATTTCGAATAATCGAATTTCGAATTGTCGAATATTCGAAGAATCAAATAAACACCTTACTTATTGTGGTCACCCAATGATTGACATTTACTTATTTTTTATTACCCACTGTAAACTACGTTCGACAGAGCGACATATATGAAGGCTTCAGATTGTCATTATTCTTGTACCAGTTGGTTAATTGCGAAAAGGATCGGAGTACCGAACCGAGGCTGTGGAAGTCGGTGTCCAGGCTCAGACGCCGTTGTTCAAGCGCCGCGAAGGCTGCTCCATCCATTTCCTTCACGAGACCAAAACACGGTGACAAAACTATAATGAAGCACCCTTGCTTCCCTAAGAATTCGTGCCCCGAGAAGGGAGAAACACTTTGGATAGGCAGAGCTAGATTGTTATAGATCTTGCTCCATAGCTTACTGCCTTTCCTTAGGTTATACCGAAGCTTCTGGGTGGTAAAAGAATGGCTAGCATGGACGAAGATGTAACACAAAGGCGATCTGGTGCAGAAAAGGCACATCGGAGGCTCATGAATGGTTCAGTCTGTGTTGTGGCTCCGTTGAAGAGCTACGCTTCACTTGTAAGCAAACGGACCCGAAGTCCATGGTTGGAATCTAATCTGGTAAGACACTACGACTTGGGTAGTGTTATTGCGAAAATGTGGATGACTCGCTTTCATAGGAAACGGAGTATTACTGGCTCTTGTACCCCATAGCGCTTGCTTGCTCTTACTCTGCTTGCTCTTACTCTCTTCTTTAACGTCTTTGCTGGCAGAAAGCCGGAGCTTCCCAGGCTCCAGAAAGTGCTACCTCCCTACCAAGGCTCCTTCCGGCTTTAATCGTTCTGTCGTTGTACTTGGGGTAGAAATACAAAACGGAGATCCTCCCGTAGTATACCGAAGACAAAAGCGTCATTAAACAGCCATAACCCGATTCATTTGTTATTCACCCACTCACGTGACTGGTCGCAGGACGCTCGATGGCGTTCGAAGAAAGCAGGGACGCAGCGGAGGTCCGCGTTTGCCCGCGCTTACCTCGCGTCGACTAACAAGGTAAGTGTCTGAAGAGTATGTCTGAACGGGAAGAGCGAGTCATATAGGGAGGATCTCCACCCCTCAGTTAGTATAAAATGTGTTTATTTTTCGCCAAGTCGTTAAACCTAAGGAGTAGGGGATCGTTGTAGTTACAATGTAATCGGCGCCTCACGAGTTCGGCGATCTTGTATGCCCGCGATGCCTGTGCCGCAAGCAGGTCGCAGCGCAGTGCATAAAGACGTTGTTTCATGCGAGGGAGATCAAGGGTACCAATTCTCCTGCGCTGCTGCACTTTTGCATTTCAAGTCATTGTTGAGATTTGATGGATTCTGACGTCTTACCATTTCAGAGGTTTTCAACTACTTTTTCCAGCTGCATGCAGTGGTATTCAACATAATGATGTATAAACGTTCAACATCAGTGATGCACAGGCACAACGTGCATGAAGAAGCACTGCTCACAATACGGACGACGTATGAAGGCTACAGGCTACAACTTTCTCATTGCCTTGTGGTTAAAAAACCGGTCAGTAATAAACAAGTGGCAAAAAATTTCTTCTCGGCGTACAACTGGAAAATTAGGCAAAAACATCTGAAAATGGTATAGATGTCAGAATCGTTCAACTCTCAACCAAACATGAAATGCAAAAACGCAGCAGAGCAGAAGAATCGAACACCCGACCTCCCACCCATGAAACAACGTCTCTATCCACTGCGCTCCGAGTCACTTGCCGGGCGTACAATACCCATGAATTCTATTGTAACAGACTTCCTACTCCTTGTGTTTAACAATTTGTCAAAAATAAACCCATTTTTACACTAATTGAGGGGTAGGGATTCTCCCTGCATGACTCGCTCTCCCCTTTCAGACATGCGCTCCAGGCCCTTCCCTTGTCAGATTGCATGCACACAATTCGTCCACTTTGAATGACGCGCGAAGCAAAACACCGTTCTTATCAAAAGGTCACAATTCCCTGGTTTTCGAGGAGGAGTGCCATTAACTTGTTAAGAGGTTGATAAACAATATTCGAAATTTGATTATTCGAAATTCGAAGCCTTCGAATATTCGAATAAACGAATAATTCGAATATTGGACTTTCTCGAATATTCGAATAAACGAATAATTCGAATATTGGACTTTCTCGAATATTCGAAAAAACGAATAATTCGAATATTGGACTTTCTTCGAATAGTCGAATATTCGAAAATTCGAAATTCCAGAAGGACAAAGGTATACCGACGACGCGTCACAGTCCACTGGCTTAGCAGCTTCGACGGGAGCAGGAGTTCAGATTACGGGAGACAGTATCGACTTAACGTAATCCGGAATTGGGCGTGCGGCTATCTTGCATTCTCAACACGCCATATTTCACGGTAAACGCTAAGGAAAAGCACTTTGCAACAGCTGTTACGAAACTGGAGCACGATAAATGCTAAACAGATGCACTTTGGAACTGCTCTTGCGATTCGTGGTTGTGAAATGCAGTTGCTTACTGAGTGTATGCGTCACACAGTCAGTTTTGCTCATACAGCCCGCTTAGAATCCACATTTTTTGAGAACCGCATCCATTTCGACGTTATGATATGGGTTTTTTTACGACCATCTTCGGGGAAAATCAGGTGTTGGATCACTGAAAAGTCATCAGGAAATTGGAAATTCTAGCTATTCTATTCATATTTTTGTGGATGAAATCAATTCCCGACTGCTAACAATCCCTTTGTGAAATGCATATTTTCCGTGACTCCTAACTGCACTTCTTTCCTTCGATATTGGATACCGTGTATCTCCTTTTAAAGCATATCCTACGCTATCAAAAAATGTACCGCACATGCCTCCAGCTTTTGAAATCTTTCAAATCTGACCCGAAATAGCCGTTGCACACTCTCAAAACGAGACGGCTCGTACGAGTGGGCGAGTCGTACGGAGCCTTCGTGGCGGACCGTGCGATGCGTGCCCATACATCGGGCATCCTGACCGTCTCCCGTGTTTTCACGTGCCATCTGATTTTGTTGCACTTATTATGCTAATTACTCCACACCATGACGTGCAGATCCTAAAAGTGGGCCAGTCGTTACATGTCACGTTGAGTGACATCATATAGACGACTGTTGTAAATTATAGACCGTATTTACGGAAATTTACGGTTTACGACCCAAAATATCGTAAATCGTAAAAAAATACAAAAATCGCCGTAAATCGTAATTACGCACACCCCTGCTCGGCAGCGGCTTCAGCGGCAGCAGTGTTTAAGCATAGGGGCGGGAATCAGTGTCCCTATGCTTAATCACAGCTGCCGCTGCCGTCGCTGCCGAGTGTGCATGCGGCTTAAAGTCCCCCTCCCAGACTTCTGCGACGTTGCCGCTACCCTATCCTTCATCATAGGGGAGGGACGCCGAGCTCGCCGCCAGCGGCGCCGCTGGAGCGGCACCGCCGGAAATGATTTGAATCATACGAGACGGCGGGAGAGTCTGTCTGCGCTCTGCCCTTTCGCGGCGGGGTCCCGACTGGAAAGACTACAGTACCTTGCCGTCGCCGCTGGCCGGCCGGCAGCCGCCGTTGAGCGGCGTGACTCATCCATTTCGCCGTCCGCCGCCCGCCGCTGGCCGCAGAAGTCTGCGGGGGCCTTAAGGAAATCGACGAAATGCACCGAAAATTGCGTCAACTCCAGCCAGCATTGGTCAACAGAAGGGGTCCGATTCTTCTGCACGATAACGCTTGCCTACACGTTTCGCAAATCACTATTCGAAAATTGAACGAATTAGGAGTTAAAGTTCTGCCTCGCCCGCCATAATCTCCAGACCTATCACCTTTTCAAACACTTTGAGAACTTTCTCGCTGGTAATACCTTCGCCAATCAGGACCAAGCCAAAACAACTTTCGTGAATTTTGTCGAATCTTGACCACCAAATTTTTTCGCTGATCGAATAAGTCGACTGGTGGCCCGTTGGTAAAAGTGTCTGATTCGGTGCACAATCTAATAGTTCGGAATAGACTCTTTGATAAGCAGTGTGTATTGAAGAATTGCGTTGTATACCCAAATGAAAGACTGGGGGATTTCTCAAAGATAAGAGCAATTTAAGAGATCGAGTGCTTAGGCTGCAACGAAAAATATACAGGGTAAACCGGAAGGTCTCTGGCGGTACGCGTAAAGGAACATCTAGTCAGCAAAAGGCGTGGATTACCAAGCAGCCCACTTATAAGGGAAGGGTCAATCGTATGTCTGAACGGGGGAAAGCGAGTCATATAGGGAGAATCCCCATTCCTTAATTAGTATAAAAATGTGTTTTTTTGCCAAGACGTTAAACCCAAGAAGTAGGGAGACCTTGAAGTTACAAAGGAATAAGGCGCCTCACGAGTTTGGGAGTCTTGAACGCCCGCGATAGGTCTGCCGGCAACCGGCTCGGAGCGCAGTGGATAGTGACGCTGCTTCATGCGAGGAAGGTCGGGATTCGGTTCCTCTGCGTTGCTGCATTTTTGCATTTCAACATATTGAGATTTGGGGGATTCTGACGTCTATACCATTTTCAGAGGTTTTTGCCTAATTTTCCGGCTGCATGCTGTGGTATTCAACATCGTGATGTAGAAATGTCCATGAGTGATGCACAGGTACAAAGCGCATGAAGCAGCACTGGGCACAATACGAGCTAGCGGCTACAGGCTCCTCACAGTCTGTTTCCACACATGGACCAATGACCTCGGGAAAAGCCATCCTGCTCGGATTTTCAAAAGAGACCAGGATGTGACGTCAAAGGTGGTTAAAATGAGAAACGAGGTCTATGGATCCCGCAAATTAACATGAACGGTACGGTCGATACACTCTTTCCCTCATCTTTGCCTGTCACCTGGAAATCAGAGGTCTGCCTAAAACCTAACACCAACAATTTCCGCCGGTGCTAGAGTGGTGATCCACCTGCTCACGCTGAAGTGTGGCCCACCTTTAGACAAGGAACTCTTCACGGGAAGAAATCAAGCTGGCCAAACGGATGGCCAACATACTTAAGGACTTCGAAGCACGTCCACTTGAAGTTGACGAAGTCGAGCAGCTGGAAGTGGTGGAAGAAGAAGAAGAAGATTGGGATCCGCAAGATGAACGGACGGACGTGGAGAGGCAAGCAAGCAGTGGGCATATGATAAGGTTTTCGGGTGGAACTCTTGTTTCGGAGGAAAGGCTACGTCTTCAATTGGAGTTCGGCTGTGAGCTCATTACCATAAATGAAGGCGCACCGTGATTTGGCTGCTGCATCACTGGTCAACGTCCAACTGTAAGGAGCCTGTAGATTTTATACCCTGTCCATGTTGTGACCAGTGCTTCTGTTTCATGCACTTTGTGCCTGTTTATCACAGGTGTTGAGCGTGTGTACATTTATGTGTATACATCATTATGTTGTGTATACGTCATTATGTTGAATAGCTTTCTCATTGTTTTGTGGTTAAAATAACCGGTCAGTAATAAACAAGTCGCAAGAAAGGTACTCTCTACTGCGTACAGCTCTAAAAATGTGCAGAATACGTCTGAAAATGGGATAGACATCAGAATTCCCCAAATCTTAACCATTCAGTTGAAATGCAAAAACACAGCGGTGCAGATTCGAGCCCCCCGAGCTCCCTCTCATGAAGCAACATCACTATCCACTGCGCGTCGAGCCGCTTGCCGGCAGAGGCATCGCACGCGTAGAAGACCCAAACTCGTGAGGCGCCGTATTAAATTGTAACTTCAAGGTCTCCGTACTCCTCGGTCTTAACGACTTGGCAAAAATTAAGCACATTTTTATACTAATTGAGGGTGGGGAATTCCCTATATGACTTGCTTCTCCGTTTAGACATGCGCTTCAGACCCTTCCCTTGTTAGTAAACATAGAAATGATGCACACAACGGGAACGACTTTGACGTGAAGTGTGGTAATTTGGCCATTGAAGGAGAGATATCGGCAAGGAAAGCGTTAGAAGCGTTCTGGATTTTTAGTAAAAATTCAGTAATGAGCAACCGAAACGAGTTCCTCTCTGTTACAAGTGACTCCTTGTCATTTGGGTCTCACTGTGCGCTGTAAATGACTGGTCAGCGGCAATTCCACTGAGTGTGTCTCATTCGCCTCTACTGGTCTACTAGCGTGAGGACTATGACTACTACGGTGGATCGTGTGCCTGAGTTCGTCTCTTACGTTCGGGTTCTGTGTAGTGGCTCGAGGAGCGGGTCGAAAATGCTAGTGTGCCAAGGCGCTTGGTGGAGTAGAGCGCAGATATAAACCTGTGCTCCACTTTCAGGTCTCCGAAGGCGATGGAAAGTCGAAACGTCATGCCGCAATAATAAAGACCCACCTAAAAACTCGTCTGGTACAGCATACCGACAGCACACTATCTCATCATGCCGAGGCTTCAAGAAGACAGAAGTTGGGAACTGCTTCAAAACGATCTTTTTTAAAATTCCGTCCTGGATTCGAAGGCGCATCGTGAGCATAGGCTGATGAAAGCGGTAGCACGGCTTTATATGTGACACTAGTAGCTCACAAAGCTTACAAAAATAGGAATACTAGTCGCAGTGGCATTTTCAGGTGAGATGTATACCACGGGATGCGGCTTCGAACCCTAATTCCATGTACATGCTCCGTATCTGCCAAACGCATCTGGGAACTGAGCTGTGGACCACCTTCACCTTGCCTTCTATGCCCTCTATATCCAGATGCATCCAGATGCAAAAAACTCTTTGGAAGTCACCGATCCTACAACGTCGAAGCATCATCATATCAGTCAAGGACAAGACGAAGAAGAAAACTGTACAGCATAATCGCCATCGCTGCTCTTCAGGTCTCTACCGCCGGTTGCTGCTCAGATGTAGTAACAATGCAAGGGACCACATCATCCTGCACAATCAATAATGATAGCGAGCAGTGCACGTTCGACCAAACGACGCAGTTAACACTACAACCAATTGGCCAAGAAGTTTGTCTGCTACTGAGTGATGATCAAAATCGCCCAATGGCAACAGTTGCAATTCGATTAAAGGAAGTGTCATATATTTGCAAGCAAAGAAGCGAATATTTCACAAGAGACCACGAATTCTACACGGAATCTCGCCATCAATGCTACAACACCGAAAGCGGTACAGAAAATGCAGCGCTCTTAATCCAGAAACGAAACTACACGACTTCAGCATAATATCCAATTCTAACCCAGGATTTACATTCTGCGTACCGAGCTGTCGCTGCCTCTGGTGCAACTGGTGCTTCCACTGCAGTTCTTCCTGCCTTTTCTACAGATATTACGCCCTAACTTCGTCATCAACGATCTACCGAATTTTTTCCTGTTCCACATGGAATATCCAAACAAAAGGATTCATCTCCGTAGCAACTAAAGGAAGAACGTCCACCGAGATCTTCACACTTCAACCAGGAATCTCGTTCACATGGAATAACGTTCAGTTAACGCTGACAAGCACTATCTCACCAAACCTGCCTATCCTATCAAGCTACTTCATCACTGATGGTCATACAGTAACGCGTATTGAAGCGTCACCTCAAGGACAGCTCCTACCAAATTCACCCGGACAGCTACAGTGCAAAACAGAGAACGACGCTAAACACTTCAGCGAATCCCTCTTCGCCAGATACGCATGCTCTTGTACGCCAAGGACGTATACAGTCGTCTGCTCTTGCCCAAAAGGCAATTTGTCATCATTTCTACACAACAAGTACAACAAACTCCCAATAGCAGCGCAACAAGTAGCAATAATAAAAGAAGACTCGTCAATAAAGGCCAAGACAACGATCGGCTCGGCGCTAACAGTCCAAATATCGGCACACGGCCTCATCATCACCAGCGCAAGACACAACAATTCCTGCCATGTGAAAGTCGGAAAACTATCGGGATGTTTTTCATGCACGCAAGGCTCTATGACGAATCTGTCCTGTACGTCATCAGTAAGTGAGGAAACCGCTCAAGTCGAATGCCAGAACATAACGCAACTCGTGAAATGCACGCCAGAAGGAACTGTTTCAACTCTACGTTTCCACTTCTCCAACTCCAATATCGACCTCAACTGCTCTGTTCGCTGCCCAGGATCAACATCTTCGATAAGCCTCAAAGGCCAACTCAGTTTCGTAAACGAAGGCATATTTTTATCGCATGTAGTTTCAAGGAATACTTCTTCATCATCTGGCACCATATTAAACAACTATCCCTTTTCTTCCATTTTCACAAGTATGCGTAATTTTCTTTCAGTAGTACCTAACTTCTTCAATCGATTTAAAATGTTTTTTGTATTGATTTTATGCCTCCTCCTGTTGTACTGTACAATCGTTATGTACCTGAAGCACAAGAAGAAAACCATACTTCTTTCTAAGATACGAACATCGAAATTAAAATAACCACTATAATCTTTTTCTTACCTTTTTTGGGCGGGAGTGTCTTGGATCTTGCAATTCTTTCCAAACGATTTCCATCAATACAATCTTCAATACGTTCCTTAAGATCTTTTCGGCTTTGTAATCATTCATATTGAGACATATGTTTTGTCTGCTCTAAAGAATATTACTTTCTTTCATCGTGTAATATGAAAATTCGTCATTTCTACGCGTATAAAAGCTCGCCTGGTTTACATGAAATTACTCCTTCAATAAAGCCGTCATATCCACCTCGCTTACCGCCAGCTCCAAGAAAGTCTGCACGCGAGGTCTCCTTGGCGTGGCAAGACGGAGTGGTTCGTGGTTCGGCGCCTCTTGTGATGCAACACTTTTGCACTTCCTAAAGGACCCACCACAATCAACCAAAGCACACCATGTCAAAATATGTAAACTTGCATGGCGTTTTATTTAAGAAATGTGCAGATGATATCTTGTTTCACCTTTTATAATACTAGGGAAGGGTTTAGTACTCCCAGTGAACTTCACGTAGAGGCCAGATTCATTAGAAAGGGCTGGGAATGATGATTACGAATATGGGTTTAAAAGTCACAAAATGAAACTCCTGATCGAGTTGATACCTGTCGCTGGGTGGGGCTGGCTGTGCGAAAGTTCTGACACGAGAGCAGTGAGAGGTGAGGGCTCCGCAATAATGATCCACCAACGGCGGCGGTGACGCTAGGATGGTACTCCAGCTCGACAGGTGTGGGGTGCTTGATTTTGTTCGCCTGGCTGCCGTCTTTTTTGCTTTTTTGCACGTTATGATTTATCATGGCCTTTTTCAATTACCTTTTATTCTGAATTTTGACACTATTTGTGGTTTTCCAAGGAAAGCAGGGAGCATTTCCGCAGCGGGTTCACTTTGAAGCTCAAACCTTGTGGTTAAAGCATCCTCCAAATGATAACCGGCACTATTTATTTATTTACTTCGTGGCGTGAATCACATCGGAAATGCACGCGTAAAAAGATGTATAAACAAACGAACGGAACAAACAAACCCAACTGCAAGGAATCAAAAACATGCAAGTGAGAACGGAATAACCTAAAAAAGTTCACTTCGAATAAGGAGATGCTTAAAATGAGAGACAAACATATCAAGAAAATCTTCATTCTCACCAATGAAAAGGTTTAGCTCCCTAAGGTGTCTGTAAGTGATGAAGTTAGACCTAACCTGCGACCTTGCAACGGCTGCATACAATCTAAGTCTACCTGCTTTATTAATCGTAAGCGGTACTCCAAAAAACTCAACAGGATCTAGAGACCATTTCCTGGTGAGGATTTTGAACAACATAATTAGGTCAGCCCATTTTCTTCTTCTGCTAAAACTGGGTATGCTGAGCAGCTTAGCCCGCGTGGAACCGTTAGGGATGTCTTCGTAACCCATTTTATAGCACCTCATAAACAACTTACGAGTGAAGTTATTCTGAACACTTTCGATAAGGTAGGTGTTCTTTTTTGACAAGGGTTAAAAATAGAAGAAAAAAAAGAAAACGAAACTCCATAATAGGTCTTACGTAGCACTTATAAGCGCGCAGAAGAGCACCCGGATCATTTGTTTTTAGCACCTTGAATAAATTGTAAGTCCGGAAGCTGACCTTTTTTACAAGTAGTTTTTAATTTAGGTCGAATTTTAGCTCGCTCGTTATAAGGAAGCCTAAGTCTCTAACATCAGAAACTTGCTTCAAGTCCACGCCATCGAGTCTGTAGAATGGAGAGTAGGCTTGGTGCCTTGATTGTATTACAAGACATTGCGTCTTTTCGGCAGCAAGTGGAAGATCCCAGTCTTCTGCACACTTGCCAACGAAATCAATAGCCGCTTGAACCACACGAGAGCTTTCGGCTTTGTCCACTTTTTTTGTAGATTTTCACGTCGTCAGCGTACATTTTGCACGTTACGCCAAACCTAGAGACCGAATCAGGCAGCTCATAGGTATATAGGAGGAAAAGCAGCGACGACAATACGAAAAAACCAAAGAGTAGCTACCCTCCACTCTAACCCGGTATGTCCTACCTAAAAGAAAACTCCTTTTCCACGCTACAATCATCGGATGTATACCAACTGTTTTCATTTTGAATACTAATTTTTCTACAGGAACCTTATCGAAGGCCTTGGAAAAATCAAAGTAGACGACGTCCACTCGATTTTTGCTTTCCAGAGCTCTGGTCCAGTCATTTATGGAGGTAAGAACTGCGGTTTCAACCGAACACTGCTTCAGGAATCCGAAATGTTCCTTAGAGATGATACTATGTTCTAACATGTGCTCCAAAATATGCTTTTTAGGGATTTTTTTCAAATGCTCTTGCAAAAATTGATCTTATACTTACGGGACGATAATTTCCTGGGTCACTGAATGAAGGTTTTTTGGGGATTGGGGTAATAAACGCATGCCTCCACCTACGAGGAACGTCGGCTGTCATGTAGCTCATGTTGTAAATTTGTTCCAGAGCATAGGCTGTGCAAACGACGACGTTTTTAACAAAAAGTAGAGAAGGAAAGTCTGGTGAAATTGAGGAAGACTTAGGCCACTTGGACAAGACTTCAACAATTTCATCTTTATCAAACCATAGCGAAGGCCTCATTCAAAAAAAAAAAACTGGATAGATTACCACCTTTAAAAGAGATAGAAAAAGGGCTAGTTCCTGAAGACTTACCAAAAACTTTTTGAAATTCGTTTGCTAACAAATTTGCTTTTTCAGGAGCCGACGATGTTAAGATACCATCCCCATCTACTAGGTTTGGGATAGCTCTGTTTTTCCAGAACGAGACTTGATATACCTATAAAAGGCCATTTTGTCTTTCGAATAGATATTTTTTCCTTCTACGTAAAGAGTGTATCGAGAAAACGCTTTATCCACCTTTTTACTGAAGCATTTGTAGTACGCCCAATCTCCTTCACTACCTGAGGTAATGGCTGTGTTCCACAGAGAGTTCTGGCGGTTTACCATTCTTCTAAGATACTCTGGAAGGCGCATTTTTTGTGGATCGAGTTTCCTCTTAGGTGCTACAGTTCAATGACGTGGTGAAGGACATGCAGCAATAATTCATATATTTGATCGGCCGTGCTCACATTTCTAAAGCTACCTATCCAATCAACATCGGCAAGATGTTCTCGTATTTTGTCATAGTTCGCTGCCTTGAAATCTCTAATCCACCGCACATTTCCACCAACTGTTGGAAATTGTGAGCATCAAACATATCCTGAAAAGATTTCAAAATGCTGTCGCTGAAGTCGGTTCCTATATTTGGCAAGTTGAAGTCCACTAAAAGTACGCATAAAGCTCTACAAACGCAGAAGTCGCTGATGGCATTAATTAGGTTTACGGATTGCGTGACACTACAAGAATGAGCTCTATACACAGCAATTAAACGGAGAACATTTGAACCTTCACCAATGTCACATATTAGGATTTCATAAGAATCCTTGACAGATTCATGAAAAATCATGTTATGTGAGATGTGGTTCTTCAAAATCAAGATAACGCATCCGCCTTTTTTGTCCTTTCGGTCACACATAACGCCGACGTATTGACTGCTGGCAATACCTAGAAGAGGACATAGTCGTTTATCGGGGAAAGCCAGGTCTCCGTTAAGACAACGACGTCATAATTATTGCGACAAAGTTCAAGAACTAATGAATTACTGTTTTTGACTAAAGATCTGATATTAGTCAGAAGACATAAAGTTGACGGTCCAATATTCCTGGGAGAGCTCAACAATTTCCCGAGAAACTGTTCGGCTCAGATGAGAGGGTTGTGTTGGTAAGGTCTAGGCAAGGAGGTTGAGACTGTGATTCCGCCCGCACCGATAAAGCGTGAGCTGAACCACCGCTCTTCCTCGTATTTGTTAGGCGCTCTTCTCGCCTACGATTTCATTCCTCCCTTGTTAATGACGGGCGCAGGAATACGCCCTTTTGGGGAGAACCGCAGACGAGGAGCTCTTCTAACCGCTTCACTTTGAAACCTGCTGGAAGGGATCACAACCTTAATTAGCCTCGGCCTGCCCTGTGCTGGCCTATCCATGCGGTACATAGCTGTCGGCATGCACTCTTCGTCCAGAAAATCGAGAATTTGCCTAACACAGGCCGTGTCATGGACAGTCTCTGCAGAAGAGGTGTTAGAAGAAAATTCTTGAAAATTCGAGACGTTTAAGCTCTGTGTCCGTTTCCTGTGAGAGAGAGTTACTAGTGTTAGTTGAAGTCAGCCCGGTGCTTTGACTAGTCTCAAGTGGTACCGCAGAATTTTTTATCTAAGATAAATTCTCCTCCCTCAACTTCTGGATTTCCGTCAGCAGGTCCATATTGCGTTGGCTCATTTCCTTGATCTCCGCTCGGGTCTCCATTAGCAGCTCGAACAGAAGCCAGATATAATTTGGAACCTTTTCTTTTTCTATGGCATCCTGGAGACGCTCAACTGCTGGCTTCTCATCACTCGGGTTGACGTTGCTAGAGGACCCAGTGGCCCTCCTCTCTGCAATGTTCGAAGCAGGAGCAGACGGCATCGCATTGATCAGCACAGGACGAGATCGATCCGAAAATGCAAACACCGACTTCGACTTATTACCTGTTATGGTGGCGTTTCACAGAAATCTCAGAACCCGTCACAAGGTAGTTCACAGGAAAGGCTGCTTGTCACGGAAGGCTCAGGAAGCTTGTAGCCGAATGTGGAGGAATTAGTGAGGATAGTTGACAGGGCGCACCAGACCGACCGCTCAGCAGGAGGCAGTGACGTTGTGGGGACTATCATCATGCTATATCATAATGAGTCAAAAATAATCAATATCGATTGATATTATCCATGTTCACCCAAACAGCAGGGGGCTATCAATATCGATTGATGTTATCGATTTTCTCTCTCAAGGGAAGCCTATGAACTTCCCCAAAGCTTCTCAACAAGACCCAAATGTAGGGCATGAGACGAGGAGCAAAGAAGTATTTTTTGTTTTCGCTACTATCCACTAGGTGGTCCGAAAATGACGAAAAATCGTTGCAAGGCAACCCCATGTAATCGCCGGGATGTTGTCCACCAACAGTGCCGAGTTGGACGAGTGTGTAATGTTGAGGAGTCGTGAGCACGAGGTCGGGGGGCTGGATCCAGACCTATGCAAACTGTAGCGATGTTTTGCCTCTTCTGCCACTATCATGAAATCATATAAGTTTTTTTTCATTTTTGCAGTATTAGGGCTAAATCTTCAGAGTGACCGCGCTGCAATTATGGCAGCTGAACCAAATATGCATACGGCAAGTTTTAGTAAGGAGAATATTGCAAATGTTGTTATTGTAGAATTCCAATGTGTAAAGAACGCAAGGATGATAAGACATATTGAGAATTGAGGTGCTTGTCCACCGGTGGGTTTATCTAAATTTTGGCCGATTAGGAAGGTTTATTCGTCCCGGATAGGACTATGGTATAGAAGCATACCAGTGAGAATTACATTTGTGTTCTTTCCTCCACATTGGAGCGACCATTCGTCTCGTCGTCGTGAGCCCTATTTGCAGGGATGTTGTTTCATTATGACTTGAGCAGTGGCTATTAAGAGTGGCTTCCTTTGCACCCCAGCACTACTTGTCGCGCTCTGCCTGACATACGGTATGCCGTTACTTTTGCTGCTTCAGAAAACGTACTATCCCGCTACACTATTTACGTGTAGGGAACATGGAATATCTGGCACTAGTGAGAGCTCAATTTGCTTCTTGGTTGTAATGGGTGGTGCGACTTCTTCGGTATCCGCTACGATTGTGTTGAATGCTGTCAGGTTGAGATGAGATGCTTTGTTTGCTAGATTTTTCATGTTCATTTTAGCTCTTGAAATGTATTTTGGGGCAAACACGTTACACTGCTTCTACACTTTATATTATATATCGCTGTGACACTTCCTAAAGTGCTTTGCGGCTGTGTACTCATCTGGGCATTCACTTAACAGCGAGCATTAATAGGTTATCTAGCAATATTTTCTCCTTCAAAAATTGAATTATCCGCTGCTCCTGAAATGGAATTGTGTTTTACCGAAATAGCCTTCACGTTCCATCCATTCATTTTACCCAGCAGTAAAGTGTCTCATTCCCCATTTCTGCAGCGATGGGAAGGACGAGTACGCTGCTAATCTCAGGCTCTACCAAGCTGCGTAAGCTGAGGACTAGGATGACGATCTGTACTTACAACGCCCGCACGCTTGCATTGGAGGCATCCGTCGAGGACCTGTTGATGCAAGCCAGGAAGATCAAGTACGACGTCATCGGACTGACCGAAACGAGAAGACACCACCCCTACACGCTTCCTACGACTCCGGAGAAGAACTGTTCCTCGAAACATGCGACAACAGGGGAGTAGGCGGCGTTGCTGTCCTCGTCAACACGCACTTGGCCATGAACATCGATTCGTACGAGTCTCTGACAAGCCGAATCCGACGTCTGCAACTGAAATGATGTGGCTCCGTGCCGGCTCTGACTGTGTTCGTCGCGTATGCCCCAACATCCGACTACGACGGTGATGGGTCGAAGCCTTCTACGTTTAGAGGGAAAACTTCTATAAGGAAGATCACACCTTCTACAAGGTGATCGTCAGCGAGTTCAACGCCAAGATCGGGTCACGAAGGTCGCCGGAAGAACTTCACATTGGAACCCACGGTTTGGAGTGGAACGAGCAAGGTGAAAAGGCTGTCTGAGTTTTTCATGTCGACCAAGACCATCCGTGGAAACTCACAGTTCCAGCCTCCCGCCTTACGATGGACCTGGGAATCCCCCGGTGGCCAGTTCTACAACGAGATCAACCACTTCATCTTCAACCGCAAGTATTGCCTAACCGACGTCTCCGTTGTCCCCAAGTTCTACACGGGATCGGACCACCGCCTCCTTCGCGCGAGGTTCCGCTTTTCGCGTCAAGGAGAGAAGGCCGCGAAGTTCAAGAAGAGGAACCCCTGAACTACCATCAACTGAGACCTCTACACCTCTCTTGCCCCTCTTTGGGAAGATGCCGTCATGGACAACGTCGATGAGGAATGCGACCGCTTCGTGAACCATCTCCGCGATAGTGCTAAGGGAGCCGAGGGCATGAAGACCACCAATAGACGCCTGTCTCCGGAAACTCTCGAGCTTATACGCCAGCATGGAGCAGCACGAGAGTCAGGCAACTACCAGCTGACGTCCGAGCTTGCGAAGCTATGCAGAGCGGCGATAAAGGAGGATCTTGAGGAGAGAAGGGCGGAAGTGTTGGCTGAAGCTGCAGAGGCAGGTTTGAGCATCCGCTATGCCAGCCGGAACTTCTCCAACTTTAAGACCAAGATGACCGCTCTCCGACGTCCTGACGGAACCGTCACCTCTTCCAGAAGGACCATGGAGAAGGTCATCCACGACTTCTACTCCGATCTCTTCGATAGCCACGTCCACCTGCTCCCACGTCATCTTCCGATCTCTTCGATAGCCACGTCCACCTGCCCCCACTATATTAGCGGAACAATTACGTGTAGACTTTTATTTGGAAAACTGAATCTTTTCCGAGCAGTGGTCAATATCTCTAGAGTAGGGTGAGCGAATAATGAAATTTTGAAACCCGGATAACGGATAATTTCGCTCGAAAATGGCCGGATAACGGAAAAACGGATAACGAACAAACAACGAAAATTAAAACTCGTATTAAGCTGCTCTAATTTCAACAGCAGATCGGGAGTTGAAGCACTGTTAATTTATAAGCCGTTCATAGACATTTTGAAAGCGTTTTTTAAACGTAGTGCAGTCGCCAGATTAACGACACCCCACGGGATTTTCTGCCGATCAGAAGGAAGGCAAACAAAGAGCAACATTTTTGTCTTTTGCCTGCTTCGAGAGGGTTGCTTGTGTTGTTTTATATATCAGCCGCATAGTTCTTTTTCCAATTAAAGCTGCTGAAAAATAGAACGATGCTCATAAGAGCAATTCTCCCGAAGTCTCTTGACTCCACGCTATTAAGAAGGCGAGAGACGTCCAGCCGAATAAAGTCCATATAACAACCTTGATTCTACACCATTATAGGAACCCTCATTGTTGTTGCTGCCCTATAGCACCACAAGATCTAAGGTACTTGAACATGGAATTATCTGGGATAGATACAATACTAACTTTCTATCTGGTAATAACAGCAAGCAATTGTGTAGGCCAATCACACATTTAAGGACTCATGACATCCAAAGGGGCAGGATTATCCGACGCATTTCAAAAAGAAAATGGTTGCTTGTGTAGTAGAGAAGTTTCACTGGAAAACTCACAAATATTAGGTTGGAACGAATTAAATAGCACTGGCTCGCGCCATTTTTTGGCGCGTCTTTACGCGTTTGATCAAGAGAAAACCGTAACATGTGGCATGTCATTTAGAAGCGCAAACTTTCTGTACCGGTGAGTACCAAATTTTCTATGTAAAAGTGGGAAAACTTTAGAGTTTTATTGACTTTTTTGCAGATGGACAAAAGGGTAATCCGAGGCATTTACTTGTATGAATTCAAGCTGGGCACTACAGCTAAGGAGGCGGACGAGAAGATCAACGCCGCATTCGGTCAAGGATGTTCCACAATTCGGACGGCGTATCGTTGGTATCAGAAGTTCCGGAATGGAGATGAGAGCTTGGAAGAACATGAAGGTCGTGGGAGGCATAGTGATGTTGATGAGGACAAGCTGAGAGATGTGGTAGAGGAGGATCCACACAAAGGTACCAGGGAGATAGCGAAGGTTCTTGGCGTCAGTCACAACACAGCTGCCCGGCATCTGAAGGAAATTGGAAAGACCAAAAAGCTGGAAAGATGGGTGCCTCACGAGCTGTCTGAGGAGCAAAGAAACCGTCGATATGAGATCTCGTCCGCACTGCTTCTACGGAACGAAACGGACCCATTCCTTGATCGCATCGCAACCTGTGACGAGAAATGGATAATGTACGACAACAGGCGACGATCGGCACAGTGGGTGGACAGCGATGAGAGCCCCACGGTTTTTGCGAAGCCGGAATTGCACCAAAAGAAAGTAATGGTGACAGTATGGTGGTGTTCGCTGGGAATTATTCACCACAGCTTCCTCCCTCCCGGTGAATCCATCACGGCAGAGAAGTACTGCATTGAAATTGAAGAAATGACGAAAAAGTTGAAGGATATCCGGCCGGCCTTGGTAAACCGAAGGCGAGTTCTCCTTCTGCACGACAATGCTCGCCCCCATGTAGCACGAATGACGTTGCAGAAATTGAATGAGTTGAGCATTGAAACTCTACCACATCCTCCGTTTTCTCCCGACCTCTCCCCAACAGACTACCATTTCTTCAAGCATCTTGGCGACTTCTTGGTAGGGAAAATATTCAAATACCAACAGGATGCCGAAAGTGCCTTCGAAGATTTCGTCAATTCCAGAACTTCTGATTTTTATGCTACTGGGATAAAAAAGCTTGCGTCACGTTGGAAAAGATGTGTAGAATCAGAAGGATTTTATTTCGATTAATAAACTTGCCTACAAGCCGAGATATTAACTGTTTAAATTTACAGTGGTTCAGTGCCATTTATTTCGTTACAACCTAATATAACGAATCTGCATGTCTTGCGGCACCCGCGATTCTATGTTTAGTACAGCTTGTTGCACCGCTAAAATGTTTAATGGAGAATTCGCTCCCTCAATATATCCGAATTGCACCCATTTCCCTTTCGCTCGTATTCACTGCTGTATTACGGTATTGGTTTGGTGGTTCACAACTGGCTGTGACTAAAAGCATACCTCTACCGCATGCAAGCAAATCGAACACACTGAAGTCATGGAGCCACATACGACACGACGCAAATGTCAGTGGTAAAAATGCGGTTGAGCTAACCCTCCTGAATTTGAACGACTTCCCTTGTTTTCAACGAGCACTCGTACGGTCGTAAATGATCCTTTACATAGTCCACCCACCACCACGTTCAAACCTAGGAGTCATGTAATTTTTTGTTATCTATCTGGATCAAAATTGCCGGATAACGAACAACAAAACGGATAGGCCAAAACCCCCGGAAGCCGGGTAACGGATAACGGATAACGGTTAATCCGCTCATCCCTGATAGCAGCCTCTCTTCCTGACCATTTCTAACTTGCCCCACTCCACGTAGTTAAAGTTTTCTGCCTGCGGGAATCATGCCATAGATGGCAGCTACAGCTGACGATGAGAAGCTCTTACTACGGCGAAGCGATTGAAAGGCCGTCAAATCAAATTGAACACTCTTCTAAGCTTGTCTAAGACTTTTGAAATCAAAGCGAACTCTTCCAAATCGAAATCAGCTTTTTCTACATTAAACTAGAGACTCCAAAAATGTTAAATTAATTTTTTGTTTAGCGGAAATTCTAGTATAACTTTTTTTGAAGTTTTACTTTACCTACCAATAAGGAAACCCATAGTTTAAAATTTTATAAAATTTTTGTTTTTTTTTTGAGAAAAAACAATAATTTGAAGCTTGTTTTAGATAGCAGGAAGGCGGCCATTTTCTGTTGCCAAAACAGAGATTGCGCCATGCTCCGTCCGAAACTTCACGGTTTTTACTCGTTGATGGCAACATTTCGTTTTGCATGCACTCTCACATCTACAAACGATGCAACATAAACAATTGTAAAAAAACACATATCCTAACTTTCTTGCTGCATGTAAGCGGTATTTACGGCATAAAAACATTGCGACTCCCGGTCCAATTTTTAATGCACTACATGATTGCAGCCTTGTTGCCGCTTAAAAACTAATTTAATTTATTATTTTTTCTCAATTTTTTAAGTTTTCTAATTTTCTAGTGAGTCTGCCCGAATTGGAAGAGTTCGCATTCATTTCAGTAGTGACTTATGGCCTACCTTATTCCACTATTGTCTTGATATTGCGATACGAATATGGCTGATATAGTCGTCCTCGACGCCAAGTAAGCTCGACTGCTCCTGCTCTACGAATTTGGGAACCATGTCCATACAAACGATTCAAGGAACATTTGTGACGGATGATTGCCCAACCTCGTCTCTCGAAAGAGCAAAAGTTTTGATACGGAAGTCTGGGGGGGGGGGTCTCTGACTTCAACCACCACATGCGGTCTGGAAGGCGACTTGCTGTTGATGAGCTGTTTCAAGAGGATCCTCGGCGTAGTACAGAGGAACTCGAGTGCCGTCAACCACCATAGCTAGCCACCTACGTGGTCTCACAAAGAGATATGGTGCATGGGTATCGCATGATTTCAAAGGCCACCAGCTACAGGTTCGCATGGATGCATGCAGGATTATTCCAGCTTTTCCGCGGAACTTCTCCTCGCTAAAACTCAGACACCTGCGACGAAATACGTTACGTAATACGTTACAGTATACGTTACACACATTCAAAAGCGTCAGTGGCTCAGTTGCAGCTAACTATGTAGGGATTGCACGCTGAAACCGGAACTTCATCCATCGAAGGTCAGTGTCTGGTGAAACTGCGAAGGAGTCATTTACTGGGTGCTCCTACCTGCGTACACTAATGCCACTATTGACTGCAGACAAATGGGTTGCGTTGAAGCAGCACTTGCGCCTCTGACTCCTTTATGAAGGAATACAATAAAGGTGGCATACACAAAGTTCCTGACAGATAGCAATATGTTGTAGATAATAATGGTGCACATATTCAACACATTGTTGAATGTATTGAAAGAGAGAAATTCGAAAATTTTGCACAAGTCTGGGGGATACTTCTTGAACAACTTAATACATAGAAGACGTGTCAAAGACTTCGTGCAATTTTCGTATATGCCTTTGAGCCGTGACTGTTTTTATAGTCACGGCTTAAAGGCATATACGTTTTCCGACCTCTGTGGGCTTGACCCCGGAATGCGAGCGTGAGCAAGAAGGTTGCTGTGACCCGAAGGAACCCATGAACCCACCTACTCACCCACGTCTTTCTCCATCGAAAGCGTATACATAAAGCCAGTTGGCTTGCATTCCTCAGGGTTCGTCTTCTCCTACGACTTCCGAAAAGGCTGAGACTTGATATCATTCTTGGACGGATAATTTCTTAAACTCCATTAAACTCCGCACATTGCGCCGCCTACTCGGGCGAGTCTGTCTGCGCGCCTCTCTCTGAGAACTGCTGAGGCCCTGGTGAGCATTTTGCTCGTCACAGTTTCAGTCAACTGATCGAGGAGGACTGAAATACTAAGCAGATAAGGAGGGAACAACTCTCCAGTGAGACCCTCTGCACTACTAGTGCAGTAGTTTCTTGGAACTGCTAAATCTTGAGGAAAATCTTTATTTAGTTTACTTAGCAATAGACTGACTTCAACATGTTTAAGACCAAATTGACAGCCACTTTGTTTGGGAACGGTTTGGAACAGTTGAAGCTTAGTTTGAGTTTACCCCTAGTAGGGGAGAACCATTTCGACAAACTCATCGGAACACATTCCTATTCCACGTACTATTCACCAGAGAGCCGTTCGTGCTCCATAACCGCATCCCGTCCCCTCTCCATGCCTGAAAGGCTAGTGGCTGCCTATGCTATATTCTCACACAGCTGCAGTCTCCCAAGGAGACAGTCTCGCCTGCAGTCTCCCAAGGAGACAGTTCCGGTTATGTGAGTGCTCCCACGTTCTGCCGTCCCCATGCACAGCCAGGACGCGGCACATCGGCTCGCTCCGAGCATCTTGTCTGGGCGCGTCCCTTCGCCTTGCAACGATTCTTGCAAAAGGGGGGGGGGGGGGAGGGAGGTGAAGAACGCCACTCTGCCGGTATGAATTAATTCAGAAGAGGCAATAAGACTAGTTTGAGCAATCCATGATTCACATCATGACGGATGACGTATTTGCTGTTGATAGTGTAAGTCAAGGGCACATGCGAGGGAGCTTCTGCAGCACATGCGCAAATCCTTACACCACAACACTTATGTATGGCATCCAAGGCGGCAGAATGGTCAGATAGTAAGACTTTCTTTTCAGTACGTGGGTAGCATGGAAATCCCACGACCAGGCACACGAATCGAAATCGTCGCAGCGATGCGGCGGGTTAGGGTGAGTTTTTTACCCTCCTTTGTAAAATTCTGCTTCTGATACGACTAACTAAATACTACTTATACTAGTATATTTTTCTGTTGCAGTACGAGTTCAAAGCCCGGGGCATTAAAAAGCGACCAGTCGACATCACCGTTTCCGTGGATGGGGTCAAAGTTGTTTTACAACGAAAAAAGGTTTGCTGTTGTCTCTGCTTCAATGTTATATAAACGTTTTTGACAAGTTGACACTGCGGTATTGAAGGCCTTTTAGCAAAAGCAGAAAGGGCTCTCATGGGACGAGTCGAAATTGCTTGTGATGTTTCACCCCATATATAGGTAAGATTTTCTACTAGCCGCTTTTTTGGGCGCTTTATCTGGATTTGAAACCTTTCTGAGCGTACGTTTTGAGCTTACCATTATTGATGCCCTTGCTGAGAAAGAAAGCAAAGGATTCAAAAAGCCGTTCAGTGCACTTCTGACCGATATCGCGGGTGGGCATTGAATGCTGGGGAGCTTGCTGGCATGGCCACTCCGCCGTGAACTCCTGCAGCGGGTCTCTCACAAGGCGACGCCTGAGAACCAATGATGCGCGCCGAACCCTTCCCAGTCCCATCACCCTCCCATCGCAGTGCACCTCCCCATCCGTTGCCAACGGTACCGGCGATAAATTCATTGCGTCAGTTCGTCCTCTTTACGTCACTAGGGTTAATGATTCACCATCAACTATATATGCTATCAATTCTTGACGTAGAAGTTTCGGAGATAGCCACGTGGTACCTGACTGCCATGCGTCCAAACCTCAAGCGTAGGTAATTAAAAATTTGTCTAAAACAGCATTGTAAAGATGAGCAGCGAAAGGATAGAAAAAGGTAAGCATAGCAGTGGCTGGTCTCGCCGTATTCCATACTATGTTATTTACATACTAAGGATCCGTATAAAATATAAAACATTACAACAACATAGCGTTTTCATTTTGGACAACATCTCAGCGAATTAAAAAATTATGAAGCGAACTGGAACTGCAAAAAATGAAGAATTAGTCTACCATATTCTCTATAATCCGCCACGATAAGTAATCGGCAGTGGTGATTTGGTGGACGTCGTCTCTGTCGACACTCTTTCTTCCCAAGTGTTGCGGAGACGCGTTTGGAGCTTGTCGATCTTTAGAATTTCAGAGAGTTCCTCGCGGTATAGTTACATATTCTCGTTCAACTCGTCGATAGCGGCGATGACGTTGGGATCCTTGCCAGTTTTCTTCAAGGTTTCTTCAATTCAATGGACCGCGGAAAAGAAACCATGGCTGGCGGCCGTGAGCCTCTTGTTGTGCAGGCGTAGGTCTTCGCCGATGTTCCTCTCACTGTCTGCTTCTTAACGTTGTGGACTGCGCCGCGAGCTGGTCTTAGCTTCTGGACGACTAGCAGGAGCTCTCACGTCGTTAACTGACTCGATAGTTCGTTTCTCCTTATTCTGATCTTCGGTTTCACTGTCGCGATCTTTCTCCATAGTTTTGAGTAGCTCAGAGCCCCTGCAATCGTAGAGACCCGTTCCTCGATGTGGTTGTTGTTGACAGCGTTATTTTCCATCTCCTTTTTCAGCTCAAATTCGAGTAGAATCATTCGGAATACGGAGGCAATGATGTCGCTGAGCCTTTGTTCGCGATTTAGCTCTTGGTGTCGCCTCATAGACCTCGATTTTTTTTCTCCAGTTCATTGATGCGCATATTGAGCACATTTTTAGCGGCCTGAAGTTCTCCCACAATGGTCGCAGGGGTCTGTCTCTGCGACTTCTTCACGGGTGAGCTGCTCCATCGCAGGGAGTCGTTCGAAAGGAATCTTCTTTTCTCGTTTGGGTCGGCACAGATTAGCTCAACTGGGAAGGTAGTAGCTTCGATTACTCTTCTTAGGGGTAACCCACGATGGCAGGAGCATTCGTCTTTGTTTATCACCGCTTTTTGTCTCCACGCTCCGCTCATGGTGGAGAGACGCAGAAATGCTCCCATGGAGATTAGTAGTTGTCTTCCAACGCTTGCAATATATTAGGTTGGTGCAAAAGAATTGCAGGTTTTTTTGTTTTATTAGTTTAGCACGATTTTTTAAAATAAACTGACCAGGATGCTATTTCAACGGTAGGTCGGAACGGCGCAAGTGTTGTATATGGGCAGAACCGCCCCTCCCTGGGAAGTAACAAACTGCAGGTATCTCGACCCCAATACAACTCTGCGCAGAGTTAGAGGCGACGGAAGTCGCCTGTTGGCCCTGTTGATTCACGTGCTCCACAGCTGACGGGCGCGCGCGGGATGAGGGCCCGTTTTGCGACTCAGCGCACAGGTGGCGTAGTAGAGAAGTGCTCGGGCTCGTGAGCGAGGGGTCGGGGGTTTGGATCCCGTGGATTGCGTTTGTTTTGCACATTTGTAAAGTCCATGTTTATCATATAGGTAATCCACCTAGGGATATTATAGTGTGTTATAGAACATGTTTACATATAACATACCACCCATACCGTTAACAAGTGTGGTCCAGGCAGGTCACCAATTTTGCTGAAACTTCGTCTAGGAGGGTTATGGGGTGCTGATCACGAATCTGACATCCGACAAAGTTACCGCGCTGCGAAAATGCAGGTTAGCCTTGTGTCGCATGATTTTTTTTTCAGTTGAATTTTTCTGCGCTCTTACTCGCTCTTTACATTGACGGGCTCACAGCTCCTCAGATTGCAGTTTTTCCGTAACTCAACAACCGTTCAATTTAGCACGAAAAGCTCTATCGAATGGTAACCAATTCGGCCCGGTTCGGAAATATTGGTTTTCGATGACGTCATCGTCCCTCTGCCGCGGCCTTCAGCGGCCTCGCCCTCGATGCGAAACCGTCAAAAAATCTATGTTTCCAAAATCGGTCGGAATTGATACCATTCGATAGTGATTTTCATGCTGAACGAAACGGTGCTATTGCGAGCGCCGATGACTCAAATGTGGGCGAGTAAGGGCGGAAGAAAGCTCACCGCTGCCGTCCGCCGCTCTAAATGGCAGAAGGGACTGAGGTAGTTTAGGTAGCTAGGGAGCTGTGAGCCCGTCAATGTAAAGTGCTTTCAGTGCTCTGCTAGCACACGGATTTGCATGCCGTTAGCTCCCCTCGTCTTACCACAGTGGTCGACTGAAATCGGAAAAAAAATTGCGTCGCACAAGCCTAACCTGCATTTCCCAACACTCTAAGTTTGTATCAGGGGTGTGCGTAAATGAAATTTGAAATTTCGTAAATCGTAAATCGTAATTACGAAAAAACCGTCGTAAATCGTAAATCGTAAATCGTAAATCGTAAGAGTCACCTGAACTGTAGTGCAGTACAACTAAATTTTCTGAGGGTTTTTCTGCTAATTTTAATCAGATGTGATCCAATATTTATTTAACTGTCGTGTTACTTTCAGCTTCGTCTGAACAGTTTTCTTACCGAAATATTTTTTTCACGGCTTCCTAATAGTAAAACATCGTCCAAACCAAACTTTACACGTTTCAGAAAAGTCGAAAAAGCTGTAAATTCAAAAATTTTACTTAGGCCTATGCATGGCATTCCAACAAAAAGCTTGCATCGTTTGAATATTTATTATATTCCTAACTTACTACCAATTGTTTAGCTTGATTATAAATCTTGGATTTAGCGGAAACAACAGCGGAAAAATCGCTGTCAAAACCAAAAATTAAAAAAAACGTTTCACCACTGACTAATGCGCCGGTTTCCTGCTCTAGCCTGCACCTGTAAGATTTCGAAAACTTCATAACGCTTTCACGACACGCGCGTTTTTCAGGTGTATGCCGCGTGGGACAGCGCGTTTTTTCCCACGCGCTGATTATTTCTTTATTCTATTTGTATTATTTGTTAGGTATGAAAAACAGTAACAAATAAACTTTTTCATGGATCATCTTGACTGTAGCTATTAGCGGACTCATTGATTAAAATTGTTCTAGAGAATGTGTGATAATTTTCATTAACTATCTTTATGATGGTGTCCGACGACAATGTCGTGAAAGGGATAATATTGCTGTATCATTCCATAACTCCCAGCACTTGCATGGGCTACCCTTCGCTCGCTCTGTAACGAACGTTCGCTCTCCGAGAGCCTGCAGCATCGTAAGCGGATTAGATAGGCTGAATACGATAAGCTCAATCACATCACCGAAATTGGAGATCAAAACTGCCAAAACCTGTTCGACCCATTCTTGAAGTGCTACGCGCTCGATTTTACCGCATTTTACCTTTTTATGTCAATTTGCTCAACCCTATAAAGCACAATGCAAACCGATAGAACCATTGGTACATGTCGCGAAGATGAGCAGTATTGGTAGGTGGTGGCGCGCCAACCAATAATAACCAGAGCACACACCGAACACATGCAAGCCGATCAGGGTTCCAACTGTACACACGCTCCCTCTCTGAATGACATGTCCATTCAATGCGGTCTGATTCGATGGGGAGTTCCCATCCTACAATGCTGCCCGTCCTCGCGACGTATAAAGAAACGTTAGTGGTTTATCCTTTCAACACGAGTGTAGCAACCCCCTAGACTCCGCTTGCAATCACGAATGATGTTCGATCGTGTATTTGTATCAATTCTATTCGATGGGATTTACATAAATATAAAAATATAAAGGACGGGTTATTCAATCCTCTTTGGGATGCGCCGCGCATTCTACTTCTACGGGATGTCGTGGAGGCGAGTTGAATGCGTATTTGGCCATACAATGACTTGAGGTGGTTAGCCGATGAACAAGTCAGCGCCCTTCCCTGACAAGTCTCGTACCAATTCACTGACTCCGGAGGGAAGGAAAGCTAGGTTGGCCTGGGCGGGAAGTCCGAACCAGGAACCTGGTATCAGGTGCAGGCGACAGCCGGCGCCTCCTCCGACTGCACCCCACGCGCCCACATGAATATATTATAAGCAAATTGAGTATACGTTATTACCAAACAGGGCACGGGTCAAAGAATACTCCCTCTCTTCTAAGAAACTGTCTCCAGTGGCTTCCTGTGGGCTGGAATGGAACAACCTTCGCCAGTGGGAATGCTATGTGCCTTGCTAGCTCTGGACCGGTAAAGGAGGACCCGAGCCTCCCCTGCCTTCTAGACATGAGCTTATCATACTATAGAAAAATCCGCTTACCGATGACTCATAAATTAGTCATAAAATCGGAGGAAAATATGAGGAAAATCGGGGGAGGGGGGAGTTTCGGGCAGCGAAAGTAGAGAGAAATATACAGACGACTTTTACATGTCAATGGAACTTCAGCCCTGGAAATAATCGAGGTCATTGAACACGGATTTGAAGTACGTTTTTAAAGTGTTGATCACCATCAATCGATATTGATCAAATTATCGATCAGTGCCAGTAATGGGAAACGAGGTCCAGTCACGTTGTGCCAGTAGTGCTGGACCAGTACAAGTAATGGGGAGAGGGGTGAGTTCTTTCGTCGTGCGACCAAAATATATTAGATCTATCGAAAATGTCGATTTTAGCCTGAGGTTGATCGTTTGAGGACGAGAATTGAAGGCGTCTGCAGTCAACCTGGCGCTAGAGTGTTCAAATATTGCCTTTTGTACTGCTAAGAAGGGAAAGAAACTGGATAAGCAGAGCAGCTAGCTTGGTCTGATTCTCCTTAGCTTAGTGATACTGCAACATCGCGCGAAGCATGCCGATTGGCCTGTTTTCTATTATTGTATTGCATTTGTTTCTCCTCTTAAACATGTCCGGTTCCAAATGTGAGCCCTTTTGTCAATGTCAGTGAAATGGAAAAGTTGGTTAAGCGAAGAGAAAAGTCGGATTCGAGAAGCATGTGCACAGAACGATATTGTCTAACACTGCAATACATTAAATCATCAGAAATCAACCCTAAAGGGACGTGGGAATGAGCTACATATAAGAGGAGACCATTAGAGTGGGCACATCTTTATAGCCCCTCAACATAAATTTGGTTGCCAGTTGGTTGTTGATCAAAGATCACATTTACGAAAATTTACGATTTACGACCTAAAATGTCGTAAATCGTAAATCGTAAAAAATTTGCCAGAAATCGCCGTAAATCGTAAAATCGTAAATCGTAAATACGCACACCCCTGGTTTGTATGTTCTTAACCTGCATAGCTATGCTTTAGCAAACTGCTAGAACCTCTTACCTACTACAAAATTCACAAGCTGCGGTCGGAAGGATTTATAATTTACAGAGTTATCGCGCTCCAAACACGACCGCGTGCAATTTGGCACATCAACGATCGATGTTCTCCGCGCCCTTACTCGCTCAGGTTACAGTTCTCGTCACTCTGAGTAACACCGTTCAATTCTCCATCAAAAACGCCATCGAGTGGTACTATACTTGGCCAAGTTCGAAAATATTGATTTTCGGTGACGTCATCGCCCCTCCGCTGCGGCCTTGTCCTCGATGCGAAATTATCAAAAAATCGATAATTCCAAAATTGGTCGAAATTAACACCGTCCGATAGAGCTCATCGAGCTCAATAGAACGGTGTCATTGCGAGTGCCGAAAACTCAAGGGCGGAAGGAGTAAGTGTGGAAGAATCTTCCTTGTTGCCGTCCGCCGTTCTAAAACGGTAGCTGTAACTAAGACAGGTTAGACAGCTGGAGAGCTGTGAACACTTCCTCGTAAAGTACCTTGAGTGATCTATTGGCCTATGCATTTGCAGGCCGTCAGCTCATCGCCTCTTCCCGCCGTGACCGACTGAAACCGAAAAAAATTGATTGTACAAGCCTGGCCTGCATTTTCGCACCACCGTAACTTTGTCCTTTCTTAGGCTACATCGCTGTGTTTTGGCCCACTGCTAGAGCTTTTTACTGACTACAAAAAACATAAGCTGCTGCCGGAAGCGTTCACCCTTGACGGAGTTATCGCGCTCCAAACACGACCGCGCGTGCAATTTGCGAGCGGTCGCGCCACCTCGACTGATAGGTTCGATTCTATATGCATTGTTCACGGCGCACTCCGGATGCAAGCTGTACCGTCTTAGAGAAAATCCTGAGTAGGAAGGCTAAGAATTTCCTTTAAAACTCCCCATACGCTCACTCTACAAGCTGTCGCTCGCTCTACAGGTTGTTGCGCCCACTCAATTGATTCTGTCGGGCCTATATGCATTGTTCACAGCACGCCATGTCGGCAGTTAGCTCCAAACAGTAGGCCATGCTTGTTCAAGCGCATGGGCAGGCTCCTTCCATCAGCCTAACGTCCAGAAGTTGAGGACGCCGCGCCTTAAACGATTTGCATCCGGCGCGACGCGTGGCGAGCGGAAAACGGCGCTCTCCGGCGCCCTTTTTCGCCACTTGTGCTTGTTGGACGCAGCGGCGTGTCCGGTACTGTATATCTGTCCTCTTCTAAGCTTCTCATCTACAGAATTCTACCTAAAGAGGCGCTACTGCCAACTGCGTTGGCTTTGAATCCGAGCGCTGGAGTGTCTTTTGGGCGTAATTAGTGAAGACGTCCCTCGCTAATGAGTATCCCCTGGCGCTTTCGGAAAAATAAGGATCAAAAATGAAGTAGCGAAAAATGTTTTTAGGGCAATGGGTTGGACTCGTCAAGGTGATCACGAAGGTGTGTAAATTTTTTAAAAAGGGTGAAAACCAAGGCGGCTATAGCAAAAGAACAGAAAGAACGCGGACGCGCCTACCGCGCCCTTTTTCCAATCATTATGGTGGGTATTGTATGACGTCCAGTGTTATGTATATAGATCCCAGAGCTCCGGTACATCTATACGCTGGCCGTCCTAATTAATTGGAAATGCGGCAATTTGTAGCGTATAATATCCAAAGCAACTGCAGCTTGCCACCAGAGAAAGGCAGAACTGCAAGAAACTTACACAGATTTGTTAAACCCTAACCACAAATCAATCAGGTCAGAATAAAAGTTTAAAAACTAAGCAGATTAATCTCAGTACCTGTGGACCTGTCCGATGCAAGCGCACACGCAATAGTCGCCTGCATCTATTTGGTAGATACGTCCCCCTACTGGCAAGGAAATCCAAACTGCCATATGTAAGACCTTCACGATTCCAAAAATTGAGCATCTCGCTTTGACAGTGGTCACTCGTCTAGGCCGTCCTATCGTGAACGCGTTGCAGAAGAAAGCGGCCATGCTGTCTATCTACTGTCTATATCCTCACAGACTCAGAAGTTAGTCAAAAGCTCAATCAACGCAGAGTCAAGTTTATTTGAACAGACGAAAAAAGGGACCCATCATATCGTCAAGAAGTTGCCCGTCAGAACAAAATTCGACTACGCCAAAAGCTCCATGAACCCTGCAGACAGTGCGACTCGAGGTGTTCAAAAGGACAAATTCTTCAATCACATGTGGTGGACCGTCCTTAATTCACAACCGAAACTCATCGGATTGACAAGGAGTTGCCCGTCAATACAAAATTCGGCTATGTCACAAGCTCCATGAACCCTGCAGATTGTGTTATACAACTCAGGGAGTTGAAAAGGACGAATTATTTAAGCACATGTAGTGGACCGAATCGCGAAAGATTATGTGTATTTGCACTCACGGCACAATGACCAGTTTCACGCAGAACGAAAGGAGCACCAACCATGGCCACTGCAGTGCAATGCCAAAGCACAACACGTCGAAAACAGTGAACAGTTCAGCATAGGCTTTTTGTAATGGAAAAGGACTATCCACGAATCGAGGGCCAATACCCTAGCCTCCTCCTTGGAAAATATTGCTGACCTTCGAAGAGAAGGAATTCTTCCCCATCTGTAAAACAAAATATCACAGTTATATTAACATCTCCTAAGACTGTTCCGAAGATCTCGTTTTCGGATATTCTCATGTCCTTCGTCCCGTGCCAATGGACAAGTCACTAGCCAAGGCTATAGCCTATTCAGCATCATCAAAATGCGCTAAAAACGCAGAGACAGAGGCAGGTGTAAACATATGTGTATCGCGCACTTGGAACAGTTCTTAACTATCTTCAGTTCCATAGAAACTTTTGCGTCCATAGAAACTTTGGCGGAGCTCTTGGGCTGACAGTAGTGACCAAGAATAGGTTCCGTTATGAAGTAAGCATTTCTTACCTGAAATGCATGCTCACTCCGTCTTCTTCTTCTTCTTCTTCAGCGTTTGTCCCACGTTGCGGGGTCCGCTTTCCTGGAATGTCAGCGCCACTTTTCCCGATCAAATGTCTGATCAGGGTGCAACCTAACCACCTTCAAGTCCTGATGCAGCGTATGAAGCCACCGCTGTTTTGGTGGCCCTCGTGTCTACCGGGCACATCAAGGTTAAGACAATTCTTTCGGACACTGTCATTATTTGCGCGAAGGACGTGGCCGTACCATCGCAGACGAGCTTCGCGCATCTTCTCAAATATCGGGGTGACACCGAACCTCTGCCGTTTGGAGTCGTTGCGTACTCGATCCAAACGCGTAACTCCGGCCGTCCACCGCAGCATCTTCGTTTCCATTGCGCTGAGGCGCCTTTCAATTTCTTTGGTAATGGGCCAACACTCAGCTCCGTAAATAGCTGCAGGTCGGACGACTGCTCTGTAGATCTTCGACTTTAGAGGCTCTGGTATCTTCTTGTCGCAGAGCACTCCCGTCAGTGAGCGCCATTTGGACCACGCTGCATTCACGCGTGAGTTGGCTTCAACGAGTAAACCGCCATCGGACGCGATTGCTGATCCCAAGCACTTGAATACCGAAGTACGTGGCAGCTCAATGCCATTTACCTTAATGGAGCTGGACTCGTCTTCGACAGTCGCCATATACTCGGTCTTCTTGACATTAAGTTTGAGTCCAAATCTTTCTAAGCGATCGCACCAAGCTTGTACCTGCCGCTGGAGTTCAATCTTATCTTCGCTAGCGAGCATTACATCATCAGCATAAAGCAGCGTCCAACGGACAGGCTGCTGAAGATCACGCGATATGGCATCCATAACGACGACGAAGAATAGAGGGGAGAGCGCAGGCCCTTGATGTACTCCGACAGAGATGGGAAACTCCATCGACGTACCTGCTGCAGCATGCACTCGACTCTTTGGACAAGAGTACTGTATTCGTACCCACTCTACGAGTTCTTCTGGGACTCCATGTTCTCGTAAGGCATACCATATCACTTCACGCGGAACGCGATCAAAGGCCTTCTCCAAATCCAGGAAGGCAAGATGCACCGGCTTCTGTTTCTCCCGGTGTTTTCTATCAGAAGACGAACGGCGTGTATGGCATCGACTGTGCCACAACCATCTACAAAGCCGCACTGATTGGCAGAGAGCTGGACGATATCACGAATGCGCCCGTCGACAATCCGCTCGAAGATCTTCATGCTGTGCGAAACAAGCGAATAGTACGGTAATTGGAGCAGTCTGCAGGACTGCCCTTCTTCTTCCAAATCGGAATCGTCGTGCTTCTCTGCTAAATATCGGGCACTTTCTTCTCCGCAATAACCTGGTTGAAAAACGTCGCCAGCCACTTCGTTGGGTACCAGGATTTCGACTTCCATAAGTCGGCCGCCAAATCATCCGGGCCCGTTGCCTTGCCCGGCTTCATCTTCTTCAGAGCCGCTTCTACCTCCACTACGGTGATTTTCTGAACGGGACCGTGTACAGGAGAAGAAGATGGAATGCTCGGATGAGCGAACTCTGCTGTCGAGACTTCCTCGAAGTAGGTGCGCCATCGGTTCAAACTCATTTTGCGGTCCATGAGTTCTCGTCGTTGATGCCAAAGAACTTTTCAACATCCTCAGTCTGGCGATGACGGACCTTCGCGAGTCGATAAAGAAATCGCTCGCCATCGCGCGACTCAAGCCTCCCGTTGACATCATCGTAATGAGTGGCTCTTGCAACGGCTACCGCCTTCGTAGCGACTTTCTTGGCTTCCTGATACAGACACCATTTATCGGATGTTTTATCGTCGAAAAATGCGTGATATAATCTTTTCTTCTCTCGGACTTTTTCCTTAACTTCGATAGTCCACAGCCATGTCTGCTTATCCACTTTACGCCGTCCCGGTTTCGCTAGTGCCGAATTCGGAATGCGCAGCACTGAGAATCGCGTCGGTGGCATTTTTCCATGTCTCGTCGACGGTCGTGACCGTCGGCAACCGAATGCGCAAAGTCACAGCTGCTTCCTTTTCTTTCAGACGCCACCACTTGATCCTTAACGGACCGCTCCGTTCGACCTGCCTAAACATCGGTGGTGTGATCTTCATAGTGCAGATCAGTGGGCGGTGTTGTGTGGTGACCGTTTCATACGGCACGACCTTCGCGTCCGTGACAAGCCCTTGGTCACGATTTCGTACAAGGACAAAGTCGATCTGCGTTTTAGAATTCCCGCTGTAGAATAAGATAAGGTGGGATTCACGTTTTCGGAATCTGGTGTTCACGATATTGAGGTCGTGCGACTCCGCATACTCGAGGATGCGCTCACCATCTGCGTTACGTGAACCAAAACCGAGACCACTATGACAGCCGTGCCCGTCTTTCGCAGCGCCAACGTGTCTGTTCAGGTCACCTGCGACAATGATTACGTCTTGTGACGGCACTTCTGCTGTCTTCTCATCAAACTGGCTTCAGAATTCATCCTTTGCTCGCTCAGAGCAGCCTGTCTGTGGAGCATATGCAGAGAAAAGGTGACACCGCCGCCGTTCTGCAGCGATTACGACCTTTATCAAGCGGTCATGGAAACGTTCCACGCTTGCAGTCGCGTCTCGGAACCGTTCGGAGACGATTATGCCAACACCGCTGGTGGTCCTGAGACTGCCACACAGAACGGCTTTATAGCCTCGGCCTATGTCCCTTGACTTACTACAGGACCACCTCGTCTCCTGCACCGCACACAAGTCAATCTTCCTTCGCTCCAGTGCCTCTGCCAACTCAAAGGAGCGGCCCGATAACGTACCCACATTCAGCGTTGCGACGCGGGTCTTGCTTACGTTGCGGGACTTTTGAACTAGCTCAGTTTCCCCCGATGCCGTCCTCGCATCAGGGACCCTCGCATACTTTCCACACTCGCCGGGCTCTGCGAGTGCGCGTCGGCTCCCGCGAACGCCGTAGCATTATCTCGTGAAACATTCAGCACCATCAACCATATGATGTGACATGGGCTGTTCGTAGGCCGGCCTGTCACTAGGGCCTGTCGCCTGCATTCCAGTGTCCGTGATTAGATCGGTTCGCAAAAGCGAACAGTTTCCAGTGGCACCACGTGAAGGAACGGACATCGCCACCCATGCTTACTCCGTCTGATTTCAAAAATACACGAAAAGCCTTTTACCTTTACAGTGGCAGGGGCTCCATATCTTGCTGGGTCAAATGTTCTCATGCATCAGCAGCCACTGCATTCATAGCATCGTTCTTGTTTTTCCTCTTCAAAGAGTGTTCGTGGCACTGCCCTCAATCATGCGCTCAGGCGCAATTATGGCAATAGATGTTCACTCTTTTTGAGAGGGGCTGAACTTTGCTGATATGGGTTCCTACGACATTTCGCGAACTTTAGGTGATTAAAATGACCACGTTGCTCTTTCTGAGCGTGCGGATGAGATATCATCACGATTCCATTTGCCGTCTAACCCATGACGAAATGAAAAAATAGCGTATCTTTGTTCACGATTACGAAGTGTTTTGTTGAAAGGGTTTGATCGCGCAAACAACAGTCGTTCAGGATTGCGGATATTTCCTCCCCTGGTTGCGGGCATTGTCTCCCTGATCGCAGGCATTTTCTCACACCGAAACAAATGTAGCGCGGTTCGCTCATTTTCTCTCATAATCAGCGGCGCGGGCAGAGATTGTCTGCGCTCTAGCCCTTCGATGAGTCATGCCGCTCGCCGCAAAAGTGTGCGAAGGCCTTAAGATTTCAGAGATTTCGGCACTCACGCTTAACCGGTCTCACTGAATGTCCTGTATCTATCCTAATTGGGAGGGGGCAGCGCTAAGGTTACAGGTGCGTTTAGAATTCCACGCACGATCAAGTCGAGTAATTGAACCTTATTCGAATAATCCTACTTACATGTTAAATAGGCTTCAGATTTTCATACCAGATAACCCAAAATTTATGGTGAAAATGGAATTGAATTGGGTGCATTTTGAAGATTTCTGAAAAGTTTCGGGAATCTTTCCAAATGCGTCAAGCGCTCTAGTTCTACATGTTATGGTGGAAAAAATTGGATGAGTCCTCGGCTGTTGCAGAATTTTATGAGTATTGCCGACACAAGTTGACTTATGCCTTGTAAATAGGTTAAGAAATGAAGCAATCGATTGGGCAGACAACTGTAAAATTGAAACGATCATATGCTCACATAACCACATAACCTCATATGCCCACATACCCACATAACCTATCGCGAGGACGTTTTAGAAATTGAGAGGAGTGCCTGCCGCAACCTTTTCATCCTATACTCTATAACGCAACTCAGTTTTTTTGCCTTCTCATACAAGGCTCAACTCCTCCTCTTAACCTAACGAATTTCCTTATCTTTATACAGATACAGTGTGGATGCGCCTCTTCCATCATAAGGGTTTTGGACAAATTCTCTGGATCTTGTATGAAGAAAAGCTGAGATTGGACCCCAATCTTGTCTTTTGCTGATAATACCGTCATGCACGTTTATTCAGTCTAAATTTGATTCGCATAAGTTTGTGGTGATCTGTTGAGAAGTGGAGAGGTTTCATCGTTCCTTTTGTAATTGCGGCCTTCTTTGTCTTTACGAGCTTGGGTGGAGCCCAGACAGTATTATACACCCAAACACAAGCTGCGACGATTTCCGTTGATGCAAGAAATCTTTCGAGTGGTAGCAAGGGAAAAATCAAGAAAACAATTTCTAAACAGAAACGGATCCAATTTTTCTTTTCTTTTAACTACTTTCTAAAGCTTTTCAGAAATCTTCAAATTACATCCAATTCAATTCAGTTTGCACCATAAATTTTGGGCTATCTGGTTTGAAAATCTGAAACCTATTCAACGTGCGAGTAAAATTGTTGACATTCGAACCAGTTTTAAATGCTCGATTTTCGAATAGTATTCGGATATGGCTGTCTTTTGGTGTTAAAAATCGAACATGAAAATCAGGAAGTTTCGAATATTCGACTATTTGAATAAAACATTCGAATGATTATTCAAATGTATTTGTTCGAGCACAACTATAATTGTCACGCTGTCTATAACGTCTTCTGAATCGCGAAGTACCTAAAAGAAGTTGGCTCGACGTCTTTGACAAGTACTGTGAATTCCGATGCATGTGGCATGTCACGTGTATTATACTTTTTTGAATCCTTACGCCCTTGACACGACGTCTTCGGCACGTTTTCTGAATCTTGACGCATCTTGAATTACGGTATCACGTCCAATTTCCATGATGATGACTAATTTCTAAACAAGCCCGCTGGCCATAGAAGGTTTTTACATAGGTGACCGGACTTTCAGCAGTCTACAGCCGTCAAACTTGACGTGTAGTTGATGGCTTAGCCCCAAACCCCGTTAACACCTTCGCCACAGAGTTCTTCTTTGCTTCCTTAGGTTTTTTTTGCCTTTACGGTAAAGGATAAGCCTCAGATATAAGATAGAAGTCGGTAGTCCATACGACGGACGGAATTGACAGTAACGTATGGTGGAGTAGGGTCTACAAAAATGTATCTCCCGCGTCAAAAGTTCTTGGACATGTAATTGACCCCCCCCCAAACGACTGTTTTAAGGCAAATCAGATGAATTTCATAAAATTTATTATTATTGACCAGGCACATATAAAGAAGCAGGTAAGTTTCAAAATGGCCTCCTTTAGCGTGAATACACGCCTTCAATCGCTTGGGGAACGCATCCACAGCGGCACGCCCCTACCCTCAATCACTAGATTGTGTAGTCCGTTGGATTGAGGTCTGGGCTGTGCGGGGAGCCACTCTTCGGCTAAGATGGAATCCGGAAATTTGTCGGCGCAAAACTTTTGTACTACTTTAGCCTTATGACCAGTTGAGGAGTACTGTTGATAAGTCTAGTCGCTATTCTTAAAAGGCACAGATGCCCAAGGAAGAATGTCTTTCTTCGGGATGTCCTCAGGCTGTTTTATATTTAGTTTTTTTTCTTCAACGTGCAGTTTCTCCATTACAGTACGCAAACTTTTTGCATCAGCCATCTTGAACAAAAGAACATACAGGCACGAAAATTGGTATATGAGAGGGTAAGGGTAGGGCAACAGTACCACATAAAAGTTTGGTTGAGCGAAGCACTTCATCCTATATAATGAGCCTGAAATAGACGAGTACAAGAACTTTTGACGCACCCTGTATATGGCGACATACCTACACACAGACGCTTCTTCGCTTATTATGTAGGATCATATATGGTGGGATGGCGCGATTTCAACTCGGAAGTGTCCAACATGCATGAAAAAAGACTCTCCACTGCGACACATTTAGCATCGTGACGTGGAATTAGACACTTTTCACGTCAAATTGGACACTTCTAAACAGCGTGACGCTTTGTAGTCAAGCTGAACATCTTCCAAATCAAAACGAACGTCTTTAGAATTTAACTATAGACTCTCCAGGATGGTCAGCAAAATCATTGTTCAAGAAAATTTTATGTAACTTTCTTTGAAATTTTTTAAATTCACCTGCCCCAATAAATAAACACGCCGTTGAAAATTTTATAAAAATTTTAATTTTTAAGTGAAAGAATGCAGTAAATTTTGTTTCAAAACCCACAAATGGAACGGTAACCTACTATACTGAAAGAAGAGATCACGGTCGATTGCATTCAACTAAATCGTCGAGATTTTTATCGAATTGATAGCAAAATGTCTGTTTACCTGGAGCAAAACAGATATAAACGATGCATCAAGAATGGTAATAACAAACGCACATAGCATCACACTTCTGATTCAAGTCATCATTTTCATTAGCGTCTGTCCCGCTTGGTGGCGGGCTCCTCCCGTCTGGTGTTGTAACGCCAATTCTCCCGATCAAATGTTTGATCGAGGTGCACACCAGCTATTTTAAAGTCGAAGTGCGACGTATCTAGCCAACCTTGTTTCAGGCATCCTCTGAGCCTCTTTCCAGAGCCTCAAGGTTCAGGCCAATCTTAGGTACCGTGTCGTCGTTGGCGCGAAAGACGTGACCATACCATCGAAAACGAGCTTCGCGCAGTTTGTCGGCTATCGGATCTCTGTCGTGTGGCATTGTTACGAACGCGGTTCAATCGCGTTCCTCCGACCGTCTACCTTAGCATTTTCCTCTCCATTACACTGAGGCGGCTCTCAATTTCCTCAGTCACGGGCTAGTACTACGCTGCTCCTGGGCGGACCACTGTTCTATTAACCTTTGACTTGATGTGCTCAGATAATGCCTTGTCGCAGAGCACCCCCATCAACGAGCCGCCATTTTGACAGCACTCACGCGCGCATTCACCTTCAACATTAAGTTGCCATCAAACGAGACTGCAGATCTATGATACTTGAAATATGTAACTCTTGAGAGCTCAACGCCAACGCTCAACGCCTTGGTCATAATAGATCCGTGCTTGTTCACATCCGTCTTCAAGTACTCAGTCTTTTTGGCGGTTAGCTTGAGTCCGAACAATGTCAAGCGATCGCACCACGTCTGTGTTTGTCGACCGAGTTCAGCTTTCTTGTCACATACAAGCTTAACGTCGCCAGCATACAGCAATGTCCAAGGTGCCGCCATTTGGAGATCTCGTGAGATCGCATCCATCACGACCACGAAGAGCAGTGGGGATAGCGCAGATCCCTGGTGCACCCCTACAGAGATGGGAAATTCCATCGAGGTGCCCGCTGGCGCTCGCACTCGACTCCTTGGGTAAAAGCACAGAATGCGCACCCGCTCAATAAGCTCTGGGGAGAGGGGACCATGTTCTCGTAACGCGTACCATATAACATCTCGCGGAACGCGGTCGAAAGCCTTCTCCAAGACAGGGCAGGCAAAATGAAACGGTTTCTGTTTTTCGCGGTGCTTCTCTAGCAGAAGACGAACGGTGTGTATGGCATAAAGTGTACCACAGCCGGCAATCAAACCGCAGTGATTGGTGGGAAGTTGGACGACATCCCGGATACGTCCATCGAAAATTCGCTCAAAAATGTTCATGGTGTGGGAAAGAAGGCGAATTGGACGGTGACTAGCGCTGTCTGCAAGATCGCCCTTCGTATTCCAAATCGGGATGGTCGTACTTTGCTGCCAGCTCTCAGGCACTTCTCATCAACAACCTAATTGGAAAACTCTGTCAGCCAGTCAGCAGCGGCGCACCAGTGCTTCGACTTCCACAGGTCGGCGAGCAGCTCAGTCGTACTTCGCTTCACAGACCTCTTACGATTCATCAGAAGATGATCGTTCTCGTCATTAATTCCAAGGAACTTCTCAATGTCCTCTGTTGACGACAGCGAGCTTTGGCTAGTCGGCAAAGATATCGCGCGTCTCCAGTTTTTCGCTCACATCAGCGTAGTGGGCGGCTTTAGCCGAGGCCACTGCCTTCTTTGTCGCTTTCTTCGCTTCTCGATAATACCGCCAATTATGGGCTGTTTCATCACCGATAAATATGTAATAGAGCCGCTTCGTTTCTCGGACCTTTTCTCTGACATCGTCAGTCCACATCCATTCCTACTTGTCCACCCAGCGTCGTCGAAGCTCCGTTGTACCGAGTTCGAAGCGTGCAGCCCGAATTATCGCTTAGGTAGTCTCTTCCAGGTTTCTTCGACAGTTGTTACCGCCGGCACCCGAATGCGAGGAATAATAGTCACATCTTTTTCGTTCAATCGCCACCATGTACAATCATTGCTGTACCGCATCGCTGTCTCAGCCTCGGAGAAACAGAGAGTGCAGATCAGCGGATGGTGTTGTGTGGCAACTGTCTCATACGGGACGATTTTTGCGTCTGTGACAACGCCTTGGTCGCGGCGCTTAACAAGGACATAGTAATTCTGCGTTTTGGCGTCCCCGCTATAAAACAAGCTGAGGTGGGAGTCACGTTTTCGAAATTTGGTGTTCACTATGGTTAGATCGTGCGAGTCCGCACACTAAAGTATACATACGCTCACCATCGGCGTCTCGTGACCCATCGCCAAAACCAGAACGACAGCTCTAACCGAACCTTGTTACTCCGACGTGACAATTAAGGCCATCTGCAACAACAAAATAGCTTATGACAGCACTTCCGCTGTTTGCTCTTCAAGCCCGGACCATAACTCGTCCTTGGTTTACACGCAACAGCCAGTTTCGGACCATATGCAGAAAGGAAATGACATCCTAGCTGTTCCACGGTGACGCCAATCATCACCGAGCGATAATCGAAACGTTTTACGCTTACTACCGCGTCGCGGAAACGTTCGGAGGTGATCATACCGACACCGCTGGCGGTCCTGGGACTTCCACATAGAACGACCTCGTCCTATGTCAGTTGACTTGCAGCAGAACCATCTCGTCTCGTGCACCGCAGAAAGCTATCTTTCATCGCTCTAGGGGCTTCTACAACTTCGCACGAGCAGCCGGCCACCGTAACCACATTCAAACTTTTAGGCCTATGATATGCTTCGGCGACGCTGTTGCTGGCGACGTCGGCGACAATATTGA
Organism: Heligmosomoides polygyrus polygyrus; assembly: GCA_947396885.1. Classification (NCBI taxonomy): domain Eukaryota; kingdom Metazoa; phylum Nematoda; class Chromadorea; order Rhabditida; family Heligmosomidae; genus Heligmosomoides; species Heligmosomoides polygyrus. Next base: position 63,895,726 of record OX377206.1, on the reverse strand, counting down.
GCGGGTGCTATGAAGTGCGTAGCTGCGCGCGCAACACTGTCGCCGACGCCGCCGATAACAGCATCGCTGAAGTATAACATAGGCCTTATAACATGGGTCTTGCCTACTTTGCGGGACTTTCAGACTAGCTGCATCGAGCGCAACTAGTTGAACTAGTTGCCCCCGATGCCGTCTTTGCATCAGAGACCCTCGCATAGTTCTCACACTCTTACGGCTTTGTGAGTGCGCGTCGGCTCCCGCAGACGCTGTAGCATTTACTCAAGAACTCCTAAGCGTCATCAACCGTAATTTGAAATAATACGTTCGTAGGCCGGCGTGTCACAAGGGTCTGTCGCCTGCAATCGAGTATCCGTGTTCAGCTTAACTCGCAGAGCGAGCAGTTTCCAGTTTCACCACGTGGAGGAACGGACATCGCCACCACACCACTGCATCAAGTGAGCAGCATTTACACAATCAATCCAATAAAAGTCGCTACAATTTAGTCTAGTGCATGGTGTTATCTCTTCTTTTATTACACTAGATGATAGCGGATCTGTGCGCTTTGAAACAAGTTAAGTTAATATTTTTGCTTAAAAAAATAAAACGCTTATAGAATTTCAAACAGCGTGTTCACTAGTGCAGCAGTTGAATTTAAAAAGTTCAAAGAAAGTTATACTAAAAACGATTCCATTTAACAAATTTTTACCGCGTTGGAGAGTCTTCATTCTAATTTGATCTCAAATGCGTTAAACTTCCTCAGAAAAGTGTTCAATTTAAAAATGGTATACATATTCATACTCACAGGCGCGTTCCCGCTTATTATATAACAAGTGCTCCGACACGCCTAATGGCTCGCTTTGCGTGACTTTACAGCATCACCGACCTTTGGAAAGCAGTTTTTGTAAGTCATAAAATTCGCTAACATCTAAGACCTGATGCGTACTTGGCATCAAGCCGTTCACTACTTCGGTACCTTCATCATACGGAACTGGCATACCTCCGATTCGCTCCCGCGACAATCGCGCCGGGATCAGGGATGGGCGGAATTTCTGTTTTCTGTTTTCTGTTTTCTGATTTTTTGGCCATTTTGGGCAACTTTTTTCTATTTTCTGTTTTCTGGGAAAATGACCAAAAAATGGCCAGAAAACAGAAAATAGAGTTGCAAACAAAATTTATCACAGGAATCCAATGAGAAAAATCCAAGAAGTATCACAGAACAGTGAGCTTCATTCCAAAATAGTGTTTCTAGAGTATATTAAATGGCTAGCATGTGGCGTTTTTCGATGTGCCCATGTAGTAATTGCTCCATATACTCATGAACTATGCCGCTTTGTTTGCTTGATTGATTGTTTAAGTGGTGCTGGCAAGGAGTTCCTTCATAGGACATTTGTCGACTTTCATAATTTGGCTTCGTATTCTTTTCGATATTAACAGTAGATTGGACCATCTATGATCACTAAAATTTTTATATTAAAAATATAAAACTAGTATTCTGAGGGGCGTTAAATTATGTATTAACTAACCACTTGACTTAGAGTTACTATGGGTAGGATTATTTTCCACCTCTGGTTTAAAAATTGAACATTGTTGGCCGGGCATCCCCAATATCGCTTTCTGCAGGGTCTTTGTCGAAGCTCCCTTTCTTACTCTGAAGATTGCTCAGTTTTTGGTGTCACAAATTAGTAATAGACAGAAAAGTTTTAGTTGCCTTCGATTTCGCTGCTGTAGTGATACAGTATTGATACACGAAATTTCCCATTTATCATCTGTCGTCCCATTGATCATCGAGTTGTTCAAGTGGGCACCAGCAGCGTCTCCATACGTACATGCCGCATGCCAGGGTGCTCCAATGGATCCTTTTCGCTCGAGAGAGACGAAGCGTCATAGCAGTCGTTCAGGGCTTTCACGAAGAAGTACGACCAACGCGTTGGTGGGCATCCTGGGGCCGCATTCATGAACGATTTACGCTCGGGTAACCGCAAGATTTACCCCACCCCACACTTACGCGCGATTCATAAACGCGCGGCGGGGAAAATCGGGGGTAAGTGTCGAGGTAAATGCTACCCCGTCGGCGCGTCGGGGAACATTTACCTTCAAGGCGAGGGTTTTCTCCGCGGCCAATCTCAGACCCAATGCAACCCTCAGCTGGTCCGTTGCCAGCTCTGAGCTGACCGCCAGCCGCATAATCAATGCTCGATAGGGAGCGCCTAGTTGCCATCGCCTGCGCCGTCTTTCGCCGGACCTATGGTGAGTTGTTTGACCTTTCGTTTTTCTCTATTAGTCTTGAATTCTATGGTTTTTTGGGCTCTGTGGACCATGGCAGCCTACAATGCCACTTATTGTTATGTGATTTGCTCCCTTTAGTGGCATTGTGGGTCGGCTTGGGCCAACATGAGCACGGTCCACCACGAAAATCGTAATTTACGATCTGCTTGGGTGGACTATGCCCGTCCGCCACCTTAGCCTCCCTTGGCATATGTTGTGTATGGGGGCTACTGTGGTGGATGGCACCCATTATTAGCCATGTACAGTACCGGACATGCCGCTGCGTCCAACAAGCACAGGCGGCGCAAAAGATGAGAAGCGGCGCAAAAGGGCGCCGGAGAGCGCCGTTTTCTGCTCGCCACGCGCCGCGTCTGAGGCAAGTCGCCTTAGTGCGCGGCGTTCTCAACTTCTGGACGTTAGACTGAATGAAGGAGCTTATCCATGCATTCGGACAAGCATGGCTTACTGTTTGGAACTAACTTCCGGCATGGCGCGCGCTCTGAACAATGCATGTAGGCCGGCAGAATCAACCGAGTGGGCACGACCGCTCGCAGAGTGACGTTAGGCTGATGGGCTGATGGAAGGAGCCTATCCGTGCGTTCGGACGAGCATGGCCTACTGTTTGGAACTAACTGCCGGCATGGCGCGAGCTCTGAACAATGCATATAGGCCCGGCAGAATCAATCGAGTGGGAGCGACAGCTTAAACAGTGAGCGCATAGAGAATTTTAACAAAAATTCCTAGCCTTCCTACTCAGACATTGCTCTAGGACTGTCCAGCTTGCATCTGGAGTGCGTCGTGAACAATGCATATAGAATCAAACCTATCAATCGAGTGGGCGCGACAGCTTGTAGAGTGCGCGTTTAGGGAGTTTTATCAGAAATCCTCAGCCGCCCTACTTAGGAGCTGCTCTAGGACTGTCCAGCTTGCATCTGGAGTGCGCCGTGAACAATGCATATGGAATCGAACTTATCAATCGAGTGGGCGCGACCGCTCGCAAATGGTACGCGCGGGCGTGTTTGGAGCGCGATAACTCTGTGAATTGTGTACCCTTCCGGCTGCAGCTTATGTATTTTGTAGTCAGTAAAAAGCGCTAGCAGCTCGCCAAAACACAGCAATGTAGCCTAAAAAATGACTAAGTTAGGTGGTGCAAATATGCAGGTCAGGCTTGTACAACCTTTTTTTTCGATTTCAGTCTATCACTGCGGGAAGAGGCGATGAGCTGACGGCCTACAAATACATAGGCTAGCAGATCACTTAACGCACTTTACAATAATGCGCTTACAGCTCTCCAGCTGCCTAACCTGCCTTAGTTACAGCTGCCGTTTTAGAGCGGCGGATGGCAACAGTGAAGCTTCTTCCACCCTTAGTCCTTCCGGTTTTGAGTTTTCGGCACTCGCAATGACACCATTCTCTTCAACTCGATGAGCTCTATCGAACGGTGTTAATCTCGACCAATTTTGGAGATATCGATTTTTTGACAATTTTGCATCGGGGGTGAGACCGCAGCGGAGGGCCGATGACGTCACCGAAAGCCAATATTTTGGAATCTTGCCAAGTTGGACACCATTCGATAGCGCTTTTGGTGGTGAATGGAACGTTTTTACGTAGAGTGGCGAGAACTGTGATGTGAGCGAGTAAGAGCGAGGAGAGCATGACCATTGTTGTGCTAAATTGTGCGCGCGGCGTCTTCTGAGCGCGATAGCTCTGTAAAGTGTGAACCTTTCCGGTTGCCGCTTGTGGGTTTTGTAGGCAGCAAAATGTTCCAGTAGTGTGCCAAAATACGGTAATGTAGCTTATGATTGGACAAAGTTACGGTGGTACAAAAATTCAGGTCAGGCTCGTGTGACACCATTTTTTCCAAATTCAGTCGACCCCTGCGGAAAGACGCGGAGAGCTAGCATCTTACAAATATGCAGGCGAGCAGAACGCTTAAGGTTCTTTACGAAAGCGTGCTTACAACTCCCTAGCTTATTAAATTGCCTTAGTACCAGCGGCCGTTTTAGAGCGGCGGAGGCAACAGTGAAGCTTCTTCCGCCCTTAATCCTTCCGGTTTTGAGTTTTCGGCACTCGCAATGAACCGTTCTCGTCAACTCGATGAGCTCTATCGAACGGTGTCAATCTCGGCCAGTTTTGGGAAAATCGATTTTTTGACAATTTCGCGTCGAAGAAGATGGCGCCGCTCTAGGTCGCGGCAGAGGGTGATGACGTCATCGAAAATCGATATTTCCGAACGGGGCCAAAATGGTTACCATTCGATAGAGCTTTTTGTGCTGAATTGAGCAGTGCTACTACGAGTAGCGAATACCGTAATCTGGGCGAGTAAGAGCAGGGAGAACATCGACCGTTATTGTGCTAAATTGCACATGCGGGCGTGTTCAGAGCTCAGTAGCTCGGTCATGTTCGAGTCGTTTCGGCTGCACCTCGTGGGTCTTATAGGCAGTAAAATGTTCTAGTAGTTTGTTAAAAGACAGTAATGTAGCTTACGAAATGACAAAGTTACAGCGCTGCAAAAATGCAGGTTAGCCTTGTGTGACACGATTTTTTCCAAATTCAGTCAATCCCTGTGGGAAGACGCGGAGAGCTAACATCTTACAAATGCGCAGGCGAGCAGAACGCTTAAGGTTCTTTACGAAAACGTGCTCACAACTCCCTATCTTATTAAATTGCCTTAGTACCAGCTGCCGTTTTAGGGCGGCGGACTTAGCGTTTGAAGTTTCCTGCCCTCTTACTCACCCATATTTGGGTTTTCGATACCCCCAATAACACCATTAGCTTCACCGCGATAAGCTCTATCGAATGGTAACCATTTTGGCCCCGTTCGGAAATATCGATTTTCGATGACGTCATCACCCTCTGCCGCGACCTAGAGCGGCGCCATCTTCTTCGACGCGAAATTGTCAAAAAATCGATATCTCCAAAATTGGTCGAGATTAACACCGTTCGATAGAGCTCATCGAGTTGAAGAGAATGATGTCATTGCGAGTGCCGAAAACTCAAAACCGGAAGGACTAAGGGTGGAAGAAACTTCACTGTTGCCGTCCGCCGCTCTAAAACGGCAGCTGTAACTAAGGCAGGTTAGGCAGCTGGAGAGTTGTAAGCGCAATATTGTAAAGTGCGTTAAGTGATCTGCTAGCCTATGTATTTGTAGGCCGTCAGCTCATCGCCTCTTCCCGCAGTGATAGACTGAAATCGAAAAAAAAGGTTGTACAAGCCTGACCTGCATATTTGCACCACCGCAACTTAGTCATTTTTTAGGATACATTGCTGTGTTTTGGCCAGCTGCTAGAGCTTTTTACTGACTACAAAATACATAAGCTGCAGCCGGAAGGGTACACACTTGACAGAGTTATCGCGCTCCAAACACGCCCGCGCGTACCATTTGCGAGCGGTCGCGCCCACTCGATTGATAAGTTCGATTCCATATGCATTGTTCACGGCGCACTCCAGATGCAAGCTGGACAGTCCTAGAGCAGCTCCTAAGTAGGGCGGCTGAGGATTTCTGATAAAACTCCCTAAACGCGCACTCTACAAGCTGTCGCGCCCACTCGATTGATAGGTTTGATTCTATATGCATTGTTCACGGCGCACTCCAGATGCAAGCTGGACAGTCCTAGAGCAATGCCTGAGTAGGAAGGCTAGGAATTTTCGTTAAAATTCTCTATGCGCTCACTGTTTAAGCTGTCGCTCCCACTCGATTGATTCTGCCGGGCCTATATGCATTGTTCAGAGCGCGCGCCATGCCGGCAGTTAGTTCCAAACAGTAGGCCATGCTCGTCCGAACGCATGGATAGGCTCCTTCCATCAGCCCATCAGCCTAACGTCACTCTGCGAGCGGTCGTGCCCACTCGGTTGATTCTGCCGGCCTACATGCATTGTTCAGAGCGCGCGCCATGCCGAAAGTTAGTTCCAAACAGTAAGCCATGCTTGTCCGAATGCATGGATAAGCTCCTTCATTCAGTCTAACGTCCAGAAGTTGAGGACGCCGCGCACTAAGGCGACTTGCCTCAGACGCGGCGCGTGGCGAGCGGAAAACTGCGCTCTCCGGCGCCCTTTTGCGCCGCTTCTCATCTTTTGCGCCGCTTGTGCTTGTTGGACGCAGCGGCATGTCCGGTACTGTAGGCCCATATTTACAATAGCATCCCTACTGCCTAATATGCTACTACTTTCCACCCCTCTCCCCCCTCCCCTTCCCCTTACCTCACATTTCACATTTCATTTCCCCTAACTACGATGCTGTCAGTGTCGGTGGCATCGACTTCCCAGCAGCAAATGTGACGGCTTGGTTTCGCTGCCAGCTGATCGCTGGCCGCGGAGCAAAACCCTCGCCTTGGCGTCATGAATCACAAAAGAGAGGTAAGTTCAGGGAAAGTCGCGGGTAAATTGCCATCGAGGTAAGCGGGGGTAGAATTTACCTCCGGCCGCGTTCATGAATCCGGGCCCTGGCGTTCTCTTGACATTCCGTGGAATCCAGTTGGTAACGGCTCTCGTCCAGCGGGTGTCTGCGAAGCGCATTGCGTGGCCCACCTAATTTTCGACGACTTGGTCCATGCAACAGCGTCTCTGATCTTCGAACGTCGGCGAGGCTTGGAAGTCTCGAGGCCTTTTCTCACTTGCGTGAGTCGTGTCACTCCGAGCATTGTCCTCTCGATTCCACGCTGCGCGATACTGATCGCATCTTCATCCTGCTTTCGTAGAACCCAGGTCTCTGATGCGTATGTTAGGGAAGGAAGAACAGTGGAGTCGAATAGGTGGGCACGGAGCCGGACGTTCTTCGTCTTCTCCACAACTCTTTCGACACTCTTGATAGCTCCTCAAGGCGGTCGCTTCCTCCTGCCCAGCTCCGGCGCTTGTTAGTTGGTCAGTTGACTTCGCAACCCAGATGCACGTATCTGAACCATTCGAAGATGTTCGTTCCGTTGAGCGAGGATGAGGCATCAGAAACTCGTCCGTCCTCGAACATCGTCTTCTAAGATTCAGCTGCAGTCCAACGTTCACACATACACGGTCGAAGCCAGCAAGCATCTGCTCCGCCTGGCTAGCGCTCGGTGTTAGATGGTGTAGCTGCCGTCCGTCGTCTTTCACTTCCATGACTTTCCATTGGCGTTGAATGACGATGAATGACGTTTTCGAGTGTGGCGCTGAAGAGAACCAGGGATATGGTGCCCTCTCATCGACCTCTCTGTTCACGTTGACAACGACGTCGTTGTAGAGTGACGAGACCTTTGTCGCGAATCCACTGCACAGCTCTCGAATGACTCTGATGTACAGAGTAGGAACGCCCTGAGCTTCAGTTTCGACGGATTCGAATCTCTTCTTCAGCTCGACGCCCAGCGACAGCTTGTATTCTCGAGACACTTCGGTGAGCTTCGTAATGGTGTGTAGGTGGTCGATGGTGCCGAATCTCCGAAACACTGCTCGCTCGCATGGCTCTCCTTCGTCCAGCGTTCTGCCGATCCTATTCAAGATCACTCGAGAGAACACCTTATAGACTACGTACATCAGGCAGATCGGGCGATTGTTACTAATCTCGTGCACTCTGTACAGCAAGGCGGCTCTGCTGGTCTTCCACTTAGATGTAATCTGATATGTAGACATGAGGAGAAATATTAATAATGTGAGAAAAAGGGTATATGCTAGGTTTTCATTATATGGTGTCTACGCAGTCAAGAAAGCACCTTCACCCAAGATCTGTTGTGCTGACAGACCCTTCAGTCACAAACTCTTGTTGTTCTGTGAAATATCAAGCCAGTACACAACATCTTTAGTCAGCTAAGTAGTCACTAGTTGCTGTAAACTGCATTGGTAAGTTGGCCTGAAAACTTTCAGCTACGCAGAAACTAGGCCTCTTACAAGGAAAGGTATTCCCGAAGAACGAAACAAACTAGGAATACAGATTCTGGCTAAGCCAGTAATACTCAACGAATCTCTGCACAGCTTTAGAATATGTTGCGAGAGTGTGTCTACAAACTCGAGCAATTGTGTTGAAACATCTAAACAGTGATCACTGAGCCTTCATCGTGTTCGGTACTCTAAAAGGCCAGCTTCTTACTAGTGAGACCATTATCTAATTGACGCGTTAGCGGTGAAAGGGAGCTTATGAGTAATATTGTATGCTTCAAGTGTCGAGATTCCTAGGATCTACCATTCAAGGTTTACAACTTGCTGATTGCAGTACACTGGAGTGTACTATGAATTTTTAGAAGCGCTTGCAAATTAAAACGCTGGTCTACGAATACATTTCTAGTCTTACAAAAGCATTTGCTATTGGAAAAATCGATCTTTGAATAGAATAATTAGGTGGTGTGATAATTTCGAAATTTTCTGCTTTCTGTTTTCTGATTTTCTGGCGTTTTTGGGTTTTCTGTTTTCTGATTTCTGTTTTCTGACGAAAGCGATTTTCTGTTTTCTGTTTTCTGGGAAAATTTTCAAAATTTCCGGCCTTCCGTGACCGGGATCCCTCATCTAGCCAATCGCCGACCTCGCTACGCCCGCCTTTCACAGGCCGACACAGCTGCAGCGATCGCAATTGCTGGTGCGACTCGGAGGTGTGCCAGATGCCGCAGGCATTCTCTCCGGACCGGCCATTAACGTCATTGTTTGTGCTTCGCAGTATTTCTGTCCCTCAGATTGCTCCTCCGCAACCGTTCTCGTGCTCAACAGCTAACGCTTCCAGATATCGTTGACATGTCTACCGAAGCCAGGTTCCCCTCACTCCTTTCTTCTTACTGGATCTAATTGCTGTCCGCCTTTACTGGTCTTCTCTCCACCTCTTTAGTCCCCCATCTTGCTGGTCTTAGCTTCTGGCCCACTTCTTTGTTTCCACTACTGACTCCCTAATGTTTCTTCTTGCTGGTTTCCTCGTCCTGGCCCCTCCTCCAGGTTGTTCCTTCCCTTCCTGGTCGCTCTCCACCCTAGAGGTCTCCCTTACGGCCCTTCTCCACCACCTTCTTAGTGATTCTCCCATGCTCACGGCAGACGTCGGTGACACGGTGTTCACAATAAGGACGCTTGTTGCGCGACGTAGTGGGCCCGTCTTCTCGATCCAGAAGCTCAGAAGAGCCGTCTTCCGAATCCTGAAGTTCAGAAGCGCGCGCAGTCGCCGCTGTGGCGAGCATGAAGAGGCTATGCATATGGCAGATTCCTTGTTCTCCGTATGAATTCCCAGATGGCTCCCTTCTGGTTGGTTCCCTATCCTGGTCCCGCCTCTAGGTCCCTTCTTCCAGGTAGATTCCTCCCCCCCCCCCCCTCGAGATCCTCCTTACTATTCTACCTCAATTAAGTAGCCATCCTACGCTCACGACACGACGAACGCCGATTGCACAACATCGGTGTCACATCTTCTCAATCCGGCCTCTCTTACCTGGTAATGGATCCCGTTGCTGATCCTCCTTACTGCTCCTCCCCCCCCCTGATTGGTAACTCCCTACTGGTCCCTCCTTAATGCCTAAACCCTTCTTAGTGCCACCTCTTGCCCTGCTGCATTCCTTCCCTATCGACCCTCCCCCATCCCGATGGCTCCTCCAGGTCGCTCGCTCCTGATCGCTGTCAGTTCTCCTCCTTCGAAGCCCCCTTCTACTCTTACCCCTTTAGTGGTCTTCTCATGCTAACGGTACGAATCGGCGGCACGGCTTCTGAATCTGGACGCTCAGAAACGCCCGTAGGTGCTGTTGTGTTAAGCGGTAAAGCGCTGTGCTTCCCCTGCCGCAGCAACATCCCACGTTCAATAGCAAATTTTGCCGCGCTGTGGATGATGCGGCGTACCTCGCTTAGGGTAGATCACTCAAACATCATTGACCGCTAACTCAATCTTATAGGGGTAGATAGATATAATGGATGGTGTCTCCTCTTCTGACTCCAGACGGTTGTGGTGCGACGAAGGGAACCCGTTTTCTGGATTCAATCACTCAGAAACGCGTGCAGACGCCGTTGTGTCAAGCAGGAGGAGGATGCGCTTCCTCTGCTGCAACAACATCCCATGGTGAACGGCAAACGTTGCCCCCGCGAGGTACGCGGAGGCGTACCTCGCGCGGGTAAGGTTTTCCGTTCAACATGGGATAATGTTGAGTTCTGCGTGCGGCCGGTCGTCGTACGATGACGATGTGACCTCTGCTTCCGTTCCTTTCGCTTCTTCTGACTCCAAACGGTTGTTGTGCAACGAAAGGGACCTGTCTTCTTGGTCCAAGGCTCAGAAACGCGCGCAGACGCCGTTGTGTCAAGCGGGAGGCTGCGATTCCTCAACTGCAGCAGCATCTCATGTTCAGTTCTGAATGCGATCCCTCGTCGTAGGACGACAGTGTCTCCTCTTTCTGACTCCAGACGGTTGTGGTGCGACGAAGGGGAACCGTCTTCTGGATTCGGGCACTCAGAAACGCGCGCAGACGCCGTTGTGTCAAGCAGAAGGAGGCTACGCGTCCTCTGCTGTAACTACATCCCATGTTGAACGGCAAACATTGCCCGCGCGAGGTACGCAGAGGCGTCGCAGGGGGTTGCATGAGATTGCGTCGGTTCCACAAGGCGTACCTCAGCCAGGTTTCTAACTTGAGTGAGATACGCCTCATCATCTACAGGGCGGGGAGCTAGCTCAATTATATGCTGGTGGGTGGAAGGATATGGTTCTGGATCCGGAACTCGGTTTGCGCCATTGATGAGTCGCCTTCTGAATCTGGACGCTCGTTGCGCAATGTTTGTGACCCGTCTTCTGGATCCTAGCATCTTTCACGTCGTCTGCGACACATCGCCGGAATTCCGTGCGCTCGTCGCATTCCCATCTTTATCGCCTTCACAGCATGCCAAAAAATCCAGGACCACTTCCAACCTCGGATCCTCAGTTGGTCTTGCATTCCGAGACTTCGGAAAATGGGACGAAATGCTTGGCTTCCTTGCCACTCAGGGCTGCGCCAAGTACCAGAGCAGTACCGCGGAATAACGAAAATACGGGGGACTGGCTTGGTATTGCGAACAGGGAGAGCCAGAGGGAGCACAGCTGCACGCGGTTAGAACCGCCAACTAAACCCAATCACTTCCAACTAAGGGATTTGACGACTATTTCCTACCTAACAGCTCAACTGTTTGCAACTAGAAAAGGAAAAGCAGCGGGTTTTATTGGAAGATGCAGGCTTTGCCTTAACTGAAAAAATATTCGAAGTTACGATTATTTGGAACTGGAAGCCGAAAAGGACATTTTTGGTCCGACCTATTACATTCTTGTTACCAACCTCAGTGCTAGTCTGCTAGCTTGCTTCCTAAATTCCTTAAAAAGCTATGTCAGGTACGTCAAAAGATACCAAATATGGTCTATTGGGAAGCATCGCAATGGTTCGTCGAGGATAATTAATTCTTCTTCAAATTCTTTGGCAGATCATTTTATGGTATTGGTTGTGACCCGCTCTCTATAAGATGAACCCACACTGTTGAAAAATGCTTGTTCTTTTCCCAGAAAAGAAAAGAAACCAGAGGTGGACCAAAAAAACGTATTTTTCTAGACTCCAGGTCATAGAGCGCAGCTAATTGAACTTCTTTGGAAATGGAAGGAAACGGCTCAATAAGACACTTTCGTGCCTCAAATGCTGGATTAAATTGTAGATGAGCCAGTTGCACCTTTCTTTTATCTGTTCCTCCGGAAGATCGTCTATTCTGTGCAGGGGCTTGAAAATTTTGAAGGCTTTGCATGTACCTCTTGTTCACGGTGTCTTGTCTCAATACTTCACCGATGGGCTTTTAGACTAGCCTTTCTTAAGGTTTTTCCTATATTTGGATCCATTTCTATGATAGTGTCTCTGGGATTCAAAACATAAAGGTCTTCTTATTCTTCTTCAGCGTTTCTTCGCCTAGTTGCGGAGTCCGCTTTCCTGGAATGCTGGCGTTACTTTTAATGGCTATCCGATCGATCTTGTCTACTTGTTGCGAAGCCTGCCCATCGGCTGTGCAACATCCATCATACATACGGAACTCCCATCAGTATGGCGATCAGCTAAAGCGATCAGCTAAAGCGAGCGATCCTGTCCTTCGTTTTATCAACAAAAAAATCGTGGTGCGTATTGTTGTTGTTATTGTTTGTTACGATTGCTTAAGGCAATACGTTAGAAAGCAGACACAGTAACAATCACAAAAAACAGGGACGGAATACAGACAAACAGTGAGACAGCACTTACAAACAGTCATACTACTCAACCATTTTCAGATCTGAACAAAAAACTTTCAACTCGACTTCTGAATTGTCTCGGTGTTAGAGGAAGTGAAAGTGCTTAGAGAATTTCAGGCACAAACTACCTGCCCTATAAATACATTGCTCGTAAATTGGTTCTAGGCCGAGATAGCTGTAGCTTATCGGAGCCATCCCTTCTGTATGAAGTCTTCATCTCAAAGAGTCTACAAGGCCCAGAATCGGAGGTGAAGTATAACTACTTATGTGCAGACAGATGTCAAAAACCCTGCGACGTGATTCTCGGGATGGTGGTCCGAGATTTTTATTTCTGATTGATACCCTCGGTACACGTGAAACTCCCTATTCTAAGGAGAAGCTTCCTAGTGAAGTTGTTCTGTACCTTCTATATAGTGGAGATGTCCTTTTTCGTATATGGAGCAAACGCGGATACACTTGATTCAACAAGGAGACGTATATAAGTTTTGTACACCCTGAGGAGAACAGATTTATTCCTAGTGACTAACGCCTTAATAATGTTATATATTCGTAACATAGCCGTATTATATATAGCACGGATATTTATTTATTTATTTATTTATTTATTCAAAGCGTAAGCATGATACTCACGCGTAAAGCAAATGTGAAAAAGAACAAACAAGATCTACTAAAAAAGTCACGAAACATCAACGAAACATAGATAAGAGGCATTTGTAACTCGCTATGAACAGCTATGAACAGAATTTAGTCAACAGCAATTCCTTGAAAACATGCATGGATAAGGACAGGAGATTTTCGTTTTTCGCAAGCAGAGTGTTGAGCTCCCGCAGCCTTCTGTATGTCAAAAATGAAGATCTGGTCGTGGTTTTTGCAATAGGAACCTGCAAACGGAGTGTTCTTCTTGTTCTTACTACTTGACCACCGAAGAAAGGTAAAGGGCTTATGTGGAATTTGCTCATGAGAATCCTGAACAGCATTTTGAAATTAGCAACATTCCTTCTAGACACCAAAGGTTTTACTCCACGTATCCTATTTCTTTCTTTGTCGTTTGGGATTTGCAAATAATCTACGCCAAAGCATCTCATTGTGAGTTTTCGGCTAAAATTATTTTGAATGCTGTCCAACATATCAACGTCTTTTTTCTTGACCGGGTTGAAAACCGTTGTACCAAACTCTACTATGGGTCGTACGTATGTTTTGTAAGCAAGTAAAAGCGTTTCAGGATTTTTGCTTTTTAAAACCTTGAAGAGATTATATGTACGACAGTTGGTCACTTTGACCACGGCCTTATAATGCATATCAAAGTTGAGCTTCTTAAATACTAAGAACCCTAAATCTCGGACATTATCAACTACCTTTAGACCAACATTTTGTAACTTATAAACAGGTATTTTTGCCGTATTATTCGCTCCTAAAGATAAGAAAGAGGATTTCTCTGGTGCAAGTGGCAGATCCCACTTGTTAGCCGAACCGCTTATGTGGTCAAGAGCTGCTTGGACAGAGTGAGTGTCCTGGTCTTCATTATTGCTCGTATATTTTTACATCATCAGCGTACATTTTGCACGTCACCCTCAACCTCGAGGTTGATTCTGGAACCTCATAAGTGTATGTACAGCAGAAAGAGTAGAGGTGAGAGCACTCCGCCTTGTGGAATGCCAGTGTAAGCGTTGAACACAGAGGAGAGTGTCTCAACCCTCACCTGGTGTGTCCTTCCTGTAAGGAATTTGTGCGTCCACTTCGTTATCCTTGGATGAATTCCGGCAATGTTCATTTTGAGCAATAGTTTGTCTACAGGCGTCTTATCGAAAGCCTTTGAAAAGTCTAGATATACTACGTCTACTCTATTTTTAATTTCCATAGCTACTGTCCGGTCATTAAGAGACGTCAGCATGGATGTTTCTACAGACCTTTTTTGCAAAAAGCCAAATTGATTATCAGAGATTATCTTGTGGTTTTCTAAGTGCGTAAAGATATGTTTTTTGACAAATTTTTCGAGGGTCAGCGTGCTTCCATCTTTTTGGCACATAAGATGAGATAATACTGAAAGTGAAGATATGTTCTAGGAGGTGAAGCATGTAGATTAAAATCTGTTTAATAAAGCTTAGAGGAACGAAGCCAGGAGAGATCGAAGACGATTTTGGCCATTTTGAGAGAATGTCATAGACTTGTTTTTTGTGGAACCACGGAGAAGCGTCCATTTGGGGAATACAACGAACCGGTAAGGAATCCGAATCTCTATCCTGAGTGTGAGATGTTAGACAGTTCGGATTCGCACGTTTTCCAGTGCGTAGGGAACTAGGAAGCGAGAAGTAGATCAGCTTGCCGATAGATGATGAATATGGGACGCCATTGTGTCAAAAATGGTAGGTACGTCTGTATTACTTCCACTGCGGGTATTAATAAATCTATAAAATTTGTTTATATCACGAGATCAGGGGATTCTATTCTCCAGATACATGTATCTTTGCACAGCTTTGTCCACTTTTTTTGCTGCATACAGCTTATTTACTCCAGTCGTTTGCATCATTTGTTGTGGAGGCTATATTCCATAGGTAGGCCCGTTGACATACCATTCTTTTGAGGTAATTCAGAAGCGTGAGTTCCCTTTTTTCGACTTTACGGAGTGGAACAAATGTTTCTATGACGTGATGCAAAATGCTCAGAAAAGTCTCGTACTTATCATTCGTGGTTTATAGATGGTACAAGCTTCCTATACAGTCAACGTTGGCGAGGTAATCTGGAACGTCGTTGTAATTTACTTCACTAAAATCCCTTCTCCGCTCAAACGTTGGCCGGTCTACATACGAGATATCAGAAAGGTCACTGTACTATGGTCGCTACTCCCCAAGGGTGGACCAACACACACTTTCTCAACAAAACTTTTCTTGTTACACAAGACCAGGTCCAGCATTGCGTCACCTCTAGTTGGGGATGACACTACCTGTTCAAATCCATGACATTCGAACAAATCAAGAAAGACAGCTGATATCGGGATAAATTCGTGGAGCATAAATCCAAGAGATTAAAATCACCTAGAACAATGCTTGGAAAGCAACAGGAGCAAAGGTCACTGGTGGCTTTTGCAAGCTGCAGAGAACCAGCCCATTACAGCTTGGTGCTCGATATACTCCTATAATGCGAAATAAATTTATTTTGCATTATAGGAGTATATCGAGCATCACAGCTTGGTGCTTGATATACTCCTATACTGCGAAATAAATCGGAGTGAATCCCAACATCACAAACTAGCAGCTCATACCGATCAATAGCTGATTCATGAAAAATTATATGACAAGTAATTTTTTACAAGAAGAAGTAGGCCTCCGAATTTTTTATGTTCTCGATCACATCGTTACCCTGAATATTGAAAACAGGCTATCCCTAAGAGAGGATTTATTTCGTTTTGCGATGTTAACCATGTTTCCGTCAGAAGAACCACGTCGTAGTTGTACTGACAAAGGCTAACCAGGATACTATCCCAACGGTAGGTCGGAACGGCGCAAGTGTTGTATATGGGCAGAACCGCCTCTCCCTGGGAAGTAACAAACTGCAGGTATCTCGACCCCAATACAACTCTGCGCAGAGTTAGGAGCGACAGAAGCCGCGTGTTGGCGCCATCTTGATTCACGTGCTCCACAGCTGACGGGCGCGCGCGGGATGAGGGCTCGTATGGCGAGCCAGCGCAGTGCGCAGGTAGCGTAGTAGGGAAGAAGCTCGGGCTCGTGAAGGAGGGGTCGGGGTTTGGATCTCGCAGACTGCGTTTGTTTTGCACTTTTGCAAAATCCATGTTTATCATATAGGTAATCCACCCTGTGGTATTATAGTGTGTTATAGAGCATGTTTACATATAACATGTGCTTTGAACTACAGATTAGCTAAAATGTTCACTTCTGTGTGTCACTTATTTTAAGCCTATTTTGTGTGAAGCTGTAGTTATGTAACGATAGATATTTTGTGGCCTTAGTTAAAAGTTCCGACTCCACCAACAAGACTTCGGCCAACAACGAAATTTTTTGCTGAAACTTCGTCCAGGGGGGTTATTTGGAGTGCTGATCACGAATCTGACATCTGTTTTTCACGATTCGGTCGGAGGCCACCCATACCGTTAACAGGGGTGGTCCAGGCAGGGCCACCGATTTCGCTGAAGCTTCGTCTAGGGGGGGGGATATTTGGGGTGCTGATCACGAATCTGACATCCGTTTTTCACAATTCTATCTCTGCCTGCCGTCATCGGCTGAAACTTTAAGAATGTAATCCTGTGCCTTCTTGTATTTATATTATCCAGCCGAATCGTGAAGAATGGATATCAGATTCGTGATCAGCACCCCAAATTACCCCCCTAGACGAAGTTTCAGCGAAATTGGTTACCCTGCCTGGACCACCCTTGTTAACGGTATGGGTGGTATGTTATATGTAAACATACTCTATAACACACTATAATACCCTAGGTGGATTACCTATATGATAAACATGGATTTTGCAAAAGTGCAAAAGAAACACAATCTGTGGGATCCAAACCCCCGACACCTCGCTCACGAGTCCGAGCTCTTTCCTACTACGCTACCTGCGCACTGATCCTCAATACCAGCCCTCATCCCGCGCGCGCCCGTCAGCTGTGGAGCACGTGAATCAACAGGGCGCCAACAGGCGACTTCCGTTGCCCCTAACTTTGCGCAGAGTTGTATTGGGGTCGAGATACCTGCAGTTTGTTACTTCCTAGGGAGAGGCGGTTCTGCCCATATACAACACTTGCGCCGTTCCGACCTACCGTTGAGATAGTGTTCTGGTAAGACTGAAGAAATTGCAATTCTTAACCAATGACCTTATATTCAAGAGAAGGTGCAAAATCTTAGGAAGTGAACTCCTGCGACAACTCATTAGTTTCCCGAAGAACTGCCGAGCTGTGCGGAGTCGATCCCACTGCTGGCATATGGTTGAGAAGATGGCAACTGTTGCAGGTGAGGAAACAGCAAACCATTTCCCCCTCTGCCAACAGATGCCAGCCTTTGATTGCTGAGACGTTCACGCCGCCTGCGCTCCCTCTCCTCCCAAGTAAGTGAATGGCGAAGATAAATGCCCTTTTGCAGCGGGAAGAAGCGCAGCCGGGGTGCCCGTCTAACAGCTTCAGCCTGGAATCGGCTGGCAGGGAGCACAACTTTTACCAGCCTTGGCTTGTTCTGCTGCGGTCGTCCCATGCGATAAACAGCTACAGGCTTACATTCAACACCTAAGAATTCAAGAATCTTTTAAACACAGTTAAAGTAATGACAATTTCTAGCTAACGAGCTAGCCGCTGACGACTCAACCACCAAGTTGGATAAAACTATAGATTGCCTGTGTTCACTGTCCTCAGGCCTAGCATCCTCTTTAGCAGATTCTTCCGGAAGCTGGTCTTGGGTTTTATTTTAAAAACGGTTTGTTCTCTTCCCTCAGACGTTTGACCTCCTACAGCAGCTCCGCGTTCTGCTTGGTCAGTTCTTTTACTTCGCCTCGGGTCTCCATCAGAAGCTCGATAACCATCTTCACGTAGTTTAGAACTTTTCTGCTTTCCAACAGTGCTCGCAGGCGACCACTCTCTTGTTCGGGCTCAGTTGATCTTCCCTTCTTGTTCACTGCAAGAGACGAGGCACCAGGCAAGAGACGGCAGGGTATCGATTGTACTGGCGGAAACCGAACGAACGCGAACCAAAAGAAAAGCAAATTCACCTCCAAAAGTGGCAAATTAAAACCGCGTGTAGTATTTGTCTCCTTGCCACTAGAGACTGCTCTTTTGAAATGCCGATGGAGCCAATTGCTCTTGGCTCCATCGGTATCTCAAAAGAGCAAGAAGACGAACCCAGAAATACGGCGGGACCTCAGATTAGCAACGCCGCCCCGGGTGGGAGCGAGGAAAGGAATTAATATGCCTCCCAAAGACTAGGTTATTGCTATAAGGAAACTAAAATCCTTAAGAATCCACTTTCCGTGAAGCACATCCTTCAATCTTGCACCAAAGTGTTTCCATTCCAGAAGAGAAATGTAAGACTACATTCTTTTGAGGAGATAGCGGCAACTGCCACTTTTTCGCTGAATCAACCATCAATTCTATTGTATTTGAAGCACACATACATCCTCCTTTAGTTTTATAAATCTCCACATCATTAGCATACACTCTTGTGATGATGTTGCAGTGCTGCATAACATGATGAATTTCTGCGGTGAAGATGTTGAAAAGCAAAGAGGACAGGACTCTTCCCTGTGGGACCCCACTGGCTACGCGCCTAACACTTGAAAATGAAGAGTCTATTTTAACCTGTATGTTCGTCCGGTGAGATAATGAGCAATCCATTTAAGAAGGATGGGGTGGAACTTGTATCTCTCCAGTTTGAGAATAAGCATTTGGTGGGACACTCAATCAAATGTTTTTACGAAGTCCAAGTAAATGACATCGCAACTACATATATGATGCACCTCTGTCCAATCATTAAAACATTACAACAAATTTGTCTGAACAGATCTACCAGAGGCAAACCCATGTTGATGCTGAGAGATGATGCTGTTGACAGTAATATGAGTCATTATATGCTTTTTTATAACCCTCTCAAAAAACCTGCAAAAACAGATGTGATGCTCACCGGTCGATCGTTTTCAGGATTGATAGCCGGTTCTTTCTTAACTATAGGACTGACAAAACCATGCTTCCAACGTTGAGGAATTTCACCATATATTAGCGACTGATTGAAGAGATAAGCAAGTGGTCCACATATAATCGAGGAAATTTTTCTAAATGAAGTGCATATGTATGTCTCAAGGGTAACTGATGAGGAATCTGGCCAGCTCTAAACCATGGAACGTCCTTCATAGGCTCGACTGGACTAGAACAAGGCACAATGGAATTTTGCCGTTATCCGTCTGAAAGTTTTTCTCAAATTGCCTCACTAACACATTTGCCTTTCGGGTAGCTAAGGGTTGTCGTGACACCCCCCCCCCCTCTATGTATAAAAGAATAGACAAAGCCCTTATCCTGAATTTTGTTGTTGACAAACGTGTAAAATCTGGATAGATTTCCAGGTTGAATAACTTTCTATCCAAGTATCTATTGTACTTCCTGAGAGGTGCGCCTAAATTTTTCACTGAAGTTTTTAGATGAACTCCAGTTACCAGTGGGCCTAGCCTACAAGAACAAGCACTCTCGATGAACTAGTATGTTGTGTAAATGTTTTGGCAGAACAGTTGATTTTAGCGAAGAAACCTTTTTGAGAGGAACGTGTATCTCAATGGAAGCTTGAAGTATAGGAATGGAAAGTTCATACCTTGCGTTAACGCTAGGTGTGGAATCGAGGAGCTCCCTCCATCTAACCTGAGCTATCTCTGCACAAACATCTTCGAATTTACACTGGGAATACATACACCCTGCGATAAACTGCTGTAGGAAGAACAGCTTCACACGCTATAGCAAATGTAATGCTATTGTGATCACTCGTTCCAACCGGCGAGCAAACATTCAAGTTTTCAATAAAATCTTTAGACACGGACATAACTAAATCGAGCATACCACAACCTCCTGTAGGTTGAGTAATCAGCACAAACGACTATACCTCTACTATATAGTCGATCGTGCTGAATCCTCTCTTAAATCTTCCTTGTTCGCATGGCTGTCCTTCGTCCTGTGTTCTGCTGATCAAGACCTAAAGGTCTATGTCTCGAAAATCATATTCCAATTTTTGAAGAAAACCTGGCGTGGTCTTTACATTATCTAGGACACGACCTACTTCTTCGCTTCTCCGTTTGATTTTCAATTCTAATTGTTATTATTGTCCTTTGAACAAGGTCGGAGTGGTCCTTCTATCAAAAAAGGGAGAACAGCGACACGGTCAGTTAACGGCGGAATTTTAACACACGGACTAAGCTTAACTGACAGATCCAGGGACATCAAAGTTATGACACGTCAAGCAGCGCTTTCATTTGTGGCACACTGTATCTTATTCAGTTGTCTCTGACCATTTCAGATCCTTAGCAGAACCCACTCTCCTTCCCATGATACTACGGTGAACTCACTTTTTCATAGAGACAAAGATAGCGGAGTCTGCCGCAGATGACTTCCCTCTTTCATCATAGTGTAGCAGATGATCTCAAGCAGGACTTTCATTTATCTCGCGAATGTGGTTCAGAATGCCATTTAATTCTGAATGTTGGCATGACTGCACTGCCTATGGTTTCAAGTGAAGCCAGATGCACTTCAGAGGAAGTCTTTCTATGTTACTGCGTTGCGTCGGGTTTGCGACCGCATCAACCACTCGTACCACTTAGTGTGTTCATATCATGGTTTTCCTGTAGAGAAGAGAGGATGAGACTGGACGTATCCGTCTAGCTATCTCTTCCGATACGACACATATGCCACGTATCTAAAGGGCCCTCAGGAGTTAAGCAGTTGGTTAGCGCCATCGTTTGCTGCTTCTTATTGTTCAATCTTTGGGCGAGCTGGGTGAAGTTACATAAATACATGAAACCATTTACGTATGGATGACGCGAACTGAAACTGACAACGCCTGTTCTTCAAAACTTCAGAATTCCTTGGCGAATGCCCTGCAAAGTTGGTCAATATTGTAGTGCATATAAGGAGTAGGCACAGTTCATGAGTGGCCCGTTTAAGTATGTTGTATGCAACGCAATAGTTGTTTCCCCATCATGCTGCTTGGGCTGTTCTCTTAAAGTGAAAAGCAACTTTATGGCAATGTTTGGAAAGGGGTTTTGTGTTGTTAACTTAATACATATTCACAGTATTCGTTCTGCTCTTTAATTTGAGTTAGAAAAAGTGTTATCACTTGTTAACTGGCCACAACATTCTTACCGATTCTTCAAATTCAGTAGTGGATGGGTAAGAATGGCGGGAAGGATGGCGAAAATATTTTGTGGTTCTGGTGTATAGATCTCAAGGCGCTCCCGTCGAAGTCGGATGCACCACAATGCATATCATATTAATAGTGTCAGTGCCATTTACGTAATTTTTTAATTGAAAATGCACGATTTTTACGCCCTACTCTTTCAACTCTTGGGTGCGTGTAGCGCAGTCGGAGGAGGCGCGACTGTCGCGTGCACCCGATACCAGGTCCCTGGTTCGGATTTCCCGCCCAGGCCGACCAAGCCTTCCATCCCTCCGGGGTCGGTGAATTGGTACCAGACTTGTCTGGGAAGGATAAAGCGCTGACTTGTTCATCGGTGGCGACCGCAAGTCATTGTATGGCCAAATACGCATTCATGTCGCCTCCACGACATCCCGTAGAAGTAGAATGCGCTGGCGCATCCCAGAAGGGATTGAATAACGCCGTCCTTTATCCTTTATCCTTTACTCTTTCAAGGCTTTATCACAAGCCAACACCTTAGTTATCTGAAATAGACTACAAAACTTGGGGTTTAACTAGAGTACTAAAGTGAGCCTTCAAATTGAGTAGCCACGTGATGCAGAATGTTGTGAAGCTGTTGAGGCAAGATTGTTACGAGAGCTTTTTTCGGCTTACGTTTTGGCGTAACCGCCTTCTCCAGAGGCTAGAAAAGGCAATAAAAGTTTGAGAAACTACTCGTCCAAGGATGATTTCAAGCTACAGGAGCCTCAAAAGTTAGTGAGAGAATGAAGCGAATAGGAAGTACGGAAACAGCCGAAAGTCTGGTTAGTCAGCCTTGTATGGACAACCAATGGGCGAATGAGCCCTCTATTCGAGTCAGCCCCCGGCTAGCGCCCTCCCGGCCCAAGTCAAGCCCCCGAGGTTGGCAAATGTGGCCAGCTCCTGGGTTACGGCCACCCGGTCCTCTCTCCTACGCGGGATTCTTGAACGAAATCCACAACGCCTCCAGGGTTTTGTGCGCCGCGATGTCGAACTCACGTGCTAGGATTGTCACCGGTATCCCAACCACTGCACCACTATAACTTTGCAGTCTGCATTCCCCCAAAGGCGTGGAGACCTTGCACTTGTCCAGTCGATCTACGTGCTCCTTCACTCTGACCCAAAGGGGCCTGCCCGTCTCACCGATGTATTCCACGTTGTATTGGCTGCAAGCTATGAGGTACACTGTACCCGAGAATCATAGGGACGGTTTCTAACAAGCTGCGTCTTAAGGTTGGCAGGAGGTTTCTCAACGACCGTTACGAAGTCGTCTAGCTCGGCCTTGCGAACGCAGTCCTGCACTTGGGTGCTGAGTGCATCCGTTATAAAGGGCACTGAAAAGGAAACCTTGTTACGTTCTTGAGCGCTACGTGTTCAAGCTCCTGATGGCCTGTCTTAAGTATGTTCTCAGACACATACCCACTTAACGAAGCAATGCGAGAATCTATTTCCGTCGATGAAGACTTCAAGTCGTCATTGGAAGACAGTAATGCAGCCGTGCGGAGCATGCTTTGAACAATAGCTCTTTTAGAGGTGCGAGGATGTGCAAAACGGAAGCGCACTACGAAGCCCTTGTTACTAGGTTTCACCTAGTTTGGAAGGTGCTCTGAGAGAGACGGACTTCAGCGTCCAGGAACGGCAGCCAGTGATTTGTCGGCTTCTCCCTTGTGAGCTTAATGTGCTCCGCTTGATGATTGAGCAAATCGGAACAGGTGTCCATTTCGTCTTGCATGGGGCATACGATAAAGCAATCATCAATATACCGACAATACCGTAAGGTTCTTCGTTCCAGAACGGGTCTCCCTATTTTAGACAGAAAAGCTATGGCTAGCACTGGGGCCAGACGCTGACCCATGGCCAACCCTCTGACCTGCCTGTAGTACTCGCTGGACCACTTGAAGATGTGTTGACTCCCCTCAAACCCTTGCGCGGTTAAATGATCTCCAGCAGTTAAATTTAGCGGTGATCGCCAAGAAATGTTTCTCTGCAACACCGTGAGCAGCGACGTAGTCAGTACACGGAATTTCTGATTGATCGCTCAGTTGGGCTCCTGCGCACAAAGAAACGAACTGGTGAAGGGTGGGGCGGAATCGCCGCGATGCTTGCGGTACTCACAACCAGGGGTGTGGGTAAATGAAATCCGAAATTTCGTAAATCGTAAATCGTTATTACGAAAAAATCGTCGTAAATTGTAAATCGTAAACCGTAAATCGTAAGAGGTGCCTGACTTACAATGCATCTAATTTTCTTGTTTTTTCTATTATATCAACGCTAATCGAAGCAAACCATGTTTTAATGAGACGTCTTGAGCTCGAGCTGGACACTAATTAAGATGGAAGCCATTAAATTTAGATAGCATCTTTCAAATCGAGCTGTACAAGTTTTTGGAGAACCAAAATAAACTGCTTGTTCAAAACGCTATCTTAAAAGGCGCCTATACAGGATGCCCAAATAAAAAGCTTACACTGCTTGGACGATCAAAAATGTTTATCATTCTACTAGCCATTGGCCTGCATATAAAACTATGACTTTGTAGAAACAGCCGCAACAACTCCGAATAAATCAACAAAAACCCTTCCATCCAAAACCCAAAAAAATATAATTTGATTGCTGGCCAATTCGACAAAACAGTATTTGCACAAATAATCCAACCAGCATCCCTACTGAGTGAGCGCATGGCACAATTCTATGGTATGGCACACCTAAAGTGCTAAGCCTTCTCACATTTTGAATTGTACCCAACAGCATTTTTGTAGCAGACGGGAAGGAATTGTGTGACGATTGAAAGAGTATGATCACATTTTTGGACACTCATTAGCCGCGTTTTTGACTTAATATTGTAAAAGAAGATATTTTTGTGTCATTCTTTAAAAGTAAAGTAGAGAAGCAAGGTGCAGCTTGAATTGAAAGTGGTTTAACTTATTCGTACAAGGTGCATTTTAAACACATAGGGGAACACACGGTAGAGAAGTCGGAGGAGGATGGCTATCGCGTGCTCCAGAATCGGAGTTCTTGATTAGGGTCCTACCACGGGCAGTCAAGTCTTCTATACACGCTGGGTTGTGAATTGGTACCTGATTTGCTTGGGAAGGATAAAACATCGACCTCTACATCGGCGGCAAACGCAATTCGTTCTATAAGGCAAACCCACACCCAAATGACCTTTACGATATCCCACAGAGGTAGAAATGGATGGTGCATCTCAAACAAGGAGTGCTTAGCGTCGTGCTTTACCGCTTATCATTTTTGAAGGTCCACAACTTCTGGAATGAAAGATCGTCGTTCGACGATGCCAAGCAATTACTTTCGGCATTTACTTCGCTCGCAGGTTGCGCTTGTTAAATTTCGCAAACTCCAAAATATTGCATTACTAATTAATGACTGCTTGCATTCGCCATCTTGCTCTCCACTACCTTTGTAACAAACACTATCTTATCGTATTTTGCCCAGTACTTAGCATTCTGAACGGAAACAGCCTCAATCAAGACACAGAAAACGAGACCAAAAGTGCCAAGCTTTTCACTTTTATCGTGAAAATGTCAGACGTCTCGCTTGAGGCGCACCTCATACGTAAATAGACTCCGCGCCATGACGGTGCAGTGATAATCAGATTGAAACATGATTGTTTTACTCTTTCCATCAGTTTAGTTGCTATTCCACAGCCTCCAATTAAGTCCAATATTCCTTGATGGCTTTGCATCTGTTCTACTGTACATTGGAAGGAGTCGTCTATATGGTGAACAGTGGTGAGAAGGTTACAAATTGACTAGGCGGTGGTTGCAGCAAAGAAGATGGTTCGCAGGTGGTCATCTTCATTCCAGTGCAAGAAGAATTTTCATGTTTTCTGTGGACAGGAACGAAATGCTCTCAGGCCATTTGAATGTAAGATGTTGTGCTAGAGAATGACCAGAAAACAGGCCAGCCCAGTTCCACTGCCAGGAATTTACTCGAGCGGCCTATCCACAAAGCGGCGTTGTTCTGTCACAGAGCCACAGCAGAACACAAGAAAGTAAATAGGAAATAGCAATGAGCTATGAGGGAAGTCTTTAAAAGTGGGCACATCGTCATAATCCAAAATGTATCACGGTATGTAGATGTTTTTCATCCGCGGACCGAAGATCACATTTACGAAAATTTACGATTTACAACCCAAAATGTCGTAAATCGTAAATCGTAAAAAATTTGCCAAAAATCACCGTAAATCGCAAAATCGTAAATCGTAAATCGTAATTACGCACACCCCTGCTCACAACTGATTGCTATGCTGATCGATTTTCGCCTTTCAGCGCAATTGATCCCGTAGCCTTTGCATTCTGCCGACAAATTTGCGCGCTGCGCCATGCGACAGATACCGACAAGCGGCGAAACTCGGGTGCACTTTCAGTGTGGCAAGTGCTTCTCGCGACCGGCAGACGTCGCCTAAGACAGGGACCCTAGGAATTGCTCCTCATCCGCGTATTTCCCATAACCGTGGAGAGAAATCGTGGTATTGTGGGTAGAAGGGTTGCCTTGTCCACAATTTTTCATTTCACCCATTAACTCCCGAAGCTTCCGCTGTAACTTTACTTTAATTCGAGAATTTGAGTAGCCATGTTGTTTGTCGATTAAGAATGAGGTATCTATGCTCAATGGATCTTAAAGCTTAATGTGAAGTAGAGAGTCATGAACTAGGCTACGATTTGATAGTTGTTTGTGCGTCGCTTGCCTCTCGTATCTTCGACCTTGGTCGTGTATTTGACACCTGGGCGTCACCTATGGTGGATCCGCGAAGCTTTCGCGGTCTTAGTGTAGTTCCTAGCTTCCTGTTGCCACGAAATTTCGGAGACATTCTCAGGCAGGAAAGATTTCTCTCGTAAAGTAAAAACCAAATTTGTAAGTTCAGCTGAATGTGTTATGTCCGACTCAAAGTTTTGTTCCAACCCTATGTTACCAATACCGTTTTTTTAATAAATTAAACGGTGACGGGATTTTTAAGACGTCGTCTATATTATCTTATATTTTCAGGATATTCTACGTGTCTCATGATTCCCAGGATCTTCAAATCTTCTCTTATATAGCGCGTGATGGCGCCAGCAATACTTTTAAGTGCAATGTATTCAAATGTTCCAGAAAGGTTCGTTGTTTCTGTTTTTGTTGCCACACATAATAATATGAGTTTGGGAGAAAGAAGGAAAACTATGGGATAGTACCGTTGCTTAGAGAGTGACAAAGAACGCAAGTGTGAGCGAGAGAGTCTCCGATTTTGATAAGAAAGGAAACAGTTAATAGTTGGTGTGAAGTGGGCCGGTCAAATGTTCATAAATTCCCTGCAAACGCCTTATCTTCAGACCTTCTAGACAGTTTTATTATTGTCAGCTGCTTCGTCCTGTACCTTTAGCATTAAAAGAACTAACGAATGTCGACAGCGTTAAGATCTCAGCTTCCCAAAGACAAATTTATGCAACTTCTGCCCTGTAACTGATTCAGTGGAAGCAGTACTCGAACGTTTCTAACTAAGTTAATGATGTAGCAGTAGTCCTCGGTGGCAACGTGCTGCGTTGCATTGAACTTGATAGACGCGGAGTGGCATGCGGCATCGCGACAACTCGTTTGCGGCGCGGCTCCTCAGAAAATTTTGAACAAGTTACTTGCAAGCTTCATGCAGGTAATAGATTGCCTCAAACTAGTCATTCGTAAGTTGCTGTAAGCTAGCATAAACGCCGCATGTAAGTTACACAAAGACCTCTGCTAGTCATTCGTAAGCTGCTGCAAGCTAGACAAGATGTCGCATGTAAATTAGCGAGGACCCCTGTAAATCATAGGTAACTTCCTGCTAGTATAAACCTAGTTTAGATCTAAACTATAAGTGTACTCGTTCACATAGACCTTCGTCTTTTACCTTCTGTGAAAATCTAATAAACGATAATAAAATAAACGATAGCATAACGAATTCCGACGGCCAAATTTTGCTAAAAATAAAACTCGATGTTTGCTTTCTACTGAATAATACTATGTGATGCAAGCCCAGAGTGGGAGCGAGGGTTTTCTGGCTGAGCTAACATCCTTTCCTCAGCCTCAAATGGCACCTTTTCCAACTTGCGCTGCCTTATAATAAATTTGTCCTTCTTGAAGTACAAGTCTGTCACACATCAGGTTTTCACTAATCTCTACCATTAACCTTCATTCTCATGTTTAAACGTTTGTTTTTAATAGCAACAGCCTAATCCAAGGAACTTATGAAAATAGTCCTATTACGGTGTAAAGAAGTCGTCGCGTTGATCACTGACTTGCTCGCCAAGTCAATGATCAACGCGATGTCCAACTAACGCGTTGGTGGTCGTCCTGGTGTTCTCTTGACATCCCGCGGTACCCAGTCAAAAACGCTCTGGTGCTAGGTAGTTGGCCGTGTTGACTTCACGACTCAGATACACATAGCTGGAGCATTCGGAGATGTTCGTTCCGTAGCGTGGGGCATCAGAAACTTGTCCGTTCCTCATGAACATCGTCTTCGTAAGATTTAGATGCAGTCCAACGTTCCAACATACGCGATCGAAGTCGGCCAGCATTCGCTCCGCCCTGCTGATGCTCGGTGTTAGAGCGCGATGTCGTCAGCAAAGTAAGATGGTGCAGCTGCCGGCCGTCGACCTTCACTCACATGTCTTCTAATTCTAGTTTGAGCATGATGTTTCCGAGGGTGGCACTGAAGAGCTTAGGGGATACGATATCCCCTTGACGAACCCCTCTCTTCACGTCGATGACGACGTCTTTGTAGAATGGTGAGACCTGGGTGGTGAATACATTGTACAGCTCTCGAAGGACTCTAATGTACTGAGTAGGAACACCCTGAGTGAGCAAGGCTTCGAGGACTGCTTCAGTCTCGACGGAGTCAAATGCCTTCTTCAGGTCAATGAACGTAAGGCACAGCGGCAGCTCGTACTCTTGCGACACTTCGATGAGCTTCGTAATGGAGTGCATGTATGCTTGAATGACATCCACAGAAAATCTATAATTTGATCAATATCGATTGATACTTTGAAAGCGAATTCCATAGTCGTTTTCAGCGACCTCGATTACCCTAGGGCTGAAGTTCCGGCGCGCTTGAATGACATCCACAGAAAATCGATGATTTGATCAATATAGATTGATGGCGATCGATACTTCAATTCGCGTACAGCGACCTCGATAACCCCAAGTTTCGGGCCGCTGTTGAGCACCATCAACCGTTGAGAATGGACAGTACGCAGTGCGTGCCCCCACTCCAGTTGCGACGGACGGACGGACGGACGGAATCACACACACACAGACACACAGACACACCCACACACACGCACACACACACACACGAAAGAGAGAGAGAGAGAGAGAGAGAGAGAGAGAGAGAGAGGAAATAAGGAAGGTGACAGAAGGAAGGGCGGGACTGTCCGGCTCGGCAAAGCAGCGTCAGCAGAGTGACGCCGCTCCGGTTTGAACAGATATACCGCATGATTGCGCGCGCGTACGCTTCTTCACACGCCGCGGGTGTGGACGCGTGCGAAATGCTTCAAACCAATTATGCGCGAACATTAGCTTGCACGAAAGTTTCTTGCAAGCTTGCACTGCAGTTAGTTGCGTGCAAGTTTAAAATTCCTGGGTGCAACCTTGCAAGTTAGTTAACCGCGAGGAATAAGGCGCAAGTAACTTGTTTTCGAGGTCTGAAGGCGCAAGTAACTTGTTTTGGAGCTCATAAGGCGCAAGTAACTTGTTCAAAATTTTCTGAGTCCCAGCACGGGGCGTAGGTCCATTCACGATATGAAGGATGTGGACGATTGCATCTGCGACAATGAGACAAGGCTCTGGCGGTGGCCTAAATCTTAGGTTCACCCGCTCGGGCTACCTGCGCACAATTCTTTGAGCGTTGACGGTGAAAATGTTGGCAGAAGAATATTCATCTACTCATTCATCTACATGTTTCGAAACTGAGCAATGATTCGGCTGACTAACCAACTCTGTCAAGTCTTGGTCGGCGACTGTTTTCTAACCCACGGTCTCATCTGTGGTAGTGATATGGCACATCAAAATCAAAACACTGAGAACGCCCTTTCTACGTTTAAGTTAGAATATCCTTAGCGGAGTTCCTACATAACATCTATAGATATGCTAAGTCGAATCGAAGATGCAGTTAATGTTGAGTTTGTAAATGAGTGACTCCACCCCTAACAGCCCAATGTAGCGAAATTGGTGCCTTGTTCTGTCGAATGCTACAATAGTGTTTTATGCCTAGAAATATTTCTTTTAAACTGTTTGTCGGTACTGGTGCTTTAATTGGAGGTCCAGCAAAGCCAAACGCGCAAAGCTTTCAATCTTCGAGACAAAATTCCATCTAAGCAGAGTTTTCACTGTAAATCATATCTGGATAGAATCCGTGGTCAACGCATCAACTACGTACTCCCTACCTGCATTCGGCGATAGCTGCAACTTTCGCACCCTTATAATATATTCTATGCCTTGTGAATTTCCGTTTTCTTTTCAACTTTACCCATTTTCCCAGAAACAAAAAAAACGGCCAAAGTCGCCGAAAATCCACCCACTCTTGCTTCGGATGCTATAGTCGTATATCAGGCCTTTCATCCACGGCGTCGGTGAGCTGGTACCAGGCTTTTCTGAAAGGAACAAAACTCTGACATGTTTATCATCTAGTTAGAAGTGGAGTGCACACAGTAGACAAAACTAGTGCGCAATGCGTGGAATGGTCTCCCTGGTGAGCAGAGATGTGCGGAATTTTTTTGAGAGAAGCAGAACACGGAATACATGGGACTCTTTTCCAACAACAAATAACAATTTCAAAAAATCCTTGAATTCGTATCAATACTAAGATGAATTTTCAAACATCACTAGTGTCTCACAAGGAAAGCCTCCTGAGTGGCCGTGAGCTTTTGCGATGCAATTTTTACAAGATGTAGGGTCCCGTGTGGGGAGTCCAAAGCCATAATTACTTTTTTCGGAATACTCTGCTATGGTCGAAAAAACCCGTCTGGATGCGTGAGTGCGCAGCTCATAACTCCCTGCTGCCACCCAACGGATGTGGTTCGTTGGCGTTGTGGTAACAGAGTCGCCTCTCGGGTGCACCGAGCGGGTTTGATGGTTCGGTCCCCGGTGCCGCGAATGTTTTTGCACACATCGGGTCGCTATTATTATTATGCACATTGCGTGATCACAGGAGTCAATTTGTACACGACTAATGCTTTTAGTATTTGAACCTATCCTTTTTGGGCTTTCGTTTGAGTTACCTCTCAATGGTTCGTATTTGCAATATATCATTCTATTGGGTCGCTAACATAAAAAAAATTCTTGCTCACATAAAGTAACTGCTTTTATTGCTGACAATGATAACAATAATTTTGATATAGAACTATGAAACATTTAAGACATTATCCCTTATCACACCAGCAGCATCTTGCAAACGCTAGGGACGAACAATCCTCCTCTCCCTGATAAGGCATCATTACTTCTCCTTCGTTGAAGGCATAATCGGTAGGCGTAGAGAGGGGTCCCGGGTGATCACTAACTTATCCAGCCCCCATCAAAGCGTATGCCACACATGGCCGGAATACCAGAGCGCAGAACTGCCGGTAGGTTTGGCTTATAATCTGCAGTTGAGCAAATGCGCGGGAATGGAATCCAGTTCGTACGCTGTTCTATGCTATTTACTTACTTTCAAGATGCCATTTTTGCTCTGTAGCAAATTACGGGTGATGCTGTATCACATAATCATGCACCCGGCGGGTGAAATGGAGGTTTTATTGTTAATGTTAAATTCTTACCGGTATCAAACCAAATTCATACTTATCCCGTGAAGTTTATGTGTTTGTGTGCATTTACGGTACCGTTGCTGATGTGGTACAGTGTAAATACGATCCATTGAGAGGTAACTCAAACGAAAGCCCAAAAAGGCTAGGTTCAAATACTAAAAGCATTAGTCGTGTACAAATTGACTCCTGTGATCACGCAATGTGCATAATAATAATAGTGAGACCCGATGTGTGCAAAAACATTCGCGGCACCGGGGACCGAACCATCAAACCCGCTCGGTGCACCCGAGAGGCGACCCTGTTACCACAACGCCAACGGACCACATCCGTTGAGTGGCAGCAGGGAATTATGAGCTGCGCACTCACGCATCCAGACGGGTTTTCTCGACCATAGCAGAGAATTTCGAAAAAAGTAACTATGGCTTTGAACTCCCCACACGGGACCCTATATCCTGTAAAAATTGCATCGCAAAAGCTCACGGCCACTCTGGAGGCTCTCCTTATCAGATCAAGGTTTATGCATAAATCTTCTGCAAATAAGAAGAAAGTGTTTTACACAATGACTAGCTAACGAGTTAGATGGCAGAGATTTCGCCACTCATAACACTTATCCGGTTTTATTGAATGCCCGAGATCTATCCTAATTGGGAGGGCAGCGCTAATGTTACAGTTGCGCCTCCTCCAACTAGGATAGATCCAATATCCCTTATGGAAAGCAATGCTAGTAACCTAAGAGTGCTTATAGAATCTGACCAGAATTGATGTTCCAGGCTAGAGCAGCCTGCCCCGCCGTTCGATGGTGACCTAGCCGAGCACGGGTCCTGCAGATCGACCGCGACCCCACTGAGGCCGAACTTCACAGATCGTCCAGATTCACAATTACATTAGAACTTATTTATTGTTATTTAGAGGGTTTACAAAAGCAGTGCAAAGAGTCGTACTGGTGCGAGTCCTACACACTTTCATGTCAGAATTTCGAGCTCCATCTGATGGCTGTACAACAGCACTTAAAAATTCCTTTATAGAAATATTTTGATGCAGGCTTTGAGCCAAAGGCTTCACGAACAATCAGGCACGAGTTTCGTAGACTTTGTAATGAAAATTTTATGGTCTACCTGAAGGGCTGTACAAGAATGCCTAAAAATTTCCCTGTAGAGACATTTTGGCGAAGGCCTCCAGAAAAAGACTGCACGAACATGCATTTAGTAGAGAGCCTTCCTAGGAGAATCCTGTTCTAGTTTTTTCATAGTATTTCTCAGGTTTTTCTAAGTTCCCCGATATTTTTATGAACCATTGTGATACCCAGCACGATATTTCTCGAAACTAAGACTGAATAGGTAAGAGTAAAAATTCATGGTAATTGAATTTAATCACACAACATATCAAATTGTTCTTCCAGTGACGTGCCAGTAGAATAAGGTTGCATTCTTCATGAATGAAGAAAAACTTCAACTGAATGAAGAAATTTAGGAGCATCGTTATTTTAAGCATCAGTGATCATCTCGCCTCCAAGTCTATGTCGTGGAGAAGCTTTTTTGCATTGTTCGTGCAGTGTTCATCTGGAAGCTTTCACCAAAATGTCTCTACAGGAAAATTTTTAAGCATTATTGTACAGCCCTTCAGGTGGACAATAAAATTTTCATTATAAAGTCTACGAAATTCATGCCTAATTGTTCGTGAAGCCTTTAGCTCGAACCTGCGTCAAAATATCTCTAAAGAGGAATTTTTATGCGTTCCTATACAGCCCATCAGATAGAGCGCGAAATTCTGACATGAAAGTGTGTGGGATTTGCACCAGTACGACTCTTTAAACTACCTTTGTGAACCCTCTAAATAAGTTCTACTGTAATTGTAAATCTGGTCGATCTGTGAAGTTCGGCCTCAGTGGGTCGCAGTCAATCTGCAGGCTCTCGTGCTCGGCTAGGTCACCTCGCACGGCGGCGAGGGCTGCCTTGGAGACGTCGCTAAGCGGCGGGTGGCACGGAGCGAGTCGACGCTAATTGGCACCATAGGCACTGTCGGCATCATCAGTGCGCATCCGAGTCGGGACTAACGACTGCCTTCCTGCAATGTGTGGTCGAGCATTGTCGTCCAAGAATCGGATTGTGCCTTTGTGACTCGGACGCTTTTCTGCGATCTTGGCGGCCAGTCTATCCAGCTGCTGACAGTACAAGTCCGCTGTTGGAGTTTCGTTACGGGCAAGCAGCTCGTAGTAGATGACACCTTTGTAATCCCACCCAACAGAGAGCATGATCTTCGACGGGTGAGGACCCTCCTTTGGCTGTGGCTCAGGCTGATCACACTTGCCAACCCAGTGTCTGTTGCTCTTGATGTTGATGTACAGGCACCACTTCTCATCTCCTGTGATGATGGACTTCAAGCAACTATCTGTACGCTTGTACGAGAGCAATTGAGTGGCCACTTCAGTACGTCGCTGGCGGTCGCGTTCGGTGAGGCCATGGGAAACCACTGTGCCAACTTGTGCACCTTACCCAGATGATGTATGTGCGGATGTACTCCTTTGAAAGCTCCATTTTTTTCCAGAACGAATTACGCGAGAGTGAGTAGCTTGCAATAATAGTAAACTTATACATAACTGTTCCCTTTATGTGAACAAAAGATAGGTTGCTATAAGGTAGCGTAATGAGAAAAAAACACGTTTAGCGAATGATGGGAACTTTCGCAACAACCTAATATTTATACGCAGTCTCAATGCTGGTTAAGGACAGAGGATTTTTTGTTGTTCTTACGATCTAAGCTTTTAGCTTAGATACCATATGCAGTCGTCCTTTTGTAGATAAAGCTTTTGAGTTAGCAATTCGTTTTGACTTTCGAAAAGCATGGTCAGCTTTATGTGGAAGGTATTCAGCTAGGTGTTCGTCTTGGCTAAAAGGGTCTAGTTTAATTCAAAGATGGCATAATAAAAAGATTACCGTAAATAAAAAGTAAACCAATAAATACAGTACCGCCGCTAAACATTCAACCAAACGACGTTTGCGACGCAAAAACGCGTTTTTTGCGTCGCATCATGATAACTTTGTCCAAAGTAAAGACTTTGCCACCAAAATTTACAGAGGCGCCTAGCATCATCCTACCTACCACTGGGCATGCGATCCTCATTCAAAAATATGTGGAAGCCTGAAAACCAGTGCCGCAATTAAGGGGGTCTTAATCACTGTGACCTGACCCCAAAACCGTCGCCGAGTCTCGCTTAATTATGTCCCCAGGCACAAGTGGTGCTGCCCAGTTGAATTTTAAAGTTCTTAAACCTAATTAAATTTTATTTTCCTGCCATTGACGGTCTTCCCC
This sequence comes from Heligmosomoides polygyrus polygyrus, assembly GCA_947396885.1. Taxonomy (NCBI): domain Eukaryota; kingdom Metazoa; phylum Nematoda; class Chromadorea; order Rhabditida; family Heligmosomidae; genus Heligmosomoides; species Heligmosomoides polygyrus. Next base: position 63,861,401 of record OX377206.1, on the reverse strand, counting down.
TGGTTGCGACAATTCTTTTGGTACCAAATTTGGCAGGAAGATGCTCACTTTGAACTTCAACCGATTTCGTTTTTTCAACGGAAGAATTTCCAATCTAAAACCTGTGATTGTAGCTTGCCATCTACTCATGTTTAAAGATGGAAAACGACATAGAAAATTTACGTGGCGAGTTGATTTTGGGAATTTGGGTGCTCCCTGCAGTTCTTCAAACTGCAAGTGAACATTTGGTAAACAGCACTCTTCGGCTGCGAATATCCATCTTCTAAGCGAACGAGTTATCTAAAAACACGTTGACTTACCAGACACAATGTAGAGATTTTAGTTATCAAATATCGAGAAGCCTGGTGATCAGGCGGCACAATTTCAACCGGTTAAAGTGACGACTTCCTACAAAAGTGTGACTGCGTTTTAACAACGTTTCATGCTGAGCCTTCGCAGAATGAAAGCTGGAAAGTCCAGTATTATAATTGTGTAATTTTTCACTCACAGTGAGGAAGCATTCCTAGCTAGGGTTGGGTAGGATTCTTATCGAGGCCCCCATACCCGATGATGGATAAGCGGGTAAACCTTTCGTGGCGTTCACGTCCAGCGTCGGGTGCTGGCAACGCTACCCGACGCTGGTGATATATGATAGGATTTGATATGAAAAACGGAGGGTGGCCTAGAGCGCGTCCAAACCGGCCCTAGTTTGATGCGTTGTGGACCTGTTCATAGTCCGGCATAGTGACGGCAGCGACGAGAGCGACTGAGCCTCCGCGCAAAGCGCACGATTAGATCAACGCCGAGCGATTGCTCTGCAAAATGTACGCGTGCACACAAACCTTGCACCTCGTTGGAAAAACGCCGTCAAACCCAGAAACTTCGTGATGAAGTGAGACGAACGATAAGGAAGAAGAAGTGGCTGGGCAGTGGAGAAGTCAGTTACTCTCTTAGGCCTCGTGCATACTTCCCGTCGTCACGATGGGATCGTGGCGTTGAGATTTGCAGAGCGACGCGAAAGAATTTGAACTTCTCAGTGCTCATCTCAGCACCGATCGCTGTGGAATGGAGCGCGACGGCGATCCGTCCAGGACCAACGCTAAACACAGCGCGCGACGTGAAAAAGTATGCCATGCCTGCGATGGGCGCGGGAAGCCATCGCCCATGCCGACCACCACTGTTGGGGCGACCGCGATGAAGTTTTCTTTGACTATTCGACCACGTGCGGTGGAATCGCCATGAACTGAACGCCGCGATGGCATCGCGGCGAAGGAAGTATGCCTCCGGCCTTAGTGAGCATTTGGGTGCACGCGACGCACGACGCGATGTAATGATAAGCTCCCATAAGGCCCATGCACACTTCTGCGACACCGCGGCGCGGCAAGTGAGGCAACAGCTTACTCCGCGAAATCCGGCGGTAGCGGCACGGGCGCGTTAGAGCACCGTTTTAGGGAACGGGACCGACGTCCCCGTGGATGCCGCGCCGCCAGAAATGGTTTGAACCATTCCAGCCTGCGGCACTCAGCGCGGCGTCGCCTGCGATAGCTGCCGCGACAGTCGCAAGAGTGTGCATGCCCCTCCCTTCGGCACGTGTCGCAGTGTCGCGCTGCGGCCGTCGCGGCCCTATGCTTCATCATGGCCGCGCCGCGCTGTCGCAGAAGTGTGTATGGGCTTATATCGATCTCGCGACGCGATGAATCGATATGGATGCTTACAATTACACTGCGTCGCGCGATGCGTGTACACTAAATGCTCCCTTAAGGCTACGCTGTTACCGCTTTACCGTTGTCATTGTCAACGGTGTGGAATTTTTTGAAAAACCGCAGTTTTCGGAGTTATTGAAAAAGCAGTTGCGCATTAGAAAATAGAATTTCGACGATCTTTAGAGGAGAAAAACGGATTCCAAAAGCACCCGCGCCAGTGTTGGCTGCGGTCGGATCGATTTAAGGCAAAAGCCAGTCGTATCAATTTATTTTCATGAAAAACGACAACTTTGAAAAAATAATAATATCGAACATCCTTGCGGAGATGCATTTTTTGCTGTGAATAATGAGATTTTATATTGTGCAATTTCGTCCTAGCGCTGTCTCCTTCAGGTACAAATATATTTTGCGACGATTCAAACCATCGGTTACGACTCCGTATTCATTTGAAGAGCGCTCGAAAAATCCTTGTAGGACAAACCGTTTAAATACCATTAGCAGTTAGCATCGATATTTTACAGAGCACATTTTAACATCACGATGTTGCTTATTGATGTGGAGAAATGTGTTGTGCCATGGCACTCTGCTCAAATCGAGAGAAATTTTAACCCGTCCTGATTGGTTCGAAGACTGCTCTAGGAGGATCTTTGTTTTTTAGCCGTAGAACAATCAGCATTCAAACGTTTATAAGACTCAATTCTTATTTATAACATTTCTCCTCCGGTGAACCGTACTGTCGCGACTCTCCACATGGAAAAATCGAATCCACGTAGAAAGATCAACTTATCAACACATTCAAATATACTCAAAAAGCTTAAAATTGTAACTCAGCTCAGTACTCTCCTAAAACCAAGACACAGTACGACCTCACTCCCTCTCCCTCCCCCCCCCCCTCTTAAAAGTTTTTGGTATTCAAAGCTTTTTCTGCTGCAGTATTAAATTGTTGTATGGAGTTTCTCTTCAGTTCAGCATCAAAAAACATCATTTGAACGAGAAGCGTTGTTTGTGGGAATTCTCAAGACCGTTTATATGTATGGTCTTGTTTCTTAAGTTTGTAGGTTTTTTCCTTGTCCGTGTTGCTCATATCTCCGCATCAAATCTGACAAAATCCTTCCCCGGGGCAATCTGTTCCTTTGGGCTACGGAATAGAATGACCTCCTAGAGTCAAAGGATTGGACAGTTCTGGAGAAGGCGCCATGCTCACCCTGCCCTGCTTCTTCTCGTTGGCAAGCGGTGTGCGAGCAATCCTTCTCCTCCAGGTGGGCATTTTTCTGCAGGCATCGCAGTGGGGGTAGAATCGCTGGCGCTTACGTCATCTCGCGTTACACAGTGTGCGCGAGGAAGTTGCGATCGCATGTGGCATGCGACATATGGGGAGCAACAGTGGAGCCGAGTCTCACTGAGTTTGTGCATCAGCTCGCTGTCCGAACGAATTGTTATATCTCGGCGCCTCTTCCGAGGCTCAGGAACGAAGAGTCGTCAACGATACATCATAGGCGACAACTAGCACGCGTCCACTTCGTAGTGCCAGGAGTAGCGAGCTTTCAGTGCAGAGTTGCCATTCTTCGGCGCCGAACGCGAAAGCATAGAAAGCTTTAGAGCAGAAAGAAAAGAGGCCACTATAGAGAACATGTCTCGCTTGCAAACGACCGGCAGTCTGCCGATCTAACGGACATTGACCTTTTCCGCTCTCCACTTCAGAAGTCACTGTGATCAAATTACACTAATCAGATGCCTACTGACCAGACTGGTGAGAAGCCTGCCGGCTACTATCAGCTTCGCGTCTTCCGCTTGTTCAAGAATCCATTACAGACAGAACCTCGATACCGTCGGTTAGCATTGATCGGTCGATTGACCTTCTCTGTTTATAGCAATGCATATTAGCCTGCCACCATTTCTGTCATTTCATTTGCAAACAGTTAGCTGAGCACAAAAACCGACAGTGGCGATCGAAAAAAAGAAACGCAGGGGCGGAGTCTTGAGCGCGTTGCTTAAAACCGCCCTCGATTTTGAAAGTCGTGTACGAAGGTCATATGCCGTTGTAGGCTTATTCCCTTAATCCATGTGGATAAGATGTTAGGAGACATTCATTTGCTTGCTTGGTCTTTTACTTGACCGTCCTGCTGAACTTTTAAGTAATTTTGACTTCACATCCATAAGTTCATAATACCTCTAAAGCGAAGAAGGCACAAGAATTTATATTACCCAGTAATAGCCACATCTTCTGTTTTCAAAGAGAATACGTACTTTCTTGCCTCGGTGAAGAGGTGCGTTCCGGGCTAAGTTATGAGATTTTCTCAACGTATAGACGGATCTCCTACGTCTACACAGAGTCAAGTGCCCACACCGTGATTTGCGGGTGTCCTCCCAACGGTGTTCTCTGACAAATTGCCTCCGTAATTAATTAAACTGTCAGTCTCGGTGACATTAGTCAGTCTTGCAGTTAGTAAGAGTTTCTAATAAAGTAAGTGTTTATAATAACCGTAGTCTACGTCAAAGAATGTGTTGAGGCTTCTCCTTATCGTTTGGATAGTAGACCGACTTCAAAACCGTCCCTCCTCTATCTACGCTGTTGGCTAAATCGTGAGAACGTGATATGCTGTAGACGAATGAATTGTGGCACTGTCTGAATGCTCGGTTTGGACACGGGACCAATTGCCGCAGTGTCGGGCAAGCATATCGGCTTTACTGAAATGCTGTGAATTGAACCCACCAGCTGGATCCACCGCAGTGCTGATTCTCCAGGTTAGTCGATCCGTTGATCCGTCGTATGAGGAACACTGCGGGCCACTGTTGTCGACTAGTCCTTCTACTGTTCACGATGAGACGCAAAAAGTCATTCGCAGCAGAAAGGCACATTTCTTTTGCTCATCATTAGATTTTTCGCGAAAATCCAGAATGCCTCTAGCGCCCTCGTTGCGGAAATATATCCCTCAATAACCGGAATTGTGCAATTCACTTCATGGACGTTGCCGCTATGTGCGTCAATCCTATGGTTTCCAAATGCGCTGGTCTGCAATCCGTGTTTTTGTTTGCAAGACAGATGTTCCGTTGCGCGTCTCCCCAGTGCTCTTACCATCTCTCCCATATATTAGGTTGTTTGAAATGTTCCCGCCGCTTTCGTAACATAAAATTATCTTGATTTTTCAGGAAGAAAACGAAAGAAATAACGTCCATCATGTTCCACAGCTCTTCTTCACTTCACATTCCTTCGCCTCCTTTTTTCCTTGTTGATTTCAGTCACGTGGGGCATCCAGACGCTCCCAATTTTTCGGCGAATCCCATCGAGTGCAAATGATTAAGAACTGTAACAGTTCTAGAACAAGAGCAGTTCATTTTCCTCAGGCGAACAGGAAGTGAAACCACAGGACGTGAGCTGCTGCTCTACCATTTTTGTGGGGAAGCATTTCTGAATGTTGTGTGACCACATATCCACCTTTCATACTGATCCACCGCATGGAGACACAGATCTACACGCAGCTACATATTGCAGGTCGTGTTTCCTTGGAATCCTCATGCACTGCCAATCTGGTGACCGATTACAATCTTAATTTTGAATAAACTAGATCTAAAACTTATATTTGTAACCCACACCACGTAGTCGAGAGCGTAAGCAAAAATAAGCCCAGGACAAAAGTGGCACGGTCCTCAATAATTTACGAAAATGGAAAAAGCGGCAGATGAGAATGCATGTAATGATGAACAAGAGACAAACTAGACAACTTTGATATCAAATAGATCAACATGATGAAGCAAAACTAAGAATTGACATGAAATAAATATATCTTCGACACCGTTTAAATTCTTTAAAATTCTACTGGACAATCCACTCTTGCGAGGGGCATAATTAGGCGATACTAAGGAGCGAATACTGTACTCTGGGATACGTTAAACGGGTGAGAATTGGATTCTGCGCTTTGGTTGGTAAGAGTGTTCTTTTTTGGGAGGGGGGTGTACCCCATTCTGATTTTTTGACAACAGCCGCGAATCCGATAGCGAATTAATCTTCAAATGCGGCATCCTGAACTGACCTACAAATGGATCTTTTCTTACAATCTCCATGCCTAAATTGGCCACACTGATTACATTTGTTACACTTTTCAATCGATCTCCTATTCCGGCTAGGATAGATCCGAGAACATTGAAAGAACAGACGGCACGAACTTAGGTAGGTGTAGAATTGATGTGACATTAACAGCTCCTAAAATTCCTCCTTCGCTTTCTAAATAGTTTATAAATTTAAGAGATCCAAAGTCTTTTGAGGTGACATTCAGACAGTTTTTGGATCACAAGTGTAACACACGTTTTTAAATTTCGACTGATTTCATCTCCTTAGTTAGCTGACAAGATGCGCGAAGCTCACTTGCGATGGTATGGCCACCTTCTGCGTGGGAAAGAAGACAGCGTCCGCAAGATAGGCCTTGAGTTAGAATATCTGGAAAGCGGCCTAGAAGACGCCCGAAGCAGCGCTGGTCCGACCCGTTACACATGGACATGAAAGTAACTGGCGTCCACCCTGATCAAGCGCAGGATCTGGAAAGTGACGCCACGACACCAGAAGAGCTGATCCCGCGACGAAGCAGAATGTAATAGACCAGCGGCTCGGTTTATTAACGTACTAAAGGAGTGCCAGAAGGCACGATGCCGTAGTGGAGATAACGAACACCACACTCCTTTTGTATGAGTTTATCTTCAAACACAGACATACAAAATATTCGGAACATACGGTAAGGTACTGAATATACAAAATGCAGATATACAGTACGAATTCAACAGTTTTATCCTTCGCCTTTGTTTCGCATTCAATTCCTCGTAGTCGAAAATACCTATGTCGTTTTTTACAGGAAAAAGCCTGATCTTTAGCAAAAGTACATAGATCGTTTTTGAAATTTTTTGTTTGTTTCAAAAGTATGCAGCCACTCTCAAAAAATTTTTTTTTATTAAAAATTAATAGTCAATTGGACTACCACTATTTCTTATTAGACCCGTCTCAGCGCGAACTTGGTTGACGTTCCATGTGACCATGTGGCTGATTTGTCGACGATCCTGGCTCGAAATCACACGTGGGCGACCCGGTACAGGTGTAGACCGATAACAATTTGGATTTCCAACCACACTTCCTTGTTTCTACTCTCATCCTCTCAGTCTATTCAAAGGAAGTGGTCGACACAACCATGCGAACGTCCGAGCTGGCGAGCAATGTCGCGGTTTGTCAAGCCAGCATCCTTGAGCGCTCGGATCTGAACTTGTTCCTGGATAGTCTGGGCACGTCCACTGACCTGAATAGTGGTTATTTTTAAAGAATAGGTGAAGATGGTTATTATGACAAGAACTTCCTGCCAAAAAGCGCAAAGATTTCGAATAGGAGTGTAAAAATATCCGATATACTGGAGTGGCTACATACTTTTCAAACAAACGAAAAAATTCAAGGCCGCCTAGTTCTTGCTGGAGATCAAGCTTTTTCTGGAAAAAGCAATCTAGCTATTTTCGTCCACGAAGAGTCCAATGCGGCTAACTCTAGTTCGTAAAAACTAACGCGAAAAATGAAATTATCTATTTCAAGGTGGCTACATTCTTTTGAAACGTACTGCAGAGAATGGATTATACAGGAACAATATTCATGAGGAATATGACAGGATTTATCTTAAACAATTACAATTCTAGATACGAAGCAGGATTCATAGAGGATGACCTATGGTGGAGAAGAGGATGGGGAGAGGGAAAGGGTTGTCTGAGCTCGCCTATGAGGGAGGAGACCGTCAGATGTTTTTCTGGCCTCCTCTTTTATAGTCTCCTCTTCGAGGGCGGAACAGCGACTGCCTTGAATAGTTAATAGGCTTGGACAAAAATAGACAGCGAATTAGTAGGCTACTGAAGAATGTTAGCTTGATGTCTGGTGCAGGGTCACCACAGGGACCAGGGATGTTCGGGACATTTTCTTGCTTTGTACTGAGTCTTCATCAACATTTTCAATTTACTACGTTATTCGCGAGCTTCTTTGTAAATTTTACAGCAGCAGATAATCAAACACCAAAAGATTGAATGTTACCTAGAAACTTCGCAATTGTTGGAGAAATCTAATTTCTCCACAGATGGTTTGCAAATCACTTACTGTTATTGTTCCTCATAGGATCTTTATAATGAGCATCTCCTATTTCAAAAAAAATGCTAGTTCTTGTCCACTAGAAGGGATTGTCGTTGGCACATCCTTTTCTCGACCACCAGTTCGCATACAATGCCGCTCATAACCAGTGTCGCATTTCGCGTCGCCGACGCGACGAAGCGTCGGCGACGCGCAGGAGTGTCGCAATGCGACGGAATCGTTCGCAGTGAGTTTACTGAAAAGCTGACTACATCACTGAAATCGTCTCATCGAGGAGATTTCGAAAATCAAAACGGATTCGATGTAGCGTTTAATCTGACCTAGTTACGGTGGTTTAAGTGATTTTTTGGTAGCTTCCTTTAAAATGGTTCTTCTTCTTCTTCTTCTTCTTCAGCGTTTGTCCCGCTTCGTAGCGGGGTCCGCTATTCTGGTGTCATGACGCCACCTTTCCCGATCCAGCGCTAGATCAGGGTGGACACCAGCCGCTTTCAAGTCCGTATGTAACGTATCAGCCCAGCGCTGCTTCGGGCGCCCTCTAGGCCGCTTTCCTATTACCTCGAAGTTAAGGCCTATCTTGCGGACGCTGTCTTCCTTTCCACGCAGAACGTGGCCGTACCATCGTAAGCGAGCTTCGCGCATCTTGTCAGCTATCGGCGCGACACCGAACTTCTGCCGAATAGCATCATTTCGAATGCGGTCCATGCGGGTGACTCCAGCCGTCCAGCGCAGCATCTTCGTCTCCATGACGCTGAGGCGCGCTTCAACTTCCTTGGTCGCAGGCCAACACTCAGCGCCGTACATCGCTACTGGCCGGATGACTGCTCTGTAGATCTTTGACTTAAAGCGCTCTGGTATCTTCTTGTCGCAGAGCACGCCAGTCAACGAGCGCCACTTGGACCAAGCTGCACTCACGCGTGAATTCACTTCGACCATCAGTTTGCCGTCAGACGCGACTGCTGATCCCAGGTACTTAAAGACCGCAGTGCGTGGAAGCTCGATGCCGTTAACCTTGATGGAGCTGGACTCGGTAACGTCCGTCGTTAAATACTCGGTCTTCTTCACGTTCAATCTGAGTCCAAACCGCTCCAAGCGATCACACCAAGCTTGCAACTCTCGCTCGAGTTCTCCTTTATCTTCGCTAGCGAGCATCACGTCATCGGCATAAAGCAACGTCCAAGGGACGGGCTTCTGAAGATCTCGTGTGATGGCATCCATGACGACAACAAAGAGGAGTGGGGAAAGCGCAGAACCCTGGTGTACCCCGACAGAGATGGGGAACTCCATCGAGGTTCCAGCTGCAGCTTGCACTCGACTCTTTGGACAAGAGTAGAGAATTCGCACCCACTCTATGAGCTCTTCGGGAACTCCATGATGTCGCAAGGCGTACCATATCACTTCACGCGGTACGCGGTCAAAGGCCTTCTCCAAGTCGAGGAAGGCGATATGCACTGCCTTCTGTTTCTCGCGATGCTTCTCTATCAGGAGGCGAGTGGCGTGTATGGCATCAACGGTACCACAGCCAGCCACGAAGCCGCACTGATTGCTGGACAGCTGGACGATGTCTCGAATTCGTCCGTCGACAACTCGCTCAAAGATCTTCATGCTGTGCGAAAGCAAGCGAATCGGACGGTAATTGGAGCAGTCTGCAGGACTGCCCTTCTTCTTCCAAATCGGGATCGTCGTACTTTGGCGCCAACACTCAGGCACTTTCTTCTCCGCCACAACCTGATTAAAGAACTTCGCCAACCATTCAGCAGGGTACCAGTACTTAGACTTCCACAAATCAGCTGCCACGTCATCGGGCCCAGTCGCTTTGCCTGGCCTCATCTTCTTCAAAGCCGCTTCAATCTCCTCCACGGTGATCTTCTGAACGGGGCCGTGGGTTGGAGCCGTTGAAGGGATGGCTGGATGAGGGAACTCTACCGTAGAGATTTCCTCAAAATAATCACGCCATCGCTTCAATGCCTTCTTGCGGTCCATAAGAAGATGGCCGTTCTCATCATTGATGCCGAAGAACTTCTCGATATCCTCGGTCTGGCGATGGCGATTCTTTGCAAGTCGGTACAGATACCGCTCACCATCGCGAGACTCGAGCTTCTCGTTGACATCTCCATAATGAGTGGCTTTCGCAACAGCCACGGCCTTCTTTGCAGCTTTCTTCGCTTCTTGGTACTTCCGCCAGTTATCGGCTGTCTTTTCGCCGAGAAACACGTGATAAAGCAACTTCTTCTCTCGCACTTTTGCTTTCACTTCATCTGTCCACAGCCATGTCTGCTTGTCGACCTTCCGTCGCCCAGGCTTCGTAATGCCGAGTTCCGACTGTGCAGCTTGGCGTATCGCGTCGGTTGCTTTCTTCCAAGTTTCGTCGACAGTCGTGACTGTCGGTAACCGCACGCGAGAAATCACAGCTGCTTCCTTCTCTCTGATTCGCCACCACTTAATTCTAGCTGCACCGCATCGCTCAACCTGCTTCAGCCTCGGAGGGGCGATCTTCAAAGTGCAGATCAGCGGTCGATGCTGTGGGGCGATCGTCTCATACGGCACGATCTTCGCGTCTGTGACAAGACTCCGGTCGCGATCTCTCACAAGGACAAAGTCTATCTGAGTCTTGGTGCTCCCACTGTAGTATGAGATAAGGTGCGAGTCGCGTTTTCGGAAAACGGTGTTCACTATGGTGAGGTTATGCGATTCCGCGTAATCAAGAATGCGCTCACCATCGGCGTTACGTGATCCGTATCCGAACCCACCATGACAGCTGTACCCGTCTTTCGTAGCACCTACGTGCCCATTAAGGTCACCAGCGACTATGATGACATCTTTCGACGGCACCTCTGCTGTCTTCTCATCAAGCAGGCTCCAAAACTCTTCCTTGGCTTGATCCGAGCAGCCAGTCTGCGGAGCATACGCTGAGAAGAAGTGATAGAGTCGCTCCTTAGCGGCGACAACGATCTTCATCAATCGATCGTCAAAGCGCTCGACGCTTACAATCGAGTCACGAAATCGTTCGGAGACGATTATTCCGACACCACTGGTGGTCCTGGGACTTCCACATAGAACAGCCTTAAAGCCACGTCCTATGTCCCTTGACTTGCGGCAGGACCACCTCGTCTCCTGCACCGCACAGAAATCAACTCTTCTTCGCTCCAGTGCTTCAACCAACTCGCACGAGCGGCCCGTCAACGTACCCACATTCAGCGTTGCCACGCGGGTCCTGCTTACGTTACGGGACTTTCGGACTAGCTCAGTTGCCCCCCGATGCCGTCCTCGCATCAGGGACCCTCGCATACTTCTCACACTCGCCGGGCTCTGCGAGTGCGCGTCGGCTCCCGCGGACGCCGTAGCACTATCTCGAAACACTTGAGCTGTCATGCACCATGTGATGTGACATGGGTGTTCGTAGGCCGGCCTGTCACAAGGGCCTGTCGCCTGCAATCGAATGTCCGTGATCGGCTTAGCTCGCAGAGCGAACAGTTTCCAGTGGCACCACGTGGAGGAACGGACATCGCCACCTTCCTTTAAAATGGTTACATCTTAAAATAAGACACGTACTCGGAATCCCCGTGAAGTCAGTTTTACATTGCTCTAAAAATTATTCCGCGGTTTCTCAAAAAAGTTGTTCGGTGACCTATATACCTACCGCGGCGACCGTCTTGCTCGCTGGAGATAATTACGCCCACAGGATACGGCTCTATAATTGGTCGCAAACCCACACCTCTGCCGAATTTTTTATCGGAGTATATATTGTCCATATCCGGTTTCAAGTCTGAATTCTTACCGCAATCTCCATTATTTCGATAGGGCGTAACGCCATCTTTGGACGACTCCAAATATTCGCCAGTTAGCATGGAAACGATTGTCTTCAAGATTGTTCCCTCGTATTCTAGTTTACAGCACGCCACAAGAAAAGCCTAACCTATGAGGTGCACAAAGCAGTAAGCGTCGGCAACCTATCACAATTTCACTTTCTAAAAATTGGACAGCCAATAGATTAATCTGCCAGATTAATTCTACTGCCTCTCATTATTTTGACTGCGCCAGTGGACTTTTCTCATAATGGACTGACGATAAGAATCTTCAAGTCACTGGTGAGAAGGTGGGCTTGTGCTGGTGCATAACCGACTAACTGCGCTTTACAACAATATGTTTTCCTAAAACAATGGAGCTGTGCGTATATTGGAACAGACACTCAAAGTGGGCGATTTCGACAAAAATTTTGGAGAGGGCCTATTTTACTCGATCGCTTCGTTGTGCTACTTTTGTTTGAAAAATGACTTTCATAATCTTGTCCTCCATAGAATTAGCTATCCACCAATGTAGAATTGTGCTGATTGAATGTGATCGATTTTTGTCGTTTTTAGCCGGCGATCCTGTTCCAGGTCGGCAATACAACCTGGTCGTACGCCGGTCGGGCGACCCAGGTACACCTAGGCGCGGTTTTGCGCCTAAGTGTGAGGCCCGTTGGCGCTGACCCATTGACTGCGAGAAGTTACATTTAATCAATGAACAGTATTAACCAATCTGGAGGCGTACTGTTGATCCTGTCAATTTTTCTGCTCCACTCCTGTTTTATTTTTATTTTTGCATTTTTGTTTTCAAAACGCTTGCCACTAACGACGTTGTTATGCTTTTCTATTAGTTTGGACAGAAAGCTTCCGTTGATTTAGACTTCTATTTTTAGGTGATCATAACAATTCGTTTTTTAAACCATTTTAGTTGAAGTGAAATCTAATACATCCGTCATATTTGTGCCAGAGAAATACAATACTAACAATTTTTTGCTTACGAAGAACTGAACAGCTAGAGCTCATAAACCTTCTGAGTATGTACCATTTTTACGTCGAATTGGACACTTTTCAAATCAAATTGAACACTCTTCTAAGCTAGTCTAAGACTTCTGAAGTCAAAGCGAACTCTCCAAATTAAATGAACCTTTTCTACATTGAATTAGAAGCTCACCAAAAAGGTTAGAATAATTTTGTTTTAAGGGGAAATTTGACTCATCTACTGCATACATAGAAGTTATATTTAATCAACCTTTTGAGGCCTGCTGCTGATCCTGTCAACTTTTCTGTACCAGTCTCAGTTATAAATTGATATATAGTAATGAATTTTGATTTTAAGTTTTATGTTTAAGTCTTCAACACCGCTTTCATTAAGGACCAGATGCTATGCTTTTCTATTAGGTTGAATCGGAAGCTTTCGTTGATCGCGACTTCTAATTTCAGGTACTCATAGCTTTGCGTGTTTAAACAATTTTAGTCAAAGTTTCAGATATTAAACGGGCTGTTGCCAGCTGCACACCAAGGAATCTTAAAAAAGGGCAAGTAATATCAGCTAAACCCCGGAGTTCCTTCTCTTTCCTAGTTCTGCGCTCTTTTCCGCGTTAGAGCACAGAAACAACGTTTATGTGAGTGTTCCACGACCATGTGAAATCTCGGAGAGGACACCAGCCCTCTAAGTAGCAATTTGCATTTTGCCTGTTTGTGCCAAAGAAATACCGTCGCTTTTTATGAAAAATTGGGCAACTAGAGTCCATAGACTGTCAAAAGCATTTCCTACATCCCCTTGTTCGCAGGAAGATGTGTCCTCTGAAAGCTCCCTAAGAAATCCAGCAAATAATGTTGCAAATCAGACATTATTCTAAAATAAGCAGAATGAAAAGTGGCTTTCAAATTTGCTCATAGTGCAAAGCATACTTTCGACAGATTATTGTACCTTGATTCTAGGTTTTTGTCAGCTTTTTCACTAATGCGTTTTGCTTCCACGCCTACACTGTGAATCACAAAAGCAATAGATAGTCAAATTCGAAAAATGGCACTTTATTAGTGGGCTAAAATATTCAGAATAGTTCGAAGAGCTAGTTTTTTCCAGTTTGTTTGTATCGCGCTTCTGTCGCTGGCCCTGTTTTAAGTGGGTTTTCAAAGAAATCACACTAAAATTGTCCTCGGAAACAAATAAACCTTCCTCGAACAAAAGATTATTCTAAGCTTTTTGGAGAGTATTTAGTTTAATGTAGAGGAAGTTTATTTCGACTAGGAAGAGTTACAAGTAAGAAGATTTAGAGAGGCTCCCTGCTCAAGCCTGTAGAATGTTTGTCAAAGATTGAATAACAAACAGTTATGAAATTGTGGTTTGTTGTTTACCTGGCTTGTGTTCGAGTGGTCAGTCTGTGATGTTTTGTTCGATGTTTTTTACACTTTACATGACGACTAGGCAGTTGTCTGTGTCTGTCTATGCCTAGCATAAATAAATAAATGAACGACGTGAAAATGGTATATATTCCATTGGGCGGGGGCCTACTCCCTGAGTTAATTATATCCACAGGGGCGCCACCGTATTTGGTTAACTAGTTCTCGTTTCGGGACGAACCACTTATGCAGCTTTGAATATTTATCTTCAGTAGCTGTTAGCAGGTAAAGCATTATATTTGCTTGAACAATTGCTTTTGTTCGAATACCTCCTCAATGTCTCAATCCTCAACAAAAACCTTGAGTTTTCTGAGCTCTAATTTCTAACACCACTTCATATTCCTCTTCAAAAATGTAGGCTAAAGCAGTAATAAGAGAATCACCTTAAAGACCAACCATTTAACAGTGGAAACGCTTGAAAACTGCATCCTTTCAAAGCTAGGTGGAACTCTCGTCCTCTAGCAAAAAAATTGATTTTTCCCTCATTTGAAGCTGCGCCTAACTTGCAGTTTTCGAGAAAACTACCTACAAAACAAAAATCTTAAACTCCAGTTTCTCACGTTTGTATTCCTAAACTAGCTATAAACAACGCATCGTTCTCAGATAAGCCTTTAAAGTTTCTCAGGAGAAAATCGACTTGTTTTGGAGACCAGTTCAAAATGTTGTCAAATTTTTAATAAGAAAATGGCCTGCCTCTGACTGGACTTTGTACTCATTTCTAAACAGCATGATATCCTGACCTAGTTTTCAATGCACTTTACCCCTTCCGGTTTCCAACTGTACGACTGTCCAATGAACTCTGGCCATGGCTCCAACAATCGTAGATACTGCTACCGTCTCTATGACCCGCCGCGCCAATTATCGCCTGAGGATGTCCACCGTCGCCCATAAAGCATCTTCGCACTTCTAATGCCGCGGCACCGTATTGATCTTGAATTTTTAAGACACGACAGCTATTACATGTATCTCGTCCTACAGTTGCGCAGTCACAGAAGCAAAATATATTTTTAATCGTTTGTGCTAAATCCGGATAGAATAAATGATAGAGCGTAATGAACGGCGTTAATAACTCGTTTTTATGGGGGGGGGGGGGGGGACACGCCACTTCTTTCTTTTTTCGGATGTCGTGGAGGAAATTTCAGTGCTTATTTGTCCCATACAATAACTTGTGGTGGTCAGATGATAGACAAGTCAGTGTTCTTTGCTAATATTGTGCCAACACGAGGTTTTAAGGTTGCTCTTTATTTTTCCTTATGCTCCGTCGAATCGTGGCACAATGTTAACACAAATACAAGAATTATGGCGAGTTTTCAAGAAGAGAGGAGCGGGAGACAAATCAGTGTTTTATTCTTGCCAGACAGGCCTGGTACCAATTCACCACCTGAAAAAATGAAAGACTTACAATTAGTTGGCCTGAGCGGGAAATCTGAACCAGGAATCTGGAATAAAGTGTGCGCGACAGGTGGCGCCTTATCCGACTGCGGTTCCACGTGTCCAGTGATCAATGAAAATTATTTTGAAATGCGTAGATTTTTCGGTTCGAATCCTCTCCAGGTCTTATTCTTGGCCCTAAAACTCTGCAAGGGGCAATGAACGAGGGAAAAATCAATTTATCCCAACAAAAACTTTACCATTTTTAAGTCGAATCGGACATTTTCGAAACCAACTTGGGCACTCTTCTAAGCCAGCTATATGATTTTTGAGATCAAAGCAAACTCTTTCAAATCGAAATGACCTTATGGCAGGTTAAACTACAAACTCAATAAAATGGGTAGAATAACTTTTGTCAAGAGAAAATTTTGTGTAACTTTTTTTCGAATTTATAAGTTCACCTGTCCCAATAGGTGTAATAATCTTTATAAAATCTTTATTTTCAGAAAAAATATAAGTGTCTTAAGTTAGATCGAAAAGCCAAGATTTAACGCATTAAGATTAGATCGCACCATATACTCAAAAAGTTCACCGCAATTTTTATTTGATTGCTAGTGTAAATGCCAGTTAAATAAACATCAAAGAGAAGATACGTGTGTTCTTTACAGTTGTTTTTGTTATATCGCTAACAGATGTCAAAGTCCGTGCAAACAAACATTCTGCTATCAATCGAATGAAAATCGCGGCTTCTTCGTTGGGCAAGGGTATGGCACAATCTCTTCTTTTGGAGAGGAAAAAATGCCGCTCTTCTGCCCTTTAAAACAAAATTTAAACTATTATTTCTCCCCAACTTTTTTATAAAATTGCAAACGATATGTTCACTTATTGGGTAGGTGAGCTATATCCAGAGAAAGTTATATTAAAATTTTCCTTTAACACAAAATTATTCTAACCTTTTTGGTGAGCCTCTAATTTAATGTAGAAAAGGTTCATTTTAATTTAGAGAGTTCGCTTTGACTTTAGAAGTCTTAGACTAGCTTAGAAGAGTGTTCAATTTGATTTGAAAAGTGTCCAATTCGACGTAAAAATGGTACATACTCAGAAGGTTTATGAGCTCTAGCTGTTCAGTTCTTCGTAAGCAAAAAATTGTTAGTATTGTATTTCTCTGGCACAAATATGACGGATGTATTAGATTTCACTTCAACTAAAATGGTTTAAAAAACGAATTGTTATGATCACCTAAAAATAGAAGTCTAAATCAACGGAAGCTTTCTGTCCAAACTAATAGAAAAGCATAACAACGTCGTTAGTGGCAAGCGTTTTGAAAACAAAAATGCAAAAATCAAAAAAAAAACAGGAGTGGAGCAGAAAAATTGACAGGATCAACAGTACGCCTCCAGATTGAAAAAAAACAGGAGTGGAGCAGAAAAATTGACAGGATCAACAGTACGCCTCTTGAAAACATATTGTTGTAAAGCGCAGTTAGTCGGTTATGCACCAGCACAAGCCCACCTTCTCACCAGTGACTTGAAGATTCTTATCGTCAGTCCATTATGAGAAAAGTCCACTGGCGCAGTCAAAATAATGAGAGGTAGTAGAATTAATCTGGCAGATTAATCTATTGGCTGTCCAATTTTTAGAAAGTGAAATTGTGATAGGTTGCCGACGCTTACTGCTTTGTGCACCTCATAGGTTAGGCTTTTCTTGTGGCGTGCTGTAAACTAGAATACGAGGGAACAATCTTGAAGACAATCGTTTCCATGCTAACTGGCGAATATTTGGAGTCGTCCAAAGATGGCGTTACGCCCTATCGAAATAATGGAGATTGCGGTAAGAATTCAGATTTGAAACCGGATATGGACAATATATACTCCGATAAAAAATTCGGCAGAGGTGTGGGTTTGCGACCAATTATAGAGCCGTATCCTGTGGGCGTAATTATCTCCAGCGAGCAAGACGGTCGCCGCGGTAGGTATATAGGTCACCGAACAACTTTTTTGAGAAACCGCGGAATAATTTTTAGAGCAATGTAAAACTGACGGGGATTCCGAGTACGTGTCTTATTTTAAGATGTAACCATTTTAAAGGAAGCTACCAAAAAATCACTTAAACCACCGTAACTAGGTCAGATTAAACGCTACATCGAATCCGTTTTGATTTTCGAAATCTCCTCGATGAGACGATTTCAGTGATGTAGTCAGCTTTTCAGTAAACTCATTGCGAACGAATCGCCCCGTCGCGTCGGCGAAGCGAAATGCGACACTAGTTATTAGCGGTATTGTAGTTCAGAGATAGTGAACTTCCTTCTTGTTTCTGTGCAGGGCTATCCTTTAGCGACGTACTTTTTGTTGCCTCAAACCTTATGCTAAATTAAAGGAGCGCCGCTTAGGCTTTGCTTTTACCTATTCTTTTGTGCGATCATTAATTCTGAGCAAGGCTTGCTATTATTTTGAGGTTCCCTATCTCTATTTTAAAGTGCCTCATGTCAGTAATTCACTGCTGACTATTTAGACATTTGCTTCCTAATATAGCGCCTAAATTTCGTTATAATTTAGACTTCGCATTTCCGAGATTCAAGCCGTAGAGCTCCATTACACGAAAATCCGGCTTTTCTGCTATTACGAAAAGTGGCCCTATTCAATTTTTGGCAGCCACCTTCGCTCAACTCCGCTTAAGATCGTCGGATACAACGCTACTCCCATTATAGCGCGGTTTTGAGATAAATTTGCGTTCAGAATGAATCCTGTTATAACGCGACCAGGGCTCACTTTCGGCCATCCGATCTCTCGCGCCATGCATGGCTGGTACCCGCATCCGCTGCCTTTCGGACAGCATTACAGTAACAGCGCTGTTTGATCATATGCAACATCTCGATATCGTGGGAGAGTGCTGAGAGGCTGCTGAAACGAGGATATCGCGCATGCGGTGTGCGACTTAACAGCGCTGATAGCGTAATGGGCTTAGCAACAGCCATGCTTGATCAGAAGAGAATGCGGGTCTAGAAGGAAGATAGTGCGGGTTGAAGTCCCGCTTGGTGCAAGAATTTGATGGCGGCAAAAGACATTGTAGCATCAGGTTACACAGTTTTGTTGATGATCACGTCTGACTTACCTCTGGTACTTGTAATTCCTCACACATATCTGTCATATTTGTGCATGTAGCAGTGAGTAAGTAGAGTAATTAGATTATTAAGGTCTTGTCCCTAAGGACAGGACCTCGTTAATAATCTAAGGATGTTCTTTGTCTTCACACTCTCTTTCTGGTCACATATATTTATTTATTACACGAAAAACATCGTGTGGACAACCAACTATTGTAAGGACACCGATCAAAGGAAACGACCAAAAACTATCTATAATTAAACGCATACTAAACGACAGGAAAAAGTATTAGTAATACTACTAAGCGAACCTTAAAAAATGAAGAGAGAATAAAGATTAGCGAATGATTAGACGGACAACATCTGCGACGGTATTGTGGCCTGAGATGTAATTTGAGGAATGTCTTAAAGGCGTTGCAGCTCCGTGGTAAATCATGCTTCTTGCGAAGCTTCTCAAACGAAGAAAGTGTCCTGTGAGTAAAAAAGAAATGTCTACAATTTAGTCTAGCAGAACCAGCATCATATTTGATTGAACCAACCTGAGTGTTTGTTGCTCTCACAGTTACAAGATCCGCGAGTTTGATGCCAATTTCCCGATGAACGATTTTGTGAAAGAGGAAGAGGTCGTTACGCTTCCTTCTAACAGACAGAGTGGGCAATCCAAAATCGAGATTTCTCTCAATACTCGAAGGAATGTGGTCATATAAGAACCCTAGCGCACGTACCCTGAGTTTCCTTGCGAAGCTATTCTGAGCTTTTTCTAGCAAAGCAATTATCTTCCTTTTATGGGGATTAAAACAGGGGTACCATACTCCAATATAGGCCTGAAATATATTTTGTACGCTTGAAGAAACACATTGGCATCCTTAGTTGATAATGCTCTAAACAAATTAAACATTACCAGAGTGGCTTTATTGGCTATCATAGCGTAATGCTTATCGAAATTGAGATCGCTGCGAACATTATGTGAAACCCTGTCGAACGCCTTGCTGAAGTCGAAGTAGACCACGTCCACATTTCTACCGTCCCCCAAATCCCTAGTCCAATGATTAAGAGTTTCTATTGCTGTTAAAGCAGATTTACTCTTTTGAAAGCCGCGTTGATTTTCCGATATGATAGAGCACTGTTGAAGATGTAATAGATGCAAATATGTAATACTTTAATATTTTCTCAAACAGCCTTTCGAAGACGGAAGTAATACTAACCGGCCTAAAGCTCGTGGGTACATTATAAGGCGGCTGCTTAGGAATGGGGGTGACAATAGATTGAACCCACTTGCTATATACTCTAAAGGACTACTTACTATATGTGCAATTCTTTTGATAAAGCTCAAAGGATTATGATCGGGAGTGAGGCTCTCGAACTGTGGTCATTTCAGTTATAGGTTAAGGATTTCTTCCCTGTGAAGCCAAACCGAATCGTCCATTAGGGGGAACACTCTTGTTAACGGCTCAGCTTCATCACTAGATGCGACTCTAAAATATTCCTCCAATGTCGATGCAAATAGCTTAGCTATATCTCTATCCCGATGGACAACTCTACCTGAGGGAGAGCGAAGGGCAGGTATGTAAAACTTTCCTCGCAGCCGGAACTTCAAAAGCTAATAAAATGCATTTTTACAACGCGAACCAACAGTCCTTTTCTCCTCCGATGCATTGAATTTTCTGAATTTCGCGTCAAATTTGAAATTCAGTTCTCTTGAAACTGCCCAGTCCTCCGGTTTATGCTTGTTTCGCTTTTCGCCAAGCATTCTCCTTTTTTATGGAGCCTTTCCAGGTAAGGTGGAAGCTTAGACTCAGCTAACCTCGTTCTCTTAATGGGGTCAAATAACTCGATGCAGTGGTGAAGAATATCGATAAAGAGTTCGTATTTCTCGATTACCGTACTTACACTATTAAGCGAGCCAAACCAGTCCACCCCTCCAAATACTTAATAATGCTGGCGTAGTACGCAAGAACAAAATCTCTCTTGGTCACGGTTAAATTGAAGGCCAACTGGACCATGATTTGAAAGCGAATCGCAGCGTGGTCGCTAGATCCAAGAGGCGGATCAACGTGTATCCCAGAAAGCAGGTTCCTCTCATTAGTTAAGACTAAATCAAGAATGCTGTTACCTAGCGTTTCGACGTGTACGCACTGGATAAGTGCATGTGTTTCGCACATATTCAGAAACAAATGCTCCGACACGCCTGTCGGCGTGTCTCGCACTTGGGCGCTTCGCGCGACCTTAGAGAGTCACTAAGCCAAGATCACTCACTTCAAGCAGCTGCTCTGCTTGTGCAGCCTTTTCGGCACCTTAGCAGTAAAAAGAGGCATTCGAAAACCTTAATAATTTCCAACCTTGGTCTACCTTCTTTGAGATCAGGTGAATAGTTCTTCGATATGAAGCCGTCCAGCTCTCCCTCCCTCCATCCTCAACATCTCTTCAACGTCGGCACTATCTTCAGACAGTTCAGAAACGTAATTTATTTGCGTTAATCAGTGCTTTCCTCCTCAGACTGTTGTGGAGCACTCCTTCGGCCATAGTACCCGCGTGTCTCCCACCCACCCCCACCCCGATCGGTTAAATCTGGGAGAAAACCACCGGTCAGGTGATCGATAATATCGATCGATACTGGCCTCCACACTGAAACTTTCCACCTGATGTGGAGCACTCCTTCGGCCATAATACCCGCGTGTCTCCCACCTCCTCCCCACCCCGATCGGTTAAATCTGGAAGAAAACCACCGGCGTCTCTCCCACCCCCTCCCCAACCCGATCTGTTAAAACTGGGAGAAAACCACCGGCGTGTCTCCCCTCTCCACCCTGATCGGTTAAATCTGGGAGAAAACCACCGGTCAGGACCTCGATTAGCCCCAGGGCTAAAGTTTCGTGCCGATTGAATGACATCCGCAAAAATCGATAATATCGATCGATATCGATTGTCTCCCCTGCTGTGAAGACCTGCCGTCGATGATCATCTAAATGCCCAGGCACGTCTTCGGCACGTCTACGGCTCACCATGCACGGTCGCCGACGTGCTCGGCAGGTCTACGGCTCGCCATGCACGGTCGCCGACATGTTCTGCTCGTCTACTGAGTCGCCAGGCGCGGTCTGGGTATTTCCCGCTAATTTCTTGCCTTAATTTGTGCCCCGTAATTTTCCCTATTTTGTGACTCATCGCGTCGATCGATAGTGCGACTCATCGCTTAGCGGTCGTCGATCGATAGTGTGACTCATCGCTTAGCGGATTATTATATAGTATGATAGTATGATGAGGCAGAATAGCGCAAACGCGCCACACAGCAGAGCTGGGAAGGAACAATGAGGTATGACCCACAGACGCGTCTTTCGAGACCTCGTCATATGGGTGCCACCACCCGTCTGGCAGTGAGACGTCGATGGTAAACAACAGTATGGGACAATTGCCAATTATCCCTCAAACTTACAGAAAGAAGTACACAAAGTCCAAGGGACTAACTTCGGACCAAAAACCCTTCCTCTTTTATACATAGGGCGATTTGGTGGTCACTCATTACTCCCCTTTAGTAGAACTCGTCCCCCATTACTACTGATTCCCCTCAATGGTCTTCCCTAGCGGACGACATGTTCGGCACGTCTTCTGAACCCCCAGGGACGTCGACAACGCCTTCGGCACGCCTTCTGAATCCTCAGGCACGTGGGCGACGTGTTCGGCACGTCTTCTGTAATTTGTTCAATATCGGTTGATGGCAATCGACACTTCAAAAACGAACTTCATAATCATGTTCAGCGACCTCAATTACCCTCACGGCTGAGGTTTCGGGCCGCTTGGACGGCATCCATAAAAGTCGATAATTTGATCGATATCGATCGATGGTTATCTACGCTTCAAAAACGAACTTCATAATCATGTTCAGCGACCTCAATTACCCTCACGGCTGAAGTTTCGGACCGCTTGGACGGCATCCATAAGAAATCGATAATTTGATCGATATCGATCGATGGTGATCTGCGCTTCAAAAACGAACTTCATAATCATGTTCAGCGGCCTCGATTACCCCCAGGGCTGAAGTTGGCGACGTGTTCGGCACGTCTACGGCTCGCCATGCACGGTCGCCGACGTGGTCGGCACGTCTACTGCATCGCCTGGCACGGTTGACGACGTGTTCGGCACGTCTACCGAGTCGCCAGGCACATAGAAGGCGTCTTGGTATTTTCCGCTATTTTCTTGCCTTAATTTGTGGCCCGTAATTTCCCCTATTTTGTGACTCATCGCGTCGATCGATAGTGTGACTCATCGCTTAGCGGCTTATTATATAGTATGATTCTTGAGCGCTAGAACTATTAAATTTCATAGTCGGGTTTTGACTCCAAGAGATCTCGGGGAAATTAAAATCACCCATCAAAATGCAGTGATGATTGCATGCTAACAGATCGCTTACGGCCTTTAACAATTGTCTCACGCTAGGAAGTGAGCAACTCGGTGTTTTGTAGACAATGATGAGTCGTTTTGTTTCCAGTTGATGTGAAGATCGCAACATAGGACTTCCTAAGCATCTGCGACAGACTCCTCAAAAACAAGTGCCGGAAATAAGGATTTCAGCGCCACTAACGAAATGCCTCCACCCCTTTCACAGTACGGTCGCACCTTAGCGTTACATATTGAGAGCAGCAGCCACCCAATAGAGGCGCCAAAGAAATATTTTGATTGAGGCACGTTTCCGTAAGTATAACAATGTTATTCAGCATAACGATGTCAATGTAACATATTTGATTATTGAAGCCACATTTTATTTCTAGATAGATATTTAGCCACTGCATGCAATTTTAGATAAATCGGCGCGTAATATAGCGTAGAAAAGGTCAGCTCCGGTTAGGACGCGACCCCCATTATAACGCAGTGTTTCTGCGGTGCCTTCAAACACGTTATAACTAGATGGGCTGTTATGTTTCTCTCTACGTGCTCTACACAACGGTATCGATACCTCCTACGAAGTCATGCTGAAACAATGGCGGGAATATTCATGGCACTACAACGACAAGAACTCTGTCTACAACCTGATATAACAAAGAGTGATGTACAGGGTGTCTCAGAAAATGTTTGCACTGTTTGGAAGGTGATAACTTTGCTAACAGTGAAGGTACTGAAGAAGTTAAGGACTAAAATGAAAGCTTAAGAAAATAGAAGTTTTCTGACATATAACCGGTACGGATTGCGCCATGCACTCGTCTGAAACCTAGCAATGTGTACTCGATTGAGTGTTTTCGCCCGAGTACTTGTTATAATCTTTTTCACAAAGTGGCCGTATCGACTGATTTGTGCTTCTTTTAAGGTTTAAAACTTAAAAATATACGGGTCGCGAAAATTGTAGGGTATCCTACAAAAGCAGGTACTATTTGAAGGATTCTAACATGGCTGCTCGTGAAACTCTTGAAGACGTTTGAGATTCACATGAAAGCACAGGGTGACGAAATTTCTGTGGCTTGCAAATAGTCAAGATTGCGCCACGCCTCCGCCCGAAACGTTGCATTTCAGATTCGACTGATTGTGCATGGGCTGAATGGTTGTCACAATCTCGCCAGTACTCGGCCACATTAACCTGTACTTCGCTTCTTTTAACGATTTCCGTCGTCGGAGCTGCAATCCCTATTGAGCTTGAACGTCGCTTTATCACTACACAGAATCCGCCTTGGAAAATGAGGCTACTGCCCACATTTAAATTGTGCAAGCAATAAACTCGCTTGTCACGTGTCTTTCACATAATTGTCATGTTCTAAATGCTAAAAGGAGCACAGCACACGTTAGTGTGGCCAAATAGAAACAAGATTGTAACAACCATTCAGCCCATGCACAATCAGCCGAGTCTGAAATGCAAGGTTTCAGGCGAGGCATGGCGCAATTTGGACCATTTGCACGCCACATAAATCTCGTTACCCTTTGCTTTCATATGAGTCTCGAACATCTTCAAAAGCTTCACTATCAGCAATGTAAGAACCTTTCAAATGGTAACTGCATTTCTAGGACACCCTGCATTTTTCGCGAGCCGTAGTGTGGTTTTAGGTTTTAAACCTCAAGAAAGACACAAATCAAATCGATACTGCCACATTGTGGAAAAATTATAATAAGTATTCAAGCGAAAAACGGTCAATCGAGTGTAAAATGCAAGAATTTGGCAGGGCACGGCAAGCACCCCCTTCCGCGACCATCGCGGCCCGTCACACGGGAGTGTGTTCCAGTCACACGGAGGTATAACACCCCTCTGCTACGCGTCGCGGTAGCGATGGCGCGTCAACTGACAACCGCGCCCACTGCGTCGTCCGCCACTGCAGCGAAGGCGCGTCATTGACAGCTGCCCCGTGTGGGCGGGCGTTGTCGTGCAGAAGACCATCTGTAGACCGGTGCCGGCTGCAGTTCACGCGATTTTCTGTACATCTCGTCGATTTCGTCACAGTCTTCATCTCGGTTCGGTCTGGTTCCAGAAAGTTGTAGTGAATCACGCTAGCCGCCGATCACTACACATTTACGGTCGTCTTTTTCTGGTGTGGTTTCGGGTTGGGAAGTGACTGGGAGGGGGGAGGTTGATTCCTAGGAAGGAAAGAAAAACAGATTTCAAAATGCGACAATTTCTGGCGATCACTCGAATCGTGGGCACTCACTTTTCGAGCTTTTTCATTTTCTGGAGGCGTTTCAAACCATCTGTAACAGCAGTTTTACTGACCTTCCGCCGTAATCTCACGGACTGTGCAATGGAGTAGCCTCCATAAAGGAATTCTAATCGTAGTCTTGGATTACTGGAGATCTGCCGCTTCGGGGTGCATCTTCCAGGTTGAAATTTCCAGAACGAAGTTTCTCGAGCCACCGTTGCACGGTCCTTTCTCCAACACTGTTCGGTCCCCACATATGGTTTATTTGTCGGACTGTTTTGACGGCGGATTGGCTCAGTTTAAAATTGAAATTAAACATCATTCGGGATTGATCTTTTTACATACTTCAACAAGTCTTCGAAGAAACACAGTTGTTGAGCATAGATGAAATATAAATTTTTCCGTCAGATAGAGCGAAGAATTCTGTTTTAGATATTATATAAAAACTCGAAGTAAGTTGAATATTGATTCAGTACTAAACGCACTTAAAGCTCTGGTCTTGTCTCCTTTACTAAACATTTTTCACACATGTCCTTTTTGCTGTCACCGTCCAGTCTCCCTGTGGTTAAGTTCAACAAATGATGGCATCATTGGAGGTTTTCACAGATTTCGCATTATAGATTGTCTCCTGACAAACCCATTAAGCCGAAGCGGGTCTCGTGGTAGTTTTAGTTCACATGATGTATCAGCAAAGCCCAGTTATTCTGCAATAGAAACCTAGCAGCAGTGATGTCATGGGGCGAAACTAGTTTTAAAGAAAGCGCTAAGCCATTTTCAGCGCATTTTGTGAATCTGAATCTTCGCGTTGCTCTAGTACCAAACTGATGTACTACTAGAGCATCTTGGGATAACTAAAGTAATAATGTGTAGTAAAGCACGGCGATATGCACTTTCCGCTCATATTTTCCAACAGACAAAGCCAGCCTCATTTCTCTAACCTCCCATAGAAGGCAGCTGAAACATGGTCACATGTGGGACACTATCAATGTAGCTGATGCACTGTGCACCGGAAATCTCTCCTCCGAAGCTGAATCCATGACAGACGGCAACGCGGACTCCACCCGCCCCATCGTGACGCAGCTGAAACGGAACGGGGTGAAAAAGCTCTAGTCAGTGCTAGTTTTGGTGCCAGCTGAGACGTCGGAGTATCGCGTCGTCGACACTGACGGCTTGACTGACAAGGCTTCAGAGGCACCTCAGGTCGACCACTATCGACATAAATGTCTCTCCATGAGCGGTGCAGCTTCTTGTTTCAGGCCCTCCGTACTATCTTGTCGCTGTCGAGGTGCGAATGTATATCAGTGAGCGATGATGGTGATGGTGTGTATATGTGCGTGTGTGGATGTGTGTATGTATCGCGTGTGTGCGCGTCGGTCGGCCGGTCGGCTGCTTGGTCGGTCGTCGGTGAAGCCCTCCATTCGACGTGCTGTGGAGCGTCTTGAACCGCCTCATCCTCTCTGTGCATCATGCTCCAGTCGGCTCATTCGCATCTCTGCGTCCCTGCCGTCAGCTGCCGTTAGAGAGAGACATCTCGCACGACATCCTCCTATACTACATGCGCCAGCAGTCAGACTTCACTTGATTGCCAGCAATTACTGATTTCGTATCGAATCGATCGATCGCCTGTCTTGCAAAAGCGAGAGGTCCAGCGCTAGTGCTACAAGAGAAGCATCAACTGTGACGTTTTTATCGTCGTCATCATCATCACTATCGTTGTCGTCATCGTTACCACCATCCTCCTCATAACTGTGATTCACGTTCATTCTAAAAGATCAATAGGTATTGATTTGGACGTCTGGAAGACACGACGCGGCTGTGCTGATTCGTCGGCTGACCACGGAATGCCTATTTCTAGTGCTGTATGATACGACTGCCGTCACGACACCACGACCACGATGATCAGATTCGATCCGGACGAGGACGAGGACATGAGCGAGGAGAAGCGCTTCTACTATTTGCGGTTGATGGCGAAACCGGGTCGCAAGCCGATCAAAACCAAGTTCGTCACCTGGTCGCCTGAACAGCAAAGTAGTAGCCGTGAGGACGACCCAGTACTCGAGGTAGTGATCGAGCTTCAGATTCGTTCTGATCGCTTTACACCGCTTCCTTGCTTAGTTGTTCTCGTTATGGAGTTCATTCAACGATGTTCTGTGGCACTAGCGTGCATTGCAAAGCTTGCACACTGTGCTGTAATTTCCTGCTGGATCCTTTTATTTGAACCCTCAATGTGCCAAAAACATTCCTAGTGGTATTTTACAGAGAGCAACCCTATCGCTTCTTTTATCTACCTTTCGCCACGAAATAGACCTTTAGAGGTGTCGTAACCATGTTCCAGCTACCGTACGCTAACTGCTGTTCCCTGGACTTCGTTCCAGCCGACTACTCGCGTTAAGCGCTCTACTGCCTATCTGAACATGTTTAGACAACATTTTGTGAAGCGCTCGCGTTCCCATTGCCTTTCTCTGGCCACCGTAGTGGAATTCGACGCTGTCCAGCTACTGTAGTCGCTTACTAGGCAAGGCTTACTGCAGCAGCAGTCCGCTCTCGCGAAATCTAAAATTATATTGCGTTGGTGTCATCTATGAGTTCGTACTTTTCTGCTACAACAGGTCGCTTCCCTGTGTTTTTCTCAGAGCCAAAACTCTTAAATGGTCCCTCACGGTAGTGAGGTTCCAAGCAAAATTTCAAGGGCGATGGGAAACCGCCGAGAAAAAAATTTGAAATTGTTCTGACGTGTCTTCTGTTTTTGCACTGTCTCACACACTACACTCGTTATTATATCGTTGCCCTTACTTGTTCACTTTCCGTAATTGAGTGATTTCACGCTGAGCAGTGTGCACGTACTATCTTATCACTTTGGTCCTTCCCTCAGAGACTATATCTCATTGTAGAACTCCAACCAACAGCATCAATGGTTTTGCTGAATCATTGCAACAGAAAGCTACATAAAAGCGCGCTTGGCAATTTTTCTGAGGGATTTATTATGAGGTGTCATATTTTTGTAAAGTTGCTTGAAAATAGATGTGCTATCAGAAAACTGAATACCGACGTACATGACCTGCAAATTCATTGCAAGACGATCGTCTCGAAACTATTTGAGAAAGGTTAGGCGGGACAGCTTGGTGCTCCTACACCTCAGACGACTTCGTTGCCGATGCTTCATGGTTTTGGTTTTCGCTGGTTTTCGCTGGTTCGGTTCCGCGTTTTAAGGGTCGCAAAACCGTCCCAAAATACCGGTCCTATATCCAAAGCTACCTTCGAGGTGTGAGTGCGTCTAGTCAAAGGATTGAGTGAGATAGGTGCTAAGCCGTTGAGAGCAGCAGTTTTCTCAGTTTTTCTCAGAGCATCTGTCAAGATCTCCTCGTTTAGAGCCAAGCGATGCGGGTGGTCCGTACGATAGGACAGGCGTTTGAGGTATGTCACAAGGTGGCGCAAGAGCAAATGCTGGAGAAGCATGAAGATGAAGCGGCAAAGAGCAAAGGTGACGGTGCTATATTGTTGTTGGCAGTCATTAACCTTATGCATAGACGGCTCGTCTTGCATGAGCGCCGTTGGCGCAGGTGCTGTGATCGAGCATTGGTCAGCATTAGTGTTTGCAAAAATGTTGGTTTAGCTTCTCTCGCTAGCGAGGACGATACGGGTATTCCTTTAGACGTCATTGAAGAGCAAGGAGCTGCTGAGGAGAGCAGTAGAAGTCAAAGTCCTGTCGAGCCATCCACTGGCGGACCGCTGTATGGCCGACGGATGTCTCTGGTCAGCGATAGGACTCTCTTTACATTTCCGCGTTCTTATCATATTTTATTCTTTGCACGTTTACCGCCTTTGGTGATTTGTACGTGCTTCGAACGGAGGCTAGGCTTTGAGCGATTGCGGTGGTTCTCTTTGCATGCCCATGCGCCATACAAGTGACGGCCAAATTACTGCTAAGCCTAAAAACAACTCCAGCAGTGCATCTTTTGGTTATAGGTAGATGCTTCACGGCGCGAGCAGGTGTAATATTCGTGAACGTCAGTAACTCATCTCATCGTTTCTGCTTGTGCTGCTGTTCAGAGAGGATTTATTGAGCGCAGTTTAAACGCAAACGTCACGTGCTCCGGAGCTAATTTACCTTCTATTGATTACCTGCCGATTGGCGCCCGCAGCAAGTCAACTTCGTACAGAAAGAGCAGGTTTTTCACCACGTTTTCGCTAGATAACAAAAGATATGGCTGGGAATCATCGCCAAGGCCGCAACTGATATGAGCGATTCATCCTATGGTTCGCTGGCTATTCATCTATTTTTGTGCCTTTGTTCCCTACGTGAAATCGTTCTAAGGAATAACTTGGGTGTGTTGCATCAAAGGAAGAGCGTCATGTTTGGCCGCAAGAGGCAAGGCACCTTTCATCAGCCTTAAACAATCCGCCACAATAGGTTTGTCTTTCCGGAAAACGACATGCTTACTCTGGCCTCCGTCCAATTTCGAAGTCTCGGCCTTCTGCAGCTGCAGCATGCCCGATCCCCTATGTGAACCTGCCTGCGCAAAGTTCCAGTTGTTTTTTCCCCTCAAGAAATTCCGCTCATAAATGGATCGTTCTGCAACACCGTCATCAGCGTAGGTGTCGTCATCATCGGTTATTGACCGAACTTTTATATGGGGGGATTTCCACGAGACGAAGCCTGGCATAAAACCGCTACCAGTCGGCGACGCTTTTCTCAAGGAGATACTTTTTTGGGAGGGCGGACTGTCATAGGAAATCGATGGCATGCAGTGTGGTCTTGGTCCAGCCTCTGTCTATTCATACTCCTCACCCTTGCCTTCATTTTGCAAAAAATGGTCTGAGTGAAGCCACAATTTCGCACCCATCTATATGTTACTTCATTTTCATTTCGTTTACTCAAGGCACTACTAAAGGCAGGTGCGTTTTCGGGTGCGCTGCAGTTGTCGATGGTTTGGCTTACGTGGAGCCATTAATTATACCGTGTCCCGGTTTGTAAGCGTCTTGCACATTCACATACGTTTAGTGTGCTCTAATTGTTCTCAGCGGGCAAGCCCTGCTGTTGTAAACGGAATGCCCCTGACGGTCGTGTCGGCCAACGTTGCGTGACGCGGCGTAGGTAGGAGCGACCGCACCACACGCCAAGGTGCGAATGCAGCGGATTGCTCCGGCTCTCTCGCCATTGTCGGGCGATCTGTGAGTGAGGAGTTTAAACGCGGCGTCGGCTGGGTGGAGCAGTCGGGGTCGGCGGAGTGAAGAGAGCCGCCCGGTGCAACGTAAGCGTGCTCATGCGCAGCGAATACGGGCAGCGCTATTACAGCGCACAAGGCGCGTGTGCGTGTGCGGATGTTGCGTGGCTTGTTCTGCTGTGGATCGCCGGAGGAGATTCGAGGAGGGAGCCGGGTCTCGACTGCGCTGTCGCTCCTCCGCTTTGGACACGACCAGCACTTCTCCTATAAAGAGGAGTCGTCCACCTCCGCCCGCGTGTTTCGCTCGTTGGTGTTGCTTCAGGAGAGGATGGACAGCTTTGTAACATATGGACCACGTTGTCTCGGATATCCAGTGATGTTTCGCAAATTTCACATCGGCGTAGTTGTGCACTGAAAGGTGAATCAAACTGCATCCCCATGGGGATCGCGTTCGTAGGCCGCCGCGCACTTCAGTGGCACATCGTCTACTCGGGTCCTATTGCTCGTTCCCACTTGGTCGCTTCGTGAATTTCAGGAGTGGCAGGCTGTTCCCTAGTGATCCACATTTCTCAAATTACCACTGAATGGAGCCGAAAATGAACGAGAAAGATGTGCTTAATTGGTTCGTTTTCAGTTTCAACCGAGAAAGGCATCATCAGCCAGCTCGTCCATCGGAACGGCCATCGACACAACAGCACAGATCGTCGAGCAACCGTCCATAAAACCGGACACGTCTGTTAATCCGAACAACCCGCTACTTCAGCAGCAACCAGCTCAACAAGTCCAACATCAGCTGCAGCAGCCACAACAACAGCAAGCACAATCGACAGCATCGGCTCAGCAGCAAACCATCCAGCCGATGAAGAGGTGAGTTTACCACACTCCATTGACAACTGCTGATAGAGGAACTGAGTCACGGCGAGGATTCTTAGCGCGCGCGTGCGAGGTGACCATGTGCCTCGGGTTTGAAGGATGAACGCTGGTTTCTGGAGACCAAGGGTGGGCGTAAAAGAAATCCGTAGCTTCGTAACTCGTAATGGTAATTAAGAAAAAAGCGCCGTAAACCGTTAATCGCATTCGGCAAATCATAAGAGGTGTTTGTCCTGTAGTGGAATTGTAATCCTAGAGATTTTAACCCTAACTGTAATTAAAAGTGGTCTAATATTCATCTATAGCGTTATTTTCAATTGAAGCGGAACAGTTTTATCACCAATTGGAAAACTTGGAAATTAACATTTTCAAATCAAACTGTACACGTTTTTAGAAATCTTAGTTAAAGCCCTGTCTTAAAACGTTATATTGGAAGGTATATGCGCTGGTGTACAATCAAAAAACCCTTCCTCAGAATTCCCATTCTTTTAGCTAGTGTTTAGGTTACGTGCATATCTTCGGTTTGGTGGAAGCAATCACGGCAACTGATTGTCAAAGCAAAAAATATTTTACCGCTGACCAACCCGATGAGAACGGTGTTTGCAGAAGTAACTCACCAGGGAAGGGTCTCAGGCGTAGGTTTGAATGGGGAAATAGATAGTACTGCGAGAATCTCCGCCCTCCATATAGTATAACAACATGTTTCGTTTTTGCTGAGTCCTTGAACTTAACGAGCTACGGGCCTTCGAAATTGTGGGGTACAGCATTGCACCGTCACTCGCACTTACCATAACCTCCCGTAAGCGGCCGATAATTGAAAAACAAATGTCAGATTCGTGATCAGCACCCCAAATAACCTCCCTGGGTGAGGTTTGGGCGAAAAATTTTTGTCGACCTCTCCTCGACCTCTGGAGTCGTGAAGGTACGATAGTGCTTTAATGGTAGTTTAAACCAGCTTACTTCCTACACATCTCCTACACATTTATTTCACTCTAAATTGTGAAATAAAGATTTCTGTGAGCTGTGCTTCACTCACTTTTCT
The DNA here is from genome assembly GCA_947396885.1 of Heligmosomoides polygyrus polygyrus. Classification (NCBI taxonomy): domain Eukaryota; kingdom Metazoa; phylum Nematoda; class Chromadorea; order Rhabditida; family Heligmosomidae; genus Heligmosomoides; species Heligmosomoides polygyrus. The sequence goes on along the minus strand of OX377206.1, from coordinate 63,829,275 downwards.
CAGTTTCTGAATTATACAATGTTTTGTATTTTTCAGCGAATGTTAAACAATGACCTAACAACAAGTACGGGTTACAGCAGGTACGGGTGACTAGAGATGTCGAGGTCATAATCACCGACTTCGCCCAAGCCTTGCCCAGAAAGGTTATTTGGGGTGCTGATCACAAATCTCACAATCGCTTTTTCAATTTTCGGCTGATTACGGTAGGTCACGGTAAGTAACGGTGGGTGACTAAGGCCGTCAAAGTCATGATCACCGATTTCGCCTAAAGTTCTCCAAGGAGAGTTATTTGGGATGATGATCACGAATCTGACATCCGTTTTCCGTATTACTCTGGACGTGGGCACGTGCTGACGGTGCGCTACTGTACCCACTCCTCCTTCCCCCCCCCCCCCCTCTTCGAGGGTCCGTGGCTCTTTTGGTTCAAGGACTCAGCAAAAACGAAACATGTTTTTCTACTATATGAATGGTGGAGATTTTCGCAGTGTTATCCATTTCCTCCGTTCACACCTACGCCTGAGACCCTTCCCTGGTCAGTTCACATCCCGTACTGAGCGAGCGTCATGTGCAGCTTTATCGTGTACTTTACTTTACTTTGATACTTTGATGGTCCTTTTGTCGACTGGAGGACTTCTCAGCGGAGACCACAACTCTTCCAGACCGCTCGATCTCAGGCTGCTTGCGTCCAATGAGGCAGACTCCGCTCTCTGAAAGATCTTGAGAATGAGTCTGCCCATCGCGTTGGGCAGACTTCCCAGTGGTCTCTTGTGGTCTCTCGGGAGCAATTCTGTGACACGGAGACTCCTTCTATCGTCCTTTCGTCGAAGCAGGTGTCCGGCCCAGCGATATTTGGACTTCTTCATGTACTGCAGCGGGTCTGCTAATTGCGACTTCTCCCGTAGCTTCGAGCTTCGTAGGCCTTCTTGCCATTGCTGACGAAGGCTTGTCCTTAGAAGACATCTCTCCAGTGCACGATGCGTAGTTTGCATCGCTCTGGCGATTGTCTTGTTGACGGGTCAGGTTTCCGTCGTGTAACACATCGCAGGCAGTACAGAGGCGTTGAATATCGAGGCCCTGAGGCCGGCATCCTTGACCTGATCGGTGACTTCGCAAATCGAAATGAAGGCTGCCCATGCTGCGCGTCTCCTGCGGGCGATTTCAGGAGCGAGGTCGTTATCCATGTTCAGCTGTCTTCCCAGATAGACGTAGGAGTCAACCTGTTGTAGAGCGACTCCATTTAACAATACGAGAGTACAATCTGGATTAAAAAAGTCAGTTTGAAGCTCATTAAGAGAAACTGGTATATGAACGGTACAGGAAGGTAGCTAAATCCCAACTGCTTAATGAAAAGACACGTAGCAATAGTGGCTATACGATACTTGAATTCAGAAGCTATTCAATTGTTGAGGGCCTGTAGCAAACAAATTTTCTACCTTTAAAGGCTTTCACAATTTTTGAAACGAATAGAGTCGCTCGACAACGCATATTAGCTACAGCTAGTCCACGAGATTCATTTTGTTTGCATGTACTTGCCCGATTTGCAAATCTTTAAAATAGTGCACTATAATTAGTAATTGCCTGCACTTGCCTGGCATATCTTCGCCGCATAGCCGCAACCATCAATGGTTTCTTATGTTCATATGAATCTAGTAGCTGTTCCAGGCTCCTTTCAATCATGAATTATTTTCGTCGCGTTTTGCGTCAAACGTATTTGATTGGGTTGGTACGGTTCTAGGTGGGAGTTGGCGAACAGTATATGGATTGGTCGTCCCCTGTTCTCCTTCAAGACGGCCTTGCATGTCTTTCTCTCACTTGGAATTGATTAGGAGTTTGAATGTGATGTGCCTTATATTACGCGACCGGGAAAGTAAAGGATCCAATCTTGTGGTGAGTCAATTTTTCAATAACTTATCATCCTCGCTTTTGCTCGAGAACAGGTCTGAGACCAAGCGGTGGCCCACAATGATTGAGAAATGGTTAAGTGGAGAGAGAGAATTCGAATTCGATTCGCCCGGTACCAGGGGTGCGCGTAACTGAAATTCGAAATTTCGTAAATCGTAAATCGTAATTGCAAAAAAACCGTCGTAAATCATAAATCGTTAACCTTAAATCGTAAGACGTACTTAACGTGCTCTACAACTCAATTTTTATAGGTTTTTCTGCGAACGTTATTACAAGATGATCCAATATTTATTTATTTGTCGTGTTATTTTTAGTCCAAGCTGGGAAGTTTTCTTGCTAAACTTCTTTATTTTTTACTTTTTGTTTTCCTTCTGGTCAGACGAGGCCTTTTAAAATAAACTTTACACATTTTATGAAAGTCGAAAAACTTGTTGACTCAAAAGCTCTACCTTAACCTATGTATGGTGCTTCGACAAAAAGCTTTCATCGTTCAAATGACCATTAAATTTACAACATTTTAGGAGTTCCTTAGATGTGTATAAATCTAGGATTTAGCTGAAGCGATAGTAAAAATAGTAAGAAGTCACTAGCAGAACAAACAAACTGAAAATCTTTTCACCGCTCATTAACTCCGGAAAACCAGCAACCGCGCATGCAGCTAACAACCGTCATGTACTGAGCTAATGCATGGCCTACAATATGACCCACGAAAAGGTTAGATTTTCTATTAGGTTTTCGGAAAACGACTGCAACAAAATTTTCAATCATTTTCAAGATTTAACAAAAGCTGTTAATGTCTGACTTGTGCCACAGCCTTATAGCCCAAACACTCTTGAACATAATGCCATACATTCTAGAATATTCTAGAGAATAACAAATGTGGTCTCGTCTTGAGTCATGGAGATCGTGAGTGGCGCTCGATCTCCGGACTCGGGTCGGTCGTCGCAACTGAGCATAGCTCAGTCTCTTCTTCTCCGCTTTCGTATTAAGCACTTTCTGCGACAACGTAGTCACGGGACATGAATCCGGGTCTTCTTTGACAGTCATGCCCGGAAAGCCTGCAAGAAACCGCCTTCGACCTCAACTAGAAGAAGCTAATGCATGCTGTTGGTGGGAGTATGTTACGTTAGGTGTCTTCCACTACTGTAGAAGGCGGAGCGATACGCTCTGCTACCGTAGCCTGACCGGGTGTCGTACCCGCCACGGACGAGATTTCTCCACGAGATGAGGCGAGTTGAGCAGAGCGCGCATTGCCGCTTCGGAGGGGTCATTTCTAGGATGGTGATTTGCTCGTTGAGTATGTAGACTCTCCTTAGCTGAGCTCTCCTCCAGTAGCGCCATCTCATTCTCTAGCTCACTTCGAGGAGCAGCTTTGTACTGCATTCGGAACTCATTTAGCATCTAAATTGTGGGAAGTACTTAGTTTGATTAAGCTGAAAAACTGACAGCACATATTTACAGTCATGGACCGCGAAGCCTAATTTTATTGATTACAGTACCGGACATGTCTTTTGGTCATTGGCCGAAAAAGCCGCGCCGACCAACATAGGCCGCTTTGGAGCGTTCCAAAGCGGCCTTTTTTAATAACTTCTTTAGAAATCGAGTACTTGCGAAAATAAACATATATTTGAACTCAACAGCTCAAGTTCTATCTTCTGGTATATAAATCTCAGTAGAGTTGAACAATGCATATAGGCCCGACAGAATCAATCGAGTGGGCGCGACAGCTTGTAGAGTGGGCGTTTAGAAAATTTCTTTTCAGAAATTCTCGG
>OX377206.1:63743294-63825401 GCA_947396885.1 Heligmosomoides polygyrus polygyrus | reverse complement strand
GCCCTACCACTTGCAGTACGGATAAACCGTACATGTTTATGCTGGTGTGGTGTTCATTTAGAATTTCCAGAACTGCCTCCAATGCGCATTTGTTGGAGACGTTAGTGTAAAGCGATGTTACGTCTGCTTACCTGAGACCACATGAGCCTAACGGGACCGTGGACTCAAAGTTCCGCGTGTTCACCACTTCCCTCTTTACCGTCCTGCGTAGCTTCGTGGGTAAACGGGTGTCTTCTAATCTCTCCGCCGCCCAGCAACAAGGCCTTAGGGATATCCGTAACCTCTCCCTAGCGGGTGCCATAAAGATCGGCATAAGCGATAAAGGTGGAGACTTCGTTGTGCTGTCACAAGAGCTGGACCGAGCGATCACTCGTTTGCACCTCCAGGACGCATCGGTCTACAGTCGTTCTAGTCCTGAGGAGTTTAGACGACAATACCGTAGACTGAACAGGAAATGGGTAGAAGTGGCACGATCCGCAAATCTACCTAAGGGGGTGATAACGAGGTTGCGTTGCGAACTGCCTACATGTCCGGTGCTCTACACGCTCATAAAGACGAACAAACTCCCTCCAGAGAGTGCCTCTGCCGACGACCCCTCAGTGTTCAAAGTCAGGCCCATCATCAGCAATGTTGGTGGTCCCACTGACCGTATTGCTTGGTTTCTCAACCTCGTGCTTGTGCAGCTACTCCAGTTTATACCCGCCCGTACTGCAAGTGGTAGGGCTCGTCAATGAGTGTCTGCAGTGCAACGTATTTAGGTGGTCGGGTGAGTATTACAAGCAGATAAGAGGCCTCGCCATGGGCCAAAGACTAGCTCCAGTTCTCGCGGTTGCATTCATGTCAAAGGTGGAGGCTCCTGTGCTAGATCGAATGCCCACCATCTACTGCCGGTATATTGACGATTGCTTTATCGTCTGTCCCACTCAACTCGAGATGGATACTTGCTTTGAGTTACTCAACCGGCAGTCAACGCACATTAAATTTACACGGGAGAAACCGCAGGAGAACTGGCTCGCATTCCTCAATGTGCAGATCCATCTTTCTGACGGGGTTTACCGAACCAGGCCGTGGTTCAGAATATGTTCCGCACTGCTCGAGCGGTTTCATCTGAAACCGCGGAAAGGGCCTACTCTGTGAATATGGCGCACCGCATCGCGATTCAGAATGGATATGCTCCCACTGGCGGGGCTAGTGGGCAGAGACGACAGCCAAGAACCGCTGAGGAATCGCAGCGAGAACGGTCAAAGGTGACATTCTGTGTCCCGTTCATTTCGGACGCTCTGACCGCAGCCATCCGTGGCTGCGTTAGGAAGGCTGAGCTGCAAGACGATGTGAGGGTGGTAGCAGTGCCACCTAACAACCTTAAGAAGCAGCTGGTCCGGAACCGTTTGTATGACCGCCATGCACAACACCATCATGTGTTGTTTGTCCTTTTGGGAAGGTTGGTGACTGTCAAACGTCTGGAGTGGTGTACTTGATCAGATGTGCGGAGTGCGGAGAGGAGTATGTGGGTGAAACAGGTAGACCCTTGTGCGTAAGGATCAAGGAGCACTTGGACGGGTTGCGCAGGTCCCAAGTCTCCACTCCCTTGGGCGAGCACAAGGTGCGGCGGCACGCGAACAGCTGTTTTGGGGTGGAGGTCAAGATCCTTCCGCGTGAAGATGAGATTTCGGCGCGCCGAACTCTCGAGGACTCTCGATGTACATTGCGGCGAAGTCCCCACAGATCAATAGGAAGGACGAGTGCTTGGCTGTGACCCAAGAGCTGGCGCCGTACGTCGCCCTCTGCGGGTTTTGACCTCTGAGTCATGACCCATTAGGTCCCTAAGGCGGGTGGTCCCCCGGGCTCTAAGCTCATTCACCCATCTTTCGTCCAGCCAGGGTGACGGTGGACGCCTTTTGTCCACATCTAAGGTTAGCCATGTTTTCGACTTCTTTCGGCATCGTTTTCCTAGTCTCTTAGCCTTTTTGGATGGGTTCCTGCAGAATGAAATGGCATTTGGGAGGGTAGCTTCTTAGATGACTTCGACTTTTCCAGGCTTTGAAGAAGGCGACGACGTCGAAACGTAAGCCGCAATAAAGAGTTGTACCAATCTTGGCTACGCTGAACAAACCACTCGTCTATAGCAACATCAAGGATGCCAAGGTTCATCGAGAGTCGAACATGGAACCCTTGTCTGACAATTCATAGTGAAATAAATGTGTAGGAGATGTTTAGGAAGCAAATTGATGAAGAAGGCAGCGGACATGAAAAATGCAAAAGTACTTCATAGCACGGGAGTCGAACATCTGGCCCAGTTCCTGCGAAGCAGCATCGCACCCTGCTGATCCACCAACCCGCTTGTCGCACAACGTTTCGCCGCGTCCCATACAACAGCGCGCGCACGCGTGCACGCGGGCACGCAGCGACGGTGCGATACTGCACCCAATCTTCGAGGGCCCGTAGCTCTTTTGGTTCAAGGACTCAGCAAAAGCGAAACATGCTTTTCTACTACATGAAGAGTGGAGATTCTTGCCGACCCTTGCGGGAAGATGCGGAGAGTTAACGGCTTGTAAATGCATAGGCCAGCAGAACACTTAAGGTACTCTACGATGACATGCTCACAGCTTCCCACTGCCTCAACTGCCTTAGCTGCAGCTGCCATTTTGGCGGCTGAAGTTTCCTACGCTCTTACGCGCCCATATTTAAACCCACATTCGCGATAACACCCTTTTGTTCACTACGAAAAGCTCTATCGAATGGTTTCAATATCGAGCAGTTTCGCTATTTTTGACAATATCGCATCCGAGGGCGCTCTGGAACGAGCCTTCACGGACGACGACGCCATCGAAAATCGAGCGCTTAGCAGCTCAAAAAAGCGCCGCTTTTGCTCTTGCGTGCCGGTCTTGTTTGTTGGGCGGAGTGGCGTGCCTGGCACTGTACTTCAGTTTAGCCAGTACGGGAAGGTAGAGGCGCAGTGGATGTGCGTTCGGCTATTCGATTTATAGTCGATCCTACATGCCTTGTACACGGCGCAATCTTGGAGCATTCGTGGCATGACGAAGCACTGGCAACGTACGCCATGCTTGGGAAAGTCCGAAAACACGCATGTCCTGAGAAATAAGTCGCTCCAATCGCCAAAAGCCTGTTCCAGTCATTTTGGGCACCCATGGGGAAACTTCTGGTGAAGTTGTATAGACGTTTGTGTAGATCTCGAGAAGACGAATCGAACGTATCTCAAAAACCTAAAACTAGAGGATTTATGAGAATTTGACCGTCTGCGACGGAATAACCCGTGCATAAAATGAGGAATGGGAAAAGTAGGAAATAACAAATTATATACCATTTTCAGTTGAAATTCAACGTTGTTCAAAACGAATTCAACGTTGTCCAAAACAATTTCAACGAGTTCCGAACCAAACTACACATCTTCCTTGCAAGTTGTACGCTTCAATGTTTACTTCTTTTCAAAAAAATTCTGCTTGCGAAAAAAAGGCTATGCAACGAAAATTTAGAAACAACTTGCAAGTTAAGCAGTACTCCAGTAGTAATGCGATGCAAGTGCAAAATAAGCAAATTGAATGGTAAAACTACAAGTTATTCAACAATACGATAATACAAATAACAACACAGCGATAACTAAGTCCTTTTTTAGGCCTTCAGGCGTTTTGAATTGTGATGTGGATCTGCCAAGGCCTTTTTTAAGTGTGATATGGAATTTCGTTAGAGCGTTGAAAATCGTAGAAACTGATATAGACGTCGAGGTTTTTCATCCTTGAGAAATGGATGTCGCTCGACAACCTCTTCAATGAGAAGCAAAGCTTTTTTGCGTTGCTACCTATACATTGAAAAATTGAGTGCTGAAACAACGAGTGACTGGGTGTGAACTCAAACCATTACCTCCGCGAGTGCGCTCAACTACTTCGCCTCCTTGTTTGTACGAGTAAATAGTGCTTTGTGCAGTGTTCTCTATGACACCAGCAATCTGAGCAGCTTCGTGTGTGATCCTTCCGTCGACGAACACCAACTTGACCAAGATCTCCTTCTGATTCCGAGACGCTCGACTGTATCGGCCGCATTGCTGGCTTTGTTGAACTTGATTATTGCTCATGTTGCCTGCAGACATGGCAAATTGCCCAATGAGAAGAAAAAGTGGAGCGGTCCGTTTATATAATACGGGTGAAGATTCCAGATAAACGTTGAATATGTTTTGAAAAACGTTGAATTTGTCTTGAACAACGCTGAATTTGGTTTGGGCAACGTTGAATTTCAGCTGAAAATGCTTATAAGAAGTGCAAAAATCACAAAACGTGCATTAGACCAGGTAGAAAGGAAGATGCAGTAGCAACACAGCAAAAAAGGGGTGGAAACGAAGGAAATTATCGGAAGACCTCCAAGGTATCAGGAACTTAAATGCCGATTCAAGGTTTTCTTAAATGTGTCAGACAACAGGGACGTTGTGCTTTTTACGGAGCGTTCCAAAGGAACTGTCAATTGTAAGCGCGAAGAAATATTCACACTACTAAAGCAAGTGCCATTGATGGAGTTGTAGCTAGTTATTTATGGAGTCTTCGCTATGGGTTTCAGTGTGAAAGACACTGAAGGACCACAGTTTGGTTTACGGTGTCCTTATCTTGGCTGGCAGTTTTCCCCTCCATCAGCTTTATTGAAGTCTTCCTGATATTAACCAAACGTGTCAGCATTTGAGCCTTCAGAAAGGATACGTGTTTGTCGCTTAACGTGTTTCTGCTCCCATACTGATCACCTTCAAGGTTGTGATTTTCTCCCAATTTCCAGCTTTTGGGAGCTGTTTCATGCCTCAAGCTTTGCTTTCTTATTAAAATCCATATAGTGATGACGAAGAATACAATACCGCTCACGCCGCACGGTCGAAAGTGGACGAAAAAACGCAAAAATAGCGTCGCAAAGCGTTGCATGCTCATAACTCCTTCAGCTTTAGGTTTTTTTGAAAAATGGTTGGCACTATTCGATTTGCCTCTTCGAGATCTACACAAACATCTATAGAGCTTTACTGGAACACCCATATTTTCGCCGTGGGTGGTCGAGGACAGAGGACATGCGTGCTTTCGGAGTATCTCAAGCATGGCGTACGTTGCCAGTGCTCTGTCATGCCAGGAATGCCCCGAGAGTGCGCCGTGCACGATGCATACAGAATCGAACTTATCAATCGAGTGGGCGAGCGCATGTCCACTGCGCTTCTATCTTCCCTTACTGGGACATGCGAAATCCTCAAGGCTATTTCGAACCGTATGGAGAATGTTCTTAGAAATTTCCAGTCACCACACTCAGGATTAGCTTCAATCTTTCCCAGCGGAACTTTGGTGTGCGCCGTGTACAATGCGTATAGAAAAGAACCTATCAAAGGAGTGGATTTGACATCTGGTAGGCTGAGCGTTTGGGGAGTTTTATCAAAAATTTGCAGCCGCCCTAAACAGGAGTTGCTCAAGGCTGTCCAGCGAGCCTTTGGAGTGCGTCGTGAACAATGCATACAGAATCGAACCTTTCAATCGAGGGGGCGACAGCGCGCAAATTGCACGCGCGGGCGTTTTCGGAGCGCAATAGCTCTGTCAAGTTAGAACCTTTCAGGTTGCAGCTTGTAGTTTTTATAGGCAGTCTAGCGGTATGTTAGTACGCCAAAGTAGAATGGTTTAGCTTAGGAGGGGCAATGTTACAGCGGTGCGAAAATGCAGGTAAGGCTTGCGTAACGAATTTTTTTCGATTTCGGTGGACCACTGCGAAAAGACGCGGCGAGATAACGGCCTCAAAATGCGTATGCGAACAGAGCACTTAAGGTGCTTTAGGTGACGGGCTCAGGGCTTCTCAAATGCCTAAACTGCCTTAGCCCCATCTGCCGTTTTAGGGCGGCGGACTTAGCGGTTGAAGTTTCTTGCCCTCTTACTTGCCCATATTTGGGTTTCCGACACTCCCAGTAACACCTTTTGTTCACAACGAGAAAATCTCTATCGAACGGTAGCAGTCTGGGGCAATTTCAAAAAAAAAATCGATTTTTGACAATATCGAGGACGTGGGTGCTCTGGACCGAGCTGCGCGGACGATGGCTTCATTGAAAACCGGCATTTTCGAAATTGGCCAAATTTCCTCGTGCAAACTTCGTTCAAAATCATCTAGGGGACATTTGGGGCGCTGATTACGAATCCGACGTTCGTTTTTGAAAATTTCGCCGACTTCAGCAGGTTACTTCCCGTTTGAAGGTCGTCGGGTCAGGATCACCGATCACCCTCCGTTATCGGTATGAGCGGTCTCCTGCAGTAATCGTTGAAATGTACTTCGGCATCGTGTTCGGCACCCCGAATAAGTCCCCGACCTATACGAATTTTGAGCAAAATCTATGATCCTGACCCGACCACCCTCAATTATCCAGAAGAAAATCCAAAACCTACCGAAGTCGACGGAATATTCAAAAGCGGACGTCGGATGCGTAATCAGCGCCCCAAATAATCTCTAGACGATTTTGGACGAAGTTTGCACGAGGAAAGTTGTCCAATTTCGAAAATGCCGGTTTTCAATGAAGCCATCGTCCGCGCAGCTCGGTCCAGAGCACCCACGTCCTCGATATTGTCAAAAATCGATTTTTTTGAAATTGCCCGAGACTGCTACCGTTCGATAGAGATTTTCTCGTTGTGAACAAAAGGTGTTACTGGGAGTGTCGGAAACCCAAATATGGGCGAGTAAGAGGGCAGGAAACCTCAACCGCTAATTCCGCCGCTCTAAAACGGAGCTGAGGCTAAGGCCTCGTTTATACTTCGACGCCGAGCGACGCCACGCCACGTGTTATGGCCAAATTGATCGAGCGACGCGATCGATCAATGTGGCCCCAATACGTGGCGTCGCGTCGCTCGGCGTCGAAGTATAAACGAATCTAAGGCAGTTTAGGCAGCTGAGACGCTGTGAGCACGTCACCGTAAAGTACCTAAAGCGCTCTGTTCGCATACGCAGATTAAGGCCGTTAGCTCGCCGCGTCTTCTCGCAGTGGTTCATGGAAGTCGGAAAAAATGCTTCACACATGCCTTTCGCACCCCTCTAACATTGCCTCCTCCTAAGCTAAACCATTCTGCTTTGGCGTGCTAACAGAACGCTCGACTGCCTACAAAACCTACAAGCTGCAACCTGAAAGGTTCCAACTTCACAGAGCTATTGCGCTCCGAACACGCCCGCGCGTACAATTTGCGCGCGGTCGCCCCCCTCGATTGAAAGGTTCGATTCTGTATGCATTGTTCACGGCGCACTCCAAAGCAGGAGTGTGCGTAACTACGATTTACGATTTATGGTGATTTTTGGCAAATTTTTTTAAGACCTACGATTTACGACATTTTGGGTCGTAAATCGTAAATTTTCGTAAATGTGATCTTCGGTCCAAGGATGACAGACGTCCACATAACGTGATACGATTCGGGTATTAACGATGTACCCACCTTTAAAGACTTTCCTCATAGCTCATTGCTATTTCCTATTTACTTTTTTATGTTCTGCTGTGGCGCTGTGACAGAACAGCGCAGCTTTGTTGACAGGCCGTTCGAGTTAATTCCTGGCAGTGGGACTGAGGTAGTCTTTTTTCTGGTCACACTCTAGCACAACATCTCACATTCGAGTGGCCTGAGTTCCAGTTTACAGAAAGACATGAAGATTCTCCTTGCTCTGGAATGAAATGACCTGCTGAACCATATTCTATGCTGCAACCACCGCCTAGTCAACTTGTGACTTTTTCACCACTTGTTCACCACATAGACGACTCTTTCCAATGCACACGAGTAGAACTCGTCGAACGATGACCTTTCATTCCAGAAGTTGTGGTTGCCTTCAAAAATGATAAAGGACAAGGCATGACGTTAGTCAGTCCCTGTTTGCAATGCGCCATCCATTCTTTCTACCTCTGTGGGATACCGTAGAGGTCATTTGGGTGTGGGTTTGCCACAGAGAATGAACTGCGGTTGCCGCCGATGTAGAGGTCAGTGTTTTATCCTTCTCAGACAAATCAGGTATCAATTCACAACTCAGCAGGTATGGAAGACTTGATTGCTCGTGGTAGGATCCTAATCAAGAACTATTCTGGGGCACGCGATAGCCATGCTCCTCCGACTTCTCTACCATGGGTTTCCCCTATACGTTTAAAGTGCACCTTGTACGAGTCAGTTAAACCACTTTCAATACAAGCTGCATCTTGCTTCTCCACTTTACTTCTAAAGAATCCCACAAAAATATCCTCTTTTATAATGTTAAGTTAAAAATCCGACTGTGACGAGTGTCCAAAAAAGTGATCACACTCCTTCAATCGTCACACAATTCCTTCCCGTCTGCTACAAAAATGCTGTTGGGTACAATTCAAAATGTGGGAAGGCTTAGAACTTTAGGTGTGCCATACCAAAGAAATGTGAAATGCGCTCACTCAGTAGGGATGCTTGTTGGATTATTTGTGCAAATACTGTTTTCGTCGAGCTGGCCAGCGATCAATTTTTTTTTGTTTTGGATGGAACGGGTTTTGTTGGTTTATTCGGAATTCTTGCGGTTGTTTCTGGAAAGTCATTGTTTTATATGCAAGCCAATGGCTAGCAAAATGATAAACATTTTTGGTCGTCCAAGCAGTGTAAGCCTTTTATTTGCGCACACTGTATGGGCGCCTTTTAGGATAGCGTTTTTGAACAAGCACTTTATTTTGGTTCTCCAAAAACTTGTCCAGCTTTGAAAGGTGCTAGCTGATTTAAATGACTTCCATCTTAATTAGAAAAGTGCCTAGCTCGAGCTGAAGGCATCTCAATAAAACATAGTTAGCTTCGATTAACTTTAAAATAATAGAAAAAACAAGGAAATTAGATGCATTGTAAGCCATGCGCCTCTTACGATTTACGATTTACGATTTACGATTTACGAAATTTCGGATTTCATTTACGCACACTCCAGCTTCAAAAGCTCGCTGGACAGCCTTAGAGCAACTCCTGACTAGAGCGGCTGCAAATTTCTGATAAAACTCCCCAAACGCTCAGACTACAAGCTGTCCCCACCCCCTCGCTCAGCCTACCAGACGTCAAATCCACTCCTTTGATTGAAAGGTTCGATTCTGTATGCTTTGTTCACGGCGCACTCCAAAGGCTCGCTGGACAGCCTTAAAGCAACTCCTGACTAGGGCGGCTGCAAATTTCTGATAAAACACCCCAAACGCTCAGCCTACCAGATGTCAAATCCACTCCTTTGATAGGTTCTTCTCTATACGCATTGTACACGGCGCACACCAAAGTTTCGCTGGGACAGATTGGAACTAATCCTGAGGGTGGTGACTGGAAATTTCTAAGAACATTCTCGAAACGGTTCGAAATAGCCTTGACGATTTCGCATTTCCCAGTAAGAGAAGATAGAAGCGCAGTGGACATGCGCTCGCCCACTCGATTGATAGGTTCGATTCTGTATACATTGTGCACGGCGCACTCTCGAGGCATTCGTGGTATGACAGAGCACTGGCAACGTACGCCATGCTTGAGATACTCCGAAAGCATGCATGTTCTGGGAAATAAGCTGATCTAACCGCAAAAGCCCGTTCCAGTCAATTGTGGACCATCCACGGCGAAAATATGGGTGGTCCGGTTATGTTGTATACATTTTTGTGTACATCTCGAAGAGACGAATCGAATAGTGCCAACCATTTTCCAAAAAAAACACTAAAACTGAAGGAGTTATGAGCATGCGACGCTTTGCGACGCTAATTGCGTTTTTTCGTCCACTTTTGACCGTGCGGCGTGAGCGGTATTGTAGGTCTTTGAACACAGGATACAGGCCTTGCCAACATACAATTGACCCAATAAGTTACCTAACACGCCTGCTTTCGGTGGAGCGTCACGGAACTCTCTTACTGTTAGTCCATGGGCGAAGCTAACACTCCGCGTCGTTCGGTAGAGTTTGCCAAGAGGTTAGGGAGTGAGGAATGTGAACAGCTCGCTTCTAGAAAAGATCGCGAGCGCCTAGGAGTGTAAACGTGTGCCGTTTATACTCATCATCAACGAACTGAAATCCATGAGCGCAGCCGTGGTTCATATGATAATAGAAGAGAAGCAAGTCCAACCTCTAGTGACTGCCAATTGATGCTCAATGTTTAGCTCGTCAGCAGCAGCGGTGCCGCCGCCACTGGCTCAGCAGTCCGCCGTCCCAGCTGCCGGAATTTCGATTCCTGTGCAGTTCGGCGCGATGCCGATCACGCCACAAGCGATGCCGTTCCCCGTGGCTGGCACGTATCCAGGCTCATCGCTACCGTCGGTGCCCGAAAGCGTCCAACAGCAGCAGCAACAACAAGTAAGCAGCTGGTGGTTAAATAGATACTATTGAGTCGCTGCATTCCTGCTTCGAGGGAAGGGGTAGATTTGCTTCAATTTGCGCGTAACGACGTGTACTTGCAGACTTCCTCGTCTCGTCACTAAATAAATCTCGCACTATGTAGTAACCTTTTCCCTGAGTCAGCAAAAAACCGACTTGCACACATCTTATTCTGTCGTTCTGCCAACTGGAAAAGTGTACGTATGGTGTTCGGCAGGGGAAGCCATCATTGTCATGTTTGCCTAAAACGCTTAGTATTATGTTGTACGAAACAAAAGATGAAAATAGGGAATTAAGTGTCGAAGTGCAAGACATAACTAGAATATCACACTTTGGCAGCACCATAATATGTATCTTCGTGGCGGATCCACGCCAAAAGTCCATCAGGAACATTTCATTTCGCTTGGAAACAAGCTACTACTCAGAACTGGTGTTTTCGCGTATTTTTCCTTCTTATGTGTTTGTTATGCATACATCGGCGGCAGAAGTTCAATCTGCATCTTTTATCTCTTACATTTAAATGAGCGCCATACTAGCAATTTTAAAGATGATGGTCAAAAATGCATTTTGATGCCTTCTGCTAACGACGTTTGTAATTCACCGAGTCGCACCCCCAAATTGAAATCTGGAAAGTTTCGTCATGTTTAGAATACGCAAAAGCACCTATTTTTGGAATCTTTTTTGGCGTTTAGATGCTCTCCTCGCCATCACGTTTACGGCTAGGGGTGGACATTTAACGGGTAGCAATTAGGCGATTTTTTTCAATTTAACGGGTATTTGCGTTAAAGTCCAGTATAACGAATTAAAGGAAAATGCCCGCTAAATTTTGAGAAATTTAACGGAATTTTCTCTTGTTTTTCCTTCCTTTCCTATTTTTCCTTAAAATGTACTTATCACCTTTTCTGAACAACAATATTCATTTACGGGCTTTGATTGATATTTTCATTAGTTCTTGTGCGTGATGATTACGATACTGTGTGATTCTGCGTGATGTTTCTCTCGTACACTCTGAAGAAGGCTCTGAAGGACCTAATTTATTATGTTGCTGAAGAATGGGTTGTTTTGTTCATCACTTGTTGTTGTTTGCGAATTATTTACATATTCCTGTAATGATTAACGTTGCCTTCTTTAACTTTTGCATACTGATCTCTTAAGATCGAAAGGGTGTCCCAAAAATGCACGCAATATTTTTATAGCCGTGAAGAAATCTGTACGTCTATGAAAGCGCATGAAAATAGAAATTTTATGCCATGCGAATTGTAAGGGTTGCGCAATGCAAGCGTCTGAAGCTTCTGGTATTGGACTCGGTTGGCTGTGCATGCAGTAGAGGTGGTGCGCAGTACTACAGTTTTGCCGAAAACTAAACAACGTTTCGTTCTCCCGCGCCACCATCGAGACCTGAAACTAAATAACCACACACCATAACTTGCAGCAAAATTGCTAGTTATAATAATAATAATAATAATAATAATAATAATAATAATAATAATAATAATAATAATAATAATAATAATAATAATAATAATAATAATAATAATAATAATAATAATAATACAGTCGTGTGATAACAAATTGTAATGGATGCACGCGGAGTGTACCGCATTCCCAGCAGCAACAAAAATTAATCATGCTATTACTTTTCAACAATGAGAAGTATCTGAGATAACATAGGCCTGCGCAGAATCCTTCGGCTTGACGACGGTCAGAGATATCCAGTACTGCTGAAGAGCTGCTTTCTAATAGAAAGTTCAAATAAAGGGTCTAGGGTCGGTATCGCCACTGCTTTCAAACGAACTTCTATTTAACGGTCTTTCCGTGGCTTTTCCGTGAAGAGGTTGAGTGCTGAAGCAGAAGTGGATAAGATAGCATAGAAGGCTGAGAATAGGTATGGGAGGAAGTAAGTATAAAAGGAAGAAACAAAACAAAAATGAGAAAATAAGTCGGAGTTTAGTTATAGCGCGCGCCTCTTTCTATACAAAGCTTTGTTTCCTCCACCACTCCGTGGAATCCACATTCCAATCCTCAGCTCGGTTTCAAACAGCACAAACCTTCGCATCCGTTGTTGAATAGTAGGTCAAGTACATCTCGCCGTTTCAACCTAGTCACTCTGGACGACGTCTGGGACACGTCTTCTGAATCTGGCTGATTGCTGCACGACCTTTGTGACACGTCTTCCGGTAAAACGTCACTTACGAGGTACAGTACCGTCGGTATACATCCGCCAAAACGCGGCCGGCGGCGTATTAATCCGCCGTTTCCGCCACTTTGCCATAACTCCCTTCAAAGTGGGTTATATCCAATAAAATGCACATTGTTGGAATTAGTACAACATGGTCTACCTAATACAGTGAAAACTTTGAGACGATTTTAGAATTTTTGAGTTCGAGATGACCTAGATTAGTCGAGCCTGTAATTATTTTGGTCTGACCCACATTCGCTCCTGAGTCTCGCCTAATTATGCCCCCTGGCAGGGATGGACCTGCCCAGTAGAATTTTTTAAATTGTTGAACGCTGTCAAAAGTGTATCCCATGCTAACTTTAAGTTTCACCTCGTCATGGCGATCTATTTAATATTAAATTTGCCTAGATTGACTCCAATTACCTCATTCTGTGCATTCTCAACTGCCGATTTTTTTCATTTTCGCCAATTATCTACGACCGTACCATTTTTGTTCGGGGGCTGATTTTTCTTCACGTTCTCGACTATGAGGTGTGAGTTATAATTATAGGGTTTGGGTTTACGTTGATCAAAAGTAAGATAGTAATCAGATACCAAATTGGCAGTATATCGAGGTTTCAAGGAGATACGTCTTGCAAGGACTATTTCACGCGCGTAGATCTGTATCCTCGCAAGCGGGATCGGCATAGAAGCTGGATATGTGGTCAGACATCATGCAGGGATGCTGCATCACAAAAACGATATAGCTGGCAGCTCTCGTCTGGAAGCTTCACTGCATCAAAAATGGTGTTTTCTTCCAGTTCGGTCATGAGACTCAACACCGACATCTGTCCAGCCCTCGCAAAATAGTTCCTATCATTCAGCAAAGCCCATGTTTGCAATATCTTTTGGAAAAAAAATACTGGGTGACAATGCAGGATCTTTGAATGCCTTGAATCCTTTACTTGAAAACTGAAATGTGAAATGGATAAACGTGCTACGGTATACCACTACGATGGTCCCATTGCTAGCTCTTACAATAAAAATGTGACTTTGTTATATTTAACGTCATTGAATTCAAACTTATTTATAATAAATTAGCTCATGCTTATAAACGCATTTGATAATGCCAGAAGTGACAAACTCATTGGCATAAGACCATTATGCGCAGCCTTTTCGTAAACCCATACGTTTTATTAATAGAAAACTCTAATCTTGGAAAAGCTTGTGCAACTCAAAGTGTTTCTGGTAAAGTTACTGCTGGTTTAAGCATGCAAACTAGCTGAAGTTGCGTTTGAGAGTCTCGCAACTTTAAAATTAGGGATCTCCTTTCTGTCCTGAAGTACATACAGTTTCAACTCTGTTATTCGTGACTTAGAATGTTGTATCTCAGTAATTGCAGACGGACTCGTTTGCATATATTTTCCTTACTTTCGAAGTGTCTCTGTAAACTGTTTTTAATACCTCTAAAACATTTTCTTTTAAACGATGCACCACCAATAGTTCATCCATGTTCATCCATCTACATATGAGGCGTGGAATTGCTTGTCGCTAGTCGGTCTGTATGTTTTCGCAAACTCCTATTCTAGCATAGAGATGGTAAGATCTGCCAATGACCGGCTGAAATTGCCACCTTGTGGGACACCTTTGTTTTGCTTGAAGACGGTTCAACAGTGTATACTTTACCTGTTTCTTCAGAGCTTATCTTCATAGTCCTGGGTGTCTTGAATCTTATGCAGTCTGTACTTGTTAACAGAGGTATCATCACTGTAAAAAGCTTTGAAGTTGTTACACGTTATGAATCTCTAATTGCCGCTATTTATAAAAATTTTTAACAGGTCCGTGATTTTCTCTGTCATATTTTAATGTGATATTTTAACTTAGCGGCTTGCACTAGTAGACAGCTGCCACACAACGGCTTCGCATCTGTCGCTTCGATTTCCACAAAATAGTCTCATAAATACTACAGATTCAGAATCCTTCCGTCTACGCGTCATCGTCGACGTTGCCTCATGCTCGAACGTGGAGTGCCGGTCCACCTGGCACACTTCCATTTCCTAGCATACCACCGTCAACGTCGTTGGAAGGGCATACCATGTACTATCCGGTGGGTAGTTACTTTTTCAGCGAAATGGCTAGGGTATTTTACAGCCTACAGCTTCCTTCAGGTACCGCAGCTAATTTCGAGTTCTGCTTCGATCCCGTATGGACTTTCTTCACCTGTTATGGTTTCGCCCTATGCCACGTTACAACTGAACATTCCCCCTGTTGATCTGAATAATCCTGAGAGTGCTGCAACGCTTACAAAATCGTTAGACCAGGTTGGAGTTGCTATTTTTTATCAGGCAATGGCCAGAGTACGGTGTGAAGCGTGACATTCAATTTTTGCTGAAAATTTACGAACTCCTTCGGGGAGCAGATTTGATAGACCCTCTTTAACTTTAGCGCAGCTCAATTCTTCTCACTTATTTTCATGTGCTTAATTTTTTTAGTTTTTTTTAGGTGGTCTTTTATATCATAAAGATGTTTTTCAAGTGTGTTTTCGACAATGTGGAAAGTCGCACAATTTTGTTTTTTGAAGTAGGCATGAAGTTATGAATATGCAGTTGAATACTGTAAAATCTTAATGCACTCCTTCGAACGTTGATTGTTCTACAGCAAAAAGATAAATGTTTTCCAGGAGCAATCCTCAATTCATTAAAAGCGTGCTCTATTTTTTGCTGATTTTAGCAGAATGTCATAACACGGCACATTTTTCTACTCCTGAAAGAACGACGTCCTGATCGAAACTTTGCTCTGCAAAATTTCCATGTCAATTTGTAATGGTAGTTTAAATGTTTATCTCAAGATTTACTTGGTTTTTTGCAGTGTGCAAACATTCTTTTTTTGAAGCTGCGTTTATGTAAACCGACCGCAGAGATTTGACCGAATAACTTGCTTGTCTCAGAAAAAAATTGTTTCCTACCTGACGGAAGCGCCTCTAGGAGGTGGAATTATGGCTCATAGAATTGCGAGCCCTGGTTTTTGGACAGTAATAACATTGTCTTTCTGCAGCAACCATCGATATAAATAGGGGGTCATATTAAAAATCATCGTTTTTTCATGAAGGTAAAATTTAACTGCATAATATTTGAAACCTTACGCAATATAGAGCAAAGAATTAAGATTTTCTATAACGATCTTTTATGTGGTTAGTGGTTCAATTCTACGTTGTTCGTGGAAAAAAGTATCGAAGCAAAAATTGGCTCCTGTTTATCATATTGAAAGTCGCACCAGGAAAGCTTGATTTTTTATTATATACGAAGCAGTGTTTGAAATTTAATGGAGTACAATCTCTTCTTCATGAGTAATCTTCTTCAGGAAGGGAAACATTGGTTTCAGTAGCATCACAACCTTCCAGTGCGACCTTACGAAGTCAGAGGACGCAGTTGCCTACACTTTTATAACTGGGAGATTTTAAATAGAGACTTTTCAGAGTTTTGAAAACCTAATAGCGTGTTAGAAATTGCATGCAAAAGCAAATCTTCTACCAAGAAACAGCATTTAAAGGTACCACCTTTTGTGTGGCTATAGTTTCGATTTCTGTTTAAATTTTACCGAAAACTGACGCAAAATTGACCCCCTAGCCCACGTAGAAGCTGCTGCTTTTTAAATCTGTTATAAGCTGCAAAAATTGTCGCTTCTTCCATTGTGGGAACGCTGTTAAATTTTTGAGAGCTCCGAAAACTCCGAGAAATTACCGACTGAGTGCAGGCAACTGCTTTGTCTAACTTCCTCGGTCGCTTGCGAAGCCTGTGCTGTCATTGAAGTAATTTTTTTACTTGAAGGGACCCGCAATTGAAGATGAAAGAAATTGTACTCCATAAAATTGCTTGCGATGCTTGTTATATGACAAAAAAATCAAGCTTTCATGAAGTGGTCTTTGATATGATCAGGGGGGTTTGGCTTCTGCTTTGAATTTTTTTCCAAATGTTGAAAAAAAAATAAAATTGAACCCCTTATCTCATAGAAAGTTGTTAAGAAAATATAAATGCTTACTGTATATTGCACAAGGGTTGCAATTTTGTGAATTTTGTGCAACAAAATTTTATCTCTAAACGTCGTATCCTCCTGATAAAAAACATTTTATTTTCATGAAAAGACGGCGATTCTGAATATGGCCTCTCCCTTGTTATATCGATGCTCGCTTGAGAATGACTTTCGCCGTAATTCGTAAAATCGTAAATCGTAAATCGTAATTACGAATACCCCTGCTGTCCACATTGCCGAAGCCACACTTCGAAGGACGATTTTTATTATATACAGAAACCACCTTTAAAAAAAAACTTTTAAAAATGCGTTACAATCCACTCCTAAACCCAAGAGCAGTACAATCTTCTCCCTCGGAACGACGGTGCCACTCTATAACTCCGTCTTCTCAAACCACAAATTTGATCCTGCCTGGTACTATGAATTTAGCGGATATTACCTTAATACTGTACTCACAGCAAGGTGCAATATGCCAAAGCTGAATTGTTTTTTATTGGGAAAAAGTTGAATTTTCTGCCTCAACACGTTGACGACCGCTTGATTTTTGCGTGCCTGGGGCGTGGGGCCAGTCGATTTTTTGCACCGCGAGAGTTGTTTGTTGACTGAAGCCACAATTTGTCCAAGAGGCCGGTAAATCAGTAACCTAAAGCTGTTTTCGTGGACGGCGCTTTTTACAGCAATGTCTAAAGATGGTGTACACATAAGACAAAAGGGTTCCTTTGAAAGGATTGAATACAACCAGAAAAATAAATTACAATGCTGTGACACGACATTGTGTCACACCGTCCCACGCGGCCGAAATGGTGTGATATCACGCGATAGTCTACGCGTTAAATCTTGCATAGTCTAGACCAATTACTCGAATTCCGCAAGTTCTTGAGTGTCCAGGTAGTCCTATAACTACTCGGGTAGACGGCTATAGACATTTTTGTCATTTATACTTTTACCTGCGTTATTTCTTTTATTTTAGTACAACCAACAATTGATCCGCTCTCAATTGGATCAGGCTCAGCATTCGGCGCAGGTCGCTGGCTGCCAAGTACAATTACTCAGGGATCAACTAACGAGCGAAACTACGGCTAGAATTGAAGCACAAGTAAGTTTTTCAATTGACAACGCGGAGGACGCCTACAAGATTTCTAGGTTTTGAGTGTAAATGCCTGTGTCAGGTGGATTAGCTGAATTTATGAAGAACAAGCACATAGCTCTTTTAATGGGATGGAGTTCCCGATGTCCAGATCACGAGATGCAGTCGGAATTTGTGACTACACGCGACAGATATCGTTTCTTCCTGCTGTGTTAAAACGCGACCATCATGCTATAACTGTCAAACGGTATGGGGCAGTAACTCATCTTTGTTGGAGAGGACGTCGATTTGAAGAACACGTTATTTATTTATTTATTTATTTATTTATTTATTTATTTATTTATATTTATTTATTTAATGGGTGCACGGTTACGCATGCGTGGGCACACAACAACACGAAACAAACAACAGCATTAACTAGAAATAAAGAAAAGAAAAAAATTAGGAACAAAGGATGAGTGAGGAATGAAATAAACGTGGAAAACTGATTGGCTAGAGAGCCTAAGACTAAGAATCTGGAAGTAATATAAGTAAATACGGAGAAATAAGCACCTGAAACATATGAAATCAGCAACATAAAGAAATATCAACTAATGAGAATGAGAATCTATGCCCAACATTAGGGTAACCAGTTTTTTGAATGAATTCAAGTGTAACGACAGTCCGCCTTTAGCAATCAATTGGTTAAGCCGGGAGATAACCCTTTCGCAGAAGAACCGAGACTTAACGCCAGACATTGCAGGTGAAGCTTTGAAATTAAAGGAACCATTTCTGGTGCGTGAAGGCAAAACTTTAAAGAAGGTGGCGGAATTGACGCTCGTTTTTCCAGTGATTATTTTGAAGGCCGTAACAAGATCTCTTTTCAGTCTTCTACTTTCCAAACTAGGTAGCCTAAACGTTTTACGTCTTTCCACACTGCAAGGAATATATCGGTAGTCAACACCAGAACAACGTACACCAGTTTTCTTGTAAAATTGTTTTGCCCACTTTCCAAAATCCTTATATCCTTCTTCAAGTGTGGGTTGAAAACTGATGTGCCACTTTCAACTATGGGACGAACGTATATTTTGTAAGCCTTAATTAGTGTAGACGAATCCGTTGTTCTAAGTGCTTTGAACAGATTGAAAGTTCGTGAAAAAGCTTTGGCAGAAATATTTTTAATATGGCGATCAAAAGATAGCTTACTACTGAGCAAAAAGCCTAGGTCACGGACTTCACTTACGCATTTAAGCTTAAGACCATTGACATATTATGCCGGCTCTAAGAAACCACTACCTATACAAAGAACATGGGACTTCAAAGGAGCAAGAGGCAATCCATTTGCGACCGACCAATTACTAACGCTGTTGATTGCATCTTGAAGACGAGTTGTGTCATCATGATTGACTATAGTGATGTATATTTTTACATCGCCAGCGTACATTTGACAGCTGACACCGAATGATTAAATCCCTGCAGGGAGTCCAGAAGAATATATCAAAGACAGTAGAGGATAATACACCTCCCTGTAGAACACCACTCATACACGGATAAATCTTAGAGTAGCATTTACCAACGCGAACTTGAAAGGTTCGATCAGCCAGAAAATTTTGTATCCAACGCACAAAGGAAGACTCAAGACCAACTGCATTCAATTTGGCTATGAGTCTAGAATGGGGCACCTTGTCAAAAGCTTTCGCAAAATGGAAATAAACCACATCCACATTATTGTTTTGTTCGATAGCAGTCGTCCAGTCATTAAGTGCGGACAGCAAAGCGGTCTCGCTAGACCTTCCCTTCCAGAATCCGTGTTGACAAACAGGAATTATATCAATCCGCTGAAGGTGACTTAAAATGTGCTTCTTTAGAAGTTTTTCAAAGGCTCTAGCAAAAACAGATGTGATGCTTATAGGCTGCCTATAGTTAGCAGAACAATTGAAAGGAGACTTCTTGGGAATCGCTGTAATAAACGAATGTCGCCATCTGGAACTATACCAGTGGTAAGAAGCAGGTTGAATATGTACTCCAGTGGAAATGCAATGAGGTGAAGCACCTTTTTTATAAAAGACATGGGAATGAAGTCGAGAGTTGTAGAAAACGAGACAGGGGAAGTAGAGAGAATCTCAAAAAGGTCCTTTTTAGAGATCCAAAAACTGCCGCCTGAATTGGAAAAGGAGACACCGCTCGGACTATCCCCATTACTTAGATCATGGGCGGAGTAGGCTTCGGAGAATTCTTTTGCAAGTATCTTGGCCTTATTAGCTTCCATGTAGACAAAATTACCACCTTCATCAATCAGGCTAGAAATTGTGTGACTCTCTTTTAGTCTATGGCGCAGAAATCTCTAAAATTTCGCGTTACCCTTAAACGAAACAATTTTACGCTCCAGATAAGAGTTAAATTTAAGGCCCGCTTTGTACACCTGTTTACTAATGCAGCCGAACTCGTCCCATAATATGCTATTATATGCACGAACAGCTTTTCTCCACAGAATGTCCTTCTTTCGCATCCTCCTAACAAGAATAGCAGGGCAACTTAGCGCGGTTTGTCTGTATACCACGAAGAGGGACAAAGGAGTCAATAACATGATGTAAAACACTAAGAAAGAGTTCGTAAACTGAGTCAGCGTTCCCAACTGTCGCTAAACATCCAATCGAATCTACGCCTTTTAAGTAGGACTCAGTCAGAAAATAATTAGCGCGACTGAAGTCTTTTTCAAAGTAAAATGATGGAGCTACCTTTTTGATGTCCAGTTTAAACACAACAGTAGCATGGTCGCTAAAACATATAGGTGCATCAACCTTAATGTCGTGGAGAGATCTTCGGCATTACAGCAAACCAAGTCTAGGAAAGAACTTGATCTATGGGTTGAGGGACTAGTTGTCTAAAAGAATGGGATTTTAACAGATCAGTAAAAACTTTGGTCAGCTGAGAGATTTGAGGGTCGTCGGAAAGATTGGGCGACATATCGACCAAACTAGAGTCACCTAGAACGGGCATGATTACAGGCGCTGAAATCACTTATAACCTTGCATAGTCGACCCGAGTTAGCCAATAAGCAATTCGTGTACGGTAGACCAGGTTAAATCTGACAGTTCTTACGTCGAAGGCAATATCCCCTATAAGAATATCAAACGAGTCGAACACCGACTCGTGATACACTTGACTGACCGAAATATGTTTTTGTGTAGAAGCACAACACCGCCGCCTTTTTTATTTTGTCTATCACACCTAAAGGCAGAATACAATGAACCAGCAAAGCCTAATATAGCGGAAATTTCAACCAAACTTTTTAACCAAGACTCGGTGTTAAAGGCAATGTCAAAGTTCTCTCAGAAGGGTCAATCCCAAAGCTGAACCATTTTCAACCAAAGAGCGGACATTAGATAGTAAATACTTGATGTTTGAAATGTATTCAAAAGAATCATCACCTTCATCCTCATCGAGCCAAGGATTAGTAACTAGTTTCCATGAACGGAGCTGGTGTTGAGCATGACATTTTGAGAAGAATTTACAATCGAACTGCGATAGGCCTCACGACGTCGCAATCTTTCTTCCTGCGAGAGTGATTCCCTAATGTGAACCCCTCTCTCAGGGAAACAGCGAAGACGTGGGACCAGTTTGTCAGCAATTCATTGAAACCGTGAGGAAGGTAACACGACTTTCAGAAGCCTAGACTTTCCAATAATCGGCCTGTCAAGCCGGTATACAGTAACAGGGAGACATTCAACTTCAGTGTGAAACAGAACATTCCTAACACTGAGAAAGTCGTAGCGCACTCTACTTTCGATATCCGTTGAATCAAGTTTCGGGATTCCATTGATGACGATCGATCGAAGGCGTTCAAGATCTCGCTCGTCAGTAGGTTGAACGGCAGTAGTTCGGATTGATCTCGAACCTTGACCACCATCAGGCACGTCCGCAACAGTGTCATGAACAGAAGAATCGGGCCGAAGCCCCAGCCTCCTTCGAAGAATCTGGTTCTCTTCGAGTAGCTTGTCCCGCTCCCGCTTGAGAGACGTCAACTCGTCAACCAAGCTGTTGAAGGCGTTCTTGACGCAAGCCGGCACCGCATGGGACTCGTTGACCTCATTCAACGCATCAGTAAGACGAACAGGATCAATACTGGGCGACGAAGGAGAGTTTGCAGGGCAAAAACGCTTGATGCCTCCCTTCGAGCGAGCAGCGGGGACTGGAGTAGACATAGTCAGAATCAGAATCAGGATCAGAATCGGAATCGAAGTGGCCGGGATTAGTTCGAGTAGTTAGGTAACGTCAGCGAAGTCGAACGAAGACAATAATAGGTCGTTTTGCAACAGACGTACAGTGACCGACCACTCAGCACGGAGACACGCGCGAGAATCATTTATTAGACGGGCATCATCATTTGTAATCATTTATCAAACGAACAAGAATGCATAATAATGCATTTTTCCACCATGGAGAAACCGACACCAGCTAGAAGCGCTACTAAAGCAAGCCTGCATTGCGCGTTAGCTGTCATATATTACAACTGCAACTATCTTAAAAGGCGAATACAACGCAGTCGCACATTCAGGTATCTGACTGATTCATATTTCTGAAGCTTCACTACGATGACAGCTTTGCTGTTTCCGATAGCTTGGCAGCGACAGAGCGCATCAACCATCAGGCTGAACGTATCAGACTGATGATGGATGCCAGATGTCATCCATCATCAGTCTGATGAGCGAGTTCACTCCTGCTGCAGTTCCATTAATTTAGGTGTATTGAGCGGGCTTGTGCCCGCATCGTTGCTGCCAGGCGATGCTATTCGTATTCGTTAAACGAATCAAGGCGAATCAAGGGTAAGGCCAGAAACAGAGTTTGAGGCATGCCGCCATGAGCGATGAACCTCATATCTTTTGACACGGCGAGATGCCTCAAGGGATTACTGTATACAATACTGCGTACCTTTTTCCTTCAGGCGCGGTCTAGAGGGACCGCATTGTAGGAAGCAATTCGTTCGCTTTTTCGCCAGCGTCCAATGAGAGCGCACTAAAATCTTCGTAAAATCTAAAAAAAAGAAGAATTTCCTAGTCCTTCACCGTTACCCCGTAGCCAGGACGGTTTGAAGTGGACCACGGCCCTCAGCGGAGTGGTGCCACAGTGTCTGGCGCTGCGCCGAGAACTACGGCTGCACTCGCAGCACGTCGCGGCATGCGGCGTCGTAATGACTCGGCCGTGGCTCGATTCACACCAGGGATGGGCGGAAATTTTAAAAATTTTCCCAGAAAACAGAAAATCGCTTTCGTCAGAAAACAGAAATCAGAAAACAGAAAAGCCAAAAACGTCAGAAAACAGAAAATCAGAAAACAGAAAACAGAAAATTTTCAAATTATCAGACGACCTAACTATTCTACCCAAAGGTCCACTTTTCCGGTAGCAAATGTTTTTATATGACTAGAAATGTGGTCGAGAACAAACGCTTTAACTTGTAGACGTGTATAAAAATTTCCAGTGCGCTCAAAATTCAAACCAACCAGCAAATTGTAAACCTCGACTCAAAGATCCTAGGATTCTCGACATTTGAAGTATGCAACATTGCTCATCAGCCCCCTTTCACATCTAAAGCACTAACGATTACATCAATAATCGCAATGCTGCGAGTGTTTATGTGAAAAATAAATGCATTATTCCTTCATAGGTTGGGGCTTAAAAGGAGAGATATGTACGAAGAAGAGTAGCTTATAAATGATGAATTTTACCAATTACATTCGCACTAAAGTACAGCGGTTTAAGACTCACTGATGCACTCCAAATGTAGACGTAATCACAGAACAGACCGTTCGCTAGATTAGTGGTCCCAATTGTTTAAAAAAAACTTATATATCAGTCTGACGGCGGGGCTGTTAGCACGACAGTTTTAAGTGAAAATGTTTTCTTGAATGCGTAGACACTGTAGAGTGGGAATCAAGCATATACCCTCACCATCATACTATTATTACTCATCACATTACATCTCAGTGGAAGACCAGCAGGACCGTCTTGCTGTACAAGAAAGGAGATGTGCACGACATGGCAACAATCTCCCGATCTGCATGCTGTCCGTAGTCTACAAGCTGTTCACTGGAGTCATCCTGAATATGACCAGCCGAACGCTGGACGAATGGACGAAGGACAACCATGTGAAGAAGCAGAATTTCGGGGGGGGGGGGGGGGAGGGGGGACAGCACGATCGACCACATAGACACCATTACGAAGCCCATCGAAGTGTCTCGAGAATACAAGCTGCTGCTGTGTCTTACGTTCATCGACGTGAAGAAGGCATACTCAGTACATCAGACTCCCTCGCGAGCTGCACAGCGAATTCACGACCAAGATCTCACCATTCTGCACAATGTCGTCGTCATCAACGTGAAGAGAAGGGTTCAGCATGGGAGTACCATATCCTCAAAGCCCACCATAAGTCCAAATCTAGACTTCTACGTTGAACCGCAGCTGAGTCTTACGAAGACGATGTTCATGAGGAACGGACAAGTTTCTGATGCCCAATTCTGTCTTAACGAAACAAACCCTGAGCACCCCAGCTAGTGTATTTGGGACGCGAAGTCAACATGCCCAAGGACCTAGTGCCGGATCTGGACAGGAGGAAACGAGCGGCTTGGGGAGCCCTCAAAAGCGTCGAAGAAGTCCGACTTCGTGCCCACCTATTCGGCTCCACTGTTCTTCCTGCCCTGACATACGACTTAGAGACCTGAGCCATACGAAAGCAGGATCAGCGTCGCAGAGCGGGGAACCGAGATGGCGATGCTCGGAGTGCCACGACTCACGCAAGTAAGAGAAGGCCTCCGGAGTTTCCAGCTTCGTCGACGTTCGAAGACCAGACGCTGTCGCATGGGCCAAATCGTTGAAGACTAGGTGGGCTGGCTACATAATGCGCTTCACAAATACCCGTCACGGAATGGATTCCGCGAGATGTCAAGAGAACACCAGGACACCTACCAACGTGTTGGTCGGACGTCTTCGTGAAAGCCCTGAGCGACGATATGACGCTCTTGGTGTCCCTCGAGGATCCACTGGAGCACTCTGGCACGCGGCAGTGACAAATGGACTTGCTTGTGGCGCCCGCTCGAACAATTCGATGACAGTGGAACGACAAATGATTCAGATGATACATAAAAAATTTTGTGCGTCACTACCGTACATCAGCGAAACCAAAACTATCCATAACTTTTCTGTTTCTTACTATTTTCTATAGCCAAGAGCCAAGCAGATTTGGAAAAGAAAATTCTACGTTTTCAAAATTTACACAGGAGGTGGAGAATAATCCTACCCACAGTTACCATAGGACAAGCGGGTTAGTTAATGGGCAATTAAATCCCGCTCAGAACACTAGTTTTGTAGCTTTAATATAAAGTTGCAAGTAATCGTAGATGGTGCAAGTACTGTTGAAATTCAAAAGAATACGAAGCCAAATTATGAAAGACGAGAAATGTCCTATGAAGGTATTACATGCCAGCAGCACTTATACGATCAATCAAGCAAACAAAGCGGCATAGGTCACGAGTGTATGGCGCAATTTCTACAGAGCACATCCAAAAGCGCCACATGCTTGCAATTTAAAAATTTCTAGAAACATATTTTGGAACGAAACTCATAATTCTTCGATACTTTGTGGATAATTTTTGTTGGATGTAATCCTGTTCGCAGCTCTATTTTCTGTTTTCTGGCCAATTTTTGGCCATTTTCCCAGAAAACAGAAAACAGAAAAAATTTGCTCAAAATAGCCAGAAAATCAGAAAACAGAAAACAGAAAACAGAAATTCCGCCCATCCCTGATTCACACCTCATTGGGGGCGTGGTTCCCACCACGATAGGAGCGCGATGGACGAGATCGTGGTGAGGTACCGCAAGACTCTGTTTCCGGCGTAATATAGAACTACCCTGATTTTCGCGCAGTAAATTACTTAGTGCAATTACAGAAAGCGATTTATTGTACTCTTAGGCTAGTCAATAATCAGCTGGTCTCTTTTATTTTTCTGCTTTTCTTGTCGCTGTTTTTAATTTGCACTGATTCCATTACTCCGAATTTTGTAAACTCACTCAGCATCAGCTAGTTGATCTTTGATTATTCTCTCATAGTCATTCATGCACCTCCCTTTGCTATCATTCATTACCAGTCAATACAAACAGAACGTAAGGTATAATTTAGCATAAAGTATTAGGTTGGTGCATAAGTTCTCGGACATTTGATCCCTCCTGAATTGAAAGCGCATTTTCCCGCCAGATTTCTCACATGTATCAACGCGTAAATGATCGATCGATGGAGAAATTAAAGGGCTACGAAGCTTTTCCTAACATTTACTTCTGCGTTGTTAACGTCAGCTATTGTGGCTAAGCAATTCATCCCAACTGAGACGCATATTCGGTACGTCATGTTATTCCTGCATCAATCTGGCCTCAATGCCAACGAATCGTATCGTCGCTTGAAAGATGTTTACAACGAGAGTGCTCCTGCTCGAAGTACTGTGTACCAGTAGTTCTCGAAGTTTGCAGTTGGTGAATTCTCCGTTGAAGATAATGAACGAGAAGGGCGCTCGATGACACTGGATTTGGATGGCCTCCGAAGAAGAGTGGAAGCGGACCCATACAAAACCACTCGCGAACTATCAAGCACTCTTGGTGTTAGTCACTCAACAGTCGATCGAGGATTGACGTCGATTGGCAAGGTGCAAAAATTGGGTCGCTGGGTACCTCACGACTTGACACAACATGACATGGATCGCAGAGCTGATGTCGCTCTGTCTCTCCTTACCCTCAGACGTACCCACGGATGGCTGGACAACTTTGTCACCGGGGCTGAGAAGTGGATACTCTACTCTAATTACCACCGGCATGCACAGTGGGTTGACGCAACTGGAGAGGCAGAGGACGTTCCGAAACCCGACCTTCACGTGAAAAAGGTGATGCTATGCATTTGGTGGAGCGTTCTTGGCGTAGAATACTGGGAGCTGCTGGACAAAGGAATAGCAGTGACGGCAGAGGTTTACGTCAACCAACTGAGAAAGTTGAGGGCCTAAAGGGTAGTTACTTCAAATGATTTGAAATTGTTGTTCGTATGTTGTGATAAGAAATATTTCATGCTCCAAATGTCTGAGAACTTATGCACCAACCTAATAATAAGAAAAACAAAAAGAATTAGCCGACCTTTTCAGCTGATCAAAGTGAAGCATACTTTGTCAATGGGGTGTGAAATCCTTGCGGGTATGCGAATATGCCCGCTACAATCTTCGAGTATTCTCGACCCAATGACATAACCACGATGTGGCGGGGAAGCACTCATGGTATTCCAACCCCAGACGGATGCATCCCTCCAACAGTCGAAGGAGACTGACGCTCGCCACTATCGCTCCACTACCCAGGTGTTTTCGACCATATGTTGCAGGTTATCGAATACGCCTTATGACGCGACTCGGCTGAGCTGGTCCTTCCGGGGCAGATTTGATACGAATCCCCTATCTGCAGCTGAGCTTTATTCTTCTTACCTGCCTTTTTCTTTAACCTTTTGGATGATTTTCGTTTCCCTTAATAAGCTATTCTTTAGATGTGTGCATTCGACCTTGTGAGTCGCTTCGTTATTTCAGCAGCTTTATTTGTTTGAGCAGATATGCTATGAGTTCGGAGTTGAATCCTATGAGTTCTCGAAGGCTGATTGTTCTGCGCTTCAAAGATAAAGATCCTCTATGGCAGGATCTCGTCAACGACTTACGGTGTCGAGGGAACTAACCGCCAAATCATTACGTACCGCTATTCATCAACGCACGGCGTGGTAGATTTGCGGTGAACGTCCCTCCAATGGTTACTGGTTGGAGCCTCAGGTAAGGCCTATGGTATACTGCTGCGGGAGTGTCCTTGGATGGGCCCGAATCGTGCCTGAATCCCTCACCTGCACTGCACCACGGAAGGCTGTCGTCCTTTGGAGTCCGGCGCAGGCTCAAGCGTGGGGTGCGAGAATCGCAGGGGGGGGGGGGTCGTACTTCGATTTGGTCTCTAAGACAAAATTCCTCGGAGCAATCGTTCTTTTGCAAGTGTTGTAAGAAGAGGATCGAAGTGGCCGGGAATAGTCCGAGTAGTTAGGTAACGTCAGCGAAGTCGAACGAAGACAATAATAGGTCGTTTCGCAGAGAGATGTGCAGTGACCGACCACTCAGCACGGAGACGCGTGCGGGAATCATTTATTAGACGAACATCATCATTTGTCATCATTTATTAAACGAACAAGAATGCATAATAATGCACTTTTCCAACGGTTACCGGTTGGAGTCTCAAGTAAGGCCTATGGTATACTGCTGCGGGAGTGTCCTTGGATGGGCGCGAATCGTGCCGGATTCCCTCACCTGCACTACGCCACGGAAGGCTGTCGTCCTTCGGACTCCGGCGCCAAAAACGCTCTCTAATGCGACGCCAGTCGCCCCTGGTCGATGGCGACCGTCCACGGACCTGCCGCGGACACCTCCGCAGGAGTATATCAGTGGCCTAACGGGTCGTTTAGTGTGCGCGCGACGCGATGCCAAGTGTTGTGGCCGGGTTGATCAATCGCTTCGCTCGACCAATCTGGCCACTACACATGTATCGCGTCGCGCGTCGCGCGCACATTGAACGACCCCTAAACGACGCGGTGAAGTACAGGTAACGCTCCAGCGCTAATTTCAGACCCAATGGCAACGAGTTAGAATCGTTGCCACGAGTATTCGGACGCATCCATACGAACATTTTGCATCTTTGTCGTAAATCCTTCTCTCTTCCGTCAAATTGCTACCCAGAATCGGTTGATGTGATTCTTTTTTTTTTGTTATTTATAATCTATATAGATCTGCGGGTTTTTAGCACGTTGCTTATTGACTTTATTTGTATGCGTTATTTTATACCCGCGAACTAGATTCTTCAGTGAATTTTACCATTACGTTTGTCTTTTTTGTTCATCTATTAGTGTAGGCGACGTAGACTTCATTCATCCCTGACGTTCCGGCTTTTTCTTCTTTTTCAAAATCTGTAAAAATAAGTAGCGTTAGAGAAGTACCTCTAAAGACTATTTTTGCATGCACAATAAAATTCCCAAGGAAGGTAGTAGAAGATGGGACGTAATACGGGCATGGAGGTGCACCCTTATGACGATGAATTTTTCTTGGTTCTATTCGTACTATTTTTTCATACCTTTTCTTCTCAGACAAGTCTGGTGCCTATTAACCGACCTCGAGGGAAGGAAGGCTTGGTTGGCCTGGGCAGGAAATCCGAGCCACGAAATATAGTATCGGGTGCACGCGTCAGCCAGCGCCTCCTCCGACTACGCTCCATGCGCCTCTCTTAGTGAGGTAGTCATTCATAATTCGGTAATATCATGATCTCAGTTCGTTATTCTTGGCCAACTGATTTGTAAGAGAAATTAGTCTTCTAAAGACGATTGCGCAATTATCGATTATGTGGTCCTTCAAGGGAACCGGTGTTGTTATGTGTCCTTCATTGAACACAACGGTTTTAGTGTAGTCGTCAAGGTAGCTATTGAACTTATCTCCTCTAAATCATATCATATGAAGTGCGAGAAAGCGGGGCACGACGTGGGCCAGACATGAACATGTTTAGCAATAAAATCTGTCTTTCACTGCGTTTCATTTTGGACAGTGTCACTGCAGCTGTGCGCCAATGTCTGGTACGAGAAGGCTTGGATATGGATGTTGTACCGGTAAATAAACCAAGAGACAACATTGAACGGCAGCGTGTTCGCAATCGTTTATATGGCCGTGTCTGCACAGTGCAAGACTGCATGATTTGC
Source organism: Heligmosomoides polygyrus polygyrus (assembly GCA_947396885.1). Lineage (NCBI taxonomy): Eukaryota > Metazoa > Nematoda > Chromadorea > Rhabditida > Heligmosomidae > Heligmosomoides > Heligmosomoides polygyrus. Next base: position 63,796,040 of record OX377206.1, on the reverse strand, counting down.
CCGAATAGGAGGATAGGAGATTGCGCGCAAAAAGGCGTCATCTACCAGTTAAAGTGTTAGACCTGCGGTCACTTATACATTGGGGAAACTGGGGGGGGGGGGGGAGGGGGGTGTTAGGGACGGTCAAATAAAGCAAAGCTTACTAACGCCGCTCATTAAAGGGAAGCTCACTCCGGGGACGACTTCAAGGTAAAATGCACGGCGTTGTATCATGAAGACGGAATAGGGAATAGACGAGATACGAAATAATACCAAAACCAGAAAGGCTTTCGAGGCTTTCTGAATTCATGAACGATATCCAGCCATGAACAACAGAAACGAATGCATCTCTACTACCAGTGAATCCTTGCCTTTTATCCGTTTGTGCGGGCTGTGAGATCACGTATACTGCTTTGTGCACATTTTTGACTCTACGACACTAAGAGCAGTATATTTGACGAGACCAGTAGGTTTCATGTATTCCATGGTGGCCAGTTGATCCGGTTTCTTTGCGCTGTAGGGAACGGTGAGTTCGAACCAGGGGTGTGCGTAAATGAAATTTGAAATTTCGTAAATCGTCAATCGTAAACCGTAAATCGTAAGATATGCTTTATGTACTTAAGGTGCATCTGAATTCCTAGACTTTTTCTATTAAAGCTAATCGAAGTTCATCCAATATTTGTTTTGTCAATTCATTGTCGGATTGAGCTGAACACTTTTCTAATCCATCTGGAAGTCACTGAAATCAATTAACACCATTAAAATCCGGCTGGGCAATTTTTGGGACAGTCAAAATAAACAGCTGGTTCAAAAACGTTATTTTAAATGGACGGACATACAAGGTGACGAAACAAAAAGCTTACACCACTTGGACCACAAAATGTGCACCCTCCTAGCTAGCCTATAAAATTATGATTTTGTAGAAACAACCGCAAGAAGCAAGAGCCAAGACTAAAAGATCATTTCTTCGTTGACCAACTCAACGAAAACAGCATTTGCACATATGATCCAAAAAGCATCGCCTCGTGAGCGCATGGCTTATTCCTATCGTATCACACACTTAAAGTTCTAAGCCATTCTGCGTTTTGAGATGTACCTAAGAGCATTTTTGTGGCAGACCAAAAGGAATATTGTGACGAATGCAACCGTATGATCATATTTCTGTAATCTATTGTCATCGGATTTTTAAATTACGTTTACAAAAAGAAGACATTTTGTGTGACATTCTTAAAAGGAGTCTAATTTGAATCTTTAGACGCCCGGTTTGATTTAAAAAGATGTACAATTTGAGTTGGATAGAATTCAGTTTCAATTGAAAACGGTTCAAATTGAATTGTGCAAGGTACACATCAAACATATATAGGGAAGACTTATGGTATTGTTATCATCATTTTTGAAGGCATACACAACTTCTGGAATGCAAGAACGTCGTTTGACAATATCAGCCAAATAGTTAGTGTCCGTTATTTAGCTCGCTCGCAAGTTTGCTTGCACTAGTTAGATTTCAGAAGCTCCAAAATTTAATCTCACTACTTAATGATTGCTGCTCTCGCCCTGGATGCTTTCCACTAGTTTTGTAACAAACGTTATCGTTTCTATTGCACAGTTCTGTTCTGTTCTGTCCTCAGCACTCTAAGCAGACCGCAAACGGTTAATGCAGAAGACACAATTCCACCACTGAAAAAAAGACACCAAAAGCGTCAACCATCTTCGCTTTTTGGCTTTGCATCAGTTTCACTCATGTAGATTGGGGAGGGCCGCTTACAGAAAAGCGATGAAGCAGTTACAAGTTGACTGGGTGGTGGTTACAGAATAGAATATGATTCAGCCAGCGACCACCTCCCTTCACATGCAAGAGGGCCTTGCATGTCGTTCTGTGAACTGAATTGAAATGTTCTCAGTCAAATGGAATCGGAGATGCTGTGCTAGGATGCGACCAGAAAGAGGACTAGCCCAGTTTCCCGTCAGGACTTTATATTTTTAGTCATTTATTAAGAGCACGTGTGGCTCAGTGCTATTGGGCGTTGGCTGTCATGTGAAGCCGATTCCAGATTCTTGGCTCGGATTTCCAGCCCGGGCCAACCAATCCTTCCATCCCTCCAAGGTCCGTGAATTGGTGCCAGACTTGTCTGGGAAGGATAGAGCGCTGATTTGCTCATCGGGTGGCCAGCGCAATTCATTGAATTACCGTTCGATCGTGCGCATTCAAATCGCCTCCACGACATCCCGCGGAAGTAGAATGCCTGGCGCATTCCAAAACGTATTGACCAACTCCGTCCTTTATCATTTAGTAATTTATTGACCTTTATTATTTTCGAGAATAACTCTGATGCTAAGTCGGCAGCCCTTGCAGTGTGAGAGAGGTGAATAGTGGGTAATCGCTGGTATTAGCCGAACTCAAGGGGTTCACATAAAGCTGCGTTTTTCTGTCAAAGTGAACGCCACAACATAAAAAAACTAAGTAGGAAATAGCAACGGACTACGAAGGAGGTCTTTAATAGTGTACATGTCATGTTTAACCTGCTATATGGGCGCCTGTTATCTGTGGATCGAAGATCATATTTACGAAAATTTACGATTTACGACCCAAAATGCCGTAAAACGTAAATCGTAAAAAAATGCCAAAAATCGTCGTAAATCGTAATTACGCACACCCCTGGTTCGAACGCACAGATGTGATAAGGTTTCCTAGCACTCCTCGGAGTTGTTCCTGTTAAAAAGGTGGACACGACGTTTTTGATCCAGTGAATTTCACTGAGTCAAAAACATTTCGAGCTTCTTTCAGACCTTGAGAAAGACGAGTTCATCGAAACGTCGTCCGCAATAAAGACTTTATACCAAACCGGGTAGGTAAAGAGGATTGAAAAGAACTTGTTCATTTTCTTTTTGCGAATGTTGTTCAAGGTGATCCAGTTACTATTTTATATATTTAGCGTGTTATTTTCAGTCTAATTATTAGATTTGCGTTTCTATTTATTATTCTTGTCAAACCTTTTTGAAATAAAACTTCACACTTTTTTAGGAGAGTCAATATAGGTTGTTGATTTGAATTACTACCTTACCTTTTGCATGGTTTTCTAACAGAAAGCCTACCACGGTTGAATGACGATACAATTGCCAACCTCTTAGCAAGCTTTTAGCTTTCCAACAAATCTAGGATTTGGCGGAGACACTAGGGTTTTCTACGCTTCGAAGTAATTCCAGGAGCATTTGCACGGCACATGTATGAGAACCTTATGACAATCGAAATAATATGACAATATTTCTTGGACACCGTTGTAGCCTTTTTAGATGAAAGTAAATGTGTGATTTTCTTAAGACGTCTTCAGTTTGATTTCTAGGTGCTTACTTTGACGGTATTGAAACCGCTACACGAATGAAAACATCTTATGTTGAATGGGAAGGTATTTAGCAACTACTACGGCGCAATACACGAATTCAACTGTCAACTGTAGAAGGATTGTAGCAAGGATTCTTCCTGACTTTAAATGGTCACGCAATTTCTGAAATGTTGATCGACAATGTGACCAGACATATTTCACTTTGATTTATAACTCTCTATACTCTCTGGGGAACTCTCGGCTAGTTTTGTAACGATCGTATGTGTTGTATCCCTGAGGATACAACTTCACTAGACCTCTGGGGTCTCTTCTTATTGCTCTCTGCGTCAACAGAGAGCCTCACGTCCCCATGCGTAGAGGCAGCAGAATATTACAGCTTTATTAGAATACTAGTCGACAACGGCGACGACGGCTGGAGACGACGGGAGGTAGGCTGGCGGCAACTGGAACTCCTTGGCGACTGTCCTCGGTGACCCTCGGCGGCGACCTGCGACGACGACCTGCGACGACGACCCCTGAGGGTCTCGGCAGCGGCCTTATATGCGCCCCGTTTTCCCGCCGCTCGTTACTTTGACCTGCCTTGGCGAATTACCACCGCGCCTACGTGGGTGGTAATCGGCTTTCTACTAGCCGGCTACGGGCGCGCTGCACACGATCACCACTGTGATCGTGCAGCCATAACAGTATGCCTTACACGAGTTCACAGCATTCTAGACGAATTTGTTCGGGTGAACACACTAAATGCAAAATTTCAATTCATCTCTGGAAATGGGCACTTAAGCACATTGACATTTTCTTGAAATAGTAAATAAATAAATAAATAAATAAAATATATCACAAGTTTTGCTCTAGCGCATTTTTTGTATCCATTTGCTTTGCTCTATAATGTGCAGCGTTAGCCCGATAGAAACACTAGTGGTTTACACTTTCCAGTAACTGTTCTAGACCCCTCTTTTTCTTTTTCTTTTCTTTTTCTTCTTCTTCTTCCTCTGCTTCTAAACTCCGCTTCTAATCAAGAATATCATTCCATCGTGGCTTTACGGCCTTTATATCTGGTGGGGTTCATAGACAAATCGACTAGGCGGTAGTTATCGCATGGGATGTGGATCAGCGAATGGTCGTCTCTTTCCGCGCCAGACTGCCTCGCATGTCTCTCTGCGGGATAGAACGAGCTCTGACAGTAGGGATGCAAGGTGCCTTGCTGGCACTCTACCGGAAAGGGAGGAGCTCATTGTCGGAACCAGGAGCTTATTTTTTGAATGTAAGGTTCATGTCCCCACTCGAGAACCGATCTGATACATACCAAACGGCAGCCTTCACAATGTGAGAGAATCGGAAAAGTTAGATAAGCAAAGAAATAAGTCGAATTCGAGATACTTGCGCAGGAACACTTTCTTCTGCTACGGTGCCGTGATAGAACATAAAAAAATAAACAAACAAAGCAGGGAGCGCTCACAATGCGTTATAAGAGCGGATTCCGGAAATGGGCACATCTTCACAACCAGGACCGCATCACGGTGTTTGGACACTACTTATTCATGCATCAAAGATCAGATTTATGAAAATTTACGGTTTATGATCCAAATTTTCGTAAAGCATAAATCATAGAAAATTTGTCGAAAATCGCCATAAATCGTAATTTAATCGTAATTTCGCACACCTATACTTCAGATCCTTCCCTTGGCAATTCGCTTTAGAGTACTCCTTTAGAATACAAAGAACGTTGATATGTCATTCGCTTTAGCAATTTCGGCGCAAGCTGACATTCCTTATCGATTTTCTCTATTTCGGCTTCGATTTCCTTTTGTTTTCCATCGGAGTACGATTCTTCGTGCAATTTTTAAAGTTTGTTCACCAGATTCTGTAAACTCTTCTGGCTTGACTAACATTTTTATGCCTCCTGCGATCAGGTTTATGGTCGTACAGCATTCTTCGTACTTCGCCACCCAACGGCTGTTGGTGATATTACCTCTGTATGGGCGTTTTACTTCGATGTTGCGTTTCCAAGCTTAGGCGCCAAACATTATTGGGCTTCTGTACGAGGCAACGCCATTTTTGTCGGTCACTCAGCGCGTTTTTCAGATCCTATGCGCTATATGTGCACTGTATTCAAGTCACTAACGGGACTATCGCAGAGAGGGGATTGGCTGGTTACTGTTCAGCTACCAGCGTCGAGGCCTCTGTGAGACGCTACTTTACCGGTGCTTAGCCGGTGCACCAAAATTTGTACTGTTGTTTGCCAACCGTAGTTTGTACCCCCTTCAAGGTAAAGGGTGGTTCGGGGTTATATATTTATTGAGCGGGCAAACCGTCCAAGTAGAGGGTGTTCGAAAAGGCTTCCGTCCTATGGTTTTGTTATAACTTGCACGCGGAACTCCCTTACGTGATTTACGAGGGTCGTGGTCTTTGTCCACGACATTACCGTTGCTGCGTATACGTAAAATTACGTTCTCAAAATGGAAAGCTGTGCTATGGACAAGATCGATTTTTGCTCGACGTTGACCGCTTGACGGTGGAGAGCGAAGGTAACCTGTAGGCAGTCTGCTACTTTCTGCTACTACAGGGGTGCTGCTTCATGCCATATATTTCACTGCTGCCCACAACTAGGGGGGGGGGGGAAGCTGCACAAGAGCGTGTCAGTGCATGGATCAAAGTCGAAAACTCTGTGAGCAGTGTTTTTGTGGGTTCTGGGGGCAACGGTATGTGGAGCTCAAATTGCCGGATCTAATCCCTTTGGAGTACTCCGCCTAGATCCGTTTACATCAAAGGGTCTCATCAAACGTTGTTTGAAGTCTGGACAGTTTGAAGGCAGCCTTACTTGGAGAATTGCAGAAGATCGTTGTTGACCATCTGAGGCCTACAGCAGAAGCGGTCACCAAACGACTTGAAGCCTGCATCCTTGCAAACAGACATTATTCTGAACAACATATTGGTTGAATGTTTATTTACATTTTCATATTATAATTTGGATGGTCATATTATAGCTTGGTACTTCACTAAAGAAATGTCTGTATATCTGCTATCGTTTATTAGTCATTACGAGAAAAACAGCGAACTATACTTTTTAGTCATCCTGTATTTGTAGAGAGGCATACAGTAGATAATATTTCCGTTCATAACTTATCTAAATTTATAGTCTCGCACACACCAGCTGCTGAACGCGAACCGTGAGCTGCTCGAGCAAGTTCAATGCCTTGTGCAACGACTGCAGCAACTGGAGACGAAAATAACGAGTGAAATCCAGCAGAGTGTACAGGTACTCGTTACGATAGGATTCTTTCGACGTTAAAAGCCGCTTTGCTATAGCGGTTGCAGTCGCCGATCGGTGGTGCTCCTCATACTTCGTCTTCGTCCCTAACACGACCGCCTCCTTACGCTTCCTATCATGAGCAGTACGATACCCACCTTACGGCTGGTACACAGTCACGACAGAACCTACCATACCAGGTAGGCACTTCTTCCGTAGAGTATATTTCCTCAGTTATGTTCTGCGCGTCTAGGTTCAAACGTTAGCGGACCTTCGAGCCGGCTCCCTTCCTCCGAAGGACTCGCGAGAACGGCGGTTTAAGGACGACGGCGCCAAAACGGAACCGGAAAGTAACAATGACGACACCACCGATTATTCGAGTAGCGATCAGGTGCTTATGCCTTTTTGGCTCCGTTTTTATTACAGCCAAGAGATAGTAGTCAAAGGAAGGAGAATATTTATATATTTATAAGAATTTTTAGCAATTTTAATGAATATCTAATCTGACATATAGTGTTCCAAAAATATGTGAGCACTGTTTCAAACGTGATAACTTTGCTACCAGTGAAGGTAGAGGGATAGTTCAGAGCTCATATGAAAGCGAAAGAAAACTGACACTTTTTTCACTTCACCACACTCTTTTTTCACTTCACGGATGACACTTCTGCCATCCGAATACACACTCGTTATTTCTGACTCAGAGGCCGCGCAGGCTTGTTTACCCTCCCACCGAGGTAGTCTACTTCTATGTTTATCGATTGACTGCGTAATGCAGGTGTTCAGGATTCGTCGAACCGGAAAACGAAATGAACGCTGGAAATTTCAATAAAAATGTTCCTAACAGATAATCCTTACCATGCCGAACCTGTCTCAACAAGCCATTGGAACATCTGATCGATCGCTAAATTTACAAAATGTGGTACAACTTGCTGGAAGCAGGGGCTTGTTAAGCAAAGTTTGCCTTTCAACTTCATCAGGCCATCTGGTTGAATTTTTCAGACTAATTCACCCTTTAGCCCTATTTGGAGTTTTAAATATCGTTTAAGTTTCGAGTCAGTTATACCCAATTGTGAAAATGCTGCGAGTCAGTTATACCAATTGTGAAAAAGATGGCACAAGACTTGATGCAGGTGACGTATGCTGCACCCGTCAATATCAGCGCGCAAACGCGCAACTCAGTCAACGCGAAGATGATCCAGTTATCCTAAAATATTTCAGTACGAGAAATCGACGGTGTTGAAGGCGAACGCACAACCCCACTACAATGTGCTGATGACGAATCCGCTGGCGGGCATCAGCATTCCATCCAGCATCACCGAACGAGAGTGTGAACCTCGGGAAAGAGATGTAAGATAATTGCGTGGTAGCGGTTGTGTACTACGAAAGGTACCGCTTCGCATCTGACTGTTACATACCTAATCCGCCCTCGCTCAACGTGTCTCAGTTACTCGATGCATTGGCTACCACTGGTGGTCCGTATTTTTAGGATGAGGATGACGCTCAGCCTGGTACCTCCTCTTCTCCTCAACAAAAGAAAACACGCACGGGTGGTATCCTACGTGGAGAAATGGAGTTTGCGCGGATGTCGTTTAACACAAGGTGGGATATGGTTCACTTCCCTTTCCAACAAACTGCGCCCGATCGCTAGTGCGGTTAGGCCTACTTTATACTTGCGTCGCCGAGAAACGCGGCATGATGATTGGCATAGCTATGGGTTTTTGCGCCGTCCGGTGGCACCGTACCGCGTTTATACTCCCGCCTCAAAACACCAAATTTTATAGGTGAGGCATATGTTATACTTTGGCGACGCGGCGACCCATCGCCGACAACTTGTCGCTGAGAGTGCGGGAGTGCTGGCATGGCGAACTATTGAGCGCGCGTGCACTCTGTTTCTCTCGCGTCGAGTGCGGCGTAAGAGAGCGCCGCTCACGCGCGCCCTCCGCAGCCAAAGCGGCGCTCCGTACCTCGGCGTGCTGCCGCTGACAGGGAGTATAAAGGCCTCCGCACACTTTTGCTGCGAGCGGCGGACAGCGAAAACGATAAGTCATCCCGCTCAACGGCGGCTGCGGGGGCCGTTGATCAGCATGACTCATCGAAGGGCTAGAGCGCAGACGGTCTCTGCCGCGTCGCTGGAGCGGCGAAAGCAATAATGATCCACATTATTATCGCCGCTGCCGCTCCGGCGGCGTCGCCTCCGCCGCGCGCCCCCGCCGCTTGTGGAAGAGCTCGCGGCCGCGCGCTCGCTGCCGACGGCGAGCTCTGCGTCCCTGTCTTATTGTTACGGCCCCGTTTATACTTCCAACGCCGAGCGACGCGAGGGCATGAATAGTGCTCAAATTGATCGATCGCGTCTCTCGATCAATATGGCCACATTGCATGGCGTCGTGTCGTTCGGTGTCAAAGTATAAACGGGCCCCAAAGCCCCCTCACACTTCTGCGGCAATGCCGCGGCCCTATCCTTAACCATAGGTCAGGGACGCAGAGCTTGCTATCTACGGCGTCCCTGCCATATCCTTAACAATAGCGGCGAGTGTCGCTGCCGCAGAAGTGTGTGGGGCCTTAACACCTCCGTGCCGCGCTGTCGGCAACAGTGTTGCGTGGGTTGCTACGCACTGCGGACCACCCGTCGAGCACTGTCGCCGACGTGTCACCGAAACAGGGGTGTGCGTAATTACGATTTACGATTTACGATTTTACGATTTACGGTGATTTTTGGCAAATTTTTTACGATTTGCGATTTACGACATTTTGGGTCGTAAATCGTAAATTTTCGTAAATGTAATCTTCGGTCCAAGGATGACAGACGTCCACATAACGTGATACGATTCGGGTATTAACGATGTACCCACCTTTAAAGACTTCCCTCATAGCTCATTGCTATTTCCTATTTACTTTTTTATGTTCTGCTGTAGCGCTGTGACAGAAAAATGCAGCTTTGTGGACAGACCGCTCGAGTTAATTCCTGGCAGTGGGACTGAGGTAGTCTTTTTTCTGGTCACACTCTAGCACAACATCTCACATTCGAGTGGCCTGAGTTCCAGTTTACAGAAAGACATGAAGATTCTCCTTGCTCTGGAATGAAATGACCTGCTGAACCATATTCTATGCTGCAACCACCGCCTAGTCAACTTGTGACTTTTTCACCACTTGTTCACCAGATAGACGACTCTTTCCAATGCACACGAGTAGAACTCGTCGAACGATGACCTTTCATTCCAGAAGTTGTGGTTGCCTTCAAAAATGATAAAGGACAAGGCATGACGTTAGTCAGTCCCTGTTTGCAATGCGCCATCCATTCTTTCTACCTCTGTGGGATACCGTAGAGGTCATTTGGGTGTGGGTTTGCCACAGAGAATGAACTGCGGTTGCCGCCGATGTAGAGGTCAGTGTTTTATCCTTCCCAGACAAATCATGTATCAATTCACAACTCAGCAGGTATGGAAGACTTGATTGCTCGTGGTAGGATCCTAATCAAGAACTATTCTGGGGCACGCGATAGCCATGCTCCTCCGACTTCTCTACCATGGGTTTCCCCTATACGTTTAAAGTGCACCTTGTACGAGTCAGTTAAACCACTTTCAATACAAGCTGCATCTTGCTTCTCCACTTTACTTCTAAAGAATCCCACAAAAATATCCTCTTTTATAATGTTAAGTTAAAAATCCGACTGTGACGAGTGTCCAAAAACGTGATCATACTCCTTCAATCGTCACACAATTCCTTCCCGTCTGCTACAAAAATGCTGTTGGGTACAATTCAAAATGTGGGAAATCTTACAACTTTAGGTGTGTCATACCTAAGAAATGTGAAATGCGCTCACTCAGTAGGGATGCTTGTTGGATTATTTGTGCAAATACTGTTTTCGTCGAGCTGGCCAGCGATCAATTTTTTTTGTTTTGGATGGAACGGGTTTTGTTGGTTTATTCGGAATTCTTGCGGTTGTTTCTGGAAAGTCATTGTTTTATATGCAAGCCAATGGCTAGCAGAATGATAAACATTTTTGGTCGTCCAAGCAGTGTAAGCTTTTTATTTGGGCACACTGTATAGGCGCCTTTTAGGATAGCGTTTTTGAACAAGCACTTTATTTTGGTTCTCCAAAAACTTGTCCAGCTTTGAAAGGTGCTAGCTGATTTTAATGGCTTCCATCTTAATTAGAAAAGTGCCTAGCTCAAGCTGAAGGCATCTCAATAAAACATAGTTAGCTTCGATTAGCTTTAAAATTATAGAAAAAACAAGGAAATTAGATGCATTGTAAGCCATGCGCCTCTTACGATTTACGATTTACGACGATTTTTTTCGTAATTACGATTTACGAAATTTCGGATTTCATTTACGCACACCCCTGCACCGAAGTATAACATATACCTTACTGTATTCGACGAATCGCGCCGCAGAAGGGAAAGATTTGGCGCGACAGATTCAGTGTAGGGTCAGAGATTTCGTCATCGGGGTGAATCATTGTGCCATCTTTTGTCGAATGAACTTATTGTTTTGGTTCTTCAAGAGTACAACCCTAGCTCAGAAAATTTTGAACAAGTTACTTGCAAGGTGCATGCAGGTAATAGATTGCCTCAAACTAGTCATTCGTAAGCTGCTGCAAGCTAGCACAATATATCGCATGTAAGTTACACGAAGACCACTCTAAGTCACAGGTAACCTACTGCTAGTACAAATATAGTTGAAATTAGAAAATATGCTGTTTCCGTATTTTCATTTCTGAGGGCCGCTTCCATCGTGCTGAACCTTCTCTAGCCTGTTTTCATAGTTTAATAGTTTTTTACTATCCGCCTTTTTAGTAAACTCTTAATAAACCCTTTTTTAGTAAACTGACCGATCTTTTGTTTCAATCCTTATGTCAAAGGCGAAATCAATGTCCCCTAAACAGCTGAGGAATAAGTTTCGTGCTGTTGAGAGAAGATGCTCATCGCACACGGATAGTACAAACATTCCAGTCTAAACATTCTTTTAAAACCTTTGATATACGCCGAGAGGTTTTCTCGACATCGCAAACGCCCTCTGCAATTAGAGTTCCCGTTCTACACCGCTCACTAATAGCCGCGCGGAAAAGAAAACTGTTTGAAGTCATGACCATGGAAGGGCTAAACCCCTAAATGAATGATAGTGATCAGCAGATTTATGCGCTGCGGTTCATCGTGTGAATGATTAGGAATTCCACTGGAATTGGGTGATTTTTGCCTGGAAGTTTAACTGCTAGCAGCCCTGTATAGGTGAGGAATTGCTCGGTTCACAGCTGCAGTTTTAGTTATTCTTAGAAACCTAATACCGTGACAATTTCAGTGTTTCAGTTGAGAGGTCGCGCTCTGGTTAGTTCGGCTTCGCTAGCACACTATATAGTAGCTCATTGGCGATGTTATAATATATTGCAATGTCTTCGGGCCTAAGGAGTCGTTAAACAATGAAAGCTAGCCAATAAAGCATTAAAATGGGGTCTCCATATTTCATTTTCAACAATATACAACATAATTGAAATTCCGTCATCAATGGACTACCTGAATGATAGGACAGAAAGCTCGAAATGCGATATAAATATAATAGAAAGAAGCGGAGCTATCAATGAAATGAGAAAGAGCACATAGTGTCTGATCTTAATCAGTGGTAGTAATCACTGACGAATTACGCAGTGTCATAGCACTTTGTGGTTACGAAGTCGATACAAGGCAGGATGGTTAATGAGTAGGCCGATTCAATGAAGTTGTACCAATAACCAATCAGTACAAGAGCGAAAGAAACTGAGTTGATAAAGGAAACGCGTACGCATAAGGGTGCTTCCTCACACGCCGCGAGTGAGACGCGTGTGCTATGTTCCGAACTAATTAGGCCTATGTTATACCTCGGCGGCGCGTCGCCGACGTCGCCGACGCTGACGTCACCACCGACGTCGCCGACGTCGGCGACGTCGTCAACAGATTCTGTGGTGGCGTCGGGGACGACGTTGACAGGAGAGCATCGGAACGCATTTTTAGCATCGGAGCGGGTTTTAAATGTCATCATTTGGTAACCAGTCTGCCCATAGAAAGGCTAAGTGATCACACCTGCCTCGAATTTGCACAGATTTTGAGCTTTTCTTAATCTTCAAAAGAAATTTTAATTCTTAATTCTTCTTAATGCTTCAAGACTTGATGATGATTTTTGTTCTGTATGTACGGTAGTCCGCTCAACCATTGTTAATCTGCCGAATTTTCTCTTACTAACCAAATTGGGCTTTTAGAAGGATGGATAAGTGTTCAAAGGTTTCACTAGCAGCAATGTTAGAACCATTCAAAAGTACCTGTGTTTTTAGGATACCCTGTATTTTTCGCAAGGCATAGTGTGCTTTTAGGTTTTAAACTTTAAAAGAAGCACAAATCAGGCGATACGGTCACTTTGTAAAGAGATTATAGGAAGTATTCAAGCGAAACACTATCAATAGATTGTAAAATGCAAAAAAACAGACGAGTGCATGGCGCAGCCTATCCCGATCATACGTCAAAAAAGCGTCGATTAAGCGAAGACCTTTTTCGTTAAATCGTATTTAAATTAAATTTACGCGGAATTCTCGAAGTTCAAAGGAAAATTTAACTCTTAATTAGTAAGAATTCTATCTCGAAAGAGCTCTTCGCAGAGGTTTGCATTATCATTTGAGAAAACGAGGAAACACTACTTATTTTCTACACAGTTCCATTTTTTTTTCTAGGCCTATTTGCTTCCTTGTAGAGCAAGTAATACCAAATAGAACTGTGTAGAAAATTAGTAGTGTTTCCTCGTTTTCTCAAATGCTAATGCAAGCCTCTGCGAAGAGCTCCTTCGAGATAGAATTCTTACTAATTAAGGGTTAAATTTTCCTTTGAACTTCGAGAATTCCCCGTAAATTTAAGTTAACTACGATTTAACGAAAAAGATCTTTGCTAAACCGACGCTTTTTTGACGTATGATCGGGATAGATTGCGCCATGCACTCGTATGTTATTTTGCATTTTACAATCTATTGATAGTGTTTCGCTTGAATACTTCCTATAATCTCCTTACAAAGTGACCGTATCGATTGATTTGTGCTTCTTTTAAAGTTTAAAACCTAAAAACACACTATGCCTTGCGAAAAATACAGGGTATCCTAAAAATACAGGTACTTTTGAATGGTTCTAACATTTTTCTTAGGACAGTTGTTTCCCTGAGCGTCATGTTTATATCTTCGTTATCATAGTAGTGAAACTAACATTGCTGCTAGTGAAACCTCTGAACACTTATCCACCCTTCTAAAAGTCAAATTTGGTTAGTAAGAGAAAATTCGGCAGATCAACAATGGTTGAGCAGGCTACCGTACATACAGAACACAAAATCATCATCAAGTCTTGAAGCATTATCTTGAAGCAAGAATTAAGAATTAAATTTTTTTTGAAGATTAAGAAAAGCTCAAAATGTATGCAAATTCGAGGCAGATGTGATCACTTATTAGCCTTTCTATGGGCAGACTGGTTACCAAATGATGACATTGAAAACCCGCTGCCAAAAATGCGCTTCGATGCTCTCCTGTCAACGTCGTCCCCGACGCCGCCACAGAATTTGTTGACGACGTCGGTGACGGACCGTCGCCGTGCACAGCACAGCACGGAAGTATAACACCCTCTGCGGAGCTCTCGGCGACGTCGCCGGCGACGCGTCGTCGAAGTATAACATAGGCCTTAGGCGCGAAAAATTAGCTTGCACGGAAGGTAATAACCGGTTAACCGCGAGTGATAAGTCGCAAGTAACTTGTTTTGGTGGTCTAAAGGTGCAAGTAACTTATCTTGGAGCTCATTAGGCGCAAGTAACTTGTTCAAAATTTTCTGAGAGAGAGCGAGCGGGAAGGGGAGTGTTCATGGTGTATTTTCGCATGGATAATTGTAATTTTGCGATCGACTGAAGCTATTGAGTTGAAGAGACAAAAAATGTTTGGGTTTAACCCATCACTTTCTGGGAATATATTTTGTGCAATGTTAATGTAAGTGTTGTATCCCTGATGATACACTTAGCTGAACTGCTGAGGTCTCTTCTTACTGCTATCTGTGTTAACAGACTTACATTTTCAATCGGAGGCGAAATTTTCGAATCGTTGTGGACCTCACCATTTTTCCGTTTGTCACACACTGGCTAGGACTAATCTTCTTTTTTTGCCCTCACCTTGCACAATTAAGCATTTGCTTGATCTATTGCTCTCCATAAGTGACCTCAGGTGTAGATCTAGAATGCGTTAAGGCTTCTGTGAACAGAATGTTGACTCTGGCACTTCAAATTTTCCCCTACACTCCGAAGTCCTTTGCTTGGTGACGGTCGTCACTATGGAATCCTCTATACGCTTTCTTTCCACATCAAGTTACTTCTTAATTCGAAAGAGGAGTGTTCGCCCTATTTTCATTGTGTGTTTAATACCCGAATCAAGGATGAGCGGATAATGAAATTTTGAAAGCCGGATAACGGATAACGGATAATTTTACCCAAAAATGGCCGGGTCACGGAAAAACGGATAACGAACGAACATCAAAAAAGAAAACACGTTTTAAATTGCTTTACTTTTAACAGCAGACCAGTAGTTGAAGCACTGTTAATTTATAAGCCATTTTTAGACATTTTAACAGTTTTTTAAGCATAGTGCAGTCACCACACTAACGACGCTCTGTGGAATTTCCTGCCCATCAGAAGGAGTACAAACGCACTGCAACATACCCGTCTTTCCCGTGTTCCCAGAGGGTCAGGTGGACCGCTTTATTTATCAGCCGCCCAGTTGCTTTTTTAATTAAGCCCGCTGAAAATGGGATGCTCCTTGGAAGATCAGTTCCTTCAATGTTCTTGACTTCTATATGTTATCAAGAAGGCGGGAAAAGTCCAGCCGAATAACGTCTACATAACAATCTTGATTCGACACCGTGATAAGAACCACTATTCTCGTTGCTGCTCAATAGCATGCCAAGATCTAACCATCACCTGTATCACCTGTATCACCTGTCGTCTCGTTGATCATCGACTTGCTCGAGCGGGCGCCAGCAGCGTCTCCATTCGTCCCTGTCGCGTGCCAGAGTGGTCCAATGGATCCTCCTCGCTCGAGGGACACGAAGCGTCATATCGGTCGTTCAGGGCTTTCACGAAGAAGTCCGACCAACGCGTTGGTGGGCGTCCTGGTGTTCTTTTGACATCCCGCGGAATCCAATCTGTGACGGTTCTCGTCCAGCGGGTGTCTGCGAATCGCATTAAGTGGCCGGCCCACCTAATTTTCGACGACTTGGCCCATACGACAGCGTCTCTGATCTTCGAACGTCGGCGAAGCTCGGAACTCCGGAGGCCTTCTCTCACTTGTGTTAGTCGTGTCACTCCGAGCATCGTCCTCTCGATTCCACGCTGCGCGACGCTGATCGCGTGTTCATCCTGCTTTCGTATAACCCAGGTCTCTGAGGCGTATGTTAGGGCAGGAAGAACAGTGGAGTCGAATAGGTGGGCACGGAGTCGGACGTTCTTCGTTTTCTTAACGACTTCTTCGACGCTCTTGAAAGCTCCCCAAGCCGCTCGTTTCCTCCTGCTCAGCTCTGGTGCTAGGTCGTTGGCCATGTTGACTTCGCGACCCAGATACACATAGCTGTAACATTCGGAGATGTTCGTTCCGTTGAGCGAGAATGGGGCATCAGAAAGAGAGGAAAGAAAAAAGAGAGGAAAGAAAGAAAAGATCTAACCATAAGGTAGTTAAACGTGGAATTATCTGGGTGGATAAAATACTAACCTTGTATCGGTTAGCTACTGCAAGCAACTGTGTAGGCTAAACACAATGTCAAAGATGACATCCAGGAGGGCAGAAGAAGAACATCTGACGTATTCCTAAAAGGGAGTGGTTCCTTATGTAATTGAAAAGCCTCACTTGAAGTCTCACAAAAACGAATCTACATGCCTTGAAGCACTCTCCATGATAAGTTTATCTAGTAGCAGACGTTCAGCGGCCCAGTGGCCGCTAAACGTCTGCTACTAGATAAACTGGTTGGGAGCTTCGCCCTCAAACCCCGAGAATAGGACAACCCAACTCCAATCTTCCTCCTTCTTTAAGCGTTCTTACTTTTATTACAGTAAAAAAAATGGTTTTATTATATAGATATTTGCAGCGGGATATGGTAGGGCAGAATTTTCACTGCTCCTATGGAGCATCCACCCTCTATTGCATGCACGCGACTTATTCTCCGAAGTGTCCGTTCTCCACGGGGCGAGAAACAGATCATGAGAGTCCCAATCCGAAGTGCTAAATCTGCAAAAACATAATTAAAATTAGTCAGCATTGGTCGACAGGTCGATACCGAATACTGTCCGACGGCAATAGTACTCCTCCGAATCCCGTAGTCACTGTCCTTACACCTTACCCAAAAAGACCAGATTGCGCCATGAACTCGAAAAGCTCGTCGTGATTTTTATTTGATTGATAGTGTAAACACTGTTTACATGGAACGACGAGGTATGTGCGTTCTTAACCATTATACTCGGTGCATTGTCTACAGTTTTTTTTTTATTCGAGGAAAGTTTCAGTATGATTTCTTTAAACCTTTCATTCAGTTGCGCAATAAGTGAACGCATTGTTTGAAATTTCGAAAAATTCTAATTTTTCGTGTAAAAATAATGCTTTATAGCTTGTTTTAGAGAACAGAAAGCTGGAAAATTTTAGTGCCAAGAGAAGAGATTGCGCCATGTTATCGTCAAAGACGTCTCGATTTTTATTTGATTGATAGTGTAAATGCTGCTTACATGAAACAACCAGGTGGGGATATGCGCGTTTTTCACAATTGTACTTGTTGCATTGTCTACAGGTATGTACAAATCAACATATAAATATATTCAACATATACGCAATATCAACCTACGCAAGCAGTATTCTCTTTATCAATTTCATGTTTCAATTAGACAAAAAAACTACATAAGACGATACTCAAATAAAGGTGGTTATGACATTAAAGAGAGTACTTCAACAACAACAGAATCAATAGAAAATAACTTTCTAGCTTACATTCAAAACCTTTATCTATTAACCAACAAACTACTACTGTAGGTAAAAGAATATATTACAACGTGAATAAATACATCAAACACTAAAATGTTATCCCGCTGCTGCAGTGGCCAAGTTTATCAGTTTTAGTAAAACTGGGTGGTTGTGGCATTAAAGAGAATACGTCAATAAACTAATGTTATATTGTCTGCAAGTTTGTGTACAATTTGATTTGAAAAGTGTTCAAACACTATCAAAGAACTTGTTTATCCGACAGCTACTCGCTTGGTGCACCGTAGAAATAACGCTGTGATCTGCCCGCGCGGAATACGACGCAGCGGAAATCGACTACCTAAGTGAGATGATCACTAGCGCGCCAGCTTTGTTTAAGAAGACGCATATGTAGTAGGCTAACGCCATTATGAGTCGTGGACGGTACGTGAAAACGACTCCATCGCAGAGGCATATCCTCAGGCTAGTGCAGGTTAAAGGCAGATCTATCCGGGAGGCTGCTCAAATAGTTCGCCTTAACGAGAGTACCGCAAGGGGCATCATCCGTGCTTATAAACAGGATGATGGCACTGTTCAGTGTAGCAATGGGGACGAAACTCAAGGAAACTAACTCCTCACTTGCTGCGCTACATCGAGGAGACTGTCGAGCGACATCCAGGAGACACATTGCAAAAGATACAACAGCGGCTGAAGGAAAAGGATGTCCATCTGGCAATGTCTGCGATCTTCGATGCCCTCATCAAATTGAAGATCACACTAAAAAGATGCCACTGCGAACTCGACCGAATGAATAGCCCATCGACGATTTTTTTACCGAGCCAGCAGTTATATGCTCTGGAATTTTCGGCGCACACCTCGCCGAATATGGAGAAATGCATCTTCATAGATGAGAGCGGTTTCAACCTACACATGCGAAGGACGCAGGATCGCCCTAAGAAGCGAACACGCGCAAACGTTGTCCTACCGAGGTCAGAGGACGGATGGTGACACATACCATTTCAGGTCGAATTGGACACTTTTCAAACCAAATTGGACACTTTTCAAATCAAATTGGACACTTTTCACGTCAAATTGGACACTCTTCTAAGCTCCCCTAAGACTTTTTAAATCAAAGAGAACTGGTCCGAATTGCAACAACCTTTATACAGGCTGAACTACAGACTCAATACAAAGGTTAGAGAATTTTTTTGTTAAATTTAGAATAATTTCTTTCTTGATTTTTTTTTTACTTTAGCTGCCCGAATGAGTGTAATAATTTTATAAAACTTTTACTTTTAGAGAAAAATAACAATTTGTATTTTGTTTCAAAGCGCAGCAAAGCAGCAACCATAAAGTGCACTAAAAGACCGGATTGCTCCATGCACTCGAAAATCTCGTCGCGATTTTTAATTGATTGATAGTGTATATGCTGTTTACATGGAACTACGAGGTATGCGTGTTCTCAGCAATTGTACTTGTTGCATTCCCTACAAGCATGTATAAATCAACTATAATTACAAATATAATCAGCATACACATAATATAAATCTACGCGAGCAGTATTCTTCTTGGCCACTGCAGCAGCTGGACAACCTTTTAGTGTTTGATGTATTTGTTCACTTTGTATTGCATTCGTAGTTCGTGATCTTTGTTGAGTAAATGCACCTGCTTTTACCTACAACAGTAGTTTGTTGGTTAATAGATGAAGTTTTTTAAATGTAAGCGAGAAAGTTGTTTAGTATTGGCTGTCATTATTGAAGTACTCTATTTACTACTAGGACCTTATTGGAGTAACGTCTTATGTAGTTTTTTATGTCTAATTGAAAAATGAAATGGATAAGAAGAATACTGCTTGCTTAGCTTTATATTATGTATATGTTGAATATATTTATGTTGATTTACACATACCTGTAGACAACGCAACAAGTACAATTGTGAAAAACGCGCATATCCCCACCTGGTTGTTTCATGTAAGCAGCATTTACGCTATCATTCAAATAAAAATTGCGACGTCTTGGACGATTCCATGGCGCAATCTCTTGTCTTGGCACTAAAATTTTCCAGCTTTTTGTTCTCTAAAACAAGCTACAAAGCATTATTTTTACACGAAAAATTAGAATTTTTCAAAATTTCAAACAACGTGTTCACTTATTGCGCAACTGAATGAAAGGTTTAAAGAAATCATACTGAAATTTTCCTCGAATAAAGAAAACTGTAGACAATGCACCGCGTATAATGGTTAAGAACGCACATACCTCGTTGTTCCATGTAAACAGCATTTACACTATCAATCGAATAAAAATCGCGACGCGAGTTTTTCTAGTGCATGGCGCAATCTGGTATTTTAGGGCATTCTGTGGTTGTTGCTTTGCTGCGCTTTAAAACAAATTTTAAACTGTCATTTTTTCTCCAAAAGTAAAAATTTTATAAATTTGTTACACTCATTTGGGCAGCTAAAGTAAAAAAATTTCAAAAAAGTTATTCTAAATTTTCCTTGAACAAAACTTTTTCTAACCATCTTATTGAGCCTGTAGTTCAACCTGTATGAAGATTGTTCTAGTTCGTAAGAGTTCCCTTTGATTTCAAAAGTCTTTGGCGAGCTTAGAAGAGTGTCCAATTTGACGTGAAAAGTGTCCAATTTGATTTGAAAAGTGTCCAATTTGGTTTGAAAAGTGTTCAATTTGATTTGAAAAGTGTCCAGTTCGACCTGAAAATGGCATTTATAGTAGGATAGCTTGTTGCATCACTTAAATTTTTGGCGCTATCCGACTAAGGTGGGTGCAACTCTTACGACGATGAATTTTCTTGTTTTTTTCATACAGAAGCTCACTATGCTAGCACAATCCTAATGTGGGAGTGGGCCTCCGCTAGGAAAGCGGAGTACTCTATCCTACAGCAAGCTGCGTATTGAAGGCATCCAAGCCTAGAAGATACTGCACCAGCCATAGTCGGATAGCGCCGTATTTTAAATGGAGAAGTCGCTCTTTCTATGTGTTTGGATTAGGTGCTCATATTCGTTGTTGTACTACGTATTTGTTTGATGATTCACAACATCATATGATTAAAAGAATACCTTTACCGCATGCAAGGAAATCGAATACACTGCAGTTGTGGAATCACAAATGATACGCGGCAAGAATCGGCGGTAAAATTCTTCCTATGTTGCGCAGATGCTTCTTACGGCCTCTAATATAATAAGGCCTACGGAAGGATCCTCTTCATACAATACCGCTCCTGTCTTTTGGTTTTTGGGCTTAATAGACCGAAAAAACAGTAGTTTCTGCCGCTTTCCCATAACTTTTCAAAATGCTTTTATCAGAAAATACAGGGTGGCCCATAAGTCCTGCAACAAAAACATAGGCGTATAAAAAGGCTAAGAATGCACCAAATTTGGACCACTTTCAAACCTTGTTTGCCCATGGTTTGTAGATTATGGTGGAGCGGTATTATTCATAAGGGACCACTCCTGGATTGATAAGAACCTTCAGATCGTGTGGGTTGCTTTGCAGCTCACGTCGCAGCCCCTCTTACGGAGTTATACTTCTTATTCGTTCCAAAGAAGACATTGAACAATAGTTTTTCCAGGCTTTATAGAGCAAGACATTTTCTTTAAGATGGTTAACAAACAAAGATTGAAAATCTTTTGCAGGTGCAATATTTTGCAGATGGACTGAGAACCGCTACCACGTCCTTTTCTTTTGCTGTTACAGGAATCGCTTTACCAGAATGTGCATTTTGCCCTTAAATTGTGCGACTGAGTCTCTAATATATGGTGTTAGGTTTTTGTTCCTATCAAACGAATATTTTTATTGATTTTCACTATTTTTACACAAAAACCTAGGGTGTGAGGGGACACATTTTGGAAAATTGTGTATGACAAAATCCTGCCATGCGTGACCACTGTGTTTATATCATCAGGTTCCCGCAAAGGTAGTATTAAACACACTATTATTTTGACCTTTCTGGGATCGCACAACTTTGAGAAATTTTTCATCAAATGAGGCAGATGCTGAATAACATTACGAACGACGCCCTCCAACTGCGCTTGCAAATTTTTCCTTCTACTCTCCCTTCCTCATAGCTGAGTCTTCATCTCACTTGCGGACTTGTAGAACTTTCCTTGTAGTTTTCTAGAAACAACATATTGCTTAGTAATAGATTACGCACACGGCTGAATGTTGCATTTGTTCCAGCTGGTTGCTGCATCCTGTATGATCAGAAAATTAGTAGCGTTCTTCTACTGTAGTTCAGATCCGTTCATCCAATGTTCACTCTTGAGAAGCATTTGCACTGCCCTACACAATACCATCATACTGCATGTTCAACAATCAATCTTCCGAAATTTAGTCACATCGGAACGGAAGCGCCGCACCACGGGCCAGAGAAGAATCTTCGGTAGTTTTACGTGAGAGTGCATTACTTTGTAATAAGAGCAGCTACAACCATGATACTTTCCAGTAGTATAACACTAAGTATATGCTACATAACTGTTGGTATGCGGTTTTTTTGCAATTGGAAAAAGACAACCAATAAGGTCTCCTAATTTTGTTGCAGGACTTATGGGCCACCCTGTAATTACGATCATTCGAATCTACTCTGTGTGATCTATTCAATGATGCAGACAGGCTCAGTGGTTATTAAACAGTTTGATTTGGTGACCTATGCAGTCTCGACGGCGGCGACCTCCCTTCGTCGCACGAGATAATTGCTCCCAAAGCGGACACCTCCCCGACTGACTAGAACCAGCAGCTTTTAGCGAAATTTTCCGTCGTTTGACAGTATTCACTTTTTCGTATTTGGCAACAAAAATTGATCATTATGATGTCAATGTCATCATTTTCCCAAAAAATCCTCTTGTCCAGGTTTTTAAATTTCAGAAAATGTTTGCATTTGAAGACGTCTAATCTAAGACTAGCGATGTCTGTGAAATCTCAAAGTAGGAAGTTCAGCTGATCTATTGGTGATCTTTTAGAATGTTCGAGGAAAGCGATCAGCAGCATGGTTAGAAAACTGGAGGCTGTCAAAGTCATTTACAGCGCAAAATGTTTGTGGAAAAAGCTATTGTTACATAACTAAATGGGTGCTAGAGCTGTCGCATCAAGGAGGATAGACTGCAAAGTGAGGACTTTAGGAAATCTCTTTGTGGTCCTCCACCTGGAGGCCCACTGGCTTCGATTAAGCGCTGTTCCCCAAGCAATCGAGTAGTTAAAGTTCGTCGAAAACTTGATGTGCCCAACACAATATCGGCTCTAAAAGTTGCTCTAGAACGGAAGAACCTGTTCATTGTTGAATTCTTAAGTCAATTCTAAGTCGATTAATGCTGGGTTCCAGATTTGCCCTTACTTTAACCATTATCCATATTTGCTCGCTTGGCTGTAGGCTGCGGTCGGCGTGACTAGGCCGTTCGCCGCTCTACAGTAGCAGTCACCCAGCGCTACCACCTCGATGTGCATTGCTGCCTGCTCTATATCTTCACATCTCTTAGTGGACAACAAATAGCCCGATACGTCATCCATAAGATCACCACTAGATCAGTTGAACTTCCTACTTTGAGATTTCACGGACATCGCTATACTTAGATTAGACTCTACAAATTCAAACCTCTTCTGAAATTTAAAAACCTGAACAAGAGGAATTTTTCGAAAATTACATCATAATGATCACTTTTTGCTGCCACATACGAAAAAGTGAATACTTTCGAATGTAACATGGGCAAACGACCGAAAAATTTAGCTAAAAGCTGCTGATTCTATTCACCAGGATACTATCTCAACGGTAGGTCGGAACGGCGCAAGTGTTGTATATGGGCAGAACCGCCTCCCTCTGGGTAGTAACAAACTGCAGGTATCTCGACCCCAATACAACTCTGCGCAGAGTTGTACTGGGGTCGAGATTCCTGCAGTTTCTTACTACCCAGAGAGAGGCGGTTCTGCCCATATACAACACTTGCGCCGTTCCGACCTACCGTTGAGATAGTGTCCTGGTCAGTCGTGGAGGTGTCCGCTTTGGGAGCAATTATCTCGAGCGACGAAGGGAGGTCGCCACCGTCGAAACTATATAGATCACCAAATCATCTTTTTTAAGAACCACTGAGTGCTGCTTACATCATTGGATAGATCATAGAGAGTAGAGTAATTTCTGATCAATGCACTTTGAAGAGAGTTATGGGAAAGCGGGAGAAACGGCGACTTTTTTCGATCTATTAAGCCAAGAAACCAAAAGACAGGAGCGGTATTGTATTCCACCCATCATCACGCCCAAACCTAAGATTCAACTAATTTGTGGTTCGTTATCCGGCTCAAAAATCACCGGATAACGAACAACAAAAAGGATAGGCCGAAACTCCCGGAAAACGGGGTACGGATAAGGCCTATGGTATACTCCCGCAGCGACACGACATCGCACAGCGACGGCGATGCATCGCGACGCGCAGTCGAAACAAGCTCAAAAATAGTGCATGACGGGCGCTTCCCCATCCGCGACCGTAGCTCGTCGCTGTGCACTTCGAGAGTTGTTCCGCACTCGCCACTCGGGGGTATAACACCCCTCTCAGGGTTGTGCGTAATTATAATTTACGATTTTACGATTTACGGCGATTCTTGGCAATTTTTTTACGATTTACGACGATACTTTGGGTCGTAAGTAATAAATTTTCGTAAATGTTATCGATCTATGGGCAACCGACGTCCAGATGACGTGATGCAGTTCGGGTTAGCAAGATGTGCCCATCCTCCTTCTTCAAGTAGCACATTCTCGCGTTTCGTGTAGATTTTAATGTTCTGATGTGGCACCATGACAGATAATACCGTGCCTTGCGCAAACTTTTTGAGTTCAACTTTTCTGAAACTTTTGGCGAGGCATCTTTGCAACATTTGGCCGAGCATTTTCGTGAAGAAAGTAAACATTGCCGCAGTTGTTTCCGCTGCGCGGCCTCACTCAACTTTTGCACTTAGCGTAAATGTTCGAAGTTATCGAGGCCGGTTTCGAGGAACACTCCATGGGAGTCCCACAAACAGCACAGCATTACCTGCTCCTGGTGGAGGTTGGACTTTGACTGCTTAAGAGATGGTTCCATGAGCGCCGTCCGGGTACGGTTGACGTGGAAGAAGGTGAACGCATCTCCCGTACATAGCGGCTGACCTATAGAAGTTTAGATGCCGGAATCCTGTTAAGTGGCTACCAAAGTTTTCTAATCAGGCTGTTGCGAAAAAGAAAAGCAGTCAGGCGGACTGCGCGAATTACCGTCTAATTAGCTTGGTCTCGCAAAGCACGAAAAATCTTCCAGCGAATTGTAGATGAACGTATTTGCGATATTGTTCAGCTTTCCACCAACCAATATGGCTTCTTAGCGGGATGTGGCACCATCAATGCCGTACATTCTGCTCCTCTTTTGGTAGAAAAACATTGCTAAAAGCAGGATCTGCTGCACTTAGCTTTTCTCGACTTACAAGGGAGGTCAATGAGCGTCCCGTGGCAATTTTAAAAGTGACCTATTGGGAGTTGTAGGGGACTGTAGGAGAAGCACTGAAGTGGATTTCGAATTTCCTGCAGACATCTGGGTAGGCCAAAAAGTGCGAAAAACCGTATCACTTCAGAGCGGGCCGATAAAACAAAACCGACGTCTGGACTTGCCACGTCGTGGTTAGAATCTAACCTGCAAAAGGATTGGGGCTGGAAAAATAACGGAGTTACAGCAATTTCACAATTTGCTTGTTTGCCGTACATAGTTCGAAACCTAGAGCAACTGCTATAGAGCCTATGTGCCGTCACATGATGGTTTGTTGCGATCAGAACTCACACGTCATGCTGGACTTGTACCTGAACCCTCTGCCTTCAGTGCAGGATTAAAGCAACAGTGCTGTTCGATCACACGCAACATTCTGATATCGTAAAAAGCGCTGAGACGCTACTGAGACGAGGATATGGCGGATGCGGCGCGCGATTTAACAGCACTGATAGCGCAATGGGCTAACATCCTGCCTGGAAGGTAGAGAGTGCGGATACATGTCCCGCCACGCGAGAGTTTTGATGGCGGCAAAGATATTGTAACATCAGGTTACATGTTTTTCTTGTGGATCAAGTCTAACTTTCCTCTGGTACTCGTTATTGCTCACACATTCTGTCATACTTATGCCTATAGCGGTAGAAAGTACCTTTAAGGTCAGGACTTCAATAATAATACAGAGATGTTTTTTGCATTCACGCTCTTTTCATGGACTCGTATTTTGTTGATATAGCTATATTTAGTCAATTCATACGATTTTAGATAAATTGAGCTTAAAAGAGTGTAAAAAAGGTCAGCTCCGGTTAGGATGCGACTCCCGTTATAACACTAATTTCTCCGGTCCCCTCAAACGCGTTATAACGAGAGGGAACTGTACATAGTTCGATTGGCCATTGAGGAGAGGAGACGGCTTTTCTTCGCTTAAAAAGTAGATAATACTCTTTGTCTTGACCGTCTTCGTTAGCCATTGACGGTCGGACTGTCAGCACGAGTCCACTTCACGACTCCAAAAATTGAGGAGAAAATGAAAAAAATTGGATAAAAAGATTCGTCTTTATATTTATTTATTCATTCATTTATTGTTTTTAATTTTAAATTTATTTATTATATTTCATTATTTATTTATTATTTACTTTATATTTTAATTATTTAATTAATTATTATATTTATGATTGATTTTTTCGAACCCTCTTCGACTTCTGGAGAGAAAGTATAACATACCAATCCGTCTTCTTCATTCTCAACCAACCATATTGCAAGTGAGCTCACGGCCGTCACATACAGCATCCTCCTCACTGTTACAAGGAGACGTAATACTACCCACATCATTGTCATCGTTCGGCGACCAGTCTACACCAGTTTACACTTCGTTCAAGTCAAGATAACACCACGAACGAGAGAACAGGCGAATTTTCTTCGCAGTTCCTCGGTAACATTCAAGGGCCTGTCCCAACTACTAATTAGATAATATTCTTTATCTTGACCGTCTTAGACATTGACGGTGAGCCTGTCAGCACTACTGTACTTCATGACTCCAAGTCGAGGAGAGACTGAAAAAGTGGATAAAAAAGATTTATCTTAATTTTAAATTATTATCTATTTATTTATTATTTTATTTATTATGCATTATTTGTTATTTAATATTTATAATTATATTTTTAATTAATTAAATAATGTATATATTTATAATTTATCGATTGTTGTGATCATCCTCGGCACACTACACGAGACCTCTTTCTAGATTTGATATCAATTGTATAATAGAATGTGTTCTCCGTACCGAGTTATTGGTTGTCTTGCTAATTGCCTTCCTCCCGACTACTCTGCCCCTATTCGTAGATAGATCGCCGTAGCAGACGCCTTTCGGGGCATAATTCGAAATGCTATGTATGGGGATATTGATTGTGCTGATGAGGAGGAAACACTCCGGGTAGTTTTTTTGTTTGATGTTCATTCCACTGACGTTCTCTCTTTCGCGATGTTAGCTTGACTTGAACGAATCGTAGGATGTATACTGCTCGTAGTATTACGTCTCCTTGTAATAGTGAGGAGGTTGCTGTATGTGACGGCCTGAGATCACTAGCAATATGGTTGGATGAGCATGAAGAAGACAGATTGGTATGTTATACTTTCTCTCCAGAAGTCGAAGACGGGTCGAAAAAATCAATCATAAATATAATAATTAATTAATTCATCCATTAAAAATATAAATGCAAATAATAAATAAATAATAATGAAATATAATAAATAAAATTAAAACTAAAACCAATGACTGGATGAATAAATAAATGAATATAAAAACGAATCTCTTTTATCTAATTTTTTTCATTTTCTCCTCGACTTTTGGAGTCCTGAAGTGCACTCGTGCTAACAATCCCACCGTCAATGCCTAGACGGTGGATTGCCATCACGAGTGACGGTCAAAACAAAGAATATTATCTACTTTTTAAGCAAAGAAAAGCCGGGTGCTCTCCTGGCCATCGTCTAGAAGAATATTAAATGCGTTGTGCTGAAGGAGGCTTCTTTTGTTGAAGCCTAACGAGAGCTCTTAAAGATGGAGAGCCTAGTCAATCTCCTTTCATTTCTTCGAATTTTATTGAAATTTCTGCGTATTCTAAAAATTTATTTAATTAAATGTTTGCGAAAGGGCATACACCAGCATATGAATGGCTGGTTTGGCAAGTGAATTGACATTTTAATAACAACAAATGCTAGCGACGCAGTTACAGGCTTAGCACCACAACACTTGCAACGACATTTCTTTAGCAACTGTCATGTTTCGTCGAGAGGTCCGCTTTCCTGGTGTCGTATGATGGACAAAGCTGTAGACATGAAGAACTTGAATGGCCCGAAAACAACTTCCGGAGCGATGGCGACGATTTGGCTTGAAAAGCTGTCTAGTAGATTTTTGAAACGTATTCAAATTTTGCAATATGCGAATCTGTGGCGGAGTTCGCCAATGGTAGCTGGTACCGCTTTTCGAGTCGGTTCAGTGGCGAACCAACTGTAACGAATCGAATTATTGGGTCTGGAGATTAGAGATTATCCCTTAGACGAATGGCCAATCGAACTATGTATTATGAACGCTGTTGCTTTATTTTTTGTATTTATATTGTAACATCCAGGTTAAAATAAGGTTACACTGTCACTATGTACAATACTATTACTATTACTTTATCGGTAACGAAAATATTACAACCGTAAAGAAACCAATCTGAAACAGAGTCAAAACCGAACATAGGAAGAGGCGAAGATAAAACAACAAGAGAACGCAACTGAGGTACAAGAGAAATAAAGTGCCACCATCGGTAAGGTTATACTAAGGAGCGCCCGTCAAAACTACAAGCTTAAACATCTAAAACTCCGGATAAAGTAGAGAGAAGCCTACACAGCAAGGTGACAACCTGTTCCTATGAGACATGCAGAGCAAGGCGAGGAAGATGTAAATAATGGCAATTGGACATAAGAAACGTACGTGCAGCCGCATGCAATAACTAGCCAGAAAGAACAGCTAAAGCAAGCAAGCAAAGAAAACGAGTAATTAGAGGGAGTATGTAATAGAAGGGTGAGAAACAGGTGAACCACTCAGCTAGAAGGGCAGTGCCCCTCCAAACACTGCGAGTTTCAGCTGTTGAAACCCCGGATCAAGCAAGATCCGCCTGTATAACCAAGGTGCTCAGCTGTTCCTCTGAGCCAAAAAGCAAGGCGACGGAATGTAAATAGCTATTGGCCATAAGAAGAAGGGCACGTGTAACCGCATGCAATAACTAAGCAGAAAGAACAGCTAAATAAGCAACCAAAAAACGAGTCAGGAGTGGGAGTACGATGAAAAAAAGAAGCGAGGCATGAAAAACAGGTGAACCACTCAGCTAGGAGGGCAGTGCCCCGCCAACACTGCGAGTTTCAGCAGCTGAAACTCCGGATCAAATAGAGATCCACCTGCATAACCAGGGTGCCCAGCTGTTCCTCTGAGACAAGCAGAGACAGGCGACGGATGCAATTAATAGCTATTAGCTCTAGAAAGAAGGGCACGTGTAATCGCATGCAACCATTCAAAGCCAGACGGCTAGAGAAGCGAAAACCAAGCGAAAAGGGTCAGGAGGGGGAGTAAGTTAAAGGAAAGACCTAGGAATGAAAAACAGGAAAACACTCAGCTAGAAGGGCAGTGCCCCGCAACACTGCGAGTTACAGCAGCTGAAACTACGGATCAATAGAGATCCATCTGCATAACCAAGGTGCCCAGCTGTTAGTGTGAGACATGCAGAGACAGGCGACGGATGCAATAATAGCTATTAGCTCTAAGAAGAAGCGCACGTGAAATCGCATGCAATTATAGACAGCAGAGGCTAGAGAAGCGAGCAACCAAGCGACAAAAGTCAGGAGAGGGAGTACGTTGAAACGAGTTCAAGCTGCTGAAAACCCCGGATCAAAAAGAGGAAACAACATCAAGTGTCCAGCTGTACAACTAATGCAGAGCAAGGCAAAGAAGACATAAAACAATAGCAAACTGCTATAAGAAGGAACACAAGCGGATTTGGAGAAGGGAGGGACACCAGAACGGCGGGAGATGTAAGAAAAACGGACAAGCATTCAAAATCAAGCTCAGAACTACAACACTAGAATTCTAGGATGAGATTCAGCAACTACGAGCGCAAGTACATGGAGCAGCCAAGGTGCAATGAAGCGAAGCGCTCACGAGGGACGGAACTTAGACCGAGTGCTTCTGTGTACCTGCAAGGACAGAGAAATCGACGAAGAAAAAGAGGCACTGAAGAAAAAAGAATAATAAACATTAAACATTACCTGCCAAGAATGAAGGGAATCCAGCAGAGAAAAAAAACAGAACAGCTGACCTAGAATTTGGGCAAACGGGCCAGAAACCAACCATTCTCAGCTTGCCAATGACTCCCTCAGTAAATAGAGAGAGAGCAGACTGGAAACCTGAAGCTTTTTTATAGATAAAGAGTGACGGACTCAGATTATTCCAACGAGGTACAACTCGGTTAAGGAAGGACCCGTGCATCGCTTGGCTAACACACCTAGGGGAACAGAGCCTAAACGGCTGACCTCTCAACACGCTACCGCGCGGAGTGACTCGGAAAAGATCGCAGAGTTTAATGTCAATTTCACCTGTTGTCATTTTATACATAAGACTAAGGTCGGAAACAACCCTACGGTCTTCAAGAGTTAAGGAATTTAGAAGGCGCAATCTTGTTTCATTGGCGCGTGTAGCGCAGTCGGAGGAGGCGCGACTGTCGCGTGCACCCGATACCAGGTTCCTGGTTCGGATTTCCCGCCCAGGCCAACCAAGCCTTCCATCCCTCCGGGGTCGGTGAATTGGTACCAGACTTGTCTGGGAAGGATAAAGCGCTGACTTGTTCATCGGCTGGCCACCGCAAGTCATTGTATGGCCAAATACGCATTCATGTCGCCTCCACGACATCCCGTAGAAGTAGAATGCGCTGGCGCATCCCAGAAGGGATTGAGTAACGCCGTCCTTTATCCTTTATCTTTTAATCTTGTTTCATAAGGAACTCTAGGCTTACCAGCCCTCAAGAAAATGCGGTAGGTGAAAGACTTCTGAACCTGCTCGATCTTATCTTTGAGAGAAAATTTGTATGGCGACCATAATGGAGAGCCATATTCAAGAATAGGACGGACGTACGTAGTAAAGGCACGAAAAAGGAGGCGAATGTTCCTAGAATGAAACGCCCTAAGGATGAAATTTGCACGGCATTTAGCTCTGTAAACTATGTCGTCAATATGCTCTTCGAAATCAAGGTGGTCATTATAGCAAATCCCAAGATCCTTGAAACTCTTAACTTGCCTAAGGGAATGATTTCCAATGGAAAAATCGACTTTAGGATGGTTATTTATACCGTGTTCAAAATACATTTTACGTCGACAAAATCGGGTCGAGCAAGCAGAAACACACCCTCCAGCTCCGAGGCCCTGACCCCTTTCCTGCAAGTCCGCCCCTCCACCCACTCGGCCATCCAGTCGCAGCACCTATGTTCGTGAACGGCGCACCTCAGTGTTCCACGTCGGTTACTGTACGGCTAACAAGCATATTGGGAAATCGCTATAATTCCGTTATTTTTCCAGCCCAAACCTTTTGCAGGTTAGATTTCAACCAGATCTATACTTATGCTCTCGTAAAAATTTCAATATTCGAATGGTTTCAGATACCGAAAAATTTCGAGCATTCGAAATCGAATATTTTCGAAAAACGTGGTTTTTCTGAATATTCGAATTCGAATACATTCGAAAATTGCAATTTTTCGAATATTCGATTCTAATATGAAAATGAAAAATCAGTCTGGCTGATATACATGATAGACGAGAGCCCGGAAGAAATAGTGGAAGCAATACATAACGGATTCCTTGCTAGTTGAACACGAGGTGTTTATGGACAGGTCTATTATAAACCCCCTTGCACATTGTAAAAATGAGGTTAAGAACTTAAACATAATAGGATCAAAGGGCTCATGGAAGGGTCTGGTTCTGTTGTTTACTGAAATACGATTTTTTTCCAAAGGAGTACTTGTGTGTTGTAAAGTGCTACTCATGAGGAACAAATGAAACGTTTACAAGACATTTGAAGGGGAAACAATCTGCTTGAGCCACTGCAAGCTTCTAGGTCACTTCAAAACGATCATTTTTGGAGTTGGTAGGTGACTGTCTGCTATGAAAATTCATGAAACAATGCTTACGCATAACGGCAGCTAATGACGGACTGACGAAAAAGCAATATGTGTAAATCTGCAGCAAATCTGTCCTGCTCATCTGAAAAGGTGAAGTGTCACACTGTCAATTTGGCGACCACAAAGTGTACTACAGGTAGCTAGGAATAGGCCAGCCATGAGGGCCGGTCTCATTTCTATCTGGTGATTCATCCAAGTGAATAGTAGGAACAGATTTGCTTATGTTATGAACTTGCGAATGCAATTATTCTCAAGCCAACATATTTATTATTGATTAAACAGTAAACTTAACAAAATTGATCGATAAATAACAGCCAGTCGATCTACACCGCCTCCCTTTCGTAAAGTATGCCATATGGCCGACACATACACGCGATTCTCACTCCCAATGGCCAACTCAGGGCAAAAATCGATAAAATCGATCTATAACAGCCCGTCGAAAAAAACAACTCTATGCACTGCGCCACTGTAAAAGAAGAAAGAAAACAATAACTTCGGTACTAAGCGGGCTGGTGCCAACTGCACACCTGCAAGGTATCTTAAAGGAGGTAAGTTAGATCGGCCACACTGTTCCGTCACATGCCTAGGTCTGTGCTCACAGAAACCGTGTTTATGTAAGCACTCCACGAGCGCAGCGGGCACCAGCCCGCTACGTACCATAACGTCTTTCTTTACCATATGGCTTCTACAAAAATGTATCTATATTACCAGTCGTTCGGCGGCCTAGCGGCCGCCTACGACTGGTTGGGGGCTTTGCCCCCAAACCCCGAGAATAGGACGCCATGGCCGCTACGGGTTTCCTATTCTTCCCTAGGCCTTCTGACCATTACGTTAATCGAGATGGATCGGCTGATCTTCCTCAACGTGATCCTCAAAAAATCGATAATATCGATCGGTATCGATTGGTCGACTTCAAATTCGTGTTCGGCGACCTCGATTACCCCCAGGGCCGAAGTTTCGCGCCACTTGAGCGCCATCCTCAAAAAATCGATAATATCGATCGATATCGATTGGTCGACTTCAGATTCGTGTTCAGCGACCTCGGTTACCCCCAGGGCCGAAGTTTCGTGCCGGTTGAACGTGATCCTCAAAAATCGATAATATCGATCGATACCTATTGGTCGACTTCAGATTCGTGTTCGGCGACCTCGATTACCCATAAGGCCGAAGTTTTGCGCCACTTGAGCGCCATCCTCAAAAAATCGATAATATCGATCGATATCGATTGGTCGACTTCAGATTCATGTTCAGCGACCTTGATTACCCCCAGGGCCGAAGTTTCGCCCCACTTGAGCGCCATCCTCAAAAAATCGATAATATCGATCGATATCGATTGGTCGACTTCAGATTCGTGTTCAGCGACCTCGATTTCCCCCAGAGCTGAAGTTTTGT
Source organism: Heligmosomoides polygyrus polygyrus (assembly GCA_947396885.1). Lineage (NCBI taxonomy): Eukaryota > Metazoa > Nematoda > Chromadorea > Rhabditida > Heligmosomidae > Heligmosomoides > Heligmosomoides polygyrus. The sequence goes on along the minus strand of OX377206.1, from coordinate 63,762,896 downwards.
ACCGCCGACGTGTTCGGCACGTCTGCGGCTCGCCATGCACGGTTACCAATGTGTTCGGCACGTCTGCGGCTCGCCATGCACTGTCGCCGACGTTTTCGGCACATCTACGGCTCGCCATGCACGGTTACCGATGTGTTCTGCACCTCTACGGCTCGCCATGCACGGTTGCCGACGTGTTCGGCACGTCTGCGGCACGCCATGCACGGTTACCGATGTGTTCTGCACCTCTACGGCTCGCCATGCACGGTTACCGATGTGTTCGGCACGTCTGCGGCTCGCCATGCACTGTCGCCGACGTTTTCGGCACATCTACGGCTCGCCATGCACGGTTACCGATGTGTTCTGCACCTCTACGGCTCGCCATGCACGGTTGCCGACGTGTTCGGCACGTCTGCGGCACGCCATGCACGGTTACCGATGTGTTCTGCACCTCTACGGCTCGCCATGCACGGTTACCGATGTGTTCGGCACGTCTGCGGCTCGCCATGCACTGTCGCCGACGTTTTCGCCACATCTACGGCTCGCCATGCACGGTTACCGATGTGTTCTGCACCTCTACGGCTGCCATGCACGGTTGCCGACGTGTTCGGCACGTCCGCGGCTCGCCATGCACGGTCGCCGACGTGTTCATTCTTACCCTGACGCGTTGTTCGCTGAATACATCGTATACTTGGGTGATCCGCCGCCTGGGTTTCAGTTCGCTGGCAATCGCCCACTGTTAAGCAGAAAGAAAACCCGGCTGGCATACGCCGCACTGTCCTAGGCATATCTTGGCTTCAGTCCCCTCCCCGTGACTGACAACGTGACCGACGGATTAAGCGAATTATATATAGTAAGTTCCACGTGTGCATTGAAGCACAGCAGGAGATCCAGGCTGTCGCGTGCACCCCAAACAAACAAAGGCTGTTGGTTCGGGTCCCGTCCAGGCCAAGCAAACTTTGCAGGGCCACTGAACTGCTACCAGATTTTCTTTTGAAGGATAAAGCAGTGACTTATTCATCGGATTGCCAGCGCAAGTCATTGTTTAGGCCGAATACGCATTCACATTGACATTCTCCCAGGCATCTGTAGACGTAGGATGCGTGTCGAATCTCAAAAACAACTCACCGACGAAGAAGTTCGCCTTATATTAGGTTGTCCGGAAAGTTCTCTGCGTTTTGTGCTACTATTTTTCAATCGTCCATTTTTAACTAAAAATCCGACTTGCGTTGCGGATTACTGCTATCTGCACAGAATTTTTCGCTCTATTTGACTAAATAAGTTATGTTTCAACGTTGTTTTATATTTCTGTTCTTGACGGGCTTATTGAAGTATGTCGAAAGAGCAATTCCGGACGATATTTTATTTTGACTTCAAATTGGGACAATCCGCAGCTCGACAAATCGATCAAGTATGGGGGCTTAATATCGTTGGAGAAAGCACTGTACGCTAGTGGTTCAGTACATTTCGGACCGGTGATTTCAGCATCGGAGATGACCCCCGTAGTAGTCGACCTAGAGCAATGCTGGACGACGAGTTGAAAGAATTGGTGGAAGCGAGCCACACCAAACAGTTCGCGGGATCGCGGAAGAGCTGGACGTCAGTAAAACTGCTTTGAAACGCCTTCGGAAGGTGAAAAATCTCGAAAAGTGGGTGCCCCATGAGTTGAGAGAGCGGCAAAAATGGTCACGTTCCTAGATTTGTTTTTGTCTACTTTTACGGAACAAAACTGACTCGTTCTTGGATCGAATCATCGCTTGCGATGAAAAATGGATTCTGTATGATAACAGGAGACGTTCTGGATGGGCAGTGGTTGGACGCCGACGAACCCCTAGCCATTTTCCAAAGGCGAAGCTCCACCAAAAAAGGTAATGATCACTGTGTGATGGTCGGCGGCTAGTCTGCTCCATTAAAACTTTTTGGTATCAGGCCAAGCGATCACAGCAGAGTCTACTTACTGTAAAGAAATCGACGAAATTCACCGAAAATTGCGTCAACTTCAGCCAGCACTGGTCAAGAGAAGAGGCCCGACTCTTTTGCACGATAACGCCCGCCCACACGTTTCATAAATAACCGTGCGAAAATTGAATGAATTAAAAGTTGAGGTTCTGCCTCATCCGCCATATTCGAGACCTCTCACCAACAGACTGCCACCTTTTCAAACACTTTCAAAGCTTTCCTGCTGGTAAAACCTTGACCAATCAGGACCAAGCCAAAACAGCTTTCGTGGATTTTGTCAAATCTCGACCACCTAATTTTCTCGCTGATGGAATAATGTCGACAGGTGGTCCGTTGGCAAAGGAGTGCTGATTCGAACGGTGCCTATTTCGTCTAAATCCGATAAGACTTGAGAAAGTTATCGTAGTTCAAAGTGAAGCACTCAAACGCTGAAAACCACTCCGTACAACCTAATAATATAGCTTTTGCGGAACCGTAGTTGTAGAAACGAAAACCGGAAGAAGGGCATTGAGCGACCACGGAGGAGCAGAAGACCATAACGAGTAGCGAGATGAAAATGACTGAAATGAAATGACAAGGCTGACTCCATAAGGCACTGCTGTGCACAAGGAGACATCGGACGTGGCACAAGACCGAAGCGCACCCTTGTTGACTCTCGCTCCCATCCTGCAAACGCTTAATGAACTGTGGTCTCAGACTTCTAACTGCAGCGTGATGGACAAGTAGCGTCTGTTTGAAGCACCGTTAGAATCATGATTTCCAAGTTTTTTTTTTGCAGTTAAGCATTCCTACTCTTCCTCTGCCGCTTTGCACAGGCGCAGTAATGACCAGAATCGATGAGGCGCCATCGTAACAGAGATTTCATTCAGAGAAAGAACCGTTTTGGAGATCATAATTACCCAAGAAACCTAACAAGCCTTTTCAGAACACGCTGTTACACAAATTCTCGTTGGGCATTCGAATGTCACTTTTCGAATACGCGAATAATTTTGGCTTCCTGGAAATTTTGAATATTCGAACGGTTTCGAATACTGAAAATTTTCGAGCATTCGAATCCAAATACATTCGAAAAACGCGATTTTCTGATCATTCGAATCCGAATACATGTTCAAATTCGAATGAAAATAATTCGAATACCTATTCGAATAGGTCATTCGATACCACGATATGGCAGTTCCAGACGTCGATTTTGCTTTATCGGCCCGCACTGAAATGACACGGTTTTTGTAATTTTTGACCTACCCAGATGTCCGTAGGAAATTTGAAAACCACTTCGGTGCTTCTCAAACAATCCCCTACCATCCTCAATAGGTCAATTTGAAAATCTCCACGGGACGCTCATTAACCTCCCTTGTTAGAGAAAGCATTTGATCATGTACTGCCTGAGGTCATTTGGCACGCCTTACAACAGCGTGCTGTTCCCCAGGAGCTTATCGAGTGGCAACGCAAGCTTTACTCTTATCCAAAGCTTAAAATGTGAGCGCCATCCGGCACATCAGCGGAGTTTCCTATCTCCGTTGGTGTTCACCAAGGCTCTGAACTTGCCCCGCTCCTTTTCATTGTCGTAATGGGTGCTATTTCGAGAGACCTACTCCCTGGACGTTGCTATATAACGGTGACGTAGGGCTTGCCAGCGAAGAGCCAGCGAAGACAAGACTGAACTCGAGCGGTTAAGCGCTTGCCGATGTTCGGGATCAGGTTGAACTCAAAAAAAAAAGAGTACTTGACGGCAGACGTAAACAATGCCGGGTCCCACTGAGATCAGTGGCATTGCGCTCGTGCGAGCGACAAACGAGGTGAACTCGGTGCTCTAAATGACGCTCGATGACGGGCAGTTAATGCGACAGGAAGATACCGGAACGCCGTAAATCAAAGATTTATAGAACCGCAGTCCGACCAGTAGCGATGTATGGAGCTGAGAGTTGACCTGCAACCAATGTGGTTGAGACTCGCCTCAGCGTAATGGAACGAAAATGCTGCGCTGGACGGTTGGTGTTACCCGCCTGGACCGTATTCGTTACGATACAGTACTTCAGAGATTTGGCGTTGCTGCAATTGCTGACAAGTTAAGTGAAGCTCGTCTTAGGTAGTATGGCCATGTTCTTCTTGCTAATGATGATAGTATTGGGAAGATTAGCTTCAACAAAGATGAGCTCGGAAAACGGCCTAAAGAGCGGCCGAGTCACCATACAAAAAGAGCGGGTTCCTTTCCGTTCTAGAACCAGATGTTCTATTCGAATCAATACTCGAATTGGAATATTTCAAAAATCGCGTTTTCGAATGCATTCTGATGCGAATATTCGAATCGATATCCGAATTAGAATATTTCAAAAGTCGTTTTTTTTTCGAATGCATTCTAATGCGAATATTCAAAAATCGCGTTTTTCGAATGTATTCGATTATTCGAAATTCTTAGGCATTCGAAACCATTCGAATATTCGAAAGAAAAATTCGGGAGCACAATTATAGTTCGGCATAATACGCGGAACGGATGTCAGATTCGTGATTAGCACTCCAATTATTCCCAGTAGGCGAAGTTGGGGCGAAATTGGTGACTATGATCTAGACAGCCTTAGTCTTAGACGCTTACTGTAATCGGCTGAAATTTCGAAAACGGATGTTAGATTCGTGGCCAGTACCCAAAATAACCCACCTGGGCAAAGTTAGGGCGAAAATTTTTCTCGACCTCTCCTCTTCCTCCGGAGTCGCGAAAGCAGAATAGTGCCACTACCATAAATTTGCGCAACCTATCTCTGCGGTACAGCTTGCACGCTGTGCTACTACCGTATATGCCCACTTTATATGGTGCCAGATTCGCGATCAGCGATCCCAGATAACATCCATAGACGAAGTCTGGGTAAACTGGCGATCATCACGTTAGTTACGTGTACCTACCATCGCTTACAGTCTTCTTCTTCTTCTCCTGAGCGTTTAGTCCCGCGCAGTCGCAGGGTCCGCTGTTCTTGCGATCTGTCGCCACCTCATCCTATCAAGGGCGTCATCTGCCGTGGCGCCGACTTCGGCGAGATCTCTCTTGATGACGTCCTTCCATCTTTTCCTAGGGGCTCCTCTCGGACGCTTTCCGGGTGCCTCGTAATCTAGGGCCAACATTACGGGGTGATTCTCTGGGCTTCTGAGGACGTGTCCGTACCACCTTAGGCGCTGCTCCCTCATCTTCAGCTGGATCGGGGCAGTCTTCATCACTGCCCTAACATCCTCGTTTCGCACCCTGTCCCGACGGGTCCATCCACATGCCCACCTCAGCATCCTCATCTCTGCCGCGTGCAGTTGCCGCTCCTGCGCCTTACCCAGGGCCCAGCACTCACTGCCGTAGAGGAGGGCAGGTCTCACAACTGTTCTATAGAGCTTGCCTTTGAGCGTCCTGGAGCATCTACGGTCGCAGAGGATCCCTGTGGACTCCCTCCACTTGAGCCAGGCTGCGTTTATCCGTCCCCTGACCGCCTGGTCCACACTTCCTTCCTCGGATAGGTCACTTCCGAGGTAGCGGAGTTCTTCCACCTTCTCGATCGTTTCCCCTTGGCAGTCTAGGATCGATCCAGCGCACTGCTCAGAGCTGATGAACTTCGTCTTCTTCACGTTCAGCCGTAGGCCGTTGTCCGCAAGGGCTCTCTGCCACAGCTGCACCTTCTCCTCCAGCTCCTCCTGGTTGTCGGCTACTAGGGCGATGTCGTCCGCGTAGAGGATCGTTCTGAGAGGGCCTTTCTCAAGGTGGTTCACTATAGAGTCAAGCGTCAGCAGGAAGAGGAACGGGCTCAGAGCCGACCCTTGGTGTACCCCCACTGTGATGTCCACTTTCCTTGTCACCCCGTGTGGAGTTCGTATCGCCGCTTTCGAGCCCTCGTACATGTCCCTTATGACCGTGATCAGACGTTCCGGGACACCCCTCCCTCGAAGAGCATTCCAGATTACGGTCCGAGCTAGCCTGTCGTAGGCCTTCTCCAGATCCAGGAATGCCAGGTAGCAGGGTTTTCGTTTCTCCCGATATTTCTCCATCACCTGACGAGCGATGAAGATGGCGTCTGTGGTGGACCATAGCCTACAGTAATCTTCCGAATTTGAAAAAAAAACATGTCAGATTCTTGATCAGCACCATAGATAGCCCCCATTGACGAACTATGCGAAATCGTTGATTCTGACCTCGACAACCTTGGTATAACCTAACGTAGTCGACGGAACTCCTGGAAACGTATGTCAGATTCGTGATCAACACCCTAGATAATACTCGTTGACAAAGTTTGACCGAATTTTTTCGACCTCTCCTCGACCGCAGTCGTGGAAGTACAATAGCGCCCTTTTGTCCTGTGAAGGTTCGAGGTTGTGTATGCACTTGATCAACGATTATTAATACACTAGCTTGACTTTCAGGGTCTCCGCTGAGGGCCTTCGAACGCAAATGAAGCAGTGAGTTTCGATTCATTATTTATTTGGCGTGAGAGACTCTGATCAAATCTATATATCTTCAACAACAAAAATGTGAGAAAAAAATCTTCTCTAGAGTGAGAGAGAATTGGGTACAGGTCGCGAAGGTGCGCTGCATTGGTAGGTGGGAGCTCACCAGCCAATAATAACCACAGACCAAACATATGCGAGCCGATCAGGATGCCGCCGACTGTACATGCCCTCTGAATGGTACGACCATTCGATGTGGTCTGATTAGATGAGGCGTTCCCATCTCCCAATGCTGCCCGTCTTCGCGATATATACCGGGAATTACTTTAGTGTTTCGTGATACATAAAGTAATAATACATAATTATTATATTAATTATTATTATAATCACCAACGCATCACCCTTTCGCGCGGGGGAAAAATTTCTGTTCAACACTGGATGATGTGACAGCAGGGCAAACGAAGGTTCTTGGTGCTTATCACGATGCGAGCTGCGATAGTTTCTGAGGGTCGTGATTCAGAAGACGCTCCGCAAACCTCTCCAACGTCGGGAGAGTAAGGGGACCACCTGTGGAGGGAGCCAGGAAAGGTGGGTCCAGTGAAAGTAGAGACGTCGTCCAACGTGCGTCGAGATTCAGAAGACGTGTAACAAACCTCGCCCAGCGTGCGCCGGGCTTGGAGGAGTAAGGGGACCAATGAAGGGAGACCAGTAAGGGGAACCAGGAAGAGGGGACCAGTGGAGGGGGACCACTAAAGGAGGGACTAGTGAAGGGGCCTGTAAAGGAAGAAACGTCGTCAAACGTTTATCGGGATTCAGAACTGCCGCAGATAGAGTCAGGAGACGTGTTACAGATCGATCAGGCAATCATTATCAATCGATATTATCGATTTCTTAGTTGTTGAATTCGCTTTTCTCCCAGATTTAACCGATCGGGGTAGAAGACTCGGCACTATGGCCGACGAAAGTGCTTCAGGGTGTAAAGTTTCTATCAGGAAGGCGATATCGGCCGAGTTGTCGATTTGAGCATGATAATGGCGTCCCTTTGCTTGTCTGTCTGTCGATGACGGTTAGGCGTAAGGTATATTCCTGCGGACGGGCAGGAATCATTCCTAAACCCCACACCTGGCCATTCGTCGCTGACCACCACACTCACGTTGCGCGCGGACAGCCTGCCGCGGGAGTATACCTTAAGGCCCCTGTTATACTCCCGCGGGAGCTTCCGCGGATGGGCGGAAATCGCGTCGGGACCCCGCACCGGGCCACTCGTCGCGGTCCGCTACTCCCGCCGTCCGCCGTGCACCCTTGGTCCGCGGAAGGGCGGAAATCGCGCCGAGATCCCTCACCTGGCCAATCGCCGCTCCCCGCCACGCCCGCCGTCCGCGGTGCACCCCTAGTCAGCGGACGTTCCGCGGATGCTCCCGCGGGAGTATAACACTGGCCTAAGGCATTTTTATACTTCGACGCCGAGCGACGCAACGCCGCGCATTGTGGCTACATTGAACGAGCGGTGCGACGATCAATTTGGCCACTATACAAGCCGTCGCGTCGCTCAGCGTCGGAAGTATAAATGGGCTTTAAGGGCTCCTCACACTTTCGCGGCGAGCGATGGGCGGCGAAAACGATGATCCCACCGCTCCCGCACTCTTGCCGGCGGCAAGTGGCAGAGGCACGGATCGTTGAGGTACAGTATTCTTAGTCGGGACCTACTGCTGGTATTCACCTTCTCCGCTTCCGTCTGCGTTCTGGGTGCTCCCTGCCGCGATAGGATAGAACGCAGTCTTCTGGCACCAAACGGTTCGAAATCAGCGGCGACGGCAGTAATGATGTGATTCATTATCATCTCTGCATCCCTGCCCTGTGGTTAAGGATAGGGCCGCGGCGTTGCCTCAGGATTCCCATTGCCTCCAGTACCGCTATAGCCTTTAGCCTTGTTTGTGGAGCCTTTAGGCTTTAAGCAGTCCGTCACTCCTATAGCGGTCCGCATAAACGTTACTGTTCAATATAGTACTGGAGGCAATGGGAATCCTGACAAAAAGGGTTTTCATTGTGTGACTTAAGTCGATCAGACACCCAGTACCTATCAATTTTAGTCAATACCAATCGATGGGAATATCAATTTTTGCGTGAGGTTGACTGCTCAAGGATGAGGGATGAATCTGTCTGCAGTCAACTTGGCGCTAGAGTGAAGTGATGAACCGTGCTATGGGGCATCGGGGAGATTGGTTGTCGAACAACCTAACAAAGGGACGAAGGCGCTGATTAGCGCAAGCAACGACACCACTGAACCGTCTGGAGGTGATGCCGATGTTGATCACTGTGGTGGGTGTCTAGACGGTTTCATACCGCGAAAATACCTCATCTTAAGGAAGGTAGAGCAAGGGTGGAACATACTAAGGTTCTCAAATATACCATTTGCACTGCTATGGAGGAAGAAAGCTGCACAATTAGCAGATAGCTTGAAGTGAGTGGCTTTAAGTTAGTGATACTGCAACTGTAAGCTAATGTCACTCACTTCAAGCTAGGTGCTCTAGTTGTGCAGCTTTCTTCGCTCCCTAGCTTTGCAAAAGGCGTATTTGAAAACCATACCATGCTCCAACCTTGCCCTACTTTTCCTAAGATCGAGTGAGTAGTTTTGTTGTATGAAGCCACCACAACATCCAACATCGGCCTTATCTCCAGAGGGTTCACTGACGTCGTTGCTCGTGCTAGTCAGCGCCATCGTCTCTTGGGTTGTTCTGTAACCGTCCTGATGCCCCACACCGGGGTCCCCCACTTCACTCTAGCGCCAAATTGACTGCTGGTACCTTCACTCCTCATTATCAGGCGATCAGGCAAAAATTGACATTTTCGAAAGGTATTGACCGTCTGATAGACTTTGGTCACACGACGAAAATCCTTATTGTCAATTCCTATGTGACTATGATGAACAGAATTTTTTTTTTCCACACGAGCCCGCTACAGCAGTGACGAATTGTCTAACCGTCATCGACAAAGAAACAAAGGAACATCACTTTCAAGAATAATCAGTAATATCGATCGATATTAGCCGCCCGATCGAAACCGTTTTCCTGCTGTGGAGCTCTTCCTTCGGCCATAATACTCTCGTGTCTCCCACCGCGACACTAAATCGAGGAGAAAACCGAAATCACCGATCAGGGGTCTTACCTGTACAAAATTTCACAGCAAATCTATTTTGTAGTACTCATTCCTATTTTCCTATTTTTCCTATTTATTTCCTGGCTGGGCGCGTGTAGCGCAGTCGGAGGAGGCGCGGCTGTCGCGTGCACCCGATACCAGGTTCCTGGTTCGGATTTCCCGCCCAGGCCAACCAAGCCTTCCATCCCTCCGGGGTCGGTGAATTGGTACCAGACTTGTCTGGGAAGGATAAAGCGCTGACTTGTTCATCGGCTGGCCACCGCAAGTCATTGTATGGCCAAATACGCATTCATGTCGCCTCCACGACATCCCGTAGAAGTAGAATGCGCTGGCGCATCCCACAAGGGATTGAGTAACGCCGTACTTTATCCTTTATCCTTTATTTCCTGGCTGCATAGTAGCCGCCTTTATCAATTAATCTGGATGTCGGATTTTACCAGTAATATCAACGAAGTGGCGTGGTAGTGCAGTCGGGGGAGGCGCCGGGTCGTACTTGTACCCGACTCTTCGGTTGGATTATCCTCCCAACCAAGTCCTCCATCCCTCCGGGGTATCGGCGAACTATACTCGTCTGGGAAGGACACAACTTCTACATCACTTGACCACCGCAATCCCTTGTACTGGCACACACTTCCGCGATCTAGCACGAGTCAATAGCCGTCCTTGTCGGAAGCGTTACTAGCCGTGTCTGTCGGAAGCATCGGACCGCGACAACTCGTCAAATTTCGTCGTGCGCCGTGCGCGACGCCAGGGGAGAGGTTCGCGCAGCATTGGAGTTATGTCTGCTCCCCCCCCCCCCCCCCTGCCGTCCCGCAGGCGGGAAGTATAAAAACCCCCTCATCGTCGTCGGCGGCGACCCGCGAACGGCGGGCGTGGCGGGCGCTGCAATTGTCCAGGTGAGGGATCCCGGCGCGATTCCAGGCAGTCTGCGAACGGTTCCGCGGGGCTGTACCATAGGCCTAAGGGGAGGCCACTAAGGGGCCAAAAAGGGGGGGGGGGTGGGAGAGGGCAGTATTTTTTCTCAGTATTGTTCAACATATGTCGGGACAAGACTTCCAGAAAACATGTCATAGACGTCGTAAACAATGCTCCGATACGTGCGTTAGGACTCAGCAAATGTGCCGCAGACGTTATCCAACATGCGCCCGGATTCAGAACGCCGGTCGACCGATACCGATTGATTTTATTTATGTTTCTGCAGATTAAGCACCCTGGATTGGGACTCTCACGATCTGTTTCTCGCCACATAGAGAACGGAAGAGTAGGCTTCGTACTAATACAGGCTTCATAGGAGCAGTTTTGAAGATTTCATATTCCTGCCCTTCCATATCCCGCTATAATAAAGGATAAGAACGGCGTTATTCTATCCCTTCTGGGATGCGCCAGCGCATTCTACGGCGCAAATAGGATCCGGGGGGGAGGTCACCTTATAAAAAGTGTCACCAACACCAAGAAAACGAGACAAGGCGCACTGATAGTAAAGAAAACAAACAAATAATGCTGTTGCTGTGTTCTGTCCGCGTCAGCGGAGGAGAGCACAGATTTAGGCAGGGGAAGGGACTCCAGGGTGTGGCTCAAGTGACGCATCCGTGTTAAAATTGCCCACATCCTGGAGTTCCCTCCCTTGTCCAATTAGGAAGCACATAAGACGCGGATCTATAATCGAAACGAAGAGATAGAACGGCATTTACATTCACTGCATGTAGCTACTCGCCACGCCTGCCCGCCGCGCCATGCTGTGGTGACCCCCACCCCCCCCCCCCCCCCCGGACCCTATTTGCGCCCATTCTGCTTCTACGGGATGTCGTGGAGGCGACATAAATGCGTATTTGGCCATACAATGACTTGCGGTGGCCTGCCGATGAACAACTCAGCGCTTTATCCTTCCCAGACAGTCTGGAACCAATTCACCGAGCCCGGAGGGATGAAAGGCTTGGTCGGCCTGGGCGGGAAATCCGAACCAGGAACCTGGTATTGGGTGCACGCGACAGTCGCGCCTCCTCCGACTGCGCTACACGCGCCCCATATCCCACTATACTATTCTATAATAGTGAAACCAATGTTTTACTCTGCCGAAAGTAAGGTCTGAAGAAGAAAAGAAGACGATTAGGCTGTTCTTTTCTCGGGGCTTGGGGCGAAGCCCCCAACCAGAGGCTTGGTGAGGTAGGCCGCTGAACGTCTCGTCGATAATATAGACCGATATAGACCTCCAGACTGAAACCCTTCACCTGATGTGAAGCAATCCGTCGCGCATCTCCAGTCTGGATCGTCTGAATCTGGGAGAAAAGCGAATTCAGAAGGTCGATAATATCGATCGATATTGGTCTTCCCTTTGAAACACTCCACCTGCTGTGGGGGCCTTCCGTCGACGACTATAATCACGTAACTCCCATCTCGATCGGTTAAATCTGAGAGAAAATGGATAATATCGATCGATAAAGATTGTAAAGAATAGACTGCGAATAAAGATCCACCTAAAAAACCTCGTGTGGCACAATATATAAACTGATAAAGATTGTCTTCTCCTGCTGTAAAGGCCTTCCTTCGACGATCCTCTGAATCCCCAGGAACGTTGGACGACGTCTTCGGCACATCTTCTGAATCCCCGATCACGTAGGGCGACCTCTTTGGCACGTCTTCTGAACCACCACGCACATTGAAGGATGTGTTCGGCACGTCTTCTGGACTAACACGCACATTTGAGGACGTCTTCAGCTCGTCTCGTCAAAGTACGCTGAAAGCATCTTGGTATTTCCCGCTGCTTTCGCGCGCTTAAATTTCCTCCCGGCGCCCATCGAGAGCTTATAGCGGATTACTATATAACAGTGGGATATACTATGGTACGAACATACGATGCTCGAGGTCGGCGACATACCTTCTGAATCCGGACGCACGTTGCTGAAAGCTTCGAGAATGCGGTGTTGCTTCGCCACACAAGATCCCGCCCATACAGAACCAAGAAGTTTAACAGGGAATACTGTGAAGTATTGTAGGACTCTTCGATCAACTTTATATATCTAGAAGAACCAAACCATAAGGTTTATTCATTTATTTTGTCTGTACTACAGTAACGGTATTATTCCTCTACTCACTGAGCAATCGAAACGATTGTTAAGCCAGTGTTGATTGTAGACTGCAACAGCCTCCATATGCGAAAGACCTCGATGAGCGTATCGAGGAAGAAGATCGAGAGGAAACGACTCCTGTGAAGAAGAAATTCGACGACGATCGAAAAGACGATAGGCGTAAGAAGGAAAAAGTCACGGTTGAATCACTATTCAAGGCTGATCCACCCCTACCCGACAGATCGTTCTCCACCAACCGATCGGAACCGGTACGCATTTTTCTAATCTTGGTGAAGTACCATATTTTTTCATCCAAAATCGTCACCTTTTGCGCTGGTACGCCCCTTCGCAATTACCATACCACCCTACTTTGTGCACAGTCGCTACTTTGCGACAAACTTTCTCGTTGCAAACCACATTTTTGGTCATAAATCGTAAATTTTCATAAATGTGATCTTTGATCGCCAGACACTCACATCTAGTGCGCTCCATTTTGAGTATACTTTGACTAATTTTTGACAGTAGGCCCCTCCCGCAGGCGTTCAGGATCTGTGTGTGGAATATATCATGGTCCTGCTTTTATCAGCTTTTTGGATGAGTGATAGAGAAATGTGCTCGAACAAGATAAAATTCGATTTCTCAGCTGGCCCAACGAAGGTCTCTTTCAACCATTTCTTAATTTGTTGCCACATGGATGCTGGGCCATCCTTACATCGGATAATGGACTAACATGTCCGCGAGTGGTGCGAGAAAATGCATCACGAACGCTGAAACTGCATGCAAACTCCGCTAAGGTCGAATCTAGGAAAATGAGAATTGCATGGTGAATCTCGAGTCGACGATCGCTATCTTGTGATGAATCCGCGGAAATGCCTCAAGGAGCTGCGCAAAGCCAGCTCTGGGACGCGACGAAATTTAGTTTCGATTGGAAGGCATTACTCCACGACCGTCAAAAAATTCTCGTGTAGCTTGCGTACCATCGAAGATGTGACCGTTTGAGAAAAGGATGCAAGAATAGTTGGTAAATTGTTGCATAATACGTCATTCTCTGATGCGGTTCAATGCTATGAGGCGGTTTGAGGTAGGAAACCGCATCCGTTTCGATCGAAAAGTTGCACATCTAGTTAATTATTGTTTTTTCATCAAAGCCTCAGCGCAAAACGGCTCGGGGAGGGAGGGGGGGGGGGGGGAGAGGGTCACCTTGTACTGCGTGGTTATCCACCTTGGTAGGAACGCATATTAAAGCCCAATTACATCAGAAATGGCCTAGCTGGTTCACCATATATGTAGAACACACCATTGCATTAAATTTTTAGTTTCATACAACAGAAAACGTTGTGTAGGGCTGTCCTACATAGTAGCCACCCCTCCCCCCCCCCCCCCCCTCTCCACGAGTCGCTTAGCGCCAAAGCCTCATATGGTTCAATGTCTTGTAGGCAGTCATCAGAAGAATTTCATCTTTCTTTTTTTTTAAATGTGAGCTATAAAGTAGTGAAAACATTTTCGGGGACGCTCTGCATTTCTAGGTGAAAATAGACTGTAGTGCATCTTTTAGCTGCACTTCTCATTACCAAAACTTGTCCAGAACATTGAAGATTGCCAATTCTTCATTTTCTTCATGCGCACTCCTTTAATTTTAGTTCAGTGTGGCTAGTAGTGCCAAGTATCGTTGAGTCTTACGCTTTTTGCAGCACTTGCCCTTTAGTTTTTATCAGGAAATTAGCTTTGACATCAAACTCACAAAGAGTGGTATCCGCTTAATTTAGCGGTGAAAAAATGTTGGAAAGATAGGATAGTCGAATTTCAGGACAAAAATGTGAATGTACACGTCAAAGAACCTTTTTGTGATGAGCTAAGTATTTTATGTGCTGCTCACTTATGCTTCTTTATAAAAGGTGACCCAATAAGCAAGCACTTTCGTCACTGAAAGCCACGATATCAATTTATAGAGCGAAAAAGGACGAAGGTATTTGTTTGGTACGAAACACGAAAACAACTCTTACAGACATGATGGCGCAATGCCCGGATCGTTTTCTTTGAGACCAGCCTTGAATCTCCAGTCTAGTTACGATTTACGATTTACGAAATTTCGGATCTCATTTACGCACACCCCCGATCTCGACCAATTCAGGATATACCGATTTTTTGACAATTTCGCATCAAGGACGAGGGCGCTCTAGGCCGAGTCTTCGCGGACGATGACTTCATCGAAAATCGACTTTTTTGAAATTGGCCCAATTTTCTCGTCCAAAATCTTCTGGGGGTTATTTGGGGCGCTGATTACGAATTCAACGTTCGTTTTTATAAATTCCGCCGATTTGGGTAGATTTTGGATTTTCTTCTGGATAACTGATGGTCATCGGGTCAGGATCACTGGTTTTGCTCAGTCTTCGCATAGCGGCTGGGGCTACTCGAGGTTCCGAACACGATGCCGAAGTCCATTTGGCCGATTAAGCAGGAGACTACCCATCCTATAACAGAGGGTGATCGGTGACCCTTACCCGACCACTCTCAATGGGAAGTAACCTACTGAAATCGGCGAAATTTTCGCAAACGGACGTCGGATTCGTAGTTAGCTCCCCAATTAACCCCGCAGATGATTTTGGACGAAGTTTGCAGTTTGAACGAAAAAATTTTGCCAATTTCGAAAATGTCGATCTTCGATGACGTCATCGGCCGCGCAGGCTCGGCCTCGTCCTCGATGTGAAATTTTCAAAAAATCGATTTTTCTGAAAATGGTTGAAATTGACACCATTTAATAGAGATTTTCGTGCTGAACAGAATGGTGTCAATGGACGTGTCGAAAACTCAATTATTGGCGGGAAGAGTGCAGGAAACTTCAATCGCGAAGTCCGCCGCCCTAAAATAGCAACTGGGGTTAGGACAGTGTAGGCAGCTGGGGATAGTGAGTACGTCATTGTAAAGAGCTTTTCCTGCTCTGCTTGCCTATGCACTTTTAGGCCGTTAGCTCTCCGCTTCGACAGTGGTCGACCGAAATCGGAAAAAATTGCGTCCATAAGTCTAACCTGCATATTCGCACCGCTGTAATTTTCTCCGTTCTTATGCTACGTCGCTGCGCATAAGCGCGCTACTAGACCTTCCTATTGTCTACAAAAGCTTCGAGTTGCAGCCAGAAGGTTCACACTTTACAGAGTTATTGCGCTCCAAACACGCCCGGACGTGCAATTTTGCACATCAACGGTCGATGTTCTCCGCGCTCTTACTCGCTCGGATTACAGTTCACGCTGCTCTCAGTAGCACGAATTCAGCACGAAAAGCTTCATCGAAAGGTATCAAACTTTGCCAACACTGGAAACATCGATTTACGATGACTTCATCGTCCGTCTGTCGCGGCCTAGAGCGCCCTCGTCTTCGATGCTAAATTGTCAAAAAATCGATATTCCCAAAATTGGTCGGGATTTATACCGTTCGATAGAGCTTTTTAAGCCGAGTAGAATGGTTCCATTGCCAGCGTTGAAAACTCAAACATGGGGGAGCAAGGACGGAAGAAAATTCACTGCTGCCGTTCGCTCCTCTAAAACGGCATCTGTGGTTAAGGCAGTTTAGGCAGCTGGGGAGCTGTGAACACGTCGTTGTTCTGTGCCTTCAGTGCTCTGTTAGCTCACATATCTGCATGCTCTTAGCTCTCTGCGCCTTCCCGCAGTAGTCGACCGAAATCGGAAAAATATTGGGTCGCAGAAGTCTCACCTGCATCTTCGCACCGCTGTAACTTAGTTCCTTTACGAGTTGCATCGTTGTGCTTCAACTGGCTTTAAGAAACTTGTGCTGCCTGCAAAATCATCGAGTTGCAGCCGGAAAGATTCAAACGTGATAGAGTTATTGCGCTCCAAACACGCCTGCGCTTCCAATTTGGCAGTTTTCCAGTTGGCAGATGGAGCCTCAAGCATGGAAGCGTGGAAATCGCTGCCAGGCAATGGCAGGCCCACGAAGGGTTTGGGACGCATTGGAAAAGCATTTCGATACTTGAATACTAGGCTCTGGCGCACTTGAGGCAAATGCTGACATTTCTCGCCAGGCATCGAACGCTGAGCCGCGCAGGCTCGGCCTCGATGCGAACTCGACGCCCACTCGATTGATTCTGCTGGACCTATATGCATTGTACACAGCGCGCGCCATGCAGGCAGTCAGTTCCAAACAGTAGGCCATGCTCGTCCAAACGCATGGATAGGCTCCTTCTATCAGCCCATCAGCCTAGCGTCACTCTGCGAGCGGTTGCGCCGACTCTATCGATCTTGCCGGGCCTATATGCATTGTTCATAGCGCACACCATGCTGACAGCCAGTTACAAACAGTAGGCCATCCTCCAAACGCCTAGTTAGGCTCCCTCCATCAGTCTAACCTCCAGAAGTTGAGGATGTCGCGCCCTAGCGCGACTTGCCCCGGAAACGACGCGTGGCGAGCGGAAGACGGTGCTCTCCAGCGCCCTTTTGCGCCGCTCTTCATCTTCCGCGCTACATGTGCTGGTTGGACGAAGCGGCACAGCCGCTACTGTACGATATCGCGCTAACCGGCGATATTGTAGCCTTTTACATTTCTGCGAGCCTGATGGATTTTTTGTAGTATTATCTATTATGGTCTAATCCATATACATCTCCGGCAGGATTCTCCTGCCAACATTTCAAATTTCCAAATACGCTGTGCGGGGGTATAGCGAAGGAGCAGCAAATAAGAGAATTTTTACCTCTTGTCGTTTTAGAAGAAGCCACAAAGCCTCTAAATTATTATCTTAGATTTAAGAAAAAGAAAAATACTTCATCTTAGGACTTTACCTTTTATACGCTTCCTACCATAGAGTTTATTTCGGATTAGCTGACGCTTGATGTTATCATTCGGGTTATCATTGTTAACAAGCACAACATCATATTCCATATTCATCATATTCTGAGCCCGAGCAATGCTGCGTTGAATAACAGAAGTTAAAAGGATAAAGGACGGCGTCATACAATGCCGTTCGGGGTGCGCCACGCATCCTACTTCTACGGGAGGTCTCGTTGACGATTTGAATGCGTATTTGGTCTGCATGGAGACTTGCGGTGGCCAATGAACAAGTAGCGCTTTATCCTTCGCAGATCTCATTTCTCCGATCCATGAGGGATGGAAGGCTTGGTTGGTCTGGATGGGAAATCCGAACTAAGAATCTGGTACGTTACGCACGCCACAGCTGGCACTTCCTCCGGCTGCGCTCCACGCGCCCATGAGTTATGTGCGCAATGCAAGGAAGAGTGTGGCAGCCCAGCAGTACTCAAACACAAGTACGAGGTGACACGTCATTTCCCAGGTGTGAGACGAGTTTTTACCCGTTTGGTTGGTCCGTGACGGGTGGCGATGTCCGTTCCTCCACGTGGTGCCACTGGAAACTACTCGCTCTGCGAGTTAATCCGAACACGGACACTCGATTGCAGGTGACAGGCCCTTGTGACAGGCCGGCCTACGAAGACCCATGTCACATCACATGGTGTATGACAGCTCAAGTGTTTCGAGATAGTGCTACGGCGTCCGCGGGAGCCGACGCGCACTCGCAGAGCCCGGCGAATGTGGAAAGTATGCGAGGGTCCCTGATGCGAGGACGGCATCGGGGGCAACTGAGCTAGTCCGAAAGTCCCGTAACGTAAGCAGGACCCGCGTTGCTGCGCTGAATGTGGGTACGTTGACGGGCCGCTCGTGCGAGTTGGTTGAAGCACTGGAGCGTAGAAGAGTTGATTTCTGTGCGGTGCAGGAGACGAGGTGGTCTTGCCGCAAGTCAAGGGACATAGGACGTGGCTTTAAGGCCGTTCTATGGGGAGTCCCAGGACCACCAGTGGTGTCGGAATAATCGTCTCCGAACGATTTCGTGACTCGATTGTAAGCGTCGAGAGCTTTGACGATCGATTGATGAAGATCGTTGTCGCCGCTAAGGAGCAACTCTACCACTTCTTCTCAGCGTATGCTCCGCAGACTGGCTGCTCGGATCAAGCCAAGGAAGAGTTTTGGAGCCTGCTTGATGAGAAGACAGCAGCGGTACCGTCGAAAGATGTCATCATATCGCTGGTGACCTTAATGGGCACGTAGGTGCTACGAAAGACGGGTACAGCTGTCATGGTGGCTTCGGATACGGATCACGTAACGCCGATGGTGAGCGCATTCTTGATTACGCGGAATCGCATTACCTCACCATAGTGAACACCGTCTTCCGAAAACGCGACTCGCACCTTATCTCATACTACAGTGGGAGCACCAGGACTCAGACTTTGTCCTTGTGAGAGATCGCGACCGGAGTCTTGTCACAGACGCGAAGATCGTGCCGTATGAGACGGTCGCCCCACAGCATCGACCGCTGATCTGTACTTTAAAGATCGCCCCTCCGATGTTGAAGCAGGTCGAACGATGCAGTGCTGCAAGAATCAAGTGGTGGCGAATGAAAGAGAAGGAAGCAGCTGTGATTTCCCGCGTACGGTTGCCGACAGTCAAAACTGTCGATGAAAATTGGAAGAGAATAACCGACGCGATTCGTCAAGCTGCACAGTCAGAACTCGGCATCACGAAGCCTGGGCGACGGAAGGTCGACAAGCAGGCCTGGCTGTGGACAGATGACGTGAAAGCAAAAGTGCGAGAGAAGAAGTCGCTTTATCACGTGTTTCTCGGCGAAAAGACAGCCGATAACTGGCGGAAGTACCAAGAAGCGAAGAAAGCTGCAAAGAAGGCCGTGGCTGTTGCGAAAGCCACTCATTATGGAGATGTCAACGAGAAGCTCGAGTCTCGCGATGGTGAGCGGTATCTGTACCGACTTGCAAAGAATCGCCATCGCCAGAACGAGGACATCGAGAAGTTCTTCGGCATCAATGATGAGAACGGCCATCTTCTTACGGACCGCAAGAAGGCGTTGAAGCGATGGCGCGATTACTTTGAGGAAGTCTCTACGGTAGAGCTCCCTCATCCAGCCATCCCTTCAACGGCTCCAACCCACGGCCCCGTTCAGAAGATCACCGTGGAGGAGATTGAAGCGGCTTTGAAGAAGATGAGGCCAGGCAAGGGC
>OX377206.1:63718652-63743094 GCA_947396885.1 Heligmosomoides polygyrus polygyrus | reverse complement strand
TAAATGTCGGAAAAAACGTACAAATAAACGATCAGTGTCGAACGAAAATGGAAAGTACTGATCAACATTGGTCAGAGGATCGATGGTGCGTAATTGTTTTTAAGGCCATCCACCAGCTCTCATTTTCGAGTCACTCTCACCACCATAGCTCAAATTCCGGCAAAAACGGATGGCTCCATTCAAAAATCGATAATATCGATCGACGTCGGAAGATGGTCGAAGCTTTCCAGCTGCTACTGTGAAGGCCGCCCGACGTCTGATGCGCATGGTAAATCTTCGCACTCGTAGCAGGACGTCTGTTCTACATCTTCTGTCCCCAGGCGCTCTTTTTACGACGTCGGCGACACGCCTTCTGAATCCGGACATACATTACACGACGGCGAAACGTGTTCTGAATCCGGACACTCAGAAACAGGCGAATTCGCCAGGATGTCAAATACCAAGGGTCCTCGCTTCCCCTGTTGCCACAACATCCCATATTGAACGGCAAATTTTGCCCGCACGGGATACGCTGGAGCGTTGACGTATTACCGAAGCATCATCGGCGGACAAAGTCTTCCTTATAATTTGTTCATAAGTGCGCAACTTTTCGTTTGCAGCAAACGATTTTCCTCAAATTGAATTGGTTTTCTTCGATTAGGCCACCCAACTCCATCTCGAAATTTCCCCATTTTTTCTAATTAGTTGAACCGAAGGGCTCTGACATAGCTGAGCGGAGACAGCAGATGTTTATGCAGTTATAAGAGCAATAGCCACCGTGTAGATGTTGTAGTAAGTCAATGTCGCGCTCGCCGCAGCAGTTTCGCGGAAAAGTTACAATAAGAGTAAAGAACCAGCTCGATAACGGGCGACACTCACTAATGATAAAATAAGCAACCAACTAGAATCTTCTGAATTATTTATAGCAAGTTCGATGTTTTCATTTAGGGAGAAGATGTTGCCTGCCGCAACTGAACTCCAGATGATACGTACTGCCAGATTCCGTTTGAATGCCTAACAAAATTCTTCGAAAGAACTAATATTTCGGTTTCGACCCTCCCTCCCCTGCACAGAATTGGTAACCCAGAATCACGCTCAAAAAGCTAGAGTACAGAACACTTTGTTGCTATTGAGGGTAGACACATTACTGCGAAGGACCTCTTGGATGTCATAGCCAGGTGTGAAGAAGGCGCGACTAGGCGCAGATCCAGCCGACGAGTGCTGTGTTCAGATCGACTCACGACGGACTCCTAGAACACGAGAGTGGGCAGGAGACATCAACTCTGTTGAATACCCTTCATATTATATCAGAGGAAAGCTCTCCGGCTGCGTGGAACCAGCTGCAGAGAAGAGGAATCTGAACCGCTTTTCGATATGAAATAAGACGGAGAGTTATGGGAAGCAAGCAGAATGTGATAAGTCTGACCACTTCTGTACATTAGATCCGGTCGAAAGTCTTTGGATAATTGGATGATTCGGATAACGCTATCTTGGCGGACCCCGGATTTTTGGATGATTCGGATAACGACAATTTCGGGGACTCCGGATTTCTGAATGACTCGGATACGGGCAATTTTGCGGATCTCGGACTTCGGATGATTCGGATCGGGTTACCCGAATCGGATATCCCAAAATGATTAATTCTGATCCAATGTATACTGAACAGATTGGAGAAGAAGGCGATTCTACTACAGTAGACAGTAGGCATGGGATCCGAATCATGCATTTTCGGATATCCGGCCGGATTTATCCGGTTTCGGATTATCCGAAATCCGGCTCGGTCGAAAATTGCCCTCATCTGAATCATCCGAAGATCCGGGGTTTCTAAAATTGTCCTCATCTGAATCATCCGAAGATCCGGGGTTTTCAAAATTGCTCTCATCTGAATCATCCGAAGATCCGGGGTTTTGAAAAACGCAATGATTCGGATAAAATCGGATAAAAATCGGATAATAGGAGGTAAGCGCGCCTTGCTGGCAAACTCTGCGCCATTGATAACCTGACTTTTTCGGGCAGATTTGCAATCATTTGGCGGGAATTCTCTCACAAGGGAAGGGTCTGATAGCGTATATCTGAACGGGGAGAGGGAGTCATCCTATTAAATAGGAATAATCGCCACCCCTCAATTAGCATAAAATGTGTTTCATTTTTGCTAGGTCGTGAAGCCCAAGGAGTGGGGGTTCTTGAAGTCACAATTGAACGGCGCATCACGAATTTGGGTTCTTGTACGACCGCGATGCCTCTGCCGGCAAGCAGCTCGGAGCGCAATGGGTAGTGAGGATGCTTCATGGGAGGAAGGTCGGGGGTTCGATCCTCATGCGCTGCTGCATTCCTGCTTTTTAATTGATTTTAATTGATTGTTTTTATGATTAATTTTAATTGAATTTCAAATGACTTTTAAATGATTGGTTGAGGTTTGAGGGATTCTGAGGTCTATACCATTTTCAGATGTTTTCCGCGCACTTTCCAGCTGCATGCTGTGGTACTCAACAGGATGATGCATAAATATTCAACACCAGTGAATACACAGGTACAACGTGCATAAAGCAGCACTGGACACAATGGGCAGGGTATAAATGCTGCAGGCTCCTCTCAGTCTGTTTCCATACATCGGCCAATGACCTCGGTCCTGCTCGGATTTTCAAAGGAGACCATGACGTGACGTCACATGTGGTTAAAACGAGAAAGTCTGTGGATCCAAGAAATTGACCTAAACGGCATCAATACACTCGTTCTCTCATCTTTGCCTGTCATCTAGAAATCAGAGGTGTGCTGGAGGTTCTCTAAAACCTAACACCAACAAAGTCGCCGATGCTCGAGTGGTGATCCACTTGCTCATGCTGAAGTGTGGTCCACCTTTAGATAAGCAGCCTTCATGGGAATGACACCAACCTGACCGAACGGATGGCTAGCATACCCAAGGACTTCGAAGCACGTCAACTTGAAGTTAGCTAAGACGAACGTCTGAAAGTGGTGGAAAACCAGGAGAAGGTTGGGATCCGCAAAATGAACTGATAGACGTGGAAAGGGTGGCAAGCAGTGGGCATATGATAACATTTTCGGCTGGAACTCTTGTTTCAGAGGAAAGGAAACGTCTTCAGTTGGATTTCGCCTATGGAGCCGATCTCATTTGTCCATATATGGAAGCAAACTGTGAGGAGCCAGTAGCCTTTATGCGCTGCTCGTATTGTGACCAGTGCTTATGTTCCATGCACTTTGTGTCTCTGTATCACTAATGTTAAGCGTTCATTCATCGTTATGTTGAACAGCTTTCCAATTGAGTTTTGGTTAAAAAACCGGACAGTAATAAACAAGTGGCAACAAAGTTGCTCTTACGGCATACATCTGGAAACACTGCACAGCAAACATCTAAAATGGTGCAGATGTCAGAATATCTCAAATAAAACAATAAGTTGAAATGCAAAGATGCAGCAGCGCAGAAAAGTCGAACCCTCTACCTCCCTCTCATGGAGCAACGTCGCTATCCACTGCGCTACGAGCCGCTTCCCGCCGGCGGCATTACGGGCGTACAAGACTCCCGAACTCGCCGATTCCACTGTAACTTCAAGGATCCTCTACTACTCGGGCTTATCGATTTGGCAAAAAAGAAACACATTTTTATACTAATTGAGGAGTGGCGATTATTCCTATATATGGTGGGATGACTCCGTAAGGCAACCAAATACGACATTTTTTACGTAGCGCTGGTGTGTTCCATTTCCATTGGTGAACGAAGCTAGGCCAGATATAATGTAACTGGGCATTCATGTGCCTTGCTACCAGGGCATATAGACATTTAATTCAAGATGAGGCGCTCCAAGCTGCTTTGCGCGCTAGTGACTTCAATTGGTCAAGGAAATAAACGCGGAGTTACTGATGTGTTCTGTTTTTAAGAGGTTGCGTGCCCCTATTATATCACTTATCCGGTTGTATCCGAATCGGATATCCGAAATCCGGCTCGACTGAAAATGGCGTTATCTGAATCATCCGAAGATCCGGGGTTTCTAAAATTGCCCTCATCTGAATCATCCGAAGATCCGGGGTTTTCGAAATTGCCCTCATCTGAATCATCCGAAGATCCGGGGTTTGAAAAAATGGCCTATCCGAATCATCCGATTATCCGGAAAATCGGTGTCGGATCCAATGTCTAGTAGACAGTTTTAGTCACCTATATCTATCATACCGACAATCATATCAACTTGCGTCTACGGGCCCTGCTGGGAAACACAAGAGTCCCGAACTACGTGAAGATGGTCATCGAGCCGTTGAAGGAGACCCGGATAGAAGTCGAGGAGCCGAATAAGCAGAACGAGTTGTTGGAGGAAGTCAAAAGCTTGAGAGAGAAAAACATGTTTTGAAAGAAAAGTTGATGAAGGTGCAACTGTCGGATAAGTCTTTAAGGGCAGATATTTCTGTGAGCGATGATGTCAAGTTCGAGGACAATGAGCATAAGCGACATATAGTTATCTTGTTCAATCGTCAGCGGTTAGTTCTTTAGTTAGAAATAGTCATGATTTTGACTGTGTTGATAAGATTCTTTTTCCTAGGCGTTGAGTGTAAGCATACAGCTGCTTATCGTATGGGTTGGCCGCAGCAGAATAGGCCAAGGCTTGTAAAAGTTTCCTCCCCGCTAGTCGGTTCCAAGCTGAAGCAATCAGACGTGCCCCTCGTCTGCGCGGAGGAAAGAAAGCACAGACGAAGTGAACGTCTAAGCAATCGAGGCTTGTCAACTGTTGACGGTGGAGGAGACGGTTCGCTGTTTCAGCACCTTCAGCAGTTACCACCTTCGCGGCTAAATGCGAGCAACGGAATCGTTCCTTCGCAGCACAGTGGTCCTTCGCGAAACTGCTGAGCTCTCTCAGGAAACCACATTCCAAGCTTCTCTCCCTTCTCTCGAATATTAGGTCGTTAATGAAGAGTTGTTATGTTTTGACTTTGGGTCTTTGTCAGTGTTAACTATGACGTGGTCCTTCTGGCTGAAACACAGCTGACCTCTCAAAACGAATTAAAACCTCTCTTGGGAATAGCACGTTCCCAATATACAGGAGTACGGGTTGATCGTAATCGCAAAAAAGGCGGAGGTGTACTTCTTCCTGTTAAAAACTACTTATCGTGTAATTTAATTTTTCATGAATCAGCTGGTGCATGGGCTACTAGTTTGTGACGTCGGAATTCACCCTGACCAGTTCCGTATTGTAGGAGTGTGTCGCGCACAAACTTGTGACGATACTGGCCAACATGCGAATGCCATCAGTTTTGCTCATATTGCGTTCCGAGCATTGTTCTTGCTGATTCTAACCTCCCAGATTTATACGGAACGAATGTATGTCGTACGTCAGCGGTCTTTCGCGATATGCTCGAATCCTACGGATTAGAGCAGCTCATTCCTTGCCCAATTAGAGGTAGGGCGTTGCTTGACCTAGCCATGTGCGGAATTATGAGCACGCGTCTCTTTCCACTATAGATCCACGCTGCGATCGGTTAGAGCGCAGACATAGTCCTGGCGGCGGCAGCGGCAGCGGCAATGACGGTGTTGGTCATTATTGATGTTGCCGTATTTGCAGGGCCGCCCAAATCGTCCCACAAAAGTGTACCTGCGCGTACGGCACCGCCCGCCGCCGGGAACGTATGCGTCCAAAGTGTCCGGAGGCTTCTAGAGAATCCCTATCAATACTCTCGTGATGCTCTTAACCAAAAAGTTGTTAACTCTGTTGAAGAAGGGTTAACATAGTCGCATGCCAAGACGTTGCGATGACATCTGGAGTGATGGACTGGAGTGCAGATTTATACGGTCATTCCAACTAAATACAATACCGGCCTTAACTTTTGGTCTTTGGGCGGAAAAAGCGAAAAAAACGCCTTTTCCGCCGCTTTTCTGTAGCCCACTTCAAATTGAAACACATATTCGTGATCAGCACCGAGCCCTCTTCCCGATGAGCTCCAAAGCGCATAACTAGCGCTTGAAAAATACTCCAGTGACCTAATTCCTGGCTGTCGCGGCTGACCCCTTCCTTCGCTGGAGATAATTACACTCGCAGCTCCTAAGCGGCTAATGATGGAAGAGATTCGGTCTTTTAAAGCCGTTTTTCACCTTATTTGTAGTAACATATAGTTCTCTGGATTCCCTAACATTTTCCGATCCCAACGATGCACTTTTTTAGAGGATTTGATAATTTAAGTGCTATTATTTTCAAAAAATGTCTCCACTTTGGAAGACTATAATTTCGGCACGTCAAGCTTATGTGTTTTTATACTCGTTTGTCCCGTTGAAGGCAACAATGGAAATCATGCTGCGAAAGTGGAATCTTTGGGGTTGAAATCGCTAGTAATTATACCCCGGCAATGTTGGCCACATGACACTTCTTTGCAGTTAGCCGCACACTTTTTGCTTGATTGAAGTAAACACAAAATCGTTTCTTTGAAGAAAGAAACACAGATATTTGGAGGCCTATGAAAACACCTTATAGTCCTCACTAGGTTAAATTTCGACTAGGCTGGAAGACATTTTGGCTACGTAGTTACTAGGCAAACTCACCCCAATGCTAACTGAGTGTCATTTGAAAAAAAAATTTCAAAAACGGAACAATAGTCTATGAGAGCATTCCCCAGTTAATTCTGACTTGAAGGATGGTTCTATTTCAAATTTTGGTTCGATTCTACCGGTTCATCACGAGTGAAATATCCAATAGCCCTGGTCGGGACCCAGATTAGCACCGGAGCCAGTCCACTCTCCTGCCTCTGTTACCCTTCGCGCCATCTGAGGACGCCGTAAATCGCCTAACTAAAGTCTTCACACCTCCGGTGCCGCGGCGCCATATTGATCCTTCCAAACGAGGGTGGAGTAGAATACGCGGCGTACACCAAATAATAAATAATAAATAAGGTCTGGATAACATCGACCTCCCCCTTTCATTTAACATGCTTGTATTTTCCATTTCGTGTTTTCTCCATCATACCAGAAACATGTATTTCATATTTATTTATTTATTTAATTAATTTCAGGGCGTTTCACTAAAATGTTGCTTCTGCAGCTTGTAGCGCATCTTTAGGAGCACCGGACGCGTGTCGTGCGTTTTCATTGCGTTTGCATGGTGGTGCATGGCGCGTCACAGTATCATGAGCATAATGGAGTGGGGGAAGGCATAATGTATGGCGCAATCTAGTGGCATTGAATAGAGCCCATTCTCATGTCTTAAACTAACAGTTGGACTAAGGCCGGGTCGTTCGTACTACTCACTGCGGCTTCGTTTTCGACACTGATAGTTAAGGATGAAATATGGCCTTATTGAATCCTATTTTGGAATGCGCCACGCATTCTACTTCTAGAGATACCAACCAAGGAAACAGTTTCAGTTTTTCTTTATTTGGCTTAAACAATGCATGTATACCTATAAATAAAAAATAGAACATAGAAATAGAACCTTTAGAAGAAAGTGATCAGCCCATTATTTCTTATCATTTCTTATCTTTCTTATCGTACTCGAGCACGCTGCAGAGCAGTCGGAGTAGGGCCCTGTGATCATGAAAAGACGTAATAACAACAAACTAATACGTGCAAAAATAATGGCAGCACTCGAACTCGAACTGAAAAGCCCGCGGTGTGCTCCTGAGGCGGCAGTGTTACCGGCTGCGCCACCGCGGCATATTTCGTTGGGTGTCGTAGGGGTTCATAATATTAGGTTGGTGATTTTCAAAATTTTTGGTGATAAAGTCCTGCACCAAAAATTTTGAAAATTTTTCAAGATTTAACAGGAGTTTCCTGTTTGGTGCCGCGTAGTGAGTATTCAAAGGTCGTCTTCATTTCACAGGTGCAAGGTTGGCTCCGGTCAATCGGATATGAACTGGAGTCAGACACAGACGTGGCAATAACGATGCACCATCTACACTTTTAGCTCATTTTCTTTGCGTTAGACCAGCCATAGCTCAGAAAGGTAGGGGGCGTTCGTATCGGCTGGTTGTAGACGCCGCGGCCGCGCGCCCAGGTGGCCATACCTGCGGCGTCATTCCCCTGCTCGCCGTCTCCGCTCACGCTGTGACACCCGTCGCGCGCGCGGCGGACAACGGCCCGACGGAGGTCCTCGTCGGCGGCCCCACGACGGCGGCCCGACGGACGAGCGGAGCACGCAGGTCGACCAGATTTGCTGAGACTGCAATCAATAGGATGTTCAGAGGATTTGCAAAACCAGTGTAGAGATACATGTTGGTGTGAATTAAACATAGCTCTACATCAGAATTTCGAGCTCTATCTAATGAGCTCTACCTCAAGCTTGTCAATGCTACCGTTGATAAAATATTCTTCAAATTTAAAACTGAAGGATAATTCTTCGCAAACCTGCGACGAAGCTGTGAAGGGTATATTTCTAGGCTAAAATTTCACACAGAGTTCAACTACGTCGTCTAAATACCTTCCAGAGGAGCTCTTTTTTAAGAAAATTGTGTGTATCACACCGTTGGGGACATGTCTCCAAGCCAACATTCTACGTAGAATTCAATCACGAAGTTGCTATGCTATGCTATTGCATATAAAAGAGTTGTGTGTATTTTTTGTGCATGTCATTCAACCGTCTGAAACTTTAGCCGTGGGGGTAATCGAGACCGCTGAACACGAATCTGAAGTCCACTTTTGATGTTTCAATCGTCATCAATCGATTTTGATGAATCTATCTGTTCCTTGTGGATGTCAATCATGCGGTGCGAAACTTCAGCCCTCGGGGTAATTGAGATCTCTGAACGATACTTATGAAACAAAGGGCCCGTGGTGCCGTGGGGCTGCCGGGAAACATGTTAACGCGGCAACCCACGGCACCCGAGGACGGGTGCTTCATAAGTACCAGCCCCGTGGTGCCGTGGGCTTGCCGCGTTAACATGTTTACCGGCAACCCCACGGCACCACGGGCCCTTTGCTTCACAAGTACCCTCTGAACACATATAGTCATTGCCCGAGCAGGGGAGTGACGCCGCAGGTATGGCCACCTGGGCTACAACCAGCCGATACGAACGCTACGCACCCGCTCAGAAATCTACATGTTGTTAGAGCTATGGGATCTATCCTAGTCGGGAGTAGGCAACCATAAAATGACAGCCGCGGATGCCATCTCATGCCACATAACCATATCCCCTATGTTTAAAGGAAAGCCCTCGTATCACAGAAGAACAGCTGAAGTTCTCGAAGCAGCTTAAGCAAGTGACTGGAGTCTCAAATTACCATCTGCCTTTTCCGATTAGATTAGATTCGAGCTGTGGATATGCCCTTCAAACTGCCTTCAAAAATCAATTGTTAAAAAAAATCAACAGATACAGAGAAGCATCTTGCTAGTATCCTGTAACTGGAAGTTGAATGTACTAAAATAATAGGATTTATCCTAGTAGGGAAAGAGGTTTCTCTGAATATTTTTGGTCACACGGCAAAATTGATACTGAACCACTTAACCAGGGGCCCCATCATCTAACTCGCGGGCATAAGGGGTACGAAATCCAATCGGTGACGGCTCTTGGCAGCTATACTATGACAGACTAATAATAAAGATTTATAAAGCCTCACTCTCAGGCAGGAGCATAACACTCTCGACCAACCGGTGTCTGCGAAGCGCACTACGTGGTCGGCCCTCCTAATTTCGACGACGTGACCCACGCGTGAGCGTCTCTGACCTTCGAACGTCGACGAAGCTCGGAACTCCATAGGCCTTGCGAAAATCTTCCTTCTCTCACTTGCGAGAGTCGTGTCATTCCGACCATCGTCCTCTCAATTCCACGCTGCGCAACGTTTTTACACGTTTTTCGTCTGTGTTACTCCACGCAAACGGAGTTTTTGATATCAACCAAATAAAAATCGCGATGATTAAGTCCAGTTCATTTAGTGATCTTTTAACACACCAACGCTTTAACGCTCATTGGGACAGGTGAATTTAGATAATTCGAAGAAAGTAGTATACAATTTTCTTCGAACAACAAATCATTCTAACCTCTCGTGAATTCTTTTTTTTTTGAAAAAAGCTTATTTAAATAAGGATATTAGCTGCCGGCCCATCCCGTATCACGGGTGGGTGCTGACAGACCTGGAGGATCTCGCAGATGTTACGTGCCGTCAGACAGCGCCGGTGGTGTAAGGCGAACATCGCTGCCCGGACAGCAGAAGATGCGGGTTCGAGTCCAGCCTGGCGCAAGAGTTTTGATCACAACAAAACATCCTGTAACAACATTGTAGCCTCTATACCAGCCGCTCCAGGCTTAAGCAAGTGTGTTAAAGCATTGTTACTAAATAAGGAGATGTCTGATATGATTTCAAATGCGTCAAACTTGCTTACAAGGAAAGGTTCCCAACTCATGGTGAGCTTTTGCGATGCTATTTTGGCTGGATGTACGTCAAGATTGCGTAATGCACTCACCTTAAACCTTGCAACCTTGCTAGTAGGAATCGGACTACCGGAAACCGACTCGATTGACTACAATCTGGCTGAATGCTTTTTACAATCTCATTACTAATTTGGCCAAATAATGGCTTGCGGTGGCCAGCCGATAAATAATTCATCGCTTTATCCTTCCAAGAAAACTTTGGTGCCAATATCCCGACCCTAGAGGCAAGGAAGGCATGGGCGGAAAATCCAGATCAGAAATATGGTTGACGCGACAGCCGGAACCTCCCCCTACTGCGCTACATACAAGCCGCAAGCGTCAGCGTTTACCGCAAGCGTCACCTACTGATGTTATTATGCAATAGTAGGAATCGGACTACCGGAAACTCCCTCCCACCACGACACGGAAACTGCCTACTCGTCTGCACTTATAACTGTCGTTCGATCGCATCTGAGCAGGATCTTCGGACACTGCTTTATAGAAGCCGAAACATCAAATGCGACGTTATCGCCCTGCAGGAAACGAAAGGCAGAACGGAAACCATAAGAAGGACTGACCACAACGAGCTTCTCATTATCGGAGCAAAGGTGGACAGAAAGAATATTAGCGGAGTTGGATTTCTCGTCAATTCGACAGTGCACCACCTAGTAGACTCTTACAAGATCATCAGTCCGCGAGTAGCTGTTCTTCATCTGGAAACCAAAGATCAAGGAACCATCTCCATCATAAATGGATATGCTCCAACATCTGCGGCCACAGATGAAGAAAAGGAGGAATTCTACAAGCTGTTCGAAAGGACTGTCAACGACGAGAAGAGCTACTACAAA
Source organism: Heligmosomoides polygyrus polygyrus (assembly GCA_947396885.1). Taxonomy (NCBI): domain Eukaryota; kingdom Metazoa; phylum Nematoda; class Chromadorea; order Rhabditida; family Heligmosomidae; genus Heligmosomoides; species Heligmosomoides polygyrus. The sequence continues at coordinate 63,731,935 of OX377206.1, read as the reverse complement.
GTTGTCGTTGGTGACTTTAACGCTGTCGTCGGTACGAATGATCACGACGAACGGAGGCTAGGACCACATGGAACTTCCTCAAGGAACGAAAACGGAGAGCGCCTGATGGACATCCTATCCGCGTGCCGTCTCTACCATGGAAATTCTATGTTTAAGAAGCCTTCAAACCGACGATGGACCTGGGAAAGCCCAAATGGAGAAACACGTTCGGAGATCGACCATGTTCTTACGAACAGACGCTGGAGTCTGTTCGACGTCTCCGTGCTGCCTTCATTTGACACCGGCTCGGATCACCGTCTTGTCCGTGCGAAGCTGACTCTCAAAAAGAGGATGTTCAAGCGTGACACCCATAAACCGGCACCGGTGAGGATCCCCACATTCAAGTCTGAGGAGTTGGAATATGCGATAAAGTCGTATGATTGGAATCTTCTTGAAGATCCATCGGAAGACTACGACCTTCTCTCCAAAGGACTGTTGAAATATGCTAGCAGCTCTTGCGAAGCCACATCACTGCTTCAAGACTCAACGCAAATGCGATTAAACTCTTGGAGCAAAGAAGAGCTGTTAAACTGGATCCTAATGCTTCCCATCTGGAAAAAGTCACCATCTCGAAGGCCTGTCGAATTGCAGTGCAGGAGTCCATTCAAGCCTACAGAAGATTAAAGCTGTTAGAAGCGGCTGGGAAAGGTTCAAGCATAAAGCGCTGCAAACGAGATCTCTGCGATCAGAAAGCAATAATGTCAGCCCTTGTGGATAAGGATGGAACAACGCAAACGTCTCGAAGAGCGATGGAGGCCATCGTTCAGGAATTCTACACAGATCTGTTCCGTTCTTCCATCACTGTTCCGAAATGCTTGATGCCACCAGCTGAGGAAGTACCTCCCATTCTGGAATCAGAAGTTGCTCATGCTATCAGAAGGATGAAGCCGGGTACTGCTCTCGGACCGGACGGCATTTCTGCTGATCTCCTTCGTGCGGGTGGCAGTGCCGTCTGCTCACTTCTTGCCAAGCACTTCAACCACTACCTTCGACTTGGTAGGATTCCGGAGTCATGGAAGGAGTCGAAAACAGTTTTAATCTTCAAAAAAGGTCAGCAGGAGGATATCAACAACTATCGACCCATCAGTCTTCTCTCGGTTGTGTACAAGATTTTCATCAAGATACTGCTTAACCGCATGGAGCGTTGCTTGAATGAATATCAGCCAGTGGAGCAAGCAGGGTTTCGCAAGGATTTCTCCTGCATGGACCATATTCAGACTGTCTCACAGCTCATCGAAAGGAGCCGCGAATACCACCTCCCACTTGTCCTTGTCTTCGTGGATTATCGGAAAGCGCTCGACTCTGTGGAAATCAACGCCATTCTGAACGCCCTTGTGCACGCTGGTATACCATCGCCCTACATCCGACTTCTCGACGAATGCTTCTCGAACACATCGACTACCATCCTTCGATCGAAAGCTTAAAATTCCTATCAGGAAAGGAGTACGGCAGGGAGACACGATTTCTCCCAAGCTATTCACAGCGGCACTCCAGGATGCCATGAAAGACTTGAACTGGGACGATAAAGGCTACCTTGTCGACGGTAAACGGATCAGCAACCTTCGCTTCGCCGACGATATTGTTCTCATCTCTACCAGCACGGCAGAAGCCGAGGAAATGCTGAACGAGCTCAATGTGGCAGGTATGAAGATTGGATTGGACATGAATATGTCCAAGACACAATTTGTGGTCAACCAGTGGTGTGACACGGGACTCGTAAGGTTAAATGGAGTCGCTCTGCAACAGGTTGACTCCTACGTCTATCTGGGAAGAGAGCTGAACATGGATAACGACCTCGCTCCTGAAATCGCCCGCGGGAGACGCGCAGCATGGGCAGCCTTCAGTTCGATTCGCGAAGTCACCGATCAGGTCAAGGATCCCGGCCTCAGGGCCTCGATATTCAACGCCTCTGTACTGCCTGCGATGTGTTACGCCTCGGAATCCTGGCCCGGCAACAAGACAATCGCCAGAGCGATGCAAACTACGCATCGTGCACTGGAGAGATGTTTTCTAAGGACAAGCCTTCGTCAGCAATGGCAAGAAGGCCTACGAAGCTCGGAGCTACGGGAGAAGTCGCAATTAGCAGACCCGCTGCAGTACATGAAGAAGTCCAAATATCGCTGGGCCGGACACCTGCTTCGACGAAAGGACGATAGATGGAGTCTCCGTGTCACAGAATGGCTCCCGAGAGACCATAAGAGACCACTGGGACGACCGCCAACGCGATGGGCAGACTCATTCTCAAGATCTTGCAGAGAGCGGAGTCTGCCTCACTGGATGCAAACAGCCAGAGATCGAGCGGTCTGGAAGAGTTGTGGTCCCCGCTGAGAAGACCTCCAGCCGACAAAGGACCATCAAGGTATCAAAGTAAAGTAAGTAGGATTATATCGTGTTCTACATCCTAAATTACAACTATTGGCAAAATTGTTGGTTGAAGGTCCGGGTCAACGACCACTGGGTTGGTAATCGACAGAGCAGAAGTAAGAATTTGGGCTGAAGGCTTCCAGGCAGGTATAACGACATGCAGAAGTAGAATGCGTGGATCGTTGCCGACCGTAGCCCTTAGCCATTTCACTTCTTTACTGCATTTATCTTCCGTGGGCGCGTGTAGCGCAGTCGGAGTGGGTGCCGGCTGTCGCGTGCACCCAGTACCAGGTCCTTGGTTCGGATTTCCCGCCCAGGTCAACCAAACCATCCATCCCTCCGGGGTCGGTGAATTTATTGCCAAATGCATGCCTGGGAAGGATAAAGTGCTGACTTGCTCATAGGTTGGCCACTGCAAGTCACTGCGTGGCCAAATACGTACTCAGATCGCCTCCACGACATCGTATGGAAGGGATGCGCCACGCATTCTATTTCTATACGATGGTACGAGTAACACCGTCCTTTATATCTTATCCTTATTTATCTACTGTAATTAGGGATGTAATCCCTTGGGCTCACACCCCAAATTCTAGCTGATAGATGGGAGACAAGGAAATTAGCGTAGCTCCTACCACCCGCGCTGAGCTGATGATCTTATTATTCCTTACGTTCCTCACGTTGAACGTAAGGAAATTGTTTGTGAGGATATTCTGAAGGAACTGTAGCCGTTATCTAATAAGGGAATATCGTTTACATGGAGTTTTAAGACTCATATGAAGGCACAGGGTAATGAGATCTCTATGGCGTGCTAATAGTCAGCGCCATGCCTTCTGAAATCTTGCATTTCAAACTTGATTGATTGTGCAAATGCTGAATGCTTGTAGCAATCTCGTTACCACTTCACAAGATTAAGCTGTGCTGTGCTTCTTTTAACGTTTAGAACTAGGAAATCATGTGAAAGACGAGTTGTCAGTTTGTCATACGAGTTTATTGAATACTTAATTGTCATGTGAACAGAAGGTTAATGTGGGCAAGCAGTAACATGATTGTGACAAGCATTCAGCCCATGCAGAATCAATCGAGTCTGAAATTCAAGGTTTCAGGCGGAGACATGGTGCCATCTTGACTATTTGCACACTACAGAAATCTCGTTACCCTGTTCTTTCATATGAGTTTCAAGCATCTTCAAAAGCTTCACTAGCAGCAATGTTAGTTCCCTTAAGATAGTATCTGCATTTTTATTATAGGTTACCCTGCATTTTTCACAAGTCGTTTCTAAAAAAATGAATTGAAATGGAAATAAAACGAAAAAGATTGCACAAAGCATTGGAAAAATTGTGCAATAAAAGAGAGAAAAGGCATAAGAATGTCAAGATATTGTCAAAACTCGACCCTGGACCACACCACCTCTACGGTGTTTGGAAGGATCAATAATACACCGCAACATCAGAAGTGTGAAGACTCCGGTTAGGCGATTTACGGCGTCCTGAGATGGCGCGAGGGGTCACAAGGGCAGGCAAGGGGACTGACTCGGCATCTAATTTGCGTCCCAACCAGGGCTATTGGGCATTTGACTCGTGATAAGCCGGTGCAAACGAACCAAAATTTGAAATCGAACCATCCTTCAAGTCAGAATTAACTGGTGAATGCACTCGCGAGTCATTTATCCATTCTTGAGCAATTTTTCAATTTCACTCAATTCACATTTGGAGCGAGTTTGCTTTGTAACTGAGTGACTAAAATGTCTTCTAGCTTAGTGGAAATCTCACATGTGGGAGACTCATAGGGCCCCAAATCGCCATGTTTCTTCATTCAAAGAATTGCTTCTGTAGTCGCTTTCACCATGGGACAAGTGCGAGGGCAATCACAAAGAAGTGTCATGTGTACAATTTTGCCAGCCCATAATTACTATAGATTTCAACCCTAAAGGTTCCAACTCCACGGCTTGATTTCAACCATTATGTTTAACGGGATAAATGAATATAAGAGCACACAAAGTTGATATTCCAAAGTTAGAGCCCTCCTAAGCAGAGACATTTTTTTAAATTAATGACAATTAAACAATCAGATCCTTTAAAAAATTATATCATTGTGATCGCGATGAACTAGAAAATCCAAAGAATTGTGTGCCACTACATGTAAGGTGGAAAATAGGCTGTAATATGTCCGAATCTCTTCCTTCATTAGCTACTTAGGAGCTGTGGGTGTAATTATCTCCCGCAAGGGAAGAGGTCAGCCGCGCCAGGCAGGAATTAGGTCACGAAACCAAATTTCAAGCGCTCACTCGGCGTCCTGCAGCCCATCGGGAAGACAGCGCGGTGCTGATCACGTATATGTGTTTCAATTTACAATGCGCCCAGTTTAAAGGGCGCTACAGAAAAGCGGCGGAAAAGGCGGTTGTTTTAGCTTTTTCCGCCCAAAGACCAAAAGTTAAGGCCGGTATTGTATGTATCTAAATCTAAAAAAATCTAAGTGGTCAACCGAAATTTTAGTACAATAGGTTCAAGTATTTGCGAACTGTAACGGAAACCAAGTGTCGGTTTCTCTCAAGGACTATGAGCAGGCCCTCATGTATGTAGTCTTCCCCATCAGTTCACAGAGCCAGACCGCATCTCCTTCTAATGCTGATTTCAGCCCAAGAAATAACAGCCGCAGAAACCGTCTTCGATAACCTCTGGAGTTCCGTATTAGGCGTCATTTGGAGGTTCCCTCCGTGATGCCATCAGAAGCACATAATTCTCGTGAACGACTACGACAACCACCCTCCCCCAGTCAACCGTCCGCCATCCTCATTTTTGTATTTTCGCAGTTCCTGTACTATCATGCCTGATCTGATAGTTATATGAAATCAAGGATTATTCATCAATAAATCGATTTTATTGCCACATTGTTAACGACCGTCAGCTCTTGGACTTTTGAAAGCACGTTGCAAGGGGAATTGCGAATAAACAAGGATCGGAACGAGAGAACGGGTGAGAGATGGTGATGGTGAATGATAATCAGTGAACGAATGACCGAACTGGAGAAGAGGAGTACACTGACATTTGGATGGGACAACCGCGGGAGGAATACTAGGACATATCCCAATGACACATGAGGAGATTCAATTACACATAGATGATACTATCTTCAGACAGCAGAAAAAATAAACCAATCAACAAAACCAATAATCCGAAACAACATGCAATTCCGGCTATAACCATGTGGAATGTCAACGATGACAGTGTAGAAATGATATAAATTTCTTTATTTGAAATTAATTATAACTAATCGAAATCCTAGTGTAGACACATATAATAGCACGATGGGAAGGAGGGAAGAGAAGACGTACATCTTTAACAAAAAACGACCAGTATTCGAGATCAGGACGAGTTGATAAGGTGGAGAAACGTGCGCGCGCGTCATATCCAGCGTAGCACGACGCCGCTACGCCACGCGTCGCGCTGCGAAAGCTCACGCGAGCAGTGGGTGTGCCGAACGCCAGCATGACCGACCCGAATTGCTATTGCGTGCATCTCATGGATATCCATTCGGCAAATTTGGCAACTTGCCATCGTCCCGTCGCGTCATACGTGACAACAATCCCGTCGAATCACCAGGATTAGCTCGATCGGTATTACGGCTGAATAATTTGGAGCTCAAACCGGACAAAAACAAAACCACTAGATGACCTACTTTAAGAAGTCCTCGATGTTTCCCATATCTGGCTGCCTCCGCTTCGGCTGTGCTGTAACCGCCCGGTTTCTGTTCTCCTCCTTTGGGTCGTCACTAATGTCCACCGACAGAGCTCGCAGTGTTTTCTTTCGTACTACGTCCAGTTTCGGCTTAAAGATAATACTCAGGTTGACGTCAACAATTCGATGAACACAGAAGCTTCGATGCAGGTGAACGTAGTGGTGGATCGCACTATTACAGGTGGTTACTTTTCTTGAACGTGATTGGCCAGCACTTGGTTTCGGAGTTACATTCCCTGATTCAGTTTTCCAAAGAGAATAGCCTATGGATGTGACAAGCAGGACCACCAAGTATTAGGCAACAGTCACGCAAAAGCTAAAACATTCAATTTGTTAACACACCGAACTTCGAAATACATAAGGTTGATAAACAGCGTTATGGCAGTATATCCAAGGAAGTGTTAGAGACAAAATCAAGCAACTGTTGAATAGCAGGAGCGCAGGAATACTTGTTTCCTTTTTGCATGGTTGGTACATAACTCTTGTCAACAAATGAGCACGATTTAAGTTTTAATTTCCTTCAAAAAAATAAACCATGCATCATCAATGTAGCATATAGCTGTCCAATCGTTTGGTGTGGTGTTGAACTCGAAACCGAGATAGTACACGCTTTATTGACGACTAACGTTTCGGCGATGTCGCCTTCTTCATAGCGTATAGCGTCGAAAAAGTAGTAGTAGACCAATTTTTAGGCAAGGTCATAGTAAACTGCGTCCACAATTTTCGAATACTTGAAGCAACGCACACCATAATCTTGGTGTACCGAAGTCCATACCGCTTTTTATTTTTGCCCTTTCTAATGTCCTTATTTTGGAGAGAGTTACACTTCCTCTTCTTCTTCAGCGTCTGTCCCGCGTCGTAGCGGGGTCCGCTTTTCTGGTGTCATGACGCCACCTTTCCCAATCCAGCGCTAGATCAGGGTGGACACCAGCTTTATAAAAAAATATTTTTGTTTCTCAAAAAACAAAAGTTTAATATTAAATATAAAATTTGTCCACTCATTCGGACAGCTGAACTAAAAAAATTAGACACAAGGTTACAGTAAATTTTCCTTGAACAAACTGTGGTCTGACCTCTATCAAGATCGTTTCAATTTGGAAGAGGCTCAATTTGATTTTTTTAAATATCATACTATCCCTGTGCATGCCATATCTAGAGGAAACACCAGAATGGACTTCGAAAGGGTCGTAAAAGAATGAACGACCGCTCCAAGAAAAACTGTCTACAACTGTCACTTTAAATTTCTTCACATTTCGTTGGATTTGCGCTGAAGCGAGGAATCGTTTGGTGTAAGCTCTATTTTAAGAGGATCGCTATGAACCAAGTTATGCGGCTGCGACGGTTTGCAACGGAAAAATCTGTCGCAGAACGTTGATTGTTCACGAGTTAGGAGCGGTATTGAAGGTAAGATGCGTCTCGTTCTCCCCTTTATTTCCAATAGAGCTGCTGCTGTTATTGAAAGAGTACTTGTCAGACTGCAGTTGCTTCGAAATCGACTCTAGATAAGCAGGGCATATCGGAGAACTACATATGCGGTTCATTCGCCCACACCGATCATCCAACACAGGGCGAACCTCGTCCTTGATGATGGACCTAGATCAGTTCTTTCTCATTTGGTCTGCTTGTGGTGATTGTAGAGGTAGGACCGAAATACTAGAGTGGTCAAGGCGCATTGTGGGCTAGAGCGCAGACTTAGACCTTTCCACCATGTTAGGGGCTCCAAAGACGACGGAAAGTCGAAAAGGAGTCCTCGCTGACAATGAATAATAACGCTCACCTAAAATTCGTTTGTGGCACAATATAACACAAACGTCAACAGAACACTGTTTTTCTATTCCCTTGTTAAGAGGGCTGTTAAGACTTTCATTCTTGACGCCTGCTCCACGTTTGTATCTGAGTTCTACAGGATTTTTTTTTTCGAATAAGAAAGTGAAAGTTTAAGAGTGATGATCAGCGCTAGCCACTCCTTCCCGACATGCTGTGCATTCGTCTTCCAAATGCTGTTGTGAAAGCTACTTGACCTAAAGGCTTTACCGGCGATTTACGGAACAATTAGAGGAAAATAAAAATTTTGCGATATTTGAGTTGCAGTGATTGGTCTACGCACTTTTCTAAAACTTCAAACCTTAGAATCGGTTCAGCCTGCACAGATTAAGGTTTGTTATAATTTTGAGATATTCTGCTTATCCGTTCGGCCAGCTTGATTTCTTCCCTCGAAGGTGCCTTGTCTAAAGGTGGGCCACACTTCAGCGTGACCAGGTGGACCACCACTCGAGCATCGGCAGACATTGGTGTTAGGTTTTAGAAAATCTTCAGCGGACCTCTGATTTCAAGGTGACAGGCGGACGCGAGGGAAAGAGTGTATCGATGCCATTTGGGTTAATTGCGGGATCCAGACCTCGTTTCTAACGTTAATCACCTCCGATGTCACATCGTGGCCTCTTTTGAAAATCCGAGCAGGATGGCTTTTTCCCGAGGTCATTGGTCCATGTATGGATTTTTCCCGAGGTCATTGGTCCATGTATGGAAACAGACTGTAAGGAGTCTGTAGTCTCTATACGCTGTCCGCATTGTGCCTAGCGCTGCCTCATGCACTTTGTAACTGTGCATCACTGATGTTGAACATCATGTTGAATACCATAGCATTCAGCTAGAAAATTAGGCAAAAAACGTCTGAAAATGGTATACATAGGCGTGAGAATCCCCCAAATTTCAGCCAGCCGAAATGCAAAAACGCAGCAGCGCGGAAGAACCGAACCCCCGACCTTCCTAGCATGAAGCAACGCCACTTCCACTGCGCTCCGAGCCGCTTGCTGGCAGAGCCATTGCGGGCTTACAAGACCCCCAAACTCGTGAAGCGCCGTATTCCATTGTAACTTCGAGGTTCCCCTACTCCTTGGGTTTAACGACTTGGCAAAATATAATCACATTCTTATGCTAGGTGAGGGGTGGGGATTCTACCTATATGACTCGCTCTCACGATTCAGACATACGCTTCAGACCCTTCCCTTATTAGAGAATTTCACCGATATTGATGACAAATACGAAGTATTTCTTTCTATCAGTTCTACACTTTTGCGTGGGTCGATTTATTCCTACCGAGGAAAAGGCTTTACTTTATGACATCAAAGAGAAGGCTTGGAATGAGTGTCAAATAAAATCCTATTCGTTGAATCCTAAACAGTGGCAGTTTTGAGGATATCAGTGATAAGCTCGATCGTTCACTCCGGAAATACAACAACTACATAGAAAATAAAGTCCTCGAAAAGCCGAGAAAGATTTCGTTCTACCAATTTCTAAACACGAGATTAAAGCAAAACCGAAATTTCTGCATTAAATAATGAGGATGGCCATCCAGCATATATGATCCAGTGGGAACAGCGATGTTAGTTAGCAAGGAAAGGTTTCCAACTCAAGCTGAGCTTTTGCAATGGTATTTTGGCAGGACGTAGGGCCCTGTGAGCGGAGTCCAGAACCACAGTCAGTTTTTGCTGAACGCTTTTTTGAACACCTGAAAAAGAGGTCTGAAGGCGTGCGCGCAACTATCATCAACCCCTACGACACTCCACCAGTTGGGCTTCGGCTGGTGGGAGGGACGCCTCATAGCAGCTCACCGGAGGGTTTTTAAGTTCGAGTCGCGTACTGCCGATCTCTTTCGCACATATTAGTTTGTTGTTATTACGCTTTCTCATGCTCACAGGAGTCAATTTTGGTGGAGATAGGCATTGTTAAAAACCATCATTTATGATGGCGCAAATAGGCAGCCTTGCTTTGTTGTAAGCATTGATGGTCTGAAATTGACTCCGGTGAACATGAGAAAGCGTAATAACAACAAACTAATATGTGCAAAAAAGATCGACAGTACGCGACTCGAACATAAAACCCCTCCGGTGTGCTGCTACTAGGCGTCACTCCTACCAACTGCGCCACCGAAACACAACTGGTGGAGTGTCGTAAGGGTTGATGATAGTTGCGCGCACGCTTTCAGACATCCATTTCAGGTCTTCAAAAACGCGTTCAGCAAAAACTGTGGTTCTGGACTCCGCTCACAGAGCCCTACATCCTGCCAAAATAGCATCACAAAAGCTCACATTGAGTTGGGAACCTTTCTTTGTAAGAACTTCGCAAAGTCTTCTTCTGACCACATTCATACAATACGTCGCGCGGTCAAAAAGGCGGTTTGCGACGGAAAAATCCGTCGCAAACCGCCTTTTTGACCGCGCGACGCGGGCGGTATTGTAACTCCTGTGCTGAGTTAGATTTTCCATCGCTTTTCCATACTCCATCGCTAAAAGACAGCTAAGTGTGGTTCTACATATAAGGAAGACATTGATGAAATGACATGCAATCTTTTCTTTACTTTTTCCCGAAGACCTGATGAGCTACCCCGTACTTTGTTCGTAATATCGCAGCTGCCACTGCTTATCCTTTAGAACACATTCAATTTCAGTGTCATACACGGCACTGTACCCAAGAGGTGGAACCATTCATACGCCACTCTTATTGGCAAAAGCCACCTTTCTCACTAGCATCACACTATAGGAATTACGTCAGTTTTTGTAGAGTGATTGAGAAAGTGCTGAAAAAAGCGAAAAAAAGCTAGGAATATTGAAGGAAACGTTTAAAGGAAAATTGAACGTTCCTACACGTTGTGCCACTGGAAACTGGCAGCTTTTGCGAGCCGAGCTAAACACGGACACCCGAGTGCAGGCGACAGGCCCTTGTGACAGGCCGGCCTACGAAGACCCATGTCACATCACATAGTCGATGGTGCTTAATGTATCGCGAGATAATGCTACGGCGTCCGCGGGAGGCGACACGCACTCGCAAAGCCCGGCGATTGTGGAAAGTATGCGAGGATCCCTGATGCAAGGACGGCATCGGGGGAAACTGTGTTAGTCCAAAAGTCCCGCAACGTAGGGAAAACCCGCGCGGCGACGCCAAATGTGGGTACGTTGTCGGGTCGCTCCTTTGAGTTGGCAGAGGCGCTGGAGCGGGGAAGGTTGATTTCTGTTTGGTGCAAGAGACGGAGGTGGTCCTCTAGCAAGTCAAGGGACATAGGCCGAGGTTTTAAGGTCGTTCTGTGCGGCAGTCCCAGGACCACCTGCGGTGTTGATAATCTCGTCTCCGAACGCTTCCGAGACGCGATTGCAAGCGTGGAGTGTTTTAACGACCGCTTGCTGAAGATCGTTGTCGCTGTTAAACGGCGAATATATCACATCTTCTTCGCGTATGCTCCACAGACTATGCTCCGAAAGACACAAGGATGAGTTTTGGGGCCTGCTTGATGAGAAGACATCAGAACTTACGTCACTGAACGTAACTGTTGTTGCAGGTGATCTTAATGGTTACGTTGAAGCAGCGAATGACGGGTACAGCTGTCATGGTGGTTTCGGATACGGGTCACGTAACGTCGATGGTGAGCGCAAACTTGAGTATGTAGAATCGCACGACCCCACCATCGTGAACACGATATTTCGAAGACGTGATTCCCACCTTATCTCGTTTTATAGCGGAAAGTATCTTCTTCTTCTTCTTCTTCTTCAGCGTCTGCCCGCTTCGTAGCGGGATCCGCTATTCTGGTGTCATGACGCCACCTTTCCCGCTCCAGCGCTAGATCAGGGTGGACAACAGCTACTTTCAAGTCCATATATAGTGTGTCGGACCAGCGCTGCTTCGGACGCCTTTTAGGCCGCTTCCCAATTACCTCGAGGTTAAGGACTATCGGTAGTTTGCCCACTCAGCCACTCCCTCTGCTCCTGATAAGATTGAACTCCAGCGGCAAGTACAAGCTTGGTGAGATCGCTTGTAGACTTGAGACTTAGACTCAAACTTAATGTCAAAATTACCGAGTATTTGACGACTGACGAAGACGAGTCCAGATCCATTAAGGTAAACGGCATTGAGTTGCCACGCACATCGGTATTCAGGTACCTGGGACCAGCAATCGCGTCCAATGGCGGTCTATTCGTTGAAGCCAACTCACTCGTGAGTGCGGCGTGTCCAAATGGCGTTCTCTGACGGGAGTGCTCTGCGACAAGAAGATACCAGAGCGGCTTAAATCGAAGATGTACAGAGCAGTCGCCCGACCTGTAGCTATTTACGGAGCTGAGTGCTGCTACGGAGTGTAAAAGAAAGTGAAAGGCGCCTCAGCGTAACGGAAGCGAAGATGCTGCGGTGGACGTCCGGAGTTACGCGTTTGGACCGAGCGCGCAACCACTCCATTCGGCAAAGATTTGGCGTCATCCGATAGTTGAGAAGCTGCGCAAAGCTCGTTTGAGATGACACGGCCACCTTCTTCGCGCAAAAGGTGACAGTGTTGGAAAGGCTGCCTTAACCTCGAGGTGCCCGGAAAGCGGCAGACCAAATCAGCGCTGGCTTGACATTGCATCAGGATTTCGTGATGGCTTAGTTGCATCCTGATCAGGCATTTGATCGGGAAAAGTGGCGCCAGAATTCCAGGAAAGCGAACCATGCAACAAAGCGGGACAATCGCTGAAGAAGAAGGAGAAGGGAAAGGAGAAGAAGAAGAAGAAGAAGAAGAAGAAGAAGACGAGGAAGAAGAAGAAGAAGCAGAAGAAGAAGCGAGGAATACTGAATCTATCCACGTTATACCTGACAATCAACATAGATTTAGATCAGGGAGATCTGCAGAAACTGTAATGCTTACAGTGCTTAATGATTAGACGAGTGCGCTAGACCGCAAAATTAACATTGATGTTGTTTATTTTTATCTTACTAAGGCCTTCGACAAGGTTCCCTTCGATCTTCGACTTTCTAAGCTACACAGAATAGGTCTGCTTCCAAGAGTAGTTAACTGGACGGAAAGTTATATAAGAGGAAGGTCCTTGCAAGACAGAGTCAACGGGTTATTATCAGAATCATATCCAGTTACAAACCGCAGCCGCAAGGTAGAGTCGTATCTCCTATTCTTTTCATCATATATAGCTCTGAAATACCATGAAAATGTTGGCGGACGATATATAATATCTACAAAAGCATTGAAAACACTGTGGATTGCATTGCACTCCAATCTGTCAAAATCTTGCTGAATGGTCAAGGATATGGAGGATTCCACTCTCCTCACCTAAATCGAATCTACTTCATCTTGGGAGTTCTGAGATTAGGCACATTTACCATCTTGGT
>OX377206.1:63547606-63718452 GCA_947396885.1 Heligmosomoides polygyrus polygyrus | reverse complement strand
CTATAAGAAGAGCAGCGAAAAGAACTTAGCATAGTGATGGAAATTCTCTCTTGCTACTACTATTACCAAGGGCACCTCACATTAAATTATGCCCTATCAGCATTACCCCGTTTTCGCCAGGTTGTTTGAAATAATTCTCAAGAAATAGTTGTACATCACCATGAGAGCACAATGTTATCTCAATCCACCAACATGGGTTCCAAAGCTTTTGACAGAGCATCTCACTCCAAACTTCTTCGGAAATTAGCTATTGAAGGCATCGACGCCCATGTTATCTCATGGAACAGCTCGTTTCTATCCAATCGCACTTTTATGGTGCGCATCAATTATGATCTTTCTAAACTGAGTCAATAGCGGTGTGTCTCAAGGTGTATCCCCATTCTCTTCAACATATACACCTACGAACTTCCCAACTTTCTTCTATTAGGTTGAAAAAGTCTTTTCACACTTCGAAAAGTTTTTTACCGTTCTCCTTGTAAACACACTAGCCAGTATTGATTGCTGATTTCATAATCCTATCACACTTGTCTACCGTTCGCACGCGGACGTAGATCAAGACCCTTCTTTTACTTCGTTATCTATCCAATCTTCCGAACTCAATGCCAGATCTACCTCATGGCTATTTTCGGCACGGCATTCTTCATGAATTCATTGAAGGATCTACAGCACGTCAGGCAGCTGACCAACTTAACCATTTATGTGGGTTGGGATCTACTACTCATCGCGCCTGTTACGAGTGTTTCGGAAAGTTTTTAAAGGGAGATTATTCACTCGAGAATAAATCAGGAATGCCAACAGAATTGGACGACACTGAACTACTCCATCTTCTTCGTACCGATAGTAGGCAGACGACACGTCAACTGACAGAGAAGCTCGAAGTGTCTCATAGTGTAGTGGGGACCCATCTGAAGGGTCTTGGCTTGGCTGGAAATTTGGAGCTTGGATTCCACATGCCCTGTCAGACACTCAGTGCAAAACCACATGTTGCGAAGCTCACAAGAGAAGCAACAAAGGAGGTGGGCTGGGAGGTAATGTCACATCCACCGTATAGCCCAGACCTCGCCCCTACCGACTACCATCTGTTCCACGCTCTCAAGCAAGAAATATGAAAGAAATATTTCGAAACGGATGAATACCTTAAAAATTGGATTCAGCATTGGTACGACTCCACTACTGCAGTCTTTCAAGCGAGAGAAATTATAAAAGTACCCAGTCTTTGGAGAAGTACAGTGGAACAGAATGGAGTTTATCTCTATTGATTTGACATTGTAGTTGTAAAGGAATAATTCTTTGAAAAAAATTAAAAGACTTTTTTTCCAACCTAATAGAAGCTGATATCGGATGTGTTGCTTTTGCAGATGGCAAAATCTACAGAAAATAACCACTGAAGCTGACCGTGTTAAAGTGCAAAACGCTATTTATCTTGTTAGGCAGTGGTCACGTAATTGTTGCTTCCTCGTTTTTGCCGAAAAGCTAAAGTGCAGCTTGGTACTAATAATCCCATGCATACATATCAAGGGTGCAGGAGCCGAGTTATCCTAGTGGTTAGCAGTGTAGTTTCATGCACAAACGGTCACAGGTTCGTCTCTCGGCTCCGGCACGCCATGCCTTGCAAAAATTGCAAAAATGGCAACGGTTCCAGCGTCAGGCCCAGGTTGACAGGCCGGCTGATGGAGAAACCTCGTCACAAAATCATGATCACAAGTCGCAACAGAATCAGTGTAAAGGCTAGGACGTCACCCGGAAGTGGCGCACAGAACCCCAGCCCGAGTTCTGTGGTCAGTATGCGAGGGCTACCGAGAGCCGAACGACCTCGGCTAAAGAAGCTAGTTCGACTGGGGACTCTGAATGTGGGAACGCTGACCGGAAGATCTAGGGAAGTGGCTGACCTGATGAAGCGCAGAAGGATACAAGTCCTGTGTCTGCAGGAAACGCGATGGAAAGGGGCGAAAGCCAGGGAGATCGGAGAAGGGGTCAAGCTGTACTACAACGGAGAGGACACCAAGAGGAACGGCGTAGGGATAGCTGTCGCGGAGTCCTTCAAGGATTCAGTAGTGGCTGAACACGAAGGAGGGTTACTGGACCATCGTGTCTGTCTACGCTCCGCAGACCGGATGCTCCGAGCACGACAAGGATGACTTCTACCTCTCGCTCGAGGAAGCCATAAGGTCCTTACCAAAAGGCGACTACCTCTCCTTAGCAGGGGACATGAACGGGCATGTGGGGAGTGGCAGAAGAGGAGTGGAAAGGGTTCATGGAGGTAAAGGGATCGGTCTGATAAACCCGGATGGAGAATGAATTCTGGATCTGGCTATCGCCCACGACCTGGCTGTCTGTAGCACCTTCTCCGCGAAGAGGGAGAGCCAGAAGGTGACCTATGCTAGCGGAGGAAGAAGGACGGAAGTCGACCACATCCTGGTTCGAAGGGCTGCCCTGAAAACAGTCCGGGATGTGAAGGTCATTCCGGGAGAAGACGTGGCATCACAGCATAGACCCTTGGTAGCCGACCCTGGCATACCACTACCTACCAGGCCCAAAGTGAGGACGGAACAAAGGATCTGATGGTGGAGAATGCGGGGTTCAGAGCGGAACGAGCTACGAAGGGCAGTGCTCGAAGCAGGCCTTTCAGATCCAGCTGGTCCCGTGAATGAGACCTGGAGGAGGGTAGCCCAAAGAATCCTGAGATGTGCCAAGGAAACCCTGGGAAAAACAAAGGGAGGAAGCAGAGGGGATAAATCGGCATGGTTCTGGAACGAAAAGGTGCAGGCTGCGGTAAAGAGGAAGAAGGAGGCCTACAAGCTGTGGCAGAAGACGAGGGCACCCGAGCATCTCACAGCCTACAGGAAACTGAAGAGGCTGGCAAAAACAGCTGTAGCGAAGGCAAAAAACGCGGAAATGGATGCCCTGTACGAGAAACTAGACGGGCCAGAGGGAGAGAAGTTTGCCATCCGCCTGGCCAAGGCGCGTCATTGAGCTAGCCTCGACATTCGAGTAGTGAAGTCTGTGAAGAGTGCCGACGGTAGGGTGTTACGGAAGCCGGTCGAGGTCAGAGAGAGATGGGAGGAGTACTTCAAGGAACTCCTGAACGAGGAATGCCCTCGTCGGGAGGCCGAGGAAGAACAACCAACGGAAGGACCCATCCCACCCTAGACGCAAGAAGAGGTTCGCAAGGCCATAGGGAAGATGAAACTCGGAAAGGCAGCAGGGCCTGACGGTGTGCCAGTAGAGGCTTGGAAGGTGCTTGGGGACTTCGAAATCAACTGGCTGACGCATTTCCTCAACAGAATCACGAAAGAAGGTAAGATGCCGGATGACTGGAGGAACAGCACCATAGTCCCGATCTTCAAGCAGAAGGGAGACGCTTCCAAATGCTCCAACTACCGAGGAATCAAACTGATCTCACACACGATGAAGATCTACGAACGACTGGTCGACTCAAGGCTGAGGGAGATGGTACCCATCTCCCAGGTGCAGTGGGGCTTCATGCCTGAGAGGTCCACTACAGACGCCATCTTCTTGCTCGTCAGGTGATGGAGAAATATCGGGAGAAACGAAAACCCTGCTACCTGGCATTCCTGAACCTGGAGAAGGCCTACGACAGGCTAGCTCGGGCCGTAATCTGGGATGCCCTTCGAGGGAGGGGTGTCCCGGAACGTCTGATCACGGTCATAAGGGACATGTACGAGTGCTCGAAAGCGGCGATACGAATGCCACACGGGGTGACAAGGAAGATGGATATCACAGTGGTGGTACACCAAGGGTCGGCTCTGAGCCCGTTCTTCTTTCTGCTGACGCTTGACTCTATAGTGAACGACCTTGAGGAAGGCCCTCTCAGAACGATCCTTTACGCGGACGACATCGCCCTAGTAGCCGACAACTAGGAGGAGCTGGAGGAGAAGGTGCAACTGTGGCAGAGAGCCCTCGCAGACAACGGCCTACGGCTAAACGTGAAGAACAAGGAGTTTATCAGCTCTGAGCAGTGCGCTGGATCGATCCTAGACTGCCAAGGGGAAACGATCGAGAAGGTGGAAGAATTCCGCTACCTCGGAAGTGACCCATCCGAGGAAGGAAGTGTGGACCAGGCGGTCAGGGGGCGGATAAACGCAGCCTGGCTCAAGTGGAGGGAGTCCACAGGGATCCTCTGCAACCGTAGATGCTCCAGGACGCTCAAAGGCAAGCTCTATAGAACAGTTGTGAGAACTGCCCTCCTCTACGGCAGTGAATGCTGGGCCCTGGGTAAGGCGCAGGAGCGGCAACAGCACGCGGCGGAGATGAGGATGCTGAGGTGGGCATGTGGATGGACCCGTCAGGACAGGGTGCGAAACGAGGATGTTAGGGCAGTGATGAAGACAGACCCGATCCAGCTGAAGATGAGAGAGCAGCGCCTAAGGTGGTATGGACACGTCCTCAGAAGACAAGAGGATCACCTCATCAGGTTGGCCCTAGATTTCGAGGCACCCGGAAAGCGTCCGAGAGGAGCCTCAAGGAAAAGATGGAATGACGTCTTCGAGAGATCTCGCCGAAGTCGGCACCACGGCAGATGACGCCCTTGATAGGATGAGGTGGCGACAGATCACAAGAACAGCGAACCCTACGACTGCGCGGGACTAAACGCTAAGGAGAAGAAGTAGACATATCAAGGGTGCATATTTAACGGTTAACGATTTAACGAATTTAACGAATTAACGGCATTTTTCGGTAAAATCTGGCTTAACGAATTAACGGAATTTTTTTTGGAATTTAACGGAATTTTTAACGGACTTTTCTCACAGTGAGTTTACCACATTTACCCTCAGTATTCTCTAACGTAGCAGATCCTGCCCTCCCGATTAGGATTGTTCCTGGAAACTATTGAAATAAGCAAGAGTATTTTGATGTTTTTATCAATTCAATTCGTTTTGAATTTTTAGAAATAGTACATTTTGGGGGCTAGTGTAGCGCAGTCGGAGGAGGTGCTGGCTGTCGCGTGCACCCTATACCAGGTTGCTGGTCCTTCTTCGGAATTTCCCGCCCAGGCCAACCAAGCCTTCGATCCCTCTGGGGTCGATGAATTGGTTACGAACTTGCCTGGGAAGGATAGAGCGCTGATTTCTTCATCGCCTAGCCACCGCAAGCCATTGTCTCCAGAGTATCCCGCAGAAGTAGAATGAGCGGCGTATCCCAGAAGGGATTGAGTATCGCCATCCTTTATCCCTATTCTTTAATGTACTTTGGAGCTAAAAATTTCTTCGCCGAGTCCCAAGCAGGTCAACGAATTCACGAAGATACTGGTCTAACCTCGTAAGGTATGCCTATTCTCACCTGGCGCTGCTCATCTGAAAATACTTTTGTCCATCTGGAGCAGTCGAGACGGAGCGAATGCTTTCGGCCGCTGGACGTATTCGACGTATTTTAAGCTATTTTACAAAATCGCTAACAACAAAAACTTGGAAAGCTACCTTTCCTGAACGCTCACACGAAGACGGCGTGTCACACCTTCTCGGCAGTGTGGGACCGTGTGGCACGACGTCGTATCACTGTCCCGACGTTGCAAAGATATGATTGGTCCCACGCACCAGGCACTCGAAAATTGCGCGTTCGTCAACGTGTTAACAATCCACTGAAGGGGCTTTTACTGCATTTTGATTAATTCTTTCTGTATTTAATGGACTGGCGCCTGCACGGAGATTGCACATGTTCGTAGAACAGTCTAACAAAAGAACTAGGAAAGGGTGGAACTCCGGGTACCTGCCTGATCGCACATTTCAGGATGCCTTACCGATGATCATCTTGCCTTTAATGGTAATTCCATAATTGTTCTTATCCTATACCCTGATAATTTGTTGCTGAAGGCTTGCTTATTTTTCTGTGTTTGTTGATGTTGATCTGTTTATTTAACATTGCAGTGTTACACTCCATTCCTTGAACGTTAGCTGTTGAAGTTGAAACGTATAAGGTTTTCCATATTTTTTTCAGTTGAAATAATGGTTTGCAGCAAAATGTATTTTTTAACGAAATTTAACGATTTACCGGAAATTTAATGAAAATTTTTCGTTAAAAAATTTCGTTAAGTTATTTTAACGCCCGGAATTTCGCGTGCACCCCTGATACATATGACGTTGGTCATTCAGCGGTGTGCTGCTCCAGGCCTACAAATCATACGTCAGACCATTGCCTGAATACGGATCGGCTACTTTCAACCCACACAAATATAAAGTAATTCAAAAACTTAAGAAAAATCAGATCGGTTCCACCAGGAAACTATGATCTCTGAGGATAGTGGGTTTGCTCTACCACTATATCCCAACTGCCAACGAAAGGAATCTAAACTTTGGTCTCCGACCGCTGGTTTGGAGAAGCAAAAAGTTCCACCTCCCTCTGTTATACAATGCAGGTTGCACTTTTTTATCAACCGGGTACTTCTAATCGACCTAACATTCTAAGGAGCAATTCCAGAGAGTCCTAATGTATTCAAAAAAGTAGTAGACAAAACACTGGAACCACGACGGTAATCTTGTTTCCCCTGTTCTCCTTCACTTCACCTTTCTACATCTTTCTACTTCCCTGTTTTACACTTTTTATTAGGCTTTGTCCTAAATTGTAATTTTCATGTCCACGTTCAT
Organism: Heligmosomoides polygyrus polygyrus; assembly: GCA_947396885.1. Taxonomy (NCBI): domain Eukaryota; kingdom Metazoa; phylum Nematoda; class Chromadorea; order Rhabditida; family Heligmosomidae; genus Heligmosomoides; species Heligmosomoides polygyrus. The sequence continues at coordinate 63,711,850 of OX377206.1, read as the reverse complement.
TTCCTTGTATGTGGAGTTGCACAGGCCGCAATTTCATTGTTACTCGATTCTAGATTTATGAGTTGTCTTACATTGTGTGCTCATGTATAATAATAAACAAACAAATAGAACTGACGGTTCCTCAGAAGAAAATGCTCTATAACTAAGTGACCTTCTGCCAAACTGAACGTTACCAGAATCTATCGGATGTTCCTTGAAGAGGAAATCGTTTGGTATTAGCTAGCGTTCCAACAAATGAATTTGAAGAAGTTATAACAATGCGCCTTACAACGGATTAATCCATCGCAAAACGTTTTTTTTTCAAGGATTTATGCGGTGTTGTAGCCTGCGTAAGAGTCTTGATCACTCTACAGAGGAATTCAATTTGCATGTCAAGCCGTTCTCACATTAGCACACTTGCCTTAGCACCACGCTTTCGAAAGCAGAAAGCAACCGTAAAAGGGTAATGAACAACTACTGTACTTCTGCCCTCTGCACAATTTCGAAGAAGTGAATAAACAGGGCAAAACAATAAAAGTTCGTGAGTTGTCTTTTCTGTTCCATCTTCCACTCCCAAAGGAAGGAACACGAAACGTGGAGCGGAAGGCCTCAAAATGGCTGAAAACTGGAATTTTGGATCACTGGGACGAAAATACCGCACATCCCTGATTTTATCCGTCAGAACGAGTTCGCGTCACTATGCGAAGACTCACTGACACACGAACCTTGAGCTTTACGATGCGGCAAAACTGGTGCTAAAAAGTGAACGCATTCCACTCAAAAGCGAAGGATATGGACAGAGTCTCACCTGGCGCAAAAGCTTCGATCACATCCAGGTGTATTCGGATACATACAGGGCATTCAACTCTGTTGTGACTTTCGTCGCGACTCTTCAAGGTATCAGAGTCTCTGCGCCCTCTTGGTCCCGCCGCACACGCCTGTCGAATACGCAGTCTCGATTCGCTGCGACGAAGAATGAACGCGCGCGAGCTTCAGTCTTCGTCTGTCGCCGCCGCCCCGGACGGTCGTGTCCGGTCGTCCTCTCTTCGTCGTCTCGCTGGACGTCGCCGAATCCGGAGTGTGCCGATGCCATCGCAGTTCCAAGGAGCGCAGAGCCGAGCTGGAGGAGGATCTACCCTGGCATGGACGCCAGGAGGAGGTAACCGCAGGTGCGAGGCGAGTAGCACCGCCTCGTGGTCACACGCCCCAGCAGGACCTCGCCGGACCCTAGCGGCTGCTGACGGGGATTCCCCTAGTAAGGAGGGCAGGTTGCATGACTCGTAGGTGTGTATGCTCTTAAGAAGTAGTCTTGTGTAGCTAGTAAATCTGTGCACCTATCTGATTCTGCGGGAGTTGCGAAGACACCGGTTGAGTCCAACATCATTTATTGATCGCAGTACAGTGGAAGTGTGGGAAGACGCAGAGACGCGGGGGAAGTTGGCACAGAGTCGTAGACCGGTCAGGGAGCTAATGGTCATCGCAGCGTCGCCGCCATGGCCCGGCAGGGGCAGTAGGGCCTACGTAATTGGGATCCGCATGGCTGGAAAGCGAAGAGCATTAGCGTGCCGTAAGACCCCGCCGATCTGCCACACACGTGGCCTCGGGTCTGGACCACCGTTACCGATGCCGATGGCGGCCAGCCCGGGCACGACAAACTCCGCATGTGCTCGATTCGATTAGAACATTTTAGTCTGTTGTGCTTTTTGTAATTCCGTGTTTCCGTTTTTATCGTCACCTTCGAAGAAATAGAGAGGTGACAATTTGTGTGTCGAGTACGCAAACGGAGAGCCATTGTCTGAAGTGACAATCCTTTCAGGATCTGGACAAAAGAGAGGAAAGCACATGCACGGAATCCATGGACCACCATCGGAGCCTCCCCGGAACTGTCTCACTGCACCGAAGCTCCTTCAGTTTTAAAGCGTGTCACTTCATTGCTTCCTTTCCGCTTTGTCAAGGTGACTGTCCAGGCCAACGTGCCACCTGTTTTTCTGAGTTCGACAAATACACTTAACCGCGTGTTATGAATGTTTGAGCAAAACTCAACATTAAGCGAACTCAACACAACCGTAATTCCACCAGCGGCAAATATTTTCGAGTAAAGGGTTAGCGTAGCCCTAGTCAGCCGTCCGCGATCCCCGTTCTTTTTCGAAGGTTAGATGACACTGGCAATGTGTATAAATTATTGATTAAAAACGCTACGAAGTGCTATATATGAATGATTTAGAAAGAGGGGAAAGCATATACAAGTATATGAATGAACATAGATGAGTGCTCCTGCTTGATACATTTAGAACTACTCTAGGCGAAGAGCGGAGTCTGGCGCTCTGGTGAGCAATGATGAAGGTCTATCAGGGAGATGTAGATATAGGCTTGCATGTCACTTAAAACAGGAATAGATAGCCGAATACAAAGAGCATCGAGAATACCGTCATCGTAATGGCGTGCACCGCGATGAACGCTGCCGTCCAGTCCTGAAACTTAATCCGTATTATCTGTTTATTGTTCCTGCACAGATTCAACTAGGCAAACATTAGGCACTACTTTATTTACTGTTGCTATTTGCTTGGTGTCTTTTTGTAGGTATCCAATTGGCAAGGTGGAAAGGAGACGTCGTTAACTTTCGTTGGTGCGACTTCACGGCGCCTGCTCACGCAAAACTTCATGGATCCTTCGAGCCAAATCACAAGGAGCAAAAATCAGTTTCCTACTGCGAAGGAAAGCTATTTTCCCAAAAAAACCCTGATGATTTTACTCAATGACAAGTGATGCGATACACCTTGCGGCGTGCCTTGGACTACATAGCTCGTTTCGCAGAGTGATAGAGATAGAGATTTTGTACGATCTACACTTTCGCAGTGAGAACTAGTGCACCATGAAAAACATTCATAGAGTAGTGATGTTTTTGTTTCTGTGCCAGCGAGGTTGGTAGGTGGAAAACTTTATTCTAGGCCTAACGTTTCGACCGTTTCGTCGTCTTCAGAGGCCTAAAGATGGCTCGACGTTTTTAGTGATTTGAAGGCTACCCGACCAAACGTCCCCCCGCACTGCCATTTTGACCTAAAGTCAAGAACGGCGCGAAACTCAAGAAATGTTGAAGATGAACTCACACGACTTTCCACCACTGAGTATAGCAATCGCTACAACTCGATGTTAGCAGACCAGTAGCGAATGAGACTCACTGGAACCCCATTTCACTCCTGGTCGTTGAGCTCGCAGAGCGGTGCAAACGGGAGCAGATCATTTGTGATAGACAAGCACTCATTTCTGTTGTTCATACTAGGATTTCTGGTAGAAATCCAAAGCGCTTCGAGCGTTTGCGCGAAGAAATCTCGGTCTCGAACGCCAAAATCTTGCACTCGATATCAAAGTCATTACCGTTGTGAACTTCAACTCTGTGCTTGCCGAATGGTGTTAAAAGATTACCACGTCGTTTTCCAGCCAGGTGCTCTTTGATACGTATCCCAAGCGGTCTACTAGTCTCCCCAATATATGTGTTACCACAGTCACTACACCGAATCTGATAAATTACTCTACTTTTTGAGCAGTCGCCAGTTCTAGTGTGTGGGCAAATAACACAATTATCTGATATGCACTGCCTGTCGTAAAGTCTATTTCGCACAAGTTGCTTTTTGATGTTATTTAAGGGAATATTGACGAGAATAACATCATCTTGCAACTGTGCACGAGCAATACAACGTTGAATTGCTGCAGTAAGCTTATCAGAAATAAAGGGAAGGCATAGCGGAACTCTGCTTTGACGTGAGATGTTCTCAGCAGGTCTTCTGTGGCGTAAAATTGGTGTTGCGTAACCATTTTCCGCGGCTATTGTAGAAGCTACTCGTAGAGATTCCAGCCTTAGCAGTTCATCTGTACATACACCCGTCGCAGTCCTGAACATGTTTTTAACAACAGCTCGCTTTACTGCAGACGGATGCGCAGAAGAAGCGTGCAGCAGAATGTTCTTAGAGCTGCTTTTGCGGAACCATTTCACGCTAATTATGCCTTGTGATACTTTAACCTGTGTGTTGAGGCGGGGGAGCCAGCCGTCTCGCGGAACCTCTCTTGTGAGTTTAATGTACGACGATTGCTCATTCATTACACGGAAGCACTCATCCATTTCGGATTGCGTGGAGGTCATGATAAGGCAATCGTCTATATATCTACAGTATATTAATGGCAAGCGTGCCAGCACTGGTTCTTCTATTCTGCTCATGAAACATATAGCAAGCACTGGCGCTAAACGTTGTCCCATGGCTAGTCCCCTAATCTGAGCAAAGTAGGCTCCTGACCACATAAAGATGTTGCAACATAGACATTCCTTGATAAGAGTCAAGATGTGCACTTTACTAAGCCCAAAGGTGTTGATATTATTACCGTGTCTGTCAAGCATTTCGGATAAAGCTTGAAAGGCCTGGTCGTTTTGGACATTTGTGTAAAGCGAGGTGACATCAAAAGACTCTATCACGCAATTTTCTTCTGCTCTAGAAGTTCGAAGACGTTCAAGGAACTGCCTTGTGTTGGTCAGATGGGACGGAACCATGGGCAACAGCTGGCTCAAAATACAATTGAGAAACCACGATATTCGATCGGTTGGCCCTCCTACACAACTAATAATAGGTCTTATTTTATAAGTATCCGCTGACATTGACCGCATATCGCGAGAAGTTAGCTTGTGGGTTTTGACGAGACTATAGAAAACTGGACAAATGGGATTGTCAAGTTTAAGCCTGCTTAAAAACTTCTCATCGACACCTGCAGATCTGCCGACGTTTAGCCATGTATGGTTGAGTCGTCTGCATTGCGATGAGAACTCATTCGCAGACGCGCGTCGGTAAATAGAGCTGTCTTGCAGGTGAAGTTCTGTTATTTCCCGGTCTAACGACTGTGGAATGACTACGAATTCACCACCCTTATCACTAACTGAGATCCTTATTGTACCGTAGGATCTTAACTCGCGTAGCTCTTGAAACCCTTGCCACTGTTCAGGAGACAAGTTGTTGTTACGTAGCCGCCTATGTTGATTAAGCGCAGCTAGTACTCCTGATGACAGGATCCTGAGCTTGATATCAAGTTCAGGAATGGCAACAGGCTGTCTATAATTAGTGCGCGGAAACGGTATGACTGGAAGTGATCTCTGATTAGTGATAACGGTTTGTGGTCTGCTCTCGCGGCTGCATTTTTGATAAAGCAGGTCTTTGAGTCGGTGTAAATTACCCACAACATAACGGTATGTGATATGACTGATATTTCGAGCGGGCGAAAATGACGGCCCAAGGCTGAGAAGGGAAAGCGCGTGTGATGACAACTGAGTGCTACCAATCACCGTGACTCTCGCCGTTGCACCAATGTCTCTTCGAGACGGAATATTAGTAGGACGTGGGCTCGCCGTTGAGCTATACTTGCAGCATTACGAGAGTTCTCGCGACGCGAGCCTGACAGTCTGTCATATTTCATAGAGTAGTCAAAGTACGACTCAATGAAGTATTTCAGTGACGACCACTGCGCTTTCCACAGTTCTGGTGTGAGTCGAATTCGGAGACTAGCCTGCTGAGCAGAGTTGAACAGATTAACCGTTATCTGTTATTCGGTCCCCGGGTGTTTTGCATTATGTTTTGTTTTTCGTTATCCGGTGACTTCTGAGCCAGATAACGAACAACAAATTACCTGACGTTTTGTATTTGTACCTGGTGTTGTGGTCTGTGTGGAAGATCCTTCGCAATAATAGAAGAAATCGTGAGTATCAACGGAAGGCAATTGAATCCAGAAGAATTATGTGAAGCATTTCCTTATTTGGGAGCAGGAGGCATAGTTGGAGAGATGCTCAGCCTTCATCCCTCTAGGGTAGATAACCTTGAACCACACATCTACATATGAGACTCACTAAACACTGAAAGAAAAAACACTTCCTCGGCTTGTCATCACAAAGAAATGATGTACAGGCAAGGGAACTGCTATAAACTAGCACACAAACTGCTATCCTGCTGTTATTCCTCGCTCATAGACTTCGTAGCAATTCATCGACCATGACGAAGTCGGAGCTTCGGTTGGCTCGAGCGCAAACAAAAGTTGACGGTCAGAGAGAGCACAAGAAGCTCTTCTTTATACTGACGGGTACAGAAAATCCTTTAGGGCCTCGTTAATGTAGTGATCACACCACGCACTACATTACACACTTAAAAACAGTAATAAAATGGTTAGCTTGGCTTGTAATTTACCAGTGCCTGAATATTTGACCTGTTGTTTAAATTAGAACATTTTAAAGCCCGTTCTATTTTTTGTTGCTTGCAGGCGATCCGTTTTCTCGTTATCTGGCCATTTTTAGCGAAATTAAATTATATTTTACCCGGGTTTCATAATTTCGTTATCCGCTCATCCCTGCTGCCGAGGCCGAGTGGGGTAGATATGCGGTGTACCAAGAAAGTTTAGGTGCTACTTGAATAGCCGTAACATAGCTTGCAATTAGCCAGTTGAAACAATTCATGATGCATATGAATCATCTGTATCACTTATCGTCCCGTTGATCATCGACTTGCTCGAGCGGGCGTCAGCAGCGTTCCCATTCATCCCTGTCGCATGCAGAGTGCTCCAATGGAACCTTCTCGTTCGGGGGACACGAAGAGCGTCGTATCGGCCGTTCAGGGCTTTCACGAAAAAATCCGACCAACGCGTTGGTGGGCGTTCTGGTGTTCTCTTGATAGTTTCCGTGGAATCCAGTCGGTGACGGCTCTCGTCCAGCGGGTGTTCGCGAAGCGCATTACTTGGCTGGCCCATCTAATTTTCGAGGGACGTGTGCGACAGCGTCTCTGATCTTGTGACTTCGACGAAGTTTCGGACGTTCTTCGTCTTCTTCACTACTTCTTCGACTGTCTTGAAAGCTCCGCGAGCCGATCGTTTCCTCCTGCTTAGCTCCGGCGTTAGTCCTAGTTTATACTTGCGCCGCTACGCGGCACGGCACCACGATCACCATAGATATCGATTTTTCGCGCCGCCCGGTCGATATCCATCCCGTCCGTCGTGCCGCGCCGCGCAGCGGCCCAAGTGTAAACTAGGGCTTAAAGGCCCCCCAGACTTCTGCGGTGTTGCCGCTGCCCTATCCTTCGTCACAGGGCAGGGACGCAGAGCTCGCCGCCAGCGGCGAGCCCAGCTGTCGTGACGTTCGCCACGCTCCATCACGACTCTTCAAGGGCACACACGCTGGGAGGCACACTGGTCCCGCCGCACAGGGCATACGGTCGCGCGCACGCGCCGCGACGCACTATAAACGCCTTCCCGCGCGCACCCGGCACTCCATTGTCAGCGCAGTGTCCACATCATCAGGACTTCGACTCGACAGGCCGCGCAGGACTCCAGGACGACTAGGACAGGATGCGCAGTGTTGACTACAGAGGTAACCGCAGAGACCGACCGAGCCACGGCCCTCGCGCGAGCGCAGGCTCCAGGGTAGGAGCGAGGAAGGATCTGCGGCTTGCGCTAGGGGCTGACCCCTAGGTAAGCTGGCGGGGCTCAGCCTTGACTCGTAGGCTTTGTGTTCCATATTGATCTGTATTGCCTGTATGTTGGGTTGATATGAAGTATAATGTCTGATGCGCACTGTCATGTGACTTGAGAGCGGGGGAAGGTTTATTCTGAGCGCAGTGGCAATACTGCAGGTCGGCTGGTTCAATTGTATCACGCGAGTGATGTGAAGATGGGCGAGAGTCGCCGGGGGGCCAGCGCAGGTGCAGTCCGCGGAAAGATCCTAAATATAACATCCGCATTTGTATGAGGTGTGCTAAGTCAACAAAGGGGGCAACAAGGGCCTCACCCTTGCGTGGCAGGTTAGGTAAGAGCTAGCGCGCATAGGTAAGACCTCGACACCGGTTGTGCCTCACACGTGGCCTCGGGTTGAGGGCCGCATGAGTCTTACCACCGGTGCAGCGGACTCACCCGGGGCACGACATGGTGCGTCGGACCGATGTTGGGCATACGGAAACGGATGTTCGGCATTGGCGATCGAGCCTTGTAGCGCGCAGCCACTGATGGGAGCAATGGGGTCTAGGTGCGCATGGGAGTACTACAATTAGTACAGATCTGGTTCCAACGAGCCCCTGCGCAGTGACTGCGAAGGTAGTCACAACTAGGGTATTGCCTCTTCCCCTCCCGTGGCCTCCGTTTCTAACCTTAGGGGCTTCGAGTGGTACGGACTCTCCTTTGGGACAGGCTGAACGGCTTGAGCGCTGGGTCACATCGCCGGCAAGGGAAAATCGGGGAGGAAACCCTAGGCGGTAACCGTCATTGTTTACGCGCGGAAACTTCGAGCACGCCCAAGCGCTGGTCTGGGGGTCCCCTCGAGGCACATAAGGACTGCTACAGCAGCGGCTTGGCGACGTAGCTTTGCGATAAAGTGTCTTCGCCGAAGTTGCATTCCGGCCCCAACTGAGATGCTTAACCGCACGTAGTCTACAGACCGTTAGCGCTGCGAAAGCCTCGCGAATTTCACGTCTCCCTTCTTTTTGTACCCATATGTCATCACCTTGACCCACACTATTCAGCCAATGCTTAGGTCTTATGCGCTTGCCTGGTTTCTCGCTTCTCTCGTACCATCGGATCTTAGTACTTTGATACTGGCTCACCCGCTCGATAACCTCTGGCGCAGTTGTGTGTCGGCTACTGGCCAGGGCCGGCCACGACAACTGGATGATATGACACGTGTTGCTTTCAGATAAGTGTATTCTCGCAACTCACGTACAACGGTCTATCGACGCAATCACATCGGTCGCTGAACATGGGGAACAATTCCTCGAGTCTGCCGCGCAGCTACATGAGGTCACAAGTAAGATCCCACAGAATCTACTTGACCCCATCGATGTTTTGTTTGCGCAGCGCGAAAAACGTCAGCGCCTTTTGTCTCATTACGAGCAACTCGTTGCACATTCGAAACTTTTCGTAAAGCGATCCGCACAGTCAAGGATCGCCAGAATTCATTTTTTACATTTATTGGTTCATCCTCTACGCCGGAGGCAGACAAACAGACCTACGCAGCTCTTAACCGTGAGGCACAGGTCGGAGATACTCTAGCTAAGGCCGAGGACACCAATACTGTCATTTGCCTTCGCATTGCCAAAGCGTGCGTGATGCTCTCGGAGTACTTCGAGCAAGTACTCAATTTGTCTCCTAATACGTTAGTAGCAGCGCAAGGCACTGGTCAACAGTCCATTAATACTCCTGCATGCGGTAATGGGGCAGCGACATCGCCCGCACATCCAGTCGATAATAGCGCAAATAACATCAGTGTCGATGCGAATGTTAGCGACGCGCAGCTTCAGTTCCAGCCTACCATCCAGCTGGACAAACTTGCACTAGAACCGTTTACTGGCGACATTACCCAATTTCATCGTTTTTGGAGCGCTTACGAACTCGCGGTGCATAACAACAACAGCATCCATCAGGTCTATAAGTTTCTCTATCTCCAAAGGCTTCTAAAAGACGACGCGCAAATAGTTCTCCAGGATTTAGATCCGGAAGAGTGTAACTATCATCACCTGGCGCAAGCGTTGAAAAAGCGCTGCGATCGTCCGCACAAAACGCGGGCCACACACCATCAGTAGCTTAAGCAACTCGCACCAGCACGGCTCTCAGGGTCAGAGCTTAGGAGCACGTGGTTTAGAATTTCAGGCATCCTCCATGGACTCCGCAAATTCGAGGATTTCCTCAACGTGTTGCCAATCCTTGACCTAGTCAAGGGGAAGTTTCCGTCGGAGATTCAATCAAAGTTACACGATCTTGAGTTTCAGTTAGGAGAGGAGTTTGATATCGACGCAGTAATGCGTCACCTCGACAACATCATCGCCTCGCAAGAGCGATACGAGGACTCGACCACGTTGAGTGACAACTTCGCCGTGAACACCAACAGCCCGCAGAGGAAACGCACATCCAGGTCAGCTTCCTCAGAGTCATCATACGACCCTAATAAATGCTGCTTCTGTAATTCAAGTAGTCATCAGACGCGCAAATGCAGGGTTTCGATGCCAGTCTATGCTCGCAGGAAAATCGCTCGCTCATACGCGCTTTGCTTTAACTGCTTAACTGTAGGGCATCAGCAACGGGATTGTGAGCATAGTGGGTGCCGTCATTGTGACGCCAGCCACCATAAGCTTCTCTGCGAAAGAAGAGAACGGCGCGATAGAGAACCTTCACCGCGCAGCCGTTACAGCACGCGCAATGACAGGTATTCTCGATATCGCACTCACCGTTCGACATCTAGTGAACGACGTTCCTCACGGACACCGAGCAGAGACAATTCCCGTTCCAGGAGTTCCTCCTGGGAAGATGGGTATGCACACTTACGCGATAGGCGTCGACATAGCTATAACACTCATAGGCATCATAGGTCATATTCTCCGCGTAGGTATCGTTCACCATCGCCGCATGTTCGCTTCTGTTTACCATCTAGCAGACGCAGCGACAGCTACTATCACCGCTCTAGGTGCTATACACCACCTCGTAACTTTACGCGCGATTCCGATCAGGAATACCATCTCTTGCAGCATTGCTACGAAGCGCTTATAACACCTAGCAAGTATTCTTGCCCGCACGCAGCGTTAATGCTCGCAAAGGCTAAAGCACGTTCTTGCGACTCCGATGAGCTCGAAGACGTCATCCTATTACTCGACTCAGGAGCGCAGAACAGCTTTATAGCAACGCACGCAGTTACACGTGTAGGCCTACCAGTAGCCAATAAGCGGTCACGTACCTACATAGCGTTTGGAGGACAAAAGGTTTCAGAGGTTTCAGGCATTACGCAATTGACTCTTGTCGACTTGTTCGACGAGGAGTTGACTCTTCATCTCACGACTAAGGATATTCTCACGTTAGCGCAGAAACAACATCAGCTGTCAGAGGACGACAAGGCGCACATCAGGAAGCATGGCTATGACATGCCGATGTGCCACACCCACAAGGCGGTTTTACCGGACTTGCTCATTGGGATCGACAACTACTGGGACATCCTCATGCCAGAGGCACCAGTAGTCTTGCCTTCGGGCATGGTTCTGAGTCACACGAGGTTCAGAACAGTCGTTTCCGGATTACCGGTTTTTCGGGTTCGCCTCAACAAACATCAAGTTCCTATACGACAGTCATCGCCGCCGACGGAGAGGAACAAGAACAGTGGGTGCAGAGACTTTGGTCACTCGACTCACTAGGCATCACAGAAGACCATAACCCCAACGCAGATACCGAAGCGCAAGATCGGATTCTTGCCAACTTTATTAACACCTCGAAGCTAATTGATGGCTATCTCTACGTCCAGTTCCCATTGAAAGAAGCGCATCCGAAGCTGCAGGACAACAAGCAGCTTGCGTATTGTCGTCTCGTCAACCAATACAAAAAACTACGACAGTCGCCACAGGCTTGGAAGATCTACGTCAAGGTGATAGAAGATCACCTCAAAGCGGGATATATCGAAGAGGTCGATGAGCGCAAGTTCGATAACCATCGCGTTTGCTACATACCACACCAGGCCGTCTGTAAGGAGTCGTCGTCGACTACGAAGTTAAGGGGAGTGTTCGACGCCTCGTCTAAACAGCAAGGTGCTCCCAGTCTTAACGACTGCCTCTACCAAGGACCGACACTCCTTCCGGAGCTTGCCGCGATTCTTCTTCGCGCAAGACTCCATCGGTTCCTGCTTATCGCCGACGTCGAAAAAGCGTTTCATCAGATTCGCTTGCAGAAGTCTCAAAGAGATGCAACGCGCTTTCTGTGGGTGAAAGATCCAAATCGTCCGCCATCGTCGCAGAATCTTCGTATATTTCGGTTTACTGGAATACCTTTTGAGGTTAACGCATCGCCATTCATGCTCTCAGCATCCATTCAGTTGTATCTCCAACGCAATTCCACCGCGTTGGCAAGGGAAGTCGAAGCCTATACTTATGTCGATAATGGTCTTTTAGGCGCAGACGACCGCGCAGTAGCTATCCGCAAATATCGCGATGCGAAACTTCTTTTCAGGCTTATGCACATGAACTTGAGAGAGTTTCTCTGCAACTCAGAGACGGTCAACCACTCTATGGACAAGCGAGATCGCATTCTGGACGCTGCTCATGCGAAGCTATTAGGGATCAATTGGAACGCGCATAGAGACACGCTTAGTCTCCCGTTTAAGACTTTGCGAATTCAGATAACATCAAAACGTACAGCTCTACGCGCACTTGCGTCAACATACGACCCTCTTGGTCTGCTAACACCATTTCTCTCACCCCTCAAGGACTTCGTACAAGATCTATGGGCCAAAAATAGGGGTTAGGATGATCGCTTGGACCAAGTAGAATTAGATCAGTGGTCACAATTATGCGCAAGTCTCCAATACCCATTACCATCTATCCCTAGGCACGTTTTACCATCTAGCGCAACTTCATCCACTTTTGAGCTTTGCGTCTTTGGCGACGCATCAAAACGTTTGTATGCGTGTTGCGCGTACTTGGTTTGCCGTACACAAAGCGTAGTTACATCCAGGTTGGTAATGGCCAAATCACATCCCAACGAAGCCAAACCTATAACCATACCTCGCGCAGAGTTAATGGCAGCCTTAATTAGCGCACGTCTTGCTAAATACTTAGTCAAGCATTTGGGCATTAAGTTCGTAGCGGTTCACTTGTTTTCTGATTCTCTAATCACGCTACGCTGGATCCACCCCACAAAAACTTTTGAAACCTTTGCCCGTAATCGAATTCAGGCTATACGCACCATCATTTCGGCATTCGAGGATCAGGGCATTAGCACCAAGTGCCATTATGTACCATCAGAACTCAATCCAGCAGTGTGCGACTCGTGGCTTGTCCACGAGAGACGCAGCAGAGCACATTTGGTGGTCCGGTCCAGAAATTCTACTCATGCCGCATTCCGAATGGCCGCACAACGACATGGACTTCACCATCGTCCCGGACAACGACGCCGCAGAGGAAGAAACGGTGAACGTGAGTGTTGAGATTGAAACAGTGTTCCGGTCGACGGTTCCATTTGCAGTTACCAATAGGTACATTAAGTTAGTGCGTATTGTGGCACACATGCTCAGGTTTCTCCGAATTATCATGCTTGATCGGGTTTCATCCACATCGCAGGAACGGTTACTATCCAAGTTCCCACTACTAGGCAAAATTTCTTTATCTGGGTTATTCACGGTGCAAGACATTACTACCGCAGAAACCATAATCATCCTCGCGCATTATCGCGAGAGTGAGAACATCTTGCGGAGGACAAATCTCGACAGGCTTAATGCGAAAAAGAACAAAGACGGAGTAATCCGTTGTCCCACTCGTATAGGCCCGTACACACAGCACCTATCCTTTTGGTTTCATCCCACAGGTTAGCGTACATCATCATAGTCCATCAACATCTCGCGCAGTATCATTCCGGCGTTTACTCAACAGTAGCTAGCTTGCGTCAAACGTACTTTATACCATCTATACGGCGCACAGTATCTAAGGCACTTCGCACTTGCGTTAAGTGTAACAAGTTCAACGCATTTCCGTTTCGCTATCCTAGCATGCCGGACCTTCCGAAGGAACGCGTCACACGTTCGAGACCGTTCCAGACAGTCGGTTTGGATTATCTAGGTCCAATACCATTCAAAAGTGCGCATACTGTAGCTAGCAAGGCTTGGGTATGTCTAATCACCTGTTTGGCAACTCGCGCAGTACATTTAGAACTCGTTCTAAACAACACTGTTCAAGAATTTCTGTTGTCCTGTCGCAGGTTTTCAGCTCGCCGAGGAAGACCAGATCTCGTTTATAGCGATGATTCGACTACGTTTCACGCTGCAGAGAAGACCATCGCAGAAGTCATTTATGAACCTTCAGCATGGCGCACAGTTTCCAACTACGTCTCCAGTCGCAAGATCGTCTGGAAGTTTATAACACCTCTTTCGCCATGGAAAGGAGGTTTCTACGAACGCATGGTCGCGCTCTTCAAGTCAGCGTTCAAGAAGACCGTCGAGAGATCATTGCTGCAGCTGGTAGTTCTACAAACGGTCATCGTGGAGATCGAATCTGTCATCAACTCAAGACCATTAACTCCCTACAGGGAGTCGGACAGTTTGGCGCATGTACTGAAGCCAATTGACTTCGTCTCTCCAGCGGTAGACATCCAGCTACCACCACCGCAGCAACCAGAACTTCGGGACGCCTCGAACAAGCTCACCGCTTGGTACCGTCAATCCATCCGCGTTCTAGACTCGTTCTGGGATATTTGGCATCAGGACTATCTATCAGCACTTCGTGAGCGTCACCAACAAGGAGCTCGAGGACAACGATTCACGAACATCACTCCGCACGAAGGTCAAGTCGTGCTCATGACCGATGACAAGCTCTCTAGGGGGCAATGGCCACTCGCAGTCATCATGGAAATCCAGGCAGGAAGAGACGGCGCAGCTCGTTCTGCTAGTGTACGTACCAGTGCTGGCAGGGTACTTCAACGTTCTATCTCTCATGTGTACCCGCTTGAGATTTCAGAGCCTAAGGCATCAAAGCTAGTAGTCAATGTACCATCAGCTACTCAAGTTCCATCGCCAACTAGGTTCAACCAGCACGCGCAGCTAAAACTGCGCATAAGTTCATCACTACACCTAAGACCATCACGTAGTTACACCATCTCGCTGTCTTTCCTTGCCAATCGTTCATTACAGATTCAGTGTGTCGACGCGTAGCCTAGAGTTACGCAGGACTAGGTCCCGTCAAGAATACCCTGAGGTACCGTTGCACCCTCGCGTGCACTCGGGTCTCAGGTCGACGTCATTTATCACCATCACTACGTCTACAATGGTCGGTTATTACGGTTCATTGTCCGCAGTTGCATTTTTTACCATTTTTCATGCGCAGTCTCACATTTTATTCATTTTCCGCAGTGCTCGGGTATTAGTTTGTCACTTCCATGTGTGCTTGTCTACATTTCCGCGCAGCACCTTGCTTTCATCTGCTTGCCTCCTTGTTCATTCTCTCTTGTGTTAGTTTATCCCGCTCGCAGCTTCAAAAAGACGGCTGTGCAGTACCTTCACTTACGTTTTGGATGGCCCTCTTCAGTTTTCCCTTCTTCTCTAACTTCTTTTAGTACTTTCTCTAGTGTCTCTTGCCCCACTCTACACTTCTCCGTTCTCTCTCTCTTGTTGTTCATCTGCCTTCTTCTCTGTATCTCTGTAGGTCTAGTACTTTCTCTCTTTCTCTAGTTTAGGCTACGGTAGTGAGCCCGAAAGGGCATAGTATTTCATCATCTTAACCTTATTCTCATCATTTCTGTAGTTGTCCGACCCACTTCACTCCTCATTTACTCTCTCTACTGCACAGTAGACAGCCGCGCGCATTCGTAGTTTTTGCTGCTCCTTAGCGGTTTTTCTTTTAGCTCTTCTATCACTCTATTAGTACTCTAGTAGTTTCTCTCCTATAGTAGTGTAGTGTAGTTATCCTGGGCATTGTTCGAATCCGCAGAGTCGTTTTAACGCGCAGTAACGTACTTCTATTCTATCCTATCGTAGTTTAGTTTATTTTCCTTCTTAGTCTAGCAACCTCGCCGCGCAATGTCCATTTCCGCTATCATGAACACCATGCCGTATCATTATCCGAGTAGAGTTCCCATCTGGTTGTTCAGTGTGCACCATTTGCCTGTTGCAGGTAATAGCATTCGGTCTAACCGACCTACTCGTTCACTATGGCATTCCGACCAGTCCGCAGTACCACCACGAACACGCAGGACCAGACAACATCATCGACGTCGCGAGCCGACAACACGACTACGACGCAGCCTACCACCACGTCAGCGCAGCTGACTGCATCGCAGGAGTCACGTGAGTCTGGGGATCTTTTGTTCGCTCACTTCGCGCAGATACTCCAACGAGATCCGGAGATTGAAGCGCCGATCCTTAGGCAGCTAGTGGAGGAACTTAACTTGTTCCGGGAAGTTGCAGTTGAGCCGTATGTGGAAGTCTTTTCAGGTGCAGTAGATCCTAGTGTTGCGCAGCGCAGTCCCACAGTTATTGAGCGCATTAACGCTCTGGTCCGACGTCGCGATCACAAGGTCACCCTGGATCGCATGGACGACTTAGAGCTACAGTACGCCAGCGTTCCACCAGGCGAACGACAGCTTCTCGCACTCATGCAGAAGCTAACAATTGCGCTTAACTCAGAGTCGGTTTTTTCCATCGCGCATCTAGGGGCGCACGATTACGTGCAGATTGACGCCTACCTACGTTCAGACTTTTACCGCAGTATCCGATCCAACTTCACTCGGGAGATTTATCTTCCGCAATGGTTGGAGCGGACCGTACTAGGTACCCCATAAGCGCAGTTTACATCATTGTGCAAAGTACTAGGGGCATGCGTCATCACGCGCAACAACTCGTAGAGCTTCTTATGCGCATAGCCGACTCTCGTGAGCTACTGCCAGGAGCGATATTGTTCGAGCACATCATTACCATCACAACGCTCATTCGCAACGTAACATCTAGGCAAGCGGCAGTTCACGCGCAGCTATTTTCGCAGGCTTTCCGTGGTCACGATAGCCACGCCTAGCGGAGGTCTTTGCGAAGTATGACGTTTATTTCCAGGACATACACTAAGCGGATACATACGCAACAGCAGCGGTCGCAGAGGCTTACGATGTGCTCAATCGCCTCAATCACCAGCATATGGAGCAGCTCCAACAGCTCCACGATCAAGCGGTCTTCGTCACGACGGCAGAGGAGCGCAGGCCGGCAGCAACGCCGGTACAACAACCCGCAGATGCCCACATGAGCAGCACGCCATCGCTGCATGAGTCGTTTTTGCAGGAGTTTGTAGAGCAGCCGGGTCCTAGTCACAGGTTCAACCCGTGGGAGCAGGCCATCGCTCCAATTGCTCAGCACGCAGGGATGTTCACCCTCGCAGCAGTTATTTCAGGCTTCTAAGGCTCCTTTAAGGGCTCCGGTACCAGCTAGGCCTCCATCTAGGGCTGCTCACGTCAGGTCTCCATCTCCCGCATCCATCAGGTCGGCAACACCGCCTACGCTCAGGGAGTACGTGCAGCAACGTGAACCTCTCTACATCCCAACGCAGGAACCAACAACGGGCATTCCGCGGTGCTACTTCTGTCCGCAGAATCACTACTCTTCGGAGTGCGAAAGGGTCCCGAATCTCTCGCGCAGGCTCATGATTCAGGCGAATAGGAGCAGGTGCTTCAAGTGCGGGGAACTGCACGATGAGGCGCTCTGCACTAAGAAAGTCAAGTGTCGGGCCTGCAAGAGTACCAACCACTGCACACCCTTTTGTAAGCGCAATACGCACGTGATCGTCGATTTTCCAGAACACGAGTTCTACGACAGACTCGAAGCCGCGATGAGGCACGCCAAGGGCGTCAGGGGAATCAAGCTGAGGCGATCCGCAAACAACATGGACAACAAGAAGTGGTGGCCGTAGGTTTAGACTTCTACTAGTTCTTTCCTAAGTAGTCATTTCCTTCTCGCAGTGTAGTCCACTAGTTTCTTTTCTTTCCTCGCGTAGATTACTAGTTCATTCCCGCGCAGTTTCGTCTAACTCTATTTGTAGGTCTTCGACTTACCTCAAGCGCAGAAGCGACATCGCACTTACGTCTCGGCGTACAGTGCTCCCTTGGGGAAGCGGTTGGGAGACCGCATAGCCATTCTTTTGCTTGACCCTGGGTATTTTCTCGTGTTTCCACGTGCCTTGACTTTGTCCCTTGGGGTTTTCTTTCGACTAACATGGCGAGGCAAAACTCTCCCCCTCGCGCAAAACTGGCCCTCATCCAAAGCGCACAAAACGCGCTCGTAGGAAGAAATTTGCCCCGTTCGTTCTCGTTCGACGTCACCAACGCCTTCGACCACGCAACATCCTGTCGACTTCAACATCAACGTCAACCGCAGTTTCGTCCATCGATTCTACGAGTACGAGTTCGAGCCGCAGTTCCGATTACGATGCCGTCACGTCGCCGCCCAGGATCCACGTATGCTACTCATCATCATCTACTGATCACTCATTACTGAAGCTTACTCACATATATTTGTATTTGTATTTGTGTTTTGTTCTCCTTGTTCGTGCATCTTAACTCGTAGGTTCCCCATCACGTCATCGTCAACTACTCAACCTCTGAACCTCCGCTGTCAATGAGTTTGTCGCAGTGACGTCGCGACCTTTTTCAGGTAGTTTAGGCCAATTAGGAAGCTTCGTTAACTGTGTCTGTATGTTAGTAGGTAACGGGTCCCTTGCGCAATACCTCGCAGGAACGTCTTCGTTTTCGCCGCCCCCAGTGTCATGACGTTCGCTACGCTCCATCACGACTCTTCAAGGGCACACACGCTGGGAGGCGCACTGGTCCCGCCGCGCAGGGCATACGGTCGCGCGCACGCGCCGCGACGCACTATAAACGCCTTCCCGCGTGCACCCGGCAGTCTCCGGCTTCGTCGTCGCTCCGAGCGGTCGGTCCGCTCTCCGCTCCGGCACTCCATCGTCAGCGCAGTGTCCACATCATCAGGACTTCGACTCGACAGGCCGCGCAGGGCTCCAGGACGGCCAGGACAGGACGCACAGTGTCGACTACAGAGGTAACCGCAGAGACCGACCGAGCCCCCGCCCTCGTGAGCGCAGGCTCCAGGGTAGGAGCGAGGAAGGATCTGCGGCTTGCGCTTGGGGCTGACCCGTAGGTAAGCTGGCGGGGCTCAGCCTTGACTCGTAGGCTTTGTGTTCCATATTGATCTGTATTGTCTGTATGTTGGGTTGATATGAAGTATAATGTCTGATGCGCACTGTCATGTGATAATGTCTGATGCGCACTGTCATGTGACTCGAGAGCGGGGGAAGGTTTATTCTGAGCGCAGTGGCAATACTGCAGAAGGTCGGCTGGTTCAATTGTATCACGCGAGTGATGTGAAGATGGGCAAGAGTCGCCGGGGGGCCAGCGCAGGTGCAGTCCGCGGAAAGATCCTAAATAACATCCGCATTGGTATGAGGTGTGCTAAGTCGGGGCAGCAAGGGCCTCACCCTTGCGTGGCAGGTTAGGTAAGAGCTAGCGCGCATAGGTAAGACCTCGACACCGGTTGTGCCTCACACGTGGCCTCGGGTTGAGGGCCGCATGAGTCTTACCACCGGTGCAGCGGACTCACCCGGGGCACGACACAGCGGTGCCGCTGGAGCGGCACCGCCGAGTATGATTTGAATCATACGAGACGGCTCCACTCCAGCGGCGCCGGGAGAGTCTGTCTGCGTTCTGCCCTTTCGCCCAGTTGGTCCCGACTAGGAAGACTACAGTACCTCGCCGTCGCCGCTGAGCTGCGTGACTCATCGATTTCGCCGTCCGCCGCTGGCCGCAGAAGTCTGGGGGCCTTTAGGCCGTTGGCATGCTAACCTCGCGACCTAGTTACACGTAGCTGGAACACTCAGAGAAGTTCGTTACTTTGAGTGAGAATGGGGAATATGAAACTTGTCCGTTCCTCATGAACATCGTCTTCGTAAGATTCAGCTGCAGTCCAACGCTCCCATATACGCGATCGAATTCGGCATCCGTTCCGCCAGGCTAATGCCCGAAATCAGCCCGCGCGGTACCACGCGACAGAAAAACCGCGGGCCGAAGTCTGCCAATGGGTCGTCAATGGGTTATACAAGTTCTCCAGCTCCACGTAGAAGGCTTCAACCTCCTCATCGTCGTAGTCGGATGTTGGGGCATACGCGACAAACACAGTCAAATCTGGCACGGAGCCACATCGCTTTAGTCGCAGACGTCCGATTCGGGTTGTCAGAGGCTCGGCCCTGAGATACAAGTCAGAGATAATGTAGGACTCACAAGGAGAGCCTCCGGAGTGGCGGTGAGCTTTTAAATACTAAAAGATTAATCGTGTACAAATTGAATCCTGCGATCACGCAAGCCCATAATAATAACGATCTGATATGTGCAAAGACACCGGCGGCACCGGGGACCGAACCATTAAACCCGCTCGGTGCACCCGAGAGGCGACCCTGTTAATACGCCAACTGACCACAGCAGGTTGTGGCGGCAGTAAGGCATCATGAACATCGCGCTCAAGCGTCCAGACGGTTTTTTTTCGACCACAGAAGAACATTCCGAAAAAAGTAACTGTGGTTTTGGACTCCACACACGGACCCTCATCCTGTAAAAATTGCATCGCCAAAGCTCACCGCCACTCGGGTAGCTCTCCTTGTCAAAGACGCAGGCTTCATCGTTGGTATCTCTACCACCTACATCCGTGGGTTCATCGTTGATGAATCCGGCCCCTGTTGTGAAGCACTTTCGTCGGCCAGAATACTCACTTGTTCCACACCGAAATCACCGATCAGGAAATCGATAATATCGGCCAATATTGGACTTTTGATCGAAACCTCCCACCTGTTGTGAAGGCCTTCCATCGACAATCACAATCAGTTGACTCCCACCCTGATCGGTTAAATTTGAGAAAAAAATCAATCATATCGATCGATATTGACTGCCTCCCTGCCATGAAGGCCTTCCGTAGACGATCATCTGAGTTCACAGGCACGCTGTGCGACGTGTTCGAAACGTCTTCTGAATCCCCATACACCTTTGACGACGTCTTCCGCACTTCTTCAGAACACCCAGGCAGGTAGAAGAGGTCTGGGTATTTTATTCTATTTTATGACTAAATTTTCACTTATTTTCCCCTGTCCTCCTAGATTTTCCCCTATTTTATAACTAATTTATAATTCATTTTTGCGCGGTTCCGATCGATAGCTCTTAGCGGATTATTATACAGTTGGATTATTAGTGTTTGATAACCAACCATAAATGAATACAAATACGAAAGGGAGAATGAAAATGCATCTCGCTCCAGAAATCACACATACACGCAAAGAAATTTAAGTCTGAGTATTGAACTCTAAAACGTGGCACACAGATTAAAATTGAATATGTCTGATATGAGTGCATGCTTATCCAGTGTCATGGTCTACGATTTATGGCCGAGAACGCTGTAAATCGTAGTTATGCGAACTCCTAATGAATAGTCGGGCTTTTTCGAAGTAAATAATTCAGCGTAGTTTCCTTTCAGATTCCTCGCGGTCGATCGCAAAACAAATATTGGAATCGTGTAGTTCTTTCACGGGCTTTAGTGTGTTTAACATGCTAACGCTTCGTGCGACAAGGAGGTTTACAAGTGGTAGGTTCGTCCATCTTAGGAAGCACATGAACATTCACCTACTTCAGAACTTGTCCAGTGCGATTATGTGGAATGATACAGCGTGCCACTTTTTGACGAAAAATTCCTAATTACCTGGATTACGACATG
The DNA here is from genome assembly GCA_947396885.1 of Heligmosomoides polygyrus polygyrus. Lineage (NCBI taxonomy): Eukaryota > Metazoa > Nematoda > Chromadorea > Rhabditida > Heligmosomidae > Heligmosomoides > Heligmosomoides polygyrus. The sequence continues at coordinate 63,690,600 of OX377206.1, read as the reverse complement.
CAATATGTAGCAGCGTTACAAAGTGATCTCCGATCCCCCCCCCCTCTATAAACACTTAATGAAGTGTGGCGTTTTCTTAATCCTTCATGTTCAGCTTCGGAATGAAAATGGGCCTTTCTTTTCGCCCAACCGTTACGACCCATGTTTGTTTGATCACAGCGCAGAAATATCGTCAGGCGTCTATGTGCGCCTGTGATAGCTAGAATGGTCCGAGATTTCTGAATGGATTTCGGAGATCAATACGCGTTTTCTTGATAGGATCACCGATTTGGTCATTTGTTATGATAAAAGTCACACTCACCTTCTGATAATTTCCACCCGGTGAACCCTTTTCGATTTCCACATCTTCTTCGGCGGCATGCGTTTGGAATGTACAAAGGAACCGATTCACAAACGAGGAGAGCCTTAATTGAACAATCTCAATGTCTCGTTTCTGCTCAACAACGGTAAAGTTTGCAACAATGCTTGTATGTATTAGCTGCTTACTGAACAAGTTGTCCCCACGGCGGTAGGTCTCGCCTTATTTGCGTGCAGGCCCAGAGGAAGATAGAAGCGGCGATCGAGAATCCATTCATCACCACAGAAAACTCCAGGAATTGTACTGAAATACAGATTTCTTTTTGCGTTAGTTTGTCTCCGACAAGCCCTTGCAATAGGATTATCAATCACTCACGAAGCTTTGGTGTAGCAGCGGCGCTTCCGAGGTGCGGGGATATCCGGTTCGCAAACAAAAGGAGTGTGAGAAATTGTAGTGCCAGGATGAAGAATTTTGTGTAAATCTGAAGTTAAAATGCAGTTCACTCCGCGATTACGATCTTAACGATCGATTTATCGTACCTGTACTTTGATCACGCCAAGGAAAGGTGTGAGTAGGAATAGTAGTGCACATACCATTAGTGGTACGGTGAGCTCTATCCGAACTGACGATGAAGCTCTTTGTAAGTTTAGGCAGAAGCCAAGCTGAAATTAAGTGCACCAGGTTATGTATTGGTGACGTTCACAAAAATGAGCAGTAATAGTACTTGGGCAACTTGAGCAGGGTCTTCGAGTGTTTGTGGTACCGTTCCGGACACCTTCCATCCATAGTCGCGGAAATACTTCGGGTCTGTGAAAATGGGAAGACCAGACGCATCGAATTCAATAATATCCTGAAAGGCGCAGAATAGTATCCTGAAAAATCCTGAAGCCAAACGTTTTCCGTTTTTCCGTCCCTTGATTTGAATTCAAACGCATGTAAATGGGCTCCAGAGCAAAGGTGCTGTCTAAAGTTCGCAAAGTGCAAATACAGGGAGCATAAAATGCACTGCTACTGCTAAAGCACGCGCTAAACGTAAGCGTTAGAGATGATAACACATTATAAAATTTAACAATTTTATATACAAAATGTCAACAATGATCTAGCGAACAGAATAGCATCACTTATTTTATATGGGCTTCTTTGCTGCGAACGCAGGGCATCGACGTTTCGCCGCAAGTACTCCACGTGGATTTCGTTCCATGCTTTGACCAGATCATCCTTCACTGACTTCATACTTTTGTGGGAAGTAGCGCAAGCCTTGTTCTCCAAAACCTCCCATATAGAGTAATTCACCGGATTCAAATCCAGTCTCTACAAAGGTCATTCCTCTGCCGAAGTGAACTCCTTGAAGTTGGCGCGGCACTATTCCTGAACAATCCACGACTCTGCGCAGGAGTCTAACCCTGCTGGAAGACATACGGCTTACTCTCGAAGTGGGATGCAAGCCAAGGAGCCAGTTGCTTCTTTAGGGCATCAATACAGATACTTCTACTGATTTATCTTCACTTCCCACGGATCTCCCTCGATAGAGAGCCTTTGGGCTCTCTTGTTAAGAGGGATCTCGGGCCGCTTGTCGCAGGGCCACGTGGCACGTCCCTGGGTGGTGGATAGGGGAATTAAACGCGAACCAAATGCGACCGTGTACTGCCCACAGACGCAGGTGGGATGCAGGGGATCGACTCATTGCTCCTGCTGTGTCGGGTCGACGCGTTCCTTGTGCGTGGAAGCGGCATGTTCATGCACAGTAGGCATGGATGTGTTCGCGCCTGCGCGGATTGTATCTGTGTCGGACCGGCCAAAAGCTTGCACTCGGTAGACTGGGAGTACATGTAAGGCGACTCGAGGCCGCCTTAAGTCTTGCCCCGTCCCTTCGGGCAGTCTGGCTGGCTGCCCGGAGTTCTTCGCCCGCACGACAGAGCCCGACTAGCTACCCGTGCAGTCAAAAACAGCAGCACTAAAGGGCCTCATTCCCCTGACCCCGAAAGAGCCCCCATTTCTGCAGCGATTGGAAGGACGAGTACCGAGAGGTTGCTAAAATCTCAAGGCCTAACCAGGCTGAGCAAATTGAGAGCGGCTAGGATCATGATCTGTACTTACAACGCCCACACGCTCGCATCGGAAGCATCCGTCGAGGACCTGATGATGCAAGCCAGGAAGATCAAGTACGACGTCATCGGACTGACCGAGACGAGAAGACACCACCCCCCTACACGCCGCCAGAAGAACTGATCCTTGGAACATGCGACAGCAGGGGAGTAGGCGGCGTTGGTGTCCTCGTCAACACGCACTTGGCCATGAACATCGATTCGTACGAGTCTCTGACAAGCCGAATCGGACGTATGCGACTGAAGCGATGTGGTTCCGTGCCAGCTTTGACTGTGTTCGTCGCGTATGCCCCAACATCCGACTACGACGACGAAGAGGTCGAAGCCTTCTACGTGGAGCTGGAGAAGTTTTATAAGGAAGATCACACCTTCTACAAGGTGATCGTCGGCAACTTCAACGCCAAGATCGGACCGCGAGGGTCGCCGGAAGAACTTCGCATTGGAACCCACGGTTTGGAGTGAAACGAGCAAGGTGAAAGGCTATCTGAGAAGCCTCCCTCCCTACGATGGACCTGGGAATCCCCGGTGGCCAGTTCCACAACGAGATCCACCACATCATCTTCAATCGCAAGTATTGCCTGACCGACGTTTCAGTTGTCCCCAAGTTCTACACGGGATCGGACCACCGCCTCCTTCGCGCAAGGTTCCGCTTTTCGCGTCAAGGAGAGAAGGCCGCGAAGTTCAAGAGGAGGAGTTCCAGAACGACCATCAACTGGGACCTTTACACCTCTCTTGCCGGCCTTTGGGAAGATACCGTTATGTACAACATCAACGAGGAATGCGATCGCTTCGTGCACCATCTCCGCGATAGTGCTAAGGGAGCCGAGAGCTTGAAGACCACCAAGAGACGCCTATCTTCGGAAACTCTCGAGCTGATACGCCAGCGTGGAGCAGCACGAGCGTCAGGCAACTACCAACTGACGTCCGAGCTTGCGAAGCTATGCAGATCGGCGATAAAGGAAGATCTCAAGGAGAGAAGAGCCGAAGTGCTGGCTGAAGCTGCAGAGGCAGGTTTGAGCATCCGCTATGCCCGCCGGAACTTCGCCAGCTTCAAGACCAAGATGATCGCTCTCCGACGTCCTGACAGAACCGTCACCTCTTCCAGAAGGACCATGGAGAAGGTCATCCACGACTTCTACTCCTATCTCTTCGATAGCCACGTCCACCTGTCCCCACGCCATCCTCCACAGGATGGATATGTCGTTCCCTCTGTTCTCCTTTCCGAGATCCGACACATCATCTCATCGGTGAAGAAACGTACAGCACCCGGTCCCGAGAGGATCAGACCCGAACACCTGAAGAACCTCCCGCCAGCGCTCATCTACACCTTGGCGCCGTTCTTCACTCGCTACCTGTCGGAGTGCAAGGTTCCATCTCAGTGGAAGACCAGCAAGACCGTCTTGCTGTACAAGAAGGGAGACGTGCACGACATTGGCAACTATCGCCCGATCCGCCTGCTGTCCGTAGTCTACACGCTGTTCACTCGAGTCATCCTGAATGGGATCAGCAGAACGCTGGACGAAGGACAGCCATGCGAACAAGCAGGATTTCGGAGAGGATTCAGCAGGATCGACCACATACACACCATTACGATGCTCATCGAAGTGTCGCGAGAGTACAAGCTGCCGCTGTGCCTTACCTTCATCGACCTGAAGAAGGCATTCCACTCCGTCAAAACTGAAGCGGTCATCGACGCCCTGCTCACTCAGGGCGTTCCTAATCAGTACATCAGAGTCCATCGAGAGCTGTACAGTGGATTCACGACCAAGATCTCTCCATTCTACAGGGTGCGCCAAAATTATGGCGACAAGGTATTCAATTCGCCGAAAGAGAAAATGCGGTACTTTCGAGAAACCAACGATGAGATAATGTTTATCAGTCTATTGTAAACTATACGCAACATTGAGATTCGAAGATATCTCCATCGGCGTCGATACAGACTTTGAGGCGCTTCGGGAAAGCATCGACGTCGGCACGCAAGTAAGGGGCGTTGAGCTCATCCCACGCTTTCCTTCAAAGGATCCACGGGTCGGTGAGGTTTTCCGCAGGCTTTGGCTTCCAGAGATGGCCAGACCGTGTAATCCATCGGATTCAGATCCGGAGAGTTAGCTGGCCACTCGTGGAAGCCGATGAATTGCGGAAAGTTGCCTTTGCACCAGTTTTGCAGCATTCTTGCCCTGTGATCTGGAACTCCTTCCTGTTTGAAGGTCCAGGAGGGTGCACGTGAGTCTTCTTGTAGGCCTTAAGTCCCAGTTTACGGACGATTCTTCTCAACGACGTCTCCATGACCTCCATTTTTTCCGACAACCGGCGGACCGAGCGCGCCGGCTCCTTCCGAATCCATTCACTTACCTTCCTAACGTTGTCCGTAGTTGTCATAGATACGTGTCTTTCCCGTCCGGATCTATCATCCTCGGTTCCCAGGTCTTCTTAGCGTCTGATGGATCTGTTCATAATATTTTGATGAACTTCAAGACGGTGGTGAATGTAGCGCACCGAGAAGCCTTGACGGTAAAGCTCAATGATTTGAGAACACGAACGTTTTTTGGCACGAACGTTTCATTATCTTGAAAAACGACTTATTGTTATGTTTGACTGAGATAGACATAAGCTAATTGACTCAATAAAAACAATAAGAGCACGAAAAAAAGCAGACGCTCCGAATAAAAGGTCAAATTGTCTGCGTATGTGCTGTCGCCATAATTTTGGCGCACCCTGTACAACGACGTCGTCATCGACGTGAAGAGAAGGGTTCGGCAAGGGAATACCATATCCCCGAGGCTCTTCAGCGCCACCCTCGAAAACGACATGCGCGAACTAGATGGGATGACATGGGAGTGAAGGTCAACGGCCGGCAGCTGCACCATTTGCGCTTCGCTGACGACATCGTGCTCATAACACCGAGCATCAGCCAGGCGGAGCGAATGCTGGCCGACTTCGATCGTGTATGTGGGAACGTTGAACTGCAGCTCAATCTTACGAAGACGATGTTCAAGAGGAACGGACAAGTTTCTGATGTCCCATTCTCGCTCAACGGAACGAACATTTCCGAACTCGCTCCAGCTTGTGTATCTGGGTCGCGAAGTCAATATGGCCAACGACCTAGCGCCAGAGCTGAGCAGGAGGAAGCGGCTTGGGGAGCTTTCAAGAGCGTCGAAGAAGTCGCGAAGAAGACGAAGAACGTCCGACTCCGTGCCCACCTATTCGACTCCACTGTTCTTCCTGTCCTAACATACGCCTCAGAGACTTGGGCTATACGAAAGCAGGGTGAAAATGCGATCAACGTCGCGCAGCGTGAAATCGAGAGGACGATGCTCGGAGTGATACGACTCACGCAAGTGAGAGAAGGCTTCCCGAGTTCCGAGCTTCGCCGACATTCGAAGATCAGAGACGCTGTCGCGTGGGCCAAGTTGTCGAAAATTAGGTGGGCCGGCCACGTAATGCGCTTCGCAGAGACCCGCTGGACGAGAGCCGTCACCGACTGAATTCAGCGGATGTCAAGAGAACACCAGGACGCCCACCCGCGTTGGTCGGACTTCTTCGTGAAAACCCTGAACGACCGCTATGACGCTCTTCGTGTCCCTTGAGCGAGGAGGATTCATTGGAGCACTCTGGCACGCGACAGGGACGAATGGAGACGCTGTTGGCGCCCGCTCGAGCAAGTCGATGATCAACGGGACGACAGGTGATACAGGTGATCTTCACTTCTGTGTCCACGAAAACGAGAGGCGCTTGTGATGAATGCACAAACCACGATACTGACCGGATGCGCCTTGCTTGCAGCGAGCCCTCCGCCTGAATTAGCACTTTGGAGGTCCTTGGAGAGTATGTAACACTTTTACAAGTTGAGCTCACAAAAGTATCAAGTCACTGAAGGTCAAAGCATAGAACAAAATCGACGTGGACTACTTGCGGCTCGCCATCGATGCCTTTTCTCGTCGTCTTCGCCCCTGTATTCGCAGCGAAGGAGCCCTTATAAAATACAGGCGGTGCTATTCTGTTCGCTAGATTATTGTTGACATTTGGTACATAAACTTTTTGAATTTTACAATTTGTTCCCTGTATATCCCACATTGTGCTGGATGTTTGACCAGTAGGACATTACTAGCTCCACCACGTTGATGTTGCTGCAGTTTTCATCAAGTGTTTCACGCATGCAAATGAGAATCTCCATACATGAGCTTCAACGTACTGGGTTAGTTTGCGGCTCGAGAGAGAAGCAGCATTTATAGACGTCGTTCGGATAGTTCTCAAAGTCGGAGTCATCGCAGAATGATCGCAGTGAGAAGGCGAGCACGGCAGACACGTTGCCAGCCGACGTCGTCTCCACTCGTCGCATCTCGAAAGCGTCGCCGTTCTTCAAGTGGGTATCGTAGCTGCAACAGGAATGGGGCATATGAAAATCCTCCCTAACCCAACTAGACATGACTTTTTTCGTTTCCCACCAACAGCCTGTACACCAGAGGTATGAAGAATTCTTCGCAGACCGATACAGAACGGAAATCGAAGGGAGTCCAACTCACCAGTTAGGCCTGTTGGGTGAAGTAAAATATACCAGTTTCGAAAGACCGCGTACAAGACATACTTCTGCGTGACGAAAAGTGGAATCCAGACGTGGTTGAGGCTCTGTATCTGAAGCTTATCCATTTTCCACGTGTCACGACTCCACTGAAGTCTGTCGTCCATCCACGTCACCTCCATGTAGCCATGAATTGCAATGTCTTTAAGAAACTCGTTCTGAAATCTGGTGTGTTTGTTGGTTGACCAGATGGTGGTGATGAGTTAGGACAGGAAATAATTTTCTAGAAGGACGAGACAAACCAGCACTGAGGAAAACACCTACGCGCTCGGCGCAACTCGAACGATACTACTTCGACGTGGAGGAGATGACGTTTAATCCTTATCGCGTCACATAGTGTACTTGAGTTTTAAGGAAAATAAATAGCAAAAAAACACATTTTTCTACTATTTGGAGGGTAGAGATTCTTGCACTGGTATCCATTTTCGCCTGAGACCCTTCCCTGGTCAGCTTAATCGATTTCACAGAACCAATGAAACAAATAAAAAGCTCAACGATTAAGAGCTCAACGTAGAAGAAGAAGGCGCCGAATCGAGGAAATTCTATTCGGAAAATTTTGTAATTCTTGTCTTTCGATTGCCCCCACGGGCTTACTCATTGGCTTTGAAACGGCTGATGATTTCTGAGCTGGGTGTATGATGTTCTGTTTTCTCTGTACATCCAGGATTCAGTTCAGTTCGTGAAGCTTCGTCCGTTCGAGCTTCCAGAGTTTGCGTGAGCGTGAATGCGCATGCGACTCTTGCTAGAACTCCGAGTTGTGCCACCAGCGGCATTCCAACGTCACAGCGGCCATCTTTCCAATGAACGGCGTCAAAATCACTCACCAGGGAGTGACAGCGGATCTCACCGACGTCGCAGTCCATGCTGCATCTCTGGAAGGCTTGAGGCTTGAGACGCGAGCCAGATCAATACCGGGAAGTCTCACAGCACACGAAGAGAGAAACCGTCAGGGACCTCCGACTGTAGTAGAAATGACTCAAGCCTGCACACCTTGAAAGGAAAGGTTCCCGAGTCATGGTGAGCTTTTGCGATGCTAGATTTTGATAGAGCCCTGTGAGCGGAGTCCAGAACCGCAGTTAATCTTTGTTGAGCCCTTTTTTAAAGACCTGAAAAAGTGGTGTGGGAACGTGTGCGCAACACTCACCAACCCGTATGACATCCCCACGGAATGTGCCTCGCTGACGCAGTCCGTAGGAGTGCCGCCTCAGAGAAGCTCACCGGTGGGGCTTTGAGTTCGAGTCCACCTCCAGAATTTTTGCACAAATTAGTTTGCTGTTATTACGCTTTCTTATGATCACAGAATTCAATTATAGGCGATCAATGCTTACAGCAAACCAAGGCTGTCGATTTGTGCCTGCATATGCGTTTTTTTAACGAGGCGTATCTGCACCATATCATGTCTCTGGAGATAAAAAATCTTATGTCCTTCCTTTTAAGTCAGTAGCTGTGGGAAAAAACTATGAAGCAAGTACACACAAGCGTTTGTCACACCAGCAGCATCTTACAAAACCCATTGAGGAACAAACTTCTCCATCTTCGCGAAGGTCCTATTTGCATTATACTACCTTTGGAATCCGGTGGGAAGGTGGAAAGTAGTCGGCCCACAGCACGTTCGGGTGAGAACATTTTTAGTACACTCAAGTAAAGATATGGCTCGGGCCCATAATATTCAACCGTAACGTATGCGAATTTGTGTGCAGATACGACATGGTATGACATGGTAGTGGAGCAGATACGGATCGTTGAAAAATAGCACATATGTAGGCGCAAATAGACAGCACTGGTTTGCTAAAGCATTGATCGCCTATAATTGACTCCTGTGATCATGAGAAAGCGTAATAACAACAAACTAATATGTGCAAAAATAATCCCAGTACGCGAACTCGAACTCAAAAACCCTCTGGTGTGGTTCTATGAGGCGGCAACCCCACCGACTGCGCCACCGAGGAACATCTCGTGGGGTGTCATAGGGGTCGATGATTGTTGCGCACACGTCTTCACACCTCTTTTCCAGACCTTAAAAAAGCGTTCAGCAAAAACGAGTTCTGGACTCCGCTCACAGGCCCCTACATCCTGTCAAAATATTAGGTTATAACGAATTAAATGGCACTGGCTCGCGCCATTTTTTTGGCTCGTCTTTACGCGTTTGATCAAGAACAAACCATAACAAGTGGCACACCATTTAGAAGCGCAAACATTGCTCTACCGGAGAGTACCAAATTTTCTATGAAAAAGTGGGAAAACTTTAGAGTTTTATTGACTTTTTTGCAGATGGACAAAAGGGTAATCCGAGGCATTTACTTGTATGAATTCAAGCTGGGCACTACAGCTAAGGAGGTGGACGAGAAGATCAACGCCGCATTCGGTCAAGGATGTTCCACAATTTGGACGGCGTGTCGTTGGTATCAGAAGTTCCGGAATGGAGATGAGAGCTTGGAAGAACATGAAGGTCGTGGGAGGCATAGTGATGTTGATGAGGACAAGCTGAGAGATGTGGTAGAGGAGGATTCACACAAAGGTACCAGGGAGATAGCGAAGGTTCTTGGCGTCAGTCACAACACAGCTGCCCGGCATCTGAAGGAAATTGGAAAGACCAAAAAGCTGGAAAGATGGGTGCCTCACGAGCTGTCTGAGGAGCAAAGAAACCGACGATATGAGATCTCGTCCGCACTGCTTCTACGGAACGAAACGGACCCATTCCTTGATCACATCGTAACCTGTGACGAGAAATGGATAATGTACGACAACAGGCGACGATCGGCACAGTGGGTGGACAGCGATGAGAGCCCCACGGTTTTTGCGAAGCCGGAATTGCACCAAAAGAAAGTAATGGTGACAGTATGGTGGTGTTCGCTGGGAATTATTCACCACAGCTTCCTCCCTCCCGGTGAATCCATCACGGCAGAGAAGTACTGCATTGAAATTGATGAAATAATGAAAAAGTTGAAGGATATCCGGCCGGCCTTGGTAAACCGAGGGCGAGTTCTCCTTCTGCACGACAATGCTCGCCCCCATGTAGCACGAATGACGTTGTAGAAATTGAATGAGCCGAGCATTGAAACTCTACCACGTCCTCCGTTTTCTCCCGACCTCTCCCCAACAGACTACCATTTCTTCAAGCATCTTGGCGACTTCTTGGTAGGGAAAATATTCAAATACCAACAGGATGCCGAAAGTGCCTTCGAAGATTTCGTCAATTCCAGAACTTCTGATTTTTATGCTACTGGGATAAAAAAGCTTGTGTCACGTTGGCAAAGATGTGTAGAATCAGAAGGATTTTATTTCGATTAATAAACTTGCCCACAAACCGAGATATTAACTGCTTAAATTTACAGTGGTTCAGTGCCATTTATTTCGTTACAACCTAATACAGTACCGCGCATGTCTTTTGGTCAATTCCCGAAAAAGCCGCTTTTGAGCGTTCCAAAGCGGCTTTTTTAAATAACTTTCTTCAAAATCAAGCGCTTGTGAAAAGAAACATATATTTGAGCTCAGCAGGCCAAGCTCTATCTTCTGACGTATAAATCAATGGAGCTGAACAATGCATATAGGCCGGACATAATCAATCGATTGGGCGCGAGAGCCTTTAGAGTGACCGTTTCGGGAGTTTTATCGGAAATTCCCAGCCGTTCTGCTCAGAAATTGCCGTAGGACAGTCCAGCTCGCCTTTGGAGTGCGCCGTAAACAATGCATACAGAATCGATCCTATCAATCGAGTCGGCGCGACCACTCGCAGAGTGAGGACGAGTGGGCGCGAGAACTTATAGAGTGACCGTTTCGGGGGTTTTATCCAATTTTCCAGTCGTTCTACTTAGGAAATGCTTCTAGCCTGTCCAGCTTGCTTTTGGAGTGCGCCGTAAACAATGCTTATAGAACCGAACCTATCAATCGAGTCGGCGCGACCACTCGCAAATTGCACGCGCGAGTGTGTTCGGAGCGCAATAACTCTGTAGAGATCGAATCATTCCGACTGCGACTCGTGGATTTTGTAGGCAGTAGCAAGCCTTAGTAGTCCGCGAAAGTGCAGCGTTATAGCTTCTAAACAAGCGAAATTATAGCGGCGCGAAAATGCAGCTTTGCCGTGTGTGACACGATTTTTTCCGACTTCAGTCGACCCCTGCAGGAAGACGCGGCGTGCTAACGACATGCAAACGCGTACGCTAGCAGAACACTGAAGGCACTTTACGACGACATGCTCAACTCCTCAACTGCCTGAACTGCCTTGGCCTCATCTGCCAGTTTAGAGCGGCGTAGGATAGCGGTTAGAGTTTCTTGCGCTCTTACTCACCCAGATTTGAGCTCTCGATTCTCGCAATGGCACCGTTTTCTTTAGCACGAAAAGTTCTATCGAATGGTGTCACTCTCGACCAATTACAGAAAAATGGATTTTTCGACGATTTCCCATGGAGGACGTGGGCCGAGCCTGCGCGGACGATGACGTCGATATCTTACAATTGGGCAATGCTAGATACCATTCGGGCCAGCTTTTCATGCTGAATTGAATGGTGTTATTGCGAGTAAGGAAAACTGTAATCTGGGCGAGTAAGAGCGAGGAGAACATGGACCGTTGTTGTATTGCATTGCACGCGCGGCCGTGTTCTGAGCGCGATAACTCTGTCATGTGTGAACCTTTCCGGTTGCAGCTTGTGGCTTTTGTAGGCAGTAAAATGTTCTAATAGTGCGCCGAAACAGAGCAATGTAGCTTATGAATGTACTAAGATACGGCGCTGCGAAAATGCAGGTTAGCCTTGTGTGACACGATTTCTTCCAATTTCAGTCGACCCCCGCGGGAAGACGCGGAGAGATACCGGCATACAAAAGCATGAGCGAGTAGAACGCTTAAGGTACTTTACGATGACATGCTCATAAGTCCTCAGCTGCCTAAACCGCCTTAGCCCCAGCTGCCATTTTAGGGCCGTGGACTTAGCGCTGAGGTTTCCTGCGCCCTTACTCGCCCATATTTGAGTTCTCGACACTCGCAATAACACCATTAGTTTCAGCACAAAAAGCTCTATCGAATGGTGTCATTCTCGACCAATTCTGGAAAAAGCGATTTTTTGACAATTTCCCATCGAGGTCGTGGACCGAGCCTGCGCGGACGATGACGTCATAGAAAATTGATATTTTCGAAATTGGCATCTGGGGGTTATGTTGTGCGCTGATTGCGAATCCGACGTCCGTTTTTGAAAAATTCGCCGATTTCGTTAAGTTTTGGATTTTCTTCTGGATAACTGAGGGTGGTCGTGTCAGGGTCACCGATTTTGCTCAAACTTCATCTAAGGGCAAGGGTTATTCGGGGTGTCTAACACGATGAAGAAGTCCATTTGGCTGATTATGGGAAAAGACACCCACACTGATGACTGAGGGTGATGGGTGATCCCGACCCGACCACCCTCAAACGGCAGGTAACCTACCGAAATCGGCGAAATTTTCAAAAACGGACGTCGGATTCGTAATCAGCGCACAAAATAGCCACTGGATGATTTTGAACGAGAAAACTTGGCCAATTTCGAAAAAATCGATTTTCTATGACGTCATCGTCCGCGCAGGCTCGGCCCACGTCCTCGATGGGAAATTGTCAAAAAATCGCTTTTTCCAGAATTGGGCGAGAATGACACCATTCGATAGAGCTTTTCGTGCTGAAGCTAACGGTGTTATTGCGAGTGTCGAAAACTCAAATGTGGGTGAGTAAGAGCGCAAGAAACTCTAACCGCTATCCTACGCCGCTCTAAACTGGCAGATGAGGCCAAGGCAGTTCAGGCAGTTGAGGAGTTGAGCCATGTCGTCGTAAAGTGCCTTCAGTGTTCTGCTAGCATACGCGTTTGCATGCCGTTAGCACGCCGCGTTTTCCTGCAGGGGTCAACTGAAGTCGGAAAAAATCGTGTCACACACGGCAAACCTGCATTTTCGCGCCGCTATAATTTCGCTTGTTTAGAAGCTATAACGCTGCACTTCCGCGGACTACTAAGGATTGCTACTGCCTACAAAATCTACGAGCCGCAGTCGGAATGATTCGATCTCTACAGAGTTATTGCGCTCCGAACATACTCGCGCGTGCAATTTGCGAGTGGTTGCGCCTACTCGATTGATAGGTTCGATTCTGTATGCATTGTTTACGGCGCACTCAAAGGCAAGCTAGACAGGCTAGGAGCATTTCCTAAGTAGAACGACTGGGAATTTCGATAAAACTCCCGAAACGGTCACTCTACAGGCTCTTGCGCCCACTCGATTGATAGGTTCGATTCTATATGCATTGTTTACGGCGCACCCCAAAAGCAAGCTGGACAGGCTAGAAGCATTTCCTAAGTAGAACGGCTGGAAATTTCGATAAAACTTTTCAAACGGTCACTCTACAGGTTCTCACGCCCATTCGACCTCACTCTGCGAGTGGTCGCGCCCACTCGATTGATGTTCGATTCTATATGCATTGTTCACGGCGCACTCCAAAGGCAAGCTGGACAGTCTTAAGGCAAATTCTGAGTAGGGCGGCTGGGAATTTCAATAAATTCCCAAACTGTCACTCTACAGGCTCTCGCGCTCACTCGATTGATTATGTCCGGCCTATATGCATTGTTCATCTCTATTGATTTATATGTCAGAAGATAGAGCTTGGCCTGCTGAGCTCAAATATATGTTTCTTTTCACAAGCGCTTGATTTTGAAGAAAGTTATTTTAAAAAGCCGCTTTGGAACGCTCCAAAACGGCTTTTTCGGGATTTGACCAAAAGACATGCGCGGTACTGTAGCATCGCAAAAGCTCACCATGGGTTGGGAACCTTTCCTTGGTAGCAACAAATGCAAAGCACCAGCTTGCCCTTACTGCACCCGCAGTCATCACAAGTAGCTTTGCTATATACGAGGAAGATCACCAATCCCAGTTCGTCGACACCTCAAGACGGGACTGCCTATCACGACCATGTTGGCCCAGTCGATCAGTCAGCTCACTCACACCACTCGAACAGTAGACGGTCACGATTATCTATCCGATCGGATAGAAATCCTTCTCCTCTTGAAGCCTCCATGGCAAGTCTTCCACTCTCTCCATCCGAGGGTTGGGTTCAAAAAACCCATTTTTTGCTTCAGATTCAGTACAATCTCATCGTTACACTACATCTTCTCTGGAGACCAGCGATAGTGTGCTCGAAGAGCTTGGCAAACCAGGGTTTCAGAGTAGGTGTAATGCGAACCAGGCTTTCAGAATAGAGGTAATGTTCAAGTTGCAATTACTCCAAAGGCGTCATCGAAAACCTTCGCATGCAGATCAGCATCATCTGGTTGTGCGCCTTGACTTAATTTTTTTATTATTTCGAGGCCCTCAATCGCAATTTCAATTCAAAACCCGATCAACTGCTCACTGTCTTCCTATACAGTGAAAACACAGTTTTGTTTAAACCAACCTTCCTAGAACCATTGCTCTTACTACATTCGGCGGGTATCAACACACCGAAAAATCTTATGAGGGCAAAATTACATGCCTCGACCCAGTGAGGCTGAACCTCTAGATACGCACCTACGTAAAATACGGCTCTCAACATTACTCCACAATACAAAGCACATTCCCCAACAGGTTCGGCAAATGTCGATATCCTAACAGGGATGGATTACTAGAGTATAGTTGACATCAATCGCAATCTCCAGCTTCCATCGGGTCTAGTCCGATCATATACCACGATTGTTGCACAATTTGCTTTTCTGTTTATATTTCATAATCTCGTTCATGTTCCCATTTACCAGACTTGACATTATTAATTCAGCACAGTTCAGTGCTCTCTAGTGATTGTGTTATAGATGCATATGGATTCCTTCGTGTTCTCTACCTGTTTTCTATACACCGCATGGCACACTTATTTTGCTTTGCGACTAATTTGACTTCTCGACGTTGCACCAGTTCTGGTAAGTTAATTTCTTCCTTGTTTCTTTGAAGGACCTTACTGAGGAGGGGTTCTTTGAAGGACCTTACTGAGGAGGGGGAGGTCTTTACTCTTTTATGTCGCTCCATTTGTTTGCAACCGTTCAAGGATAGAAAAGAAACGGTTGCAGGCTTTTTTATTTTTAATACCTTTTCTAATCCTTTCCTGTTCATGTTTTTTTAATTAGTTGTGTTTCCGTGTTTATATGAGTTCTGGCCGGAATAAAATAAAAATCCATTTTATCACTTTCTCCTGAAAAACTTTGATGTATGGTACCTTTTTGGTTTTCTATTTCTTGAATGCCGATCCTCGTACTATTTGTCCTGTTTGACTCTTACACAGAGTTACTGTTATGAATTTTCAGTCAACGAAATTGCTCCAAATTCAAAGTATAAGCAAAAGAATACCAGCTCAAAATGTTGCATTGTAATCTGGTTGAATTTGATGCTAACTGGATGACGACTCAAGTAATTTGGTGGCACAGAGGCGATCGGATGCGGTACTCCTAACCTTAATGAGGTTATTGTAAAAAAATAGTGCGTAATACAGAAACAGTATGAACCACTGAGGTGATCAAAAGCATAGAATACCTCTTCATCTTCCTCGCGCTTTCACCGGCCAGAAAGTAGTAGAGACATTGCTCCAAAGAAGCAAACTCGTGCGCTCGAAGGCTTTCGAGGCCTAGAATTTCGCACTGATGTCATTTTTGAAAAAGCAGAAGATAAATTTATTGCCATATATATTATACATTTTCGTGTGGGTGCGGCGAAATAACGGAGTCAAAGTTCAATGGGTTCTTGCGCGAAAATGTTCTATCCTAGGAAAGAGTTTTTTAAGGTATTGAATTCATCGTATTGTGGCGTTCTAGTAGTATTTTTTTCGTGAGCTCGCATTGCTTAAATTGTATGCGTTTTTATGATTTCTAACGTTGTCTTGAAATTTTGGAGCTTCATCGCTGGGGAAACTATCAGTATGAAATTGTTCGTCTGCTCAGTGTGCCTCAACTGAACGCGTTCAAGCAGTTAAGCGGCTAGGTCATGAAGGTTATTGTCCACGAAAAGATAGAAAATGCATCGTCAAAGTTAGAAGAAACCGCGAGGTCATTAAATTGCGAGCCAACCGAAGTAGGGGGTCCGAAAAGGCGCTCGTGAAATCGGAATTGGTAATCGGCCAGCGCATCAGATTGCAGAAAAGAAGCTCAACCCCAAGCACTTCAAAACTGAGAAAACGTCAACTTCTGCCAGATGACAATAAGCGTGTAAGACTCCAACGAACACGTCAACTGCTGCAGCGATACACAACTCAAAATTGGAAGAAAAATTTCTTCAAGGGTGAAAAGTTATTAACTGTGCAACAAGCGCACAATATCCAAAAGGTCAAAATCTGGCCAGCAGGGATCCATGGTCTTTTGGTATCGTTTTTCTCTGCCAAAACACACCAGTCGGAAATGGTACGGGCGTAGCTTACACCAACGGCAAAATACCCCTAGTTTTCGTGGATCATGTGGTCAAATTGAGCAGGAAGTTCCATTGCCCCGACATTCTAAAGACTGGGTAGTATTCCTTGGCCCAACGGCATTTCGGCAACCAGCAGTGGACGTTCCAGCAGAACTTTGCTTCAACCAACGGGGAGAATCCACTGGTGAGCCCCATTTTCCAAGTTGCATCACATCTCAGAAACTGCCACCGAATGCGCCAGATTTCAACCCGTGTACTACAGTTTATGATCTATTTTAGAGGCTAGCCCTGCGCTAAATGCCACAGAAGTTTGGAATCGCTAGGACAGTCTCTTCTTTGGAAGCGTGATCTAATTACTCTGAATGAGGTGCGTGCTACTACGGAAAATTTTGTGAGACGTCTGACCAGGAGACCCGCATGACCGTGTGACAATCTCATCGGCAGGTCGGACTGAACCGAGAGTGCGCAGAATCGCCGCTCCCTGGGAAGCAACAAACTGCAGGTATCTCGACCCCAATACATCTCTGCGCAGAGTTAGGGACGACGGAAGTTGGGCCGTTTTCGGCATATTGATTCACGTGCTTCACAGCCGACGGGCGCGTGTGGTATGGAGGAGGAGGCTCGTATCGCGGCCACCTCCAGCGATGAGATGGCGCAATAGGGAGCGACGTGGACTCGCGAGCGGGTTGCAGGTTTGGATCTCGCGGACTGCATTTGTTTTGCACTTTTGCAAAACCCATGCTTTCATGTATGTGATCTACCCAGTGGTATTATAGTATGTTATCCATGCGTTTACATATAACACATGCCTGAAGCTACAGATTAGCTAGAATGTTTATTTCGAAAGAACCGAGGCAGTTCTCTATGCTCCACAACCAAAACAACACATGTTGACCGCTATAGTTTTCCCGTTACGTTAGATATTTTGTGATTGATTTACTTCGCAGGTGGCACTGCTGCGGAGAACTGCCTCGGTTCTTTCGAAGTAAACATTTTAGCTAATCTGTAGTTTGAAGCATGTGTTATATGTAAATGCATGGATAACATACTAAAATACCACTAGGTGGATCAAATATGTACATGAAAAGCATGGGTTTCGCAAAAGTGCAAAACAAACGCAGTTCTCGGGATCCAAACGTGCAATACTTCGCTCGTGAGTCCACCTCCCCGCAGCGATAGATGGGGTAACAGGGACTGTTACCCCATCTATCGCTGCGGTTGGATGCGATACGAGCCCGCCCCCTCCCCCATACCGCGCGCGTCGTTGGCTGAGAGGCACGTGAATCAATATGCCGAAAACGGCCCAACTTCCGCCGTCCCTAACTCTGCGGAGAGATGTGATGGGGTCGAGATACCTGCAGCTTGTTACTTCACAGTGAGAGGCGATCCTGCGCATATACAACTCTCTGGCCGTTCCGACTTACCTTTGAGATAGTCTCCTGGTGAGGCTGTGTATCCGCGCTAAGAGCGAACACTTCGAAGTGGACTATATATGTTGTTACTATGTGTCTGTGTTGATGTTATTCACTGTTGTTTTAGCGGAGTTTTTGTATTAATAAATAATCTATGAAAAATTATGTTATTTGGCCGCTCCTGTAACACAGAAGATCTGAGAAACTCACTCGTCAAGTTCTGTAGCATGTACTGGCATGGGTCGAGCTCATCCGATGACGTGGCTCTTGCCTGAACGTGAGGGTTTGCATGTAATCAACAATGATTACCGAAGAAGGGAAGGCGATGAAAATTAATTAATGCTGTCAGAAATGCCTCACGCATATAAACATATTGCAAAGGGGCATCGTCTATGGAAGCAAATGGGGCAGGTTCGAAGGCCTTCGGCGGTCAGCCAGTTGTCCAAATCCAATGAGTTTCATACAAATGCACCCACTCTGAAGGGATGAGAAGCTTGGCAGGACTGAGGGAGAAGAAGAACCTGGACTCGGAGTGAACAAGACACCTACGACTGCGCTATCAGGCGCCCATATGTGATGCTGTGCTGAACATAAACATTATGTTGAACATGTTCAACGATCGAGGAACGCCCATTTCGACTATTTATTGACGGATTTCTTGCAAAAATCCAGAACAGTTGCAGTGGTTTTCTTGACGAAATTGTCGATCCCATACGTCAGAAATGTGCACTTCACGTAAACATCGCCTCAGCCATGCCCCTCAACTCAGCGTTTGCCCTGAGCGTTAGTCGTTAGTCAAAATGCACGCCTTTTACCAACCAAATGTTTTTATGTGAACTGTCTACACCGCTTCAGTTTCCCCGATGTATGTCTGGATACAAGCCTCACACTCAAGTTTATAGACTGTACCAACTACAGCACAATCTCCAGACTTATGTGAAAATATCACTGTTTTCCTTGAACATGTACACTCCCTATCACAGTCTATTTCGTGCTAGCTGCCGCCTGATGTTATCATTCGGAATATAATTGTTAACGAATCTAGCTGAGATCGAGCTATGCTGTGCTGAATAGCAGAAGTTATGTTACCAGAAGTGAGGGAAGACAGAGGGGTATTCCCTCTCGTCGCGTTATATTGCACTGCACAGGGCGTGCTCTTCGGTGGCGCTGCGGTACCACAAAGCCCTTTTGGGAAGCGATTTTCAAAGCTAAACGAAATGACTCTCGTTGCTCTTCTAGACCTGTACACACATGTTGCGCAGTTCTGAATGTGTTTCTTACAACTGCACGTTTAACAGCTTTAGGGGTGCATAAGCCGTATGGACTGAAATTTTTTCAAAGCATTCTTTGCAGTATCACTTCAACCTGATGTTGCCACTAGGTACATATTTTAACCTGCGTGTTTAAATACGGTGAACAACCGTTTTTGAGGGTCTTCTCTGTAACCTTAGAGTGTTGCTATCGCTGGTTCAGCAAAATTGAAGCCCTCGTCCATTTTGGAATTTGTCGATGTTATAATGGAACAATCATCAGTGTATCTACAATACAGCAAGGGTAGGCGTCCCAACACTGATTGCTTTATTATCGCTTTAAAGCAAGCGGCCAGGACAAGTGCAGGTCGTTGGTGTTTATTGTAAGGAAGTTGACGTAGCTGACGAAAAGTTATTGGCGACAAAGTTTAATCCAGTATGTTTCTAACGCAAAACGTATTCGTTTTGTGATGCTGCAAGTGAAATACGCAATTTTCACAAACGTCATTTTGATTAGAGCTCGCTTTGATTTCGAAAGTCTCAGGGTGGCGTAGAAGAGTGTCCAATTTGACGCGAAAAATTATTTGTAAAGTGTCGAATTCAATGTGAAGATTGTATATATTTAGGGGGCGTCAGGTGCTCTACTATGACGTGAAGTCCTTCGAATGCCTAACTGGTCTTTGCAGTGATTTGTGATTTCGCGCAGCTGTCGGACAAGTCAGGGTACTATCTATCTCAAGCAAGGACACCGCTAGCTCATTTGCTCACGAATAATGGTTTTTCTTGCAGGGCCGGCTGCAGCACTGAGTCCATGCAAACGCGGATGCGCAGGCGAGACATGGCCCGGGTCCTCGCGTCACATGACTGGTTGCTTCAGCTGATCGTTGTCAAGGATCTTTTTTCCGTCTTATGTTCCCCTTCAATGATCTTGCGAGTAAAGTGCAAAACCCACACGAACAGTTGAATGCATCTTGATTCCATGGTGTTGAATGTTGCTCTTGTCAATAAACTAGCTGCGCTGGAGTACAATGGGCAAAATGCGGCGTTTTCAGCAACGAGCTACGCATATCTGTTCTTTTGCTTGACATCGCAGACGCACTTTAAATGTGTGCTTCAGCCACACTTCGGTTCTCTGAACCAAGTCGTTTCCTCGTTAAAAAAAACATTTCATCATCTTAATCAGAAATTCAATCGGTAAGTGGCTGCGCACGGTGGCTGCTGTTTTCTACTAAATTATGGAATATGACTACCTGAAATTTTCAGTACACAGACCTTTGTGTTTTTAGAGCGAAGCGTCAGTAAACAGCAACCTCTATTCGAAAGCCCTCCTTAACCTTTACTTTTCTTCAGTTTCACCATAGAACATTCTGCTCCGTCATCTCTCATTGCCCACTTGTTGCCACAGAATGAGCTCCATTTTGTTTATTCAGCCTATCCTCAAAGCACTCATTCCGGTATCTATCCATATGTGTGGGAAAAGGGGCGCTGTGGGTGAGAAGCGGTGAGGGGCTCTCTCCGACACCGTTTGACTTACAAGAGAACTGTTGCAACGGTACGCCGGATCGGGTATACCAAATACCATGGGAAGAGCATCCGTTCTCCGAACAGTAACAAAACACTTTAGGTTTTTACCAAATTTTCATGTCAAACGTGTAGGAGGCACTGAAAGCTCCGTTTGGTTAACAATGGTTAACGATCAGCTGGCACGAGCGTACAGTACCGGACATGCCGCTGCGTCCAACAAGCACAAGCGGCGCAAAAGATGAGAAACGGCGCAAAACGGCGCTCTACGGCGGCCTTTTGCGCCGCTTCTCATCTTTGCCGCCGCTTGTGCTTGTTGGACGCAGCGGCATGTCCGGTACTGTACCATTCAGTGGCTGCAGGCACTTCAGTGTAGACTGGGTGGCGTAGTGGCAGACGTTTTGCCTCACAAATGGATTGTCGATGGCCCGACTCCTCCAGGGCGCAGGCTTTTTGCACACTTAGCCTAGTGTCAAGTTTCCGTAGAAAACGAAACCTATACGTCTTTGTGGTTTTGCTGTGGTACGCTGTTTTCACTACTTTTTCCTTGTCTGCATTTCGTGATTCATTACTGATGTTATATACCATTTTTCATAAAAGAGTGCGGTGGATTGCAGTTGGGAAAGTCGATGAAGGCAACAGTTTCTTCACACTGGCCGAAGTCTTCCACTCACTGTGCGACTACACCGTCACAGCACTGACCTTACCTGACAAATTGCACATGTATTGGTTTTCCGCACTATGGTACATAGTTTGTGATTTCAGAAGTTCACATCAATTTTTGCCCAATTTTCTTCCGGATAGATAATTTGGTGGGCTGATCACAAAAATTATAGCCGATGGCACTAATTATGGCGTTTACGGTATCTGATGAAAGGAAGGGGAAGGGCGTCAGGATGAGCAATTTCGCAAATATAATCGTTGTTTGTGATAATGAATATGAAGTCCGCTCTAAGCATTACGATGGAATACTGTAGATTACGGTAAGTATGAGTAATAAAGTGTCATGAGCATAATAGGTAACCACCGCTATAGCTACTACGGCCTACCATAATTGAACCAAATTTTAAAAACGGATGTTAGATCGTGATCAGCACGCCACCAATAAAGCACCTCCGCCTAAGGTAGGCAAAATATGGGCGAATTTTTTTGACCTTTGGAATAGTGGAAGTGCGGCAGTGTTTGTTCTAGTTTTCTAGCTAGTAGCTTTCTGTAGTTGTTTCATGTTTTCCCGTGTTCTTACTTTGATATTGAGCATCAATGTGTTGGTGTGAAAGGTTCGTAAATCTCCATGTTTTACAGATTTGGGACATTGGTAATGAATCACGAAAAGGCGACAAGGAAAGGGTTGTAAAATCAGCATGCCGCGCTAAACCCAAAAATAAGTACAGATGTCGTTTTTCTTAAAAATGCTACACTAGGGTAGATGTGCAAAAAGCCAAGGCCGTGCAGGAATCGAACCCTTGACGTTCCTTTCGAGAATCAGAACCACAGTCACTGGACAAATAAGCCGCGGTGCTTGCGCTGCAGATCTTGAGTGGTAAGCTTGTGCCAGCGGATCGTTAACCACTGCCAACCACCTTGTTAACCAGCCTTCAGTGCCTCCTACTCATTCGCCTTGAGAATTCGACGAAACGAAACATGATAGTATTCGTTCTTGCCGTTCCGGCGTACCGTTGAGACAGTTTCCTTGTTAGAAACAGACTTACTTGGGTGAGAGGAAACACTGACCTGACCCTCAGATTACCCCAAGAGTCGTCGCTTCCAAATGTGCACATTCGATGACCCTCCACGATGCTAGGTGTAAGGTAGAGAAATCCGGGGCTCTCTCTCAATCGGCTGCTCATCGCAGACCTTTGCGTTCAAATTGTGGCTCCAGATGACGGCCATAAATGGAAAATTGTGCAAATAAGCTTTTTACGGAGCCAACCTGAAACAATGCAGCTGGAGGGTTGAGAATTTGAGGTTCTGCGGACAGAGCCGGTCGTATTGCGATGGCGATTGGTAGTAGATGCAGCAACTGCAGTAGATGTAGCCCCAACCAGAGCATCCTGGAAGAACAATTGCAATCATCTAACTGGTTTCCCACTTATAAAGCGGCATTGTGCGAGGCGTGCGAAAACGATCGCGGAGGTGAATTGTGTGGTGATGACGGCTGGCGACCACCAAAGCCGCCATGATCGAACGGTCTTCGGAAACTGGATTGAGAAGGTGTCCTCTACGTTTCGTGCGTAATATGCACAGATCTACGGTGATGTCTCGAACAACTATGCATCAAGTGCTTTCGCTATCCATAGATGATCATCATGGCCACATCAAAAAAGCTGACATTGGCATTGTTTTCGTTTATTTATTTATTTATTTATTTATTTATTTATTCATAGCGCGGGTACATGACATGGCACACACGCATGAAACAAAATAAGGAAAATAATTAAAGGAGTACTACAGTACCGCCGCTAAACATTCAACCAAACGACGTTTGCAACGCAAAAACGCGTTTTTTGCGTCGCATCATGATAACTTTGTTCAAAGTAAAGCCTTTCTCACCAAAATTTACAAGCGCTCCTAGCATTATCCTGCCTACCAATGGGCATGCAACCGCCATTAAAAAGTGGATGGAAGCCTGAAAACCAGTGCCGCAATTAAGGAGGGTCCTAATTACTGTGACCCGACCCAACACCGTCGCCGAGTCTCGCTTAATTATGTCCCCAGGCGCAAATAGTGCCGCCCAGTTGAATTTTAAAACTCTTAAACCTAATTAAAATTTATTTTCCTGCTGTTTGTGACCTTCTCCTGGCTGCGACAATTCATTTGATACCAAATTTGGCAGGAAAATATGCATGAGTCTGCAGCTGCTTCAACAGATTTTGTTTATTTCAACGGAAACATCCTCAGTCTAAACCTGTTATTGTGGCTTGCAATCTACTCATCTTTAAGGAGGAAAACGACATAAAAAATTTACGTTTCGAGTTCACTTTGTGCATTTGTGTGCTGGTTGCAATTCGTCAAACTGCAAGTGAACCTTGGTAAAGAGCACTCCCTGTCGCCGATTTTGGCTGCGAAAATCTACGTCCTAACCAAATGAGTTAGTCCAAAAATATGTTGGCTAACCGTACGCAATGTAGAGGCTCCAAGTATGAAATATCGAGAAACCAGGTGATCAGATGGCAGAATTTCAGCTGGTTAAAGTGAAGACTTCTTTCAAAAGTGGTGCTGAGCTTCTACAGCGTTTCATGCACAGTCTTTGCACTAACTTAATATGAACGCTGGGAAGCCCAGCATTCATATTAAGTTTTTTTTTTTGCTCAAAATTTTCAACCAGTCCAGATGCCAATATTTTGACGCACCAGATCGAGCGTCGAGGTAGAGGTCTTCTTCGACCATAATTGCACTGACCTGACATGCCCTACAGAGATATTGCACTCGGCTGCATGACCAACGAATCCCTCACTTTTCTTTCTCGTAATTACGGGCCTGTTCGACTTTATGCAGCTCACCAATATCGATCCATGCTGCCAAATCTCGATGAGTTTTTAGGTTTTCCGAACTGTGTACATCATATTAGGTTGTCCGGAAAGTTCTCACTGTTTTGAGTGCTCCACTTTGAACTAACATAGCTTTCTAAAATTCTATCGGATTTAGTCGAAATAAGCACCGCTTCAGTCAGCACACATTTGCCAACGGAGAACCAGTCGTCTTATTCCATCAACGAAAGAATTAGGTGGTCGAGATTCGATAAAATTCACGAAAGCTGTTTTGGCTTGGTGTTGACTGGTGAAGGTTTTACCAGCGAGAAAGTTCTGAAAGTGTTTGGAAAGGTGGTAGTCGATTGGTGAGAGGTCTGGAGAATTTGACGGGTGAGGCATAACTTCAACCCTTAGTTCGTGTAATGTTCGTGTGGTGATTTGCGAAACGTGTGGCGGGCGCTATCGTGCAAAAGAATCGGGCCTTTTCTGCTGGTCATTGCTAACTGAAGTTGACTCGATTTTCGGTGCATTTCGCCGATCTCCTCACAATAGGAATTTGCTGTGATCGTTTGGCCTGACGCCGAAATGATGTAATGGATCACACCAGCCGCTGACCACCACACAGGGACCATTACCTCTTTTGGTGGAGGTTCGCCTTCGGAAAATGCCTAGGGGTTTCGACGGCGTGCAACCACTGCCCGGAACGTTTACTGTTATCATACGGAATCCACTTTTCATCACAAGTGATGATTCTATCCAAAAAGGGGTCCGTTTTGTTGCGTAAAAAGTGAGAAGAACAAATCTTGAAACGTGACAATTTTTGCCGCTCACTCAACTCTTGGGGCACCCACGTTTTCAGCTTTATCACTTTTCCAAGGCGTTTCGAAGCATCTGCAACTGCAGCTCTACTGACGTCTAGCTCTTTCGCGATTTCTCGAACTGTTTAGAATGGTTTGGCTTCCACCAATTCTTTCAACTCGTCGTCCAGGATTGCCCTTGATCGACCGCTACAGGATCATCTTCGAGGCTGAAATCTCCAGTCCTGATTTTACTGAAGCACTGGCACACAGTGCCTTCTCCAGCACTATTATGCCCCACACTTGATCGATATGTCAAGCTTCTCGGCTGCGGATTCTCCCAATTTGAAGTTGTAATAAGATCTCGCTCGGAATTGCTCATTCGACATACTCCAATGAGCCCTTCAAGAACAGAAATACAAAACAATGTTGAAACATATTTTTTTAGTCAGATAAAGCGAAAAGTTCTGTGCAGAAAGTAACATTAATGCGCAATACAAGTTTTTTTTAGTGAATTTTTACTTGATAATAAACGAATGAAAGATAGCAACGCAAAACGCTGATAACTTTCCGGACAACCTAATAACATGAAATTGTTGGCTGAAAATTTCAGCACGATTTCTTTCATGCTTTCATTCACTTACTCAAAAATGAACACTTCGTTTGAAGTTTTATAAAATTCTCATTTTTTTTGTAGAAAATAAAGGTTTATATCCTGTTCTAAAGAGTAGAACCGCGGTAGTTTTTAGCGCCAAAAGGGATTGCGCCATGCAATTGTCCAAGACTTCGCGGTTTTTATTCGATTGATAGCAAAATTGCTTTTTGCATAGAGTTTTACGCCTATAAACAACATAACAAAGAAAATTGTAAAAGCACATATTCTCACTTTGATACCTCATGTAAGCAGCATTCACACTATAAATCAAATAAAATTCGCGGCGAGCTTTTCAAGTGCAGGGCGCAATCTGGTCTTTGATGCACTAAATGAATTCTACCTTGTTGCGCTTGAAGACAAAAGTTATTTGATTATTTTTTCAAAAGAAACAAAACTTGTGTAAAATTATTACATTCGTTCGGGCAGCTTAACTTTAAAAAAATTCAAGAAAATTATACCAAATTTTTCTTGGACAAAAAATTATTCTACCCTTCTTGAAGTGTTCGTATTTTAACCTGTAAAAAGCTCGCTTCAATTTGGAAGATGTTTAATTCCTATTTAATTGGAAAAGTGTCTAACTCGACGTGAAAATGATAAATGCATATTTTACGTTGCGGCTAGGCACACAATTTTGAGAAATATAGAATCTGCGTGATCTACGCAAACCGGAAAACCAAAAAACTCATCGAGATTTGGCAGCATGGATCGATATTGGTGAGCTGCATAAAGTCGACCGTAATTACGTGAAAGAAAAGTGAGGGATTCGTTGGTCATGCAGCCGAGTGCAATATCTCTGTAGGGCATGTCAGGTCAGTGCAATTATGGTCGAAGAAGACCTCTACCTCGACGCTCGATCTGGTGCGTCAAAATATTGGCATCTGGACTGGTTGAAAATTTTGAGCGAAAAAATACTTATAATATGAATGCTGGGCTTCCCAGCGTTCATTCTGCAAAGACTGTGCATGAAACGCTGTAGAAGCTCAGTCGCACTTTTGAAAAAAGTCTTCACTTTAACCAGCTGAAATTCTGCCATCTGATCACCTGGTTTCTCGATATTTCATACTTGGAGCCTCTACATTGTGCATGGTAAGTGTAGACGTATTTTTGGACTAACTCCTTCCTTAGGACATGGATATTCGCAGCCAAACTCGGCGACAGAGGGTGTTATTCACGAAGGTTCACTTGTAGTTTTGATGAATCGCAGCCAGCACGCAAATGCACAAAATGAACTCTAAACGTCAATTTTCTATGCCATTTTCCCTCCTTAAAGATGAGTAGATTGCAAGCTACAATAACAGGTTTAGACTGAGGATGTTTCCGTTGAAATAAACAAAATCGGTTGAAGCAGCTGCAGACTCATGCATATTTTACTGCCAAATTTGGTATCAAATGAATTGTCGCAGCCAGGAGAAGGTCACAAACAGCAGGAAAATACAATTTAATTAGGTTTAAGAATTTTAAAATTCAACTGGGCAGCACTATTTGCGCCTAGGGACATAATTAAGCGAGACTCGGCGACGGTGTTGGGTCGGGTCACAGTAATTAGGACCCTCCTTAATTGCGGCACTGGTTTTCAGGCTTCCATCCACTTTTTAATGGCGTTTGCATGCCCATTGGTAGAAGCGCTTGTAAATTTTGGTGAGAAAGGCTTTACTTTGAACTAAGTTATCATGATGCGACGCAAAAAACGCGTTTTTGCGTCGCAAACGTCGTTTGGTTGAATGTTTAGCGGCGGTACTGTAGAAAACAGTAGAACACAGAACACAAAACATACTAGAAGCAAAGAAGAAGGCCTGTGAAAGCAACTACTATAATGTTTACAATAACCTGGTTAACAGAAATTTCTGGAATTTACGCAAAGGTAAGGATGTGAGATGCTCGTTGTCTGCAAGCAGCAAGCTGAGCTCGCGAAAGCTCCTGCATGTTAAAAATGTGGATCTTGTCGTGATCCTTGCAACAGGAACATGTAGGCGGAGCTTACTTCTTGTTCTAATTACTTTAAAAAATTGGGAAGGGTTTGTGTGAAGTTTTCCGGTGAGAATGTTAAAAAGCACTTTCAGGTCAGCAACCTTCCTTCTAAATAGCGGATTTTCGACCGAGCATCCTACTTCGTTCTCGTCCGTTTGGGATAAGCGATTAATTTAAGCGAATGCACCGCATCATATCTGGAAAAACGTTTGCGTTATTACACTTCGAATAGAGTTAAAGGTATGCCCAGATCACACAATTCGCAGGTCATATGCACAACTAGCTGACTTGACTAGTGGTTTGTTTGCGGTACTGGGAACCGCGGTTGATGTATGGTTCTCGACACAGCAGAAGAACACCGCCAAGGAAGACGCCGCTCCTGTCATCTCGAAATCTGCGTTATCGTTATGTTTCTACTGTTGACGTTAATATTGAATGACGACACCTTCGCTATGAGCTGAATTGAAAATATTCGACGTGTTCCAATAATCGATTAGATCTAGTATTCGATTTACTGGATGGCATGCGGTGGCTAGCCACAATGAATAAACCTTCGCATTCGAATTATTCGAGGATTGTTCGAAAAGCGTTTATCGACTTGAAAAAGACACCTATAACATTGCTTACTACATTGAGTATCATCAAACCTCCGTTTTTCAATCATTCATTCATCTATTACGTCGTTCAGGACAGACGTTACCGAGGAATTTGGAGCAATTATTCGGCACTTCAAAATTGGTACTTGGTGGAAAGATTGCTATATTGAAATGCAGCAAGCGATTTATCCGCATCTTTGAATGTGCCGCACCTTGAGAAACTCGAGCGTTTTCTATTATTTGCTCTAATGATGTTGGGTTATCCTACTACATATATAAGAGGCTTGACTTTCCTGACGTGCTAAATGACTCTATCAGTCTGCCCATCTACCTATGTGTGCACCTGTGAAAAGGCTTCAAGTCTCGATGGGAGCTAATGATCTCTGCCAAACCTAATCCATGAGCTTATAATGGATAAAATGCTAGAGGTAAACGGTAATCAATCTCCATGCAGACACCTCACGCACTGTGCATTGCGAGGGGATATGGTGGTGCGATATAAATGCGTATTTGACCTATACAGGGTGTTCCAAAATAACGTGATGAACGTCTGACGTTCTCATAAACGAACGTATTGATCTGCAGCACGGCGGCAATAGCGCCATTTTTTTGAGCGTATATTTCTGTCCGTGTTGTAATTTTTTAAGTTCTATTTTGTTCTGGGTACGGCTTTTCTGACGATCTCAAACCGTCGCACGGCGATTTTGGAGCTTCATCGTCAAGGAAAGCACGAATGTGACATCATTGACCAGCTCGGTCGACTGTCTCCACAGAAATTCGTCGATGTAAGAAGCTTGGCCATGAAGGTGATCGTCCAGGACTGGGAAGAAATTGCACGTCAGTACGCCGCCGATCCGGAAAATCATCGAAGAGCGAAAAGTCCCAAATCCGAGGGTCTCCTGAGAAAAATCGCCCGTGATATCGGTGTCATTCTCACATCAGTGCAACGAATAGCCAGAAAGAAACATGGACTCCTTAAAATCCAGCTTTAGATGGGCAAGAATAAGCGCGAACAGCTCCATCGATGCCTCCAGCTCAAGCTGCGGGCCGCAGATCGCGGGTGGGAGCGAACACTTTTCACGGACGAAAAGCAGTTCACTGTGGAGCAGGCTCACAACCGCCAAAACGGTAGTATCTGATCTGAAAAGCTTCCAACCACCTTTGTCATCGCCAAACGTCGTCAAAATCCGCAGGCGCTCATGGTTTAAAGAAGAATCTACACCAACTGAAAGACCTCTTGGTTTCTGTGGACGAATGAGTAAATAATAAATCAAGATGTGTACCGACGGGACATCTTTGAGGCACTTTTCTAGTCCCAGTAGCACTTCAGCAATGCGCAGTGGACGTTTCACCAAGAGTCATTCCCTGTACACAGGGCGAAAAGGGCGCAAGCGTGGTGCAAGGCTAATTTCCGTACTTCATCATGTCTGCGGAATGGCCACCGCACTCCCCGGATCTGAATCCAATGGACTACAGCGCGTGGTACATTTGGAAGGCCAGGGTCTGTGCCAAGCGTAACCACAGCCCAGAAGGGATCTCTGCGTGGGGAGCGGGTACGACTGTTTCCAGATGACCTGCGGCCCATGGCCAAAAACTTCACCAAGCATTTTGCCTTCTGTGTATTCGCGCCAAGGGGACCACTTCGAATCCTGTCGAGTATAATGTTGCCTAGTGTCTATGTTTTTGCTATTTATGTATTGTTTTGTAAAGTTCTCAGTTGTTTCGTAGTCAAAATTTAAAAACCTTCATCACGCTATTTTGGAACACCCTGTATCGCGGCTTACTCCGTCCAGCTGACAACCATTTCAGAGTTTTATTCTCCCAGACACGATGTATGTATGTAGAGAACAATTCACCGATCCTGGTTGGCTTGCGCTGCAGCGAACCTTGACTAATTCTGTGCAGCTAAATCTAGAGTGCTTAATAAACGTACGTAAAAACAAGTACGTACGGGGGGCAACGCGATATTGTTGCGACGCTGCGCCAATTGTTGACGTCAATCGTGCGCGAAGAAAGGGAGGAAAACCCCGGTGTAACTCACTGAACGCCTGCCATGATCCGGAACGGTTGAAAACCCGTGTGAAGTGCGCACTGTTTGATGTTCGACTGATGTGAATTCAACCTGAGGCGACCCACTTCTGACGAAGTACAAGACAAGGAGAATAATAAGGAGAAAAATAGGAATGAGAAAGTTGGGAAACTGAAGCGATACGTTAGCAAGAAGGAAAGCAATCATTTACTCCACGTCCCATAGTAGTATTTCCGCCGAATGCTTAGAGCAGTCGAATTTTCGCTCTCGAAATCTAATCGTAAGATGGGGTTTCAGTCAATTTGGCACTCTTAATGTTATGCTACCCGCTCTTATGCTTTTTCTCTCTAAATTGATAGACGGCTTATACCCCACTAGACACATTTATTACACATATTATACATTTATTGTACACATTTATTTACATACATCTAGTTTTCAATAAAATGCATGAGAAGTATCCCAAAAGTTGTTGATTTTACGTCACTTTTTGGTATGGCAGAAAACTCGTATTTTGGTATCATGACCTTTTGTTGCTTTTATCTTGGAAGGGCTGCACCAGAGTTGTGCTAACGTTTGGGGCAACATTGTTGTGGAACTACGAGCCATCTGGACAACGCAACCAACAATAAAGCACTCCAGCGGAACATTTTTAACAAAGATATGCAGAACTGAATTGAAGGCTTGCACGGAATAGGCGATCACGCAGAAAGGAAATAAAGTCTATGCTCATGTAGTCTTCCGCTAAATCAGCAAAAGGTTGTGTTACCAAAGGGTTCGCTACTAAGCCACATTGATGCGTCATAAGAAATATCCTTTATTTCGCATTCCACGATCTGATCTGAAGGCTGCTTCGTCAGCTCATCGTGCCAGTCGGAATTTGTGACTTCCTCTCTTTTTGTAAAAATAGCGATGCTTTTTCGAATGAGTAGTGAAGTGCGGAGTCTGTTCGGTGAAGCAAAACGCTGCGAATATTTTGAATTAGAATTAGCCTAGTTGAAGCATCGTAATCTTGAGCAACACCTTCAAAATAATCATTTTTCTTATTATCAATATTGTGGCAATGCGATGATTTGAGGTCTTTCTTTCGGCCTAACGTTTCGACCAATTTGTCGTCTTCAAAGTCCTGAAAGTGGTGCAAAGTCTTTGTCGATGTAATTTACAACACCAAGCGTCTTAGCTGCTGCTATAACGGTTTTGACAGAAAACTGCGACAAATCGTCAAAAGCCTTGGAGGGAGAGATAAACGCACGCATAGATCCACCATCATTGTTGGAGTGCAATTGCACTCTGTTGGTAGACTAGTAAAAGCGAACGAAGCAGTGGGTTCTTTGAAGCGTAGAGGGAGCAAGCTAGTTGATCAGAGCACTGCCAACTGGTATAAATTGCTGCTCTGCATGTCTTGATATGTATCGAACTGGGAAGGAAGAAAGTCCTTGTGATTTCGCAACGCCGAAAAGCAAAAGAGCAAGCCGGCGCTTCAAGCGATAGGGCTTAAGCATTATATTTTGCTCTGGACTGACTTCAGGACTTTATACATGAAGACAGCGGAGATTCTGGGATCACCTATGTAGCTGCTTGTTCAATTGAAGAAAACATACATCAGGACTGGTCCAACGCCGTTTCAAGCCATGTTAGAAGGTGTGGAAAAGGCGCAATTAGAAACGATTTCTTGAACCCATAGTGCAATGCCCGAAAGAAAAAACTGAAATTGTCCGGACTGGTGTGGTGATGGTGCTGATTGGATCGAGGAGCGAACATGCTGTGCGTGCCCGCAGACGACGTTAGCCACGAGCTGTGGCGGAGAAGATACGGGGTGTGGGTGGGCGTGTATCCGAGAAGCAAGCGCCACCTTTAGCTTAAGAGCTGGTTTCGCACATCTCCACTCCATACCATCGTCAGCCTTCTGCGCCCATACACATTACCCCTACACGTTTGTATAGCAGCTACACATTACAACACGAACGCGTTACGCACAGACATGTGTTGGTTGCGATTCATCTGATCTACAACATTCCCCTCGTGATGGGGCCGAAACTTGTGGCTGACGAAGTATTGGTTTGCTATTAAAACGTGTGGCATTTGTCGATCATTAGCGAAGCAGCTACAGAGAATCTTGTTTCCTATACCGGTTGCTTTTAAACGGCAGAGTGGAGATCTGGCAAGGTTCGAAAGGCATGATAGAAACAGTGATCCTGCTAACGTCGTTACCGACACGATATCACAGCTTATGCCATGATTGACAAATATTGGAGGGTAACAACGAAAACTGGTTCTCACTAACTCACTACCCGTGAGAGATACGCCATGTTTCCCACAAAACACAGAAAGGTAGCGAAGCCTTAATTTGTTTTGATGTCTTTGCCATTATGGATGTGAAAAATGCAACGTGTTTATTCTACAGCTCTTCCATTTTTTAAAAGGGTCGAGCACACTTCACTGCTTCAGCTGCGGCAGCACTGGTTACGGGTAGTATCGATCCGCTGCATCTTTTGCTGCGCAGCAAAGGTGGCGCCGCACCCGTGGGCACGCTTCGCTGGGGTAGCGGGGACCTATTTGCCGCCGCAGCAAAAAAAATGTCGAACGCCATTGGTTGCTGCGGCTGCAGGCAAGAGCACAGCCGCTAAGGAGCGCGCGTTGCTGTTTGCTGCGCGCATCCTTTGCGAAAGCAGCGTGCGCCCTCTTTTGCTGCTCATACCGGGTTTGCGGAGGACGGTCAGGAGGCGAAGAGTCGTTGGATACACTGCCCTCAGGAAGGGGCGAGGCAAAGGGCGCGCCAAGGACAAGATGTCCGGGTCCCTGCCTTTACATGGAGGCATAGCATTTCTAATCACTTCCCTTGGCCCTGCAGCTCTATCCTGAACTGATTTCATTCTTGAGACAAGAGTCAGAATCTTGTTCACCATATTTGGAGCAAAAGAATTTTCAGTTGCAGCGCCAAGACTTTCTTCTAATCCCGCCACATTGCTCAGTACTAAGGCGTCGGCCGCATTTTCCGACAAGTACAGCAATATCTTAGCGAGATATGTCATGACAACAACGCGACCATACACTAGAAAGCCCTTCAACACAAGGAAAATTGTCTGATCCTTGGAAAGAGAGGACGGTAAGCCAGTTTTGCGTACAATTACGGATAAGCCTTCAATGAAGAACTCTGACCGGAACCACCCATAGTCCCTAGTTGAGGCGAAAATTGAAAGAATCTAGAGAGAAGGGCGACGTTCTCCTTTCCTCAACTGCCTCCATAACCGAACCGTCTGGAAAGTGGCTTCGGAGTCCCGAGATGCACCGCACAATCGCCTCCTATCAGCTGTTAGATTTTTGGACGACGTCACGCCAAGTAACGACGGTTTCGCGCGCAGCAAACCTGTCCAAATAGGGCGGCGCGAGCAGGGCGGGAAGTGGGCGGCGGGCAACACGTGTACCGAATGACGGCCCCCCCCCCCCGGTCAGGAGGTACACCCGTCCCTGCTGGGGGCGTGCGATCTTCCTCTCATCCCCCTTGCTCACCCACCCCCAACCCCCTAGGATTCACCGAGAGCCTAACAGCTGCCTTACGAAACCTTTGGCACGCAAAACAAAAGTTTCCGGTCCGCAGAGCAGCGGTGTACCTCCTGACGCCACGCCTCCCAGCAGGGGCGGGTGTTCCTCCTGTCGCGCTGTTTTTTGTTTTTTGTTTTTTGTTTTGCAAGGTTTCGTAGGGCAGCGGTTAAACTCTTGGTGAAGCCAGGGGGGTTGGGGGTTGGTGAGGAAGGGGCATGAGAGGAAGATTGCATGCCCCTTGGCGAGGGGCGTGGTCACATTTTGTACTTCCTGTCCGTCCTCCCGAAAGCGTGTGCCGACGACTGTCGACCGCGTTTTCCGGCTAGCGTGGAAGTCGGAAACCAGTTGAGTGAGGCACGTCTGATGTCTCTTGGCAGGGAAGTGGGGGAGTTTTCAAAGCGTTTTCAAAGTGCAAGTGAAGGAAGACTCAATCTGTGTCAAATGAGTGAAGAGAAACAGCGAAGGACCTGGTGAGGAAAATTCAAAGCAAGAATTGCGGTGGTTATCAGCTGACACTGTCTGAAGGAAGTGCTTGTGAGTTTCTGTCGGGGTATAGGGCAAAAACTTGAATACTCTACTTCACATGCTCTGAATTTTTAATTGATTATCTCTATAAGAAAATACTAGTGTCATATGTTAACCGTACGCTTGGAAATTGCTTAAAATTCGAACAGTGGAAAAGTCGGAAGAGGTAGAGGAGTAAATGCGATCGAGATAAGATTTTGACCCAGTAGGTGGAGAATAAACGTATGGGAGAGAAATAGCGAGTCAAGAGAGCCTGTAATGTTTTCTGCCACGGGCTCTCCATCGTGTCGCATCCGTTCGGCGTTTCGTTTTTAGTTGAGAAGCCTGAACACTGGCAAAATTTCGAGCTCCGCGGCTAATCATGCGTCACCCACATAGCGGCGCTGAAACGCGCATGTCCGCGTCTCAGTGCCGCTACAATACCGCCCGCGTCGCACGGTCAAAAAGACGGTTTGCGACGGAAAAATCCTTCCCAAACGGTCGCATGTTCATAACCCTTTCAATTTTAAGTTGTTTGAGAAACTGTTGGCACCGTTCGATTCGTCTCCTCGAGATCTACAAAAACGTGTATAAAACTTTATCAGAACACCGCGTTTTCGCGGTGGGTGGCCTAAAATATAACTGCAGCAGGCTTTTGCGATTAGAGCACCTTATTTCCCAGGAAGTGCATGTGACGTGCAGTGTTTTCGGAGTATCTCAAGCATGGCGTGCGTTGTCAGTGCTCTGTCATGCTCGCAATGCTCCGAGAGTGTGCCGTGCACAATGCATATAGGATCGAACCTATCAATCGAATGGGCGGAAGCATGTCCTCTGGGTTTCTATCTTCGCTTCATGGAAAATGTAAAGCCTTCAAGACTATCTTGCACTGTTTGAGAGTATTATTAGAAATTTCTAGCCGCTCTACCTAGGAATTGCTTCAATCTGTCCCGGCGAGACTTAAGTGTGCCGCATGTACAAAGCGTATAAGGATGAACCTATCAATCGAGTGCGTTCGACAACTGGTAGAGTGAGCGTTTGGGGAGTTCAATCGCCAGCCGCCCTCTAAGAAATTGCTCTAATGCTGTCCAGCTAGCCTTTGGAGTGCGCCGTGAACAATGCATATACAATCGAAGTTTTCAATCGAGGGGGCGACCGCTTGCAAATTGCACGCACGGGCGAGTTCGTAGCGCAATAACTCTTTCAAGTTCAAATCGCTTCGGCTGCAACTCGTGGGTTTTGTAGGCCGTAAAACGGTCTAGTAGCACATTAAAGTAGAACGGTGTAGCTTAGGAACAGGCAATGTTACAGGGAAGCGAAAGTTCAGGTGAGGCTCGTGTGACGCATTTTTTTCGATTTCAGTGGACCATTGCAGGAAGACCCGGCGAGCGAACGGGCTTGAAATGCGTACGCAAACAGGGCGCTTAAGGTACTTCACGATGACGTGCCCAGAACTCCTCAGTTCCTAAACTGCCTTAGCCTCAGCTGCCAGTTTGAAGCGGCGGAAGATAGCGGTTAGAGTTTCTTGCTCTCTTACTCGTCCAGATTTGGCTTTTCGACACTCGCAATGGCGTCGTTCTGTTCAGCATGAAAAGCGCTATCGAACTGTACCAGATTTGACCAATTCTGGAAGCATCCATTTTTTGACAGATTTGCATCGAGGACGAGGCCGCCTTACAGTTTTCTGAGGCTGCGGCAGACGAAGGTTGAGGTCATTGAAAATTCATATCTTCGAATTGGGCCACGCTTGACACCATTCGATAGAGCGTTTCATGGTGAATTGAACGGTGTTATTGGGAGTAGGGAAAACTGTAATATGGGCGAGTAAGAGTGAGGAGAACATCAACCGCTGTGTTGAATTGTACGCGCGGGCATCTTCTGATCGCGATAACTCTGTCATGTCTGAATCTTTCCGGTTGCAGCTTGTGATTTTTGTAGGCAGCAAAATGTACTAGCAGTGCGCTGAAACACAGCAATGTAACTTATGACTGGACAAAGTTACAGCAGTGCGAAAATTCAGGTGAGGCTTGTGTGGCACGATTTTTCCAATTTCAGTCGACCCCTGCCGGAAGACGCAGAGAGCTAACGGCCTACAAATGCGCAGGTGAGCAAAATGCTAAAGGTTTTTGACGATGACGTGCTCACAACTCCCTAGCTGATTAAACTGCCTTAGCACCAGCTGGCATTTTAGGGCGGCGGAGTTTTAGCATTTGAAGTTTCCCGCGCTATTACTCGCCGACATTTGAGTTTTCAACACTAGCAATAACACCATTGGCTTCAACACGAAAAGCTCTATCGAACGACGTGAATCTCAACCAGTTTCAGAGAAATCGATTTTTTGACAATTTCCCATTGCGGACGGGGGCGCTCCAGGGGGTGCGGGAACTTTTACTCACTTTCGGACGCGCGCCTCGGGCGCGACGCCGCCGTCCGCGGCAAGCCCGCGATGGCTCGACGAAAACGCTTACGGCTTGTTAACTTCGTGCGCATGGGTCCTGCAACAATTATCGACGGCTGGCAAATTGCCAATCGTCGTCCCGCTCTTGCTGATTGTCTACCTTTAAACATGTTGCAGTATATACATACAAGTATCGGACCAAATTGGACACACTTCTAAAGAGGTCTAACGCTTTTGAAATCAAAACGGGCTTCTTCCACGTTTCATGGAGGCTCTACAAAAAGGTTAAAATAATTTCATTCAAGTAATGAACCTCTTGAAAAATATGAACCCCTTCGAAGTTTCAGAATGACTTCTTTAATATTTAATTTGCCTAGGCAGTAAGTGAAGACATTGTTCGAAATTTTTAAAATTCTAATTTTTTGAGGAAATATAGTGCTTTAAAGCTTGTTTTAAAGAGTGGAAAGACGGCTATTTCTGTACCATATAAAGAGACTACGCCATGCCGCAGTCTAAGACGTTGCGATGTTTGGTTGATTGACTCATTCGGCCATGTCAACTAAACAATTCCCAAGAAAATTATACCAAAATTTCCTTAAGCAAAAAAATATCCTGCTCTCCATAGAGATCCCCTAGTTTGAGCGAAGGTCGGTCGCTTTGATTTGGAGAACGTTCACTTTGATTTGAAGAGCATCACGCTTGTATAGAATAATTCCAATTCGACGTGAAAAGTGTCAAATTTGACGTGCTAAAATGGTATAAATAACGTTTCTACTAATGGTCTTAGGCTATCAGATGTACTGTTATCACTAACCTTCTTCTAATAGTGAAGACCTTATCACAATAGTAGTCCCAATAGCAGTCAGGTGTTAGTGTTAGTTAGCTTGCTGTTAGTCGACAGCAAAAATTCGCAGTAACCAGTTCCTATTCACGAATCCATGCAGCAAGAAGCCCACTGATGGAACTGCGTAAATCTTGTGCGCACAGCCAGTGAATGGCTGGCGACGTCGCACACGCGGCATGCGCGCGCGGCGGCCAGCGCGGCCAAAAGTGAGTAAAAGTTCCGTCCCCTGCTCCAGGCCGAGCCGGCGCGGACGATAAGCATCAAAGATCGATACTTTCGAAATTGGCCAAATTTTCTCGTCCAAAGTCATCTAGGGGTTATTTGGGGCGCTGATTACGAATCCGACGTCCGTTTTTAAATATTCCCCCAATTTCGGTAGGTTTTCGATTTTCTTCTGGATAATTGAGGGTGGCCGCTTTTTAAAGGCGCACACTTAAGTCTCGCCGGGACAGATTGAAGCAATTCCCAGGTAGAGCGGCTGGAAATTTCTTATAAAACTCTCAAACAGTGCAAGATAGTCTTGAAGGCTTTACATTTTCCATGAAGCGAAGATAGAAACCCAGAGGACATGTTTCCGCCCATTCGATTGATAGGTTCGATCCTATATGCATTGTGCATGGCGCACTCTCGGAGCATTGCGGGCATGACAGAGCACTGACAACGCACGCCATGCGTGAGATACTCCGAAAACACTGCACGTCACATGCACTTCCTGGAAAATAAGGTGCTCTAATCGGAAAAGCCGGCTGCAGTTATATTTTAGGCCACCCACCGCGAAAACGCGGTGGCCTGGTAAATTTTTATACATGATTTTGTAGATCTCGAGTAGACGAATTGAACGGTGCCAACATTTTCTCAGACAACTTAAAATTAAAAGGGTTATGAACATGCGACCGTTTGGGAAGGATTTTTCCGTCGCAAACCGTCTTTTTGACCGCGAGATGCGGGCGGTATTGTATGCGGCATGCGGCTAGCGCGCGACGTCGCGTTGGAGTAATGTCCTGGAGCCTACATGGAGTCGTAAATAGACAGACCCCACTCATGCTGAGCGAATCGATAGCATGTATGGTGACCAAAGCGATCGATCGCGTCACACGATCAGCTTGGTCGCTATAGCCGCGTGCACACTGCGGCAGTAGGGCAGCCACGCTTAAGCGCAGCACGGAAAGGCGGAGTCGCACTGCGGCAGCAGAGGCAGCAGTGAGGGGGTAAGCACACTTCTGCTGCCGCACTGCTGCCGGCAGCGGCTGCAGCGGCAGTGGGCAGGAATGACTCGGGCATTTCTCACTGGCGGCCGCAACGCAGTTCCACAGTGCCGCAGTGGAGTGTGGAACTGCGCCGCGCCACATTCCACTGCCCGCTGCCCGTTGCAAATTGTGCACGCGGCTTATAAATAGGGTAGCGCGACAGGAAGTACACCCGCCCCCTGCTGGAGGGCGTGGCATCAGGAGGTACAGCCGCTGTTCTGAGGACCGGAAACTTTTGTTTTGCGTGTCAAATATTCCGTAAAGCAACCGTTAGGCTCTCGGTGAAGCCTAAGGGGTTGGGGGTGTGTGAGCAAGGGGGATGAGAGGAAGATCGCACACCCCCCAGCAGGGGCGGGTGTACCTCCTGACCGTCCCCATATAAATGGCATCGCGTCGCCGGCTGTCGGAGTACAAACTGCCTTAGTCCTAGTAGAGCCTTAGTAGGGCCTTGATTTCAAGATTAACTATTCGAACTGGAAAGTACGCTGTGCGTAGTCACATGTCGGAATCGTTGAGTTCCCTCCCTAGACAGCGCCGTCACCCGAACGTTAAGGGTGAAGTTCCACTGAGAAGGAAATTTTCTGCCGCTATCCCTCGTTGTTCGGCTTTTCCATGGTCTTCTATGCTGCTGAGCCTGTTCGATACAATCCTTTCAGAAATGTTAGCCAGCATCTTCCTCCTCTGCTCCATTCAATGTTAGTGTTCAAAAAGCTCCCATGTGCTTCGAGTTGGCCATCCCAAATTACTTCTCAGAAGCTTTTCGTGGAAAACCTCGGGGTTCTTATTCTTCTCATTGAATTTTTAAATACAGCTTGAACGTTGGTGGCATTGTAATTGTAAATGTTTTTACACAGGTCGATGCACATGTGATGATTGAAAAGCTGCTAGAGATGACAACCGCGTAACCGAAAAGGACATTACACAACATGAAAAAGAGGAAGCGAACCAGGATCTCGGATACTTATCTAAAATGTCTAAAGGAATTTTGTAATTGAGCGGATCCTGGTAATTCCTCATCAGTCTTGCAAACTCAAGACCAGCTCTGACAACGAAAATGTTTCGCTTGACATTGCGTTCCGCCGCATTGGTATGTAGCTTCCTGGATGCTTCCCTGTCATTCGAAGCTCTCAGTCGAAGAAGCGCAAGCAGTTTCTTTCCAGTGCGTCCGGAAAAAAGGATAAAGGATTACGTTACTCAATCTCTTTTGGGATGCGCCATTCTACTACTATGAGATGTCGTGGAGGCGAATGCGTATTTGGCCTATACTATGATTTGCGGTCGCCAGCCGATGAACAAGTCAGCGCTTTATCCTTCCCAGACAAGTCTGGTACCAATTCACCGACCCCGAAGGGATGGAAGACTTGGTTGGCCTGGGCGAAAAATCCGAACTAGGAACCTGGTATCAGCTGCACGCGACAGCCGGCAATTCCTTCGACTGCGCTACACGCGTCTGGACAAGATCTTGTAAAACATGGTGAGGGCAAACCTAACGATTCTAACTCTAAGCTGAAGTTACGTCACTCCAAGGGATTTGATCATTTAAAAAATCCAACAGCCCTTATCATGATTTTACGAGTGAAATTGTTCTGCACCCTGTCCAAGGTTTTGACACTAGCTAATTACCTTCGAAGGATTGAAGATCACAGTTCCATATTGTAACAACGGTCTAACATAATCTTTGTAAGCCTGCAAGATAATGAATGGATTCCTAGTCGAGAAACCACGAAAGATGTTGTGCATCATGATTTCATTTTTATTTATTTATTTAGTTTGTACAGTAATGAGTGCACCGTAAAGTGCCTAAATGCGTGGAGATGTAGGGGAGGAAAAGAGGGAAGATAATAAAAAAGGGAAAGCTATAATAACAGCGATAGCAGACTCACAGCGATAAAAGGAGCCATAAAAATAAATTGAAAATAGGGAAAACAGTAGAGGTTTTATGTCCTAGTGGTCGTTAATTGCGCAGACTATTTAGAAAAACGGGCCTATCCTAGTCGGGAGGAAACAGCGATAAGGTGACAATTGCGTCCAGCATCCCATGAAACGACATTTCGGTTAAGGAGCCGAGTTAGCCTAGTGGGTAGTAGTGTAGTTTCATGCACAAACGGTCACAGGTTCGACTCCCGGCTCCGGCACGCCATGCCCTGCAAAAATTGCAAAAATGACAACGGTTCCAGCGTTAGGCCCAGGTTGACAGGTCGGCTGATGGAGAAACCTCGTCACAATACCACGATCACAAATCGCAATAGAATCAGTGTAAAGGCTAGGACGTCACCCGGAAGTGGCGCACAGAACCCCCTCCCGTGTTCTGTGGTCAGTATGCGAGGGCTACCGAGGGCCGAACGACCTCGGCTAAAGAAGCTAGTTCGACTGGGGTCTCTGAATGTGGGAACGCTGACCGGAAGATCTAGGGAAGTGGCTGACCTGATAAAGCGCAGAAGGATACAAGTCCTGTGTCTGCAGGAAACGCGATGGAAAGGGGCGAAAGCCAGGCAGATCGGAGAAGGGGTCAAGCTGTACTACAACGGAGAGGACACCAGGAGGAACGTGGTAGGGATAGCTGTCGCGGTGTCCCTCAAGGATTCAGTAGCGTCTGTCCAAAGAATAAACGGCCGCACCATGTCACTGCGGCTGAACACGAAGGAGGGTTACTGGACCATCATGTCTGTCTACGCCCGACAGACCGGATGCTCCGAGCACGACAAGGGTGACTTCTACCTCTCGCTCGAGGAAGCCATAAGGTCCGTACCAGAAGGCGACTACCTCTCCTTAGCAGGGGACATGAACGGGCATGTGGGGAGTGGCAGAAGAGGAGTGGAAAGGGTTCATGGAGGTAAAGGGATCGGCCTGATAAACCCGGATGGAGAATGAATTCTGGATCTGGCTATCGCCCACGACCTGGCTGTCTGAAGCACCTTCTTCGCGAAGAGGGAGAGCCAGAAGGTGACCTATGCTAGCGGAGGTAGAAGGACGGAAGTCGACCACATCCTGGTTCGAAGGGCTGCCCTGAAAACAGTCCGGGATGTGAAGGTCATTCCGGGAGAAGACGTGGCATCACAGCATAGACCCTTGATAGCCGACCTTAGCATACCACTACCCACCAGGCCCAAAGTGAGGACGGAACCCAGGATGTGATGGTGGAGACTGCGGGGTTCAGAGCTGAACGAGCTACGAAGGGCAGTGCTCGAAGCAGGCCTTCCAGATCCAGCTGGTCCCGTGAATGAGACCTGGAGGAGGGTAGCCCAAACAATCCTGAGATGTGCCAAGAAAACCTTGGGAGAAACAAGGGAGAAACCAGAGGGGATAAATCGGCATGGTTCTGGAACGAAGAGGTGCAGGCTGCCGTAAAGAGGAAGAAGGAGGCCTACAAGCTGTGGCAGAAGACGAGGGCACCCGAGCATCTCATAGCCTACAGGAAGCTGAAGAGGCTGGCAAAAACAGCTGTAGCGAAGGCAAAGAACGTGGAAATGGATGCCCTGTACGAGAAACTAGACGGGCCAGAGGGAGAGAAGTTCGCCATCCGTCTGGCCAAGGCACGTCATAGAGCTAGCCTCGACATTCGAGTAGTGAAGACTGTGAAGAGTGCCGACGGTAGGGTGTTACGGAAGCCGGTCGAGGTCAGAGAGAGATGGGAGGAGTACTTCAAGGAACTCCTGAACGAGGAATGCCCTCGAGGAAGAACAACCAGCGGAAGGACCCATCCCACCCTAGACGCAAGAAGGGGTTTGCAAGGCCATAGGGAAGATGAAACTCGGAAAGGCAGCAGGGCCTGACGGTGTGCCAGTAGAGGCTTGGAAGGTGCTCGGGAACTTCGGAACCAACTGGCTGACGCATTTCCTCAACAGAATCACGAAAGAAGGTAAGATGCCGGATGACTGGAGGAACAGCGCCATAGTCCCGATCTTCAAGCAGAAGAAAGACGCTTCCGAATGCTCCAATTATCGAGGGAACAAACTGATCTCACACACGAAGAAGGTCTACGAACGACTGGTCGACTCAAGGCTGAGGGAGATGGTACCCATCTCCCAGGTGCAGTGGGGCTTCATGCCTGAGAGGTCCACCACAGACGCCATCTTCATCGCTCGTCAGGTGATGGAGAAATATCGGGAGAAACGAAAACCCTGCTACCTGGCATTCCTGAACCTGGAGAAGGCCTACGACAGGCTAGCTCGGGCCGTAATCTGGAATGCGCTTTGAGGGAGGGGTGTCCCAGAACGTCTGATCACGGTCATAAGGGACATGTACGAGGGCTCGAAAGCGGCGACACGAACGCCACACGGGGTGACAAAGAAGATGGATATCACAGTGGGGGTACACCAAGGGTCGGCTCTGAGCCCGTTCTTCTTCCTGCTGACGCTTGACTCTATAGTGAACCACCTTGAGGAAGGCCCTCTCAGAACGATCCTCTACGCGGACGACATCGCCCTAGTAGCCGACAACCAGGAGGAGTTGGAGGAGAAGGTGCAGCTGTGGCAGAGAGCCCTCGCAGACAACGGCCTACGGCTAAACGTGAAGAAGACGAAGTTTATCAGCTCTGAGCAGTGCGCTGGATCGATCCTAGACTGCCAAGGGAAAACGATCGAGAAGGTGGAAGAATTCTGCTACTTCGGAAGTACCTATCCGAGGAAGGAAGTGTGGACCAGGCGGTCAGGGGACGGATAAACGCAGCCTGGCTCAAGTGGAGGAGTCCACAGGGATACTCTGCGACTGTAGATGCTCCAGGACGTTCAAAGGCAAGCTCTATAGAACAGTTGTGAGAACTGCCCTCCTCTACGGCAGTGAGTGCTGGGCCCTGGGTAAGGCGCAGGAGCGGCAACTGCACGCGGAGGAGATGAGGATGCTGAGGTGGGCATGTGGATGGACCCGTCGGGACAGGGTGCGAAACGAGGATGTTGAGGCAGTGATGAAGACAGCCCCGATCCAGCTGAAGATGAGAGAGCAGCGCCTGAGGTGGTATGGACACGTCCTCAGAAGACCAGAGGATCACCCCGCAAGGTTGGCCCTGGATTTCAAGGCACCCGGAAAGCGTCCGAGATTAGCCCCAAGGAAAAGATGGGAGGACGTCATCAAAAGAGATCTCGCCGAAGCCGGCGCCACGGCAGATGACGCCGTTGATAGGATGAGGTGGCGACAGATCACAAGAACAGCGGACCCTGCGACTGCGTGGGACTAAACGCTCAGGAGATGAAGAAGATCCCATGATACGACATCACGTTCTCTTAGTTCGCATGAGTGTCATCGTATCATTTGGCAGTAGCTGGAACCAGGGTCAAGCTTGAGGTTCGGGAATCGAAGGGGGGTCGTACTGTGGCGTCGTCTTGAGGGGGTTTTTGGCAGAGGATTCTCTCTTATTTTTCAGGTTTTTAAGCGATGTTTTTAATTCTTAATAAGTTGTTTTTTCCAGGAATGTCTAGAAGGCGTGGAGTCTCTCCTTCGTCCAGCAAAGTTGTAAAAATTATTATAAAAAAAAGTTTCAAATAATGATTGCATTACCTGTTAAAAATAAAGATTTTCTGCATCCAGATTTGGAATTAATGAGAAGTTTCCATTTTTTCAGATTTTTTCAGAAAGTCATAGATTCGACT
The DNA here is from genome assembly GCA_947396885.1 of Heligmosomoides polygyrus polygyrus. Classification (NCBI taxonomy): domain Eukaryota; kingdom Metazoa; phylum Nematoda; class Chromadorea; order Rhabditida; family Heligmosomidae; genus Heligmosomoides; species Heligmosomoides polygyrus. The sequence continues at coordinate 63,646,436 of OX377206.1, read as the reverse complement.
GTTTTCTGGCTGAACGAGCGACATCTACGTCCTAAATTGCAGTCTATAAAATTTGGAGTGTCAATTACTAAGGAAAATTAAGTGCATTTTCTACAAGATTTTTGGAGACGCTCTTCGAAGCGATGACGGAATGGCAACCGGAGGATGGACTTGTTACGGAACTAATTTTTTCTCTCTGCAAGAAACAGCATCTGAAAGTGGAGTTGTACCCAATAAAATTTTAAGCCATAGTTGGACACACGGCAGTAAAACCTGTTCTTCTGAAACGATCCTCTGTATGAGCACACGCTCCGATTTCTATCATTTGCCGAAAATTTTCAACACCGTTAATTACATGGAGGCTGCTACTTTACAACCTGCTTTTTAAAGCGAGATCTACTCTTCTTATAAATTTAAAAGTTCTGTGAATTTTTCAGAGACGTCGAACAAACTCCGAAATATAGTAGGTTACGTGGAGCCATTGCGTTCTCCGATATGATCGATCGCCACTGAGGATGGTCTTCTCGCGGAAAAATTTTCTATCTTCTGAGGGAAAGAACACACAAGAAAAAAATGAAATCGTGCTTCATGGAATTTTAAGGTATGATTATTACACATTAAAAAGCTAAGCTTCTTCGCAGCGATCTCCGATATGATTAGGGCAAATCGTATTTAAATTTTTCGTTTTTCAAGAAGAATTAATTAATTTTTACCTGAAGCAGATCACGCACACAGTAAAAATCTTGCCACAAAAAGTTTTAAGTCCTGTTCAATGCACAGTGTAAAAATCATGGCTTTCTGAAACGAATAGATTGGATCGACCTTGGTCGGTGTGGCACCGACGTCATAGGAGCGACGAAATTCGACATTCACAAAAATGACTATAACTCGGTAAGTTTTTCAAAATTTTAAAAAAGCTAAATGCTTCTTTAAAAGTAGAAAAAAACTTTCATACAGTAGAAAAATCTGTTCTCAAAAGCTAGGTCTTCATACGGGGTGGAGGCCTTCGATTTTTGTCCGCTAGCTGGAAGGAACTAGAGGAAAAGTCCTTTTTCGCTATATAATGAACAATTGTTAAAAAATCGGGGTTTATGCGCGGCAGGCGGGTCCGATTTCGGATCCATTTCGCAAAAATACGAACCGAAAATCGAGCCCACCCCCCGCCCCGCATGAAGACCCTTTTCTTGGAAATCGATTGTTACATGGTTAGAAAGCACATTTGCTCTATTTTTTGATGACCAAAACATTTTTCGATTTTCGGAAAATTAGCCGAGTTATGATCAATTTTCGGGAGCTTAACTACCGAAAAATAGAGAAAATGTGATTTCTAAATGTGTAACAATCGATTTTCAAAGAAAGGTATTTTTATGCGGGGTGGGGGAGGGGGTTTGATTTTTGGTGCGTATTTTTCAGAAATGGACCCGAAATCGGACTTCCCTGCCGCGCATGAATACCCCTCTTTTCGAGAACGTTTTTTCACAATGTTAGAAAGCACATTTTATCTGCTTTCGGAAAAGCTAGAGGGACTCTTGAATTTCGAAAAACTGGCTGAGTTATGAATATTTTTGTGAGATCACTTTGATGACGACGGTGAGGGATTCAGTTCACGACTTCCGAAAATTGATCATATCTCGGCTAGTTTTCCGGAAATGAAACGTCCCGTTTAGCCATCAAAGACACAGCAGATATGCTTTCTAACCATGTAACAATCGATTTCCAACAAAGGGGTCTTCATGCGGGACGGGGTGGGGGTTCGTTTTTCGGTGGTATTTTTGCGTAATGGACCTGAAATCGGACCCCCTGCCGCGCATAAAGAGCGAACTTTTGGAAACTGATTTCTATATAGTGATACAGAGTTCTTCTTTTAGTTTTTGAAAAGCTAGCGGAATTTTGAAACTTCGAAGAACTAGTCGAGTTATGAATATTTTTGAGAACCCACTTCAATTCTTTTTTGCTCAAAAATCGAACCAACAGCCGCGCGTGACCACTCCTATTTTGGAAAACGGTTTTTACACTGTGAGAAAAAGCGTTTTATTTACTTTTTTGAAAAGCTTAAAGAATTTTCAAAATTCGAAAAACTTACCGAGTTATAAACCTTTTTGTGAACGTTTAATTTTGTGCTTCGATGACGTTGGTGCAGAGTCGACCAAAGGTCGATTCAACCTGTTCGATCCAGAAAATCAGGATTTTTTCACAGTGAATTGATCAGAAATTTAAGTTTCTTGCGGTTGGATTTTATGCGCTGGGTGACCTTCTTCGGCTAAAAAATCATTTTTTTCATGAAAAACGAGAATTTTGTATGCGATCCATCCTAATCAAATCTTCATCGCAGCGGAAAAGCTTAGTTTTTACTGTATATTAAGACGATTTAAAATTTTATATGATACGTCTCTGTCGTCCTGTCTTTAAGAACTCAGAAAAAATTTCCAGCGAGGAGTCCATTCATACATCAGTCGCAATCGATCATGTTAGAGAACGCAGTAGCCGCACGTAAACTGCCATAACTCGGAGATTTTTTGGGGCTCCTGAAAAATTCATAAAACTTTACTAAATGTGTTTTGCTTTAAAAGGCAGGTTCTAAATGTAACATATTCCATTGTGATTAGTGTGTCGACATTTAGAAAAATAATTTTCTCATGAAAAACGAGGATTTTGTATGCGATCCATCCTAATCATATCGTCATCGCTGCGGAGAGGCATGTTTTTTGTTGTTGGACAATACACAGAGCTTGGATTTTTGTAGGCTTCATTTTGATTTTTATGATGTTTGCTTAGGATGACAGAACATTACTTCCTTGGGAATTCCATAGTCCATCGTTCGTTTACCGCTCCCTAATCGATTCGATGAGAGCTTCAAAAAATCTAGGAAAAGCTTTTTGTCAGAAAGTAACACTGAAATTTTTATATAATACTATTTCAGAGCACAGTTTCAAATGCAGACGTCGCCCCTTCAAGTAGAAAAATGTCTCGTGTTCATGATGTTCTGAAAGAAAACACCTGCGCAAATTAAACAACGATGATTGGAAGACTGCTACCGGAAAATCTTTATTTTAAAGTGTCGAAAAATTATATTAAAAAGTTTAAAGAACTTTATTGTGCTATCAAACTATGTATTGTTCAGTGACCTCTTTTCATTGTTCTATTGTATCGAAACCGCTCTTGAAAATAAGAACCCATTAAAGGGTTCAAAATGCACATGAAACCTTGAAGAAATCAAGATATATAAGGGATGAAACGGTGAAGGAGGGAGTGGATCGTACGAATCCCGCTTCGGAGGGGGGGGGGGGGGGTCGTAAATTTTCAGCAAAAATCACACCCAACGCTTGACCCTGGCTGGAGCTCTGGGTCGAATTCAAGCGGGGAGATGGAGCGCCAAGCATCGCGTGCCTTCCTCCTACTAGGATACATCCAGAAACAACCGCACCCGTATCAGTTGGTCATTATACCCTAATATCTTTAGCTATATAGGTGTGTGCTGGAACTTCGGTGCATGGGTATGCCAATCACCGTCAGTGAACCAGTACATTAGGGCAACAAAGTAGTCGAAAAGTAGGCTAGCATGCGCTCATATAGTAACCAACGGATATGGATTTGAGATGATATTTTACAAATTGAGATCATTCCGTCCCTCTTCTAGCACCGAGCTCCGGTCCTACTATGAGCGGAAAAACAAAAACACCAAGGAAAGTAAACCTTAGTAAGAACAAGGCGAGGGTAGGGGAAACATAGCGACTAAAAGCGTAGTAACAGGCTGAGTGAAGGCTATGTAAGGGCAGAAAAAAATAGTTTTCAATTCAGCAGATTAGATTTGATGAATAGGAAATGGTGGTCGAGAACGTTTAGGGTGAGCACATAGAAATTGCTTCTTGGAAAGCTGCACAGGAACAAACCTCGGTAACGTAGAACATAAAAGGATACCCCTATATATAAAAAAGAAAAGGATAAAGGACGGCGTTATTCAATCCCTTTTGGGATGCGCCAGCGCATTCTACTTTTACGGGATGTCATGGAGGCGGTATGAATGCGTATTTGGCCTTACAATGACTTGCGGTGGCCAGCCGATGAACAAGTCAGCGCTTTATCCTTCCCAGACATGTGTGGTACCAAATCACCGATCCCGTAGGCATGGAAGGCTTAGTTGGCCTGGGCGGGAAATCCGAACCAGGAACTGGTATCGTGTGCACGCGACAGTGGGCGCCCCCTCCGACTGCGCTACACGCGCCCAACGTAGAACATCCGAACAACAATAATGGCCACACATAGTCGTATGGACATCGCAGTCTTATCAGAAACTATTATTAAACAACCACTCCCTATATAAACTGTAATACATCGAACTACTCCAATTTTTCTTCAGATTAAAACTGTTTCCGGACTGAAGAATGATTGTGGGCGCAAATAGGGTCCCGGGGGGGGGGTCACCTTATAAAAAGTGTTACCAACACCAAGAAAACGAGGCAAGGCACACTGATAGTTAAGAAAACAAACAAGTAATGTACCTGTGTTCTGTGCTTCCTTCGCGTCAGCGAAGAAGAGCACAGATTTAAACAGGGGAAGGGATCCAGGGTGTGGCTCAAGTGACGCATCCGTGTTAAAATTGCCTACATCCTGGAGTTCCCTCCCTTGTCCAATTAGGAAGCACATAAGATGCGAATCTATAATCATAACGAAGAGATAAGACCACATTTACATTCACTGTATATAGCTACTCGCCACGCCGACCCACCGCGCCATGCTGTGGTGACCCCCCGGACCCTATTTGCGACTCATTGTGGATTTCTGTGCTACCCTTTTGCAGTGGGCAGCAAAACACAGATCACTTACCAGGGAATGCCTTCAGATTTCCATGGAATTTCGGGAGCAGACCTATGCCATATGAGGGAACTTTATTACAAATATACCCTCCAATTTTGCTAGTAGATCTCCTAAGCGGATACTGGCCGATGAAAGTTCGTCGCCTGCGCTATTATAGCGATGGGCGGAGCGTTGCGTAATCAGCGCAACCATTAGCAAGGTGTAGCGGTGCAGTGTAAGGCGCCTTTTATACTCGCGTGGCCGCGCGGCGACGGGAGAGAAGTGCGCGGCGCGGCGTGATCAACTGCGGCAGACTCGGTGTGGAATGGGAGATTTCACATCGGAATGGACCATTTTTCCACGACCTTTTTGTTTAGGCTCTCCAATCAAAAGAGCAAAAAGGGTGTAGCAAAATGATCGCACTACTGTACTTTTAGGACTCCAGAGGTAGAGAAGAGATCGAAAAAAAAACTTCGCTCGGGGGGGGGGGGGGTTATTTACTTGCGCACGCGGCTTGATGGCTGCCATTGACATAGATTTTTCGCGCTGCCCGGTCGATATCTATTTCGACTATGGTGCCGCGACGGGAGCGGCGCAACTATAAACCAGGGCTTAGGGTGTTGATCACGAATCGAACATCCGTTTTTGAAATTGATTACGTTAGGTTTGAGCTGTCGAGGTCATAATCACCGATTGCGCCCAAACTTTGCCTAAGGGGCTATTTGAAGTCAATCACCAATCTAACATCCATTTTTTGTATTACGCTGAAGTTTGGGCAAAATCCGTGACCATGTCCTTGACCACCCCATCTACCGTAACCTAGCGAGGAAATGGAGAACTGTAGAGATTCACGAAGTTTCACCTACTACGCTAAAAATAGGTTCAGTGCACAATGACACCGGAGTGGTCACATAAGAGAGAATTCCGACTGATTTTCGACAATGAGTACCTCGACCCGCACATGTTGCAAAATAAATGATCGTTTAGTGCTATACGCATTGCAGGGGATTCGATTCAATACCAGCTTCAACCGTAGGTTGAGCGGATGACCTCTACCCTGCCTTAAGATAGGGTTCGTCGCTCCCCACAGAAAACCTACCACTAACATTAGCAAGATGCATCCGCTGATCAGCCAGACGAATCCTTTCTGTTTTGGTCCTCCAATGACTCATGGACAGTCTCCTTCGTCATCCTTGGCTGACGGACCGTGGTAAGCAGAAGCCGTGGCCATGCGTTGCTGACGTCCCCCTTTTCTAACTCTAACCGCACAGCGGCGCGTCAAATCCGGGAGGCGGCGCGGCCAGAATTGACGAATTGATTTTGTGTGCATTCGGAATTTGGATGTTCAACTATTCCGCCCTTACTAAGCTTGTGAGCTTGGTATACTCAAAAATGAATCGTAGGACTGTTGCGTGCGCGTAAGACCGGCAGCAGAGCCGTTGTCATGGCGGGTGCTGCGGACCCGCCATGAAAACGGCGGGTAATGCGGCGCCGCGAGGGTTACTGCACGCAATACTGCGTACTTTTGCCGGCAGTTGCGACCTATAAGAACGTCGTAGATGTAGTAAGCAAAGCGCTTTTTCTTTTGTGAAGAAGCGCTTCCTAAGCCAAGTTAGGAGTTCTTGAATGTAAGCTCCGAAAACTAATAGAGCACTCTTTATAACTCAACAGTTCTGTACCATTTTGCGCTTGCTCTCAGTTTTGTCGTTCTACCTCCACTCACAGTTCCTCGGTTGGCAAGCAGCTTGAAGATAATGTGGTGCTTTGTTGTTTCTTGTTGAGTCTCCCTCCGTTGCCTTGTTGAGTCCGGGGGTCTGTCCGATGCAGTTATAGCTCATACTAAAAAAAGGTCTGCTTTGTTGTCGCTTTTCTGTGCAAGGATTTTCCCTTGCTAAGGTTTTTGCGTTTCGTTTTGAGTGCAGCATTCCACTTGCCTCCATTTATCGACCTTAACGGTGATTATACTGTTATTGTTGATTGCCAAGCTATTTTATGGACAAAAAGTATGCTCCAACCTATTAAATTCCTAGCATGTAGATTCGTTAAAAAGCGTTTCCAATAGATGAATCATAATTGACACCCATCAATCACGCCTCCGGTGGGTCTCACACGCAGCTCCTGGCACTGCGGGTGAGATCCGCCGTGAACTACGGCACCCTCCGAGGACTTTTGCGACCAGCGAAGCCGCGACAATTCGCCCGCGTCGCAGTTTTCACCACGATGGCAGTGTGGGTTCCCACTACGGCGGGAGCGATATAGACGAGTTCTCCGGGTGCTGCCGCGAGCCTCTGTAGAGACCCTTAGTGTTCTCATCTTGCAGTGAGACGGTGAAAGGTATGGCCCCCATGGATGCAGGTGTTTCATTGCATTTTGTGACTTATCATCATGTACACTCATGATCCTCATTTCCAACACATTTTTAAATAAACGGCCAGCAACAGCTATCGTATACCTTTTCCGAGCTCTTTGAAGTGGAGCGATAACAAATGTTGATGATCACCTACGGAATATCGAGATCTGATTATATATTCGTGACCAGCACCCCAAATAACACAGTAATAATAGTACCATATTACTTGTCGATCAGAGGTGGTGGCCGAAGTGCAAAGCCATTAAAGGTGTGAACCAATTGAGTGTGTTACGCTGTGGATAGGCTATACTTACTTACTTACTCACTTGCGATACTTGCGACCCGTTCCATTGCAACGATTTGTCTTGCGGTCCCAACTTGTTCGCCAACTTGTTCGATCTTGAATCAAAGTTGACCAGTGGACGCGCACCTTAATCGAGTTGATATTGGACGCACGGATGATGTTCCGGTGAGCGAGCGAATCTTGTCATCGTCGGGGAGGACGACCGAGTGGTGTTTCTTGCTGAGTGGTTCCCAGTGTACAGGGGCAGTACTCCAACGTCCGTCCTTTCGTCTCATCAAATGTGCAGCGAAATGGTGTTTCGCTTCATCGAAGAATGACATCCCGGACTCTGGACATTGCTCGGATTTGTTCATTGTGCAATCCGGAGAGTCGTTGCTGGAGTAGAGAGATGCCGACCATCTTCCTTTCCAAAGCCGTTTGCACTCTTCGTAATTGACCTTCTGCTGTTTTTGTTAAGGCCCATGTTTCACAAGCGTAACATAGCGCAGGAAGAACTGTGGAGTTGAAGATATTAGCTCTCAGTTCACAGTTACTGCAGCTTTCGATCACGTCTCTCACAGAATTGTACGCCGCCCATGCCGCTTTTTTCCTTTGTGATATTTCCGGTCAGAGGTCGTTCTTCATGTTCAACAGGAGGTAGACGTAATCTTCGACTTCCTGTAAAGGAGCTTCTTCAACCTATTGGGTCACCGCCCACAAACTCGTTCCTCATAGATTTCGTCTTCGACACGTTGATTGTTAGTCCAGCCTCAGCTCCTTCGATGAGAAGCTCAGGCAACTTTTTTGACGCCTGCTGCGTGGACTTTGTGATGAGGACAATATCGTCGGCAAATCTCAGGTGGTTCAGCTGCCTACCATCGACTTCGATGCCATTGTCGCCCCAATTACGGATGGTTGATTGGTTGGATTATGGATGGTTGATTCCAAGCACGCTGAGAAGAGGATGGGAGAGATGGGATCACCCTGACATACGCTTCTTTCCACAGCCACCTCTTTGTCGCGATGAAATGGGCGAGATATAGTAATGCATCCGATGTAGCATTTGCTCAGAATGTTCGTGTATCGTGGTTCGATCCCCTGCTCGTTGAGTCCTGCGGTTCCACTGAATCGAACTCTTTGTGGTAATCGATAAACGTCAACATCAGAGGTGCGTGGTATTCTCGAGCAGCTTCAATTAGTCGACAGCAGGTGAGTATGTGATCCAAGGTGCTGAACTTCCGTCGGAAGTCTGCCTGCTCCACCGGTTGCGGTTTTTCCAGAGACCTCCTGATGCGCGATAGAAGACACCTGGTAAAGACCTTATATAGCACCGGTAGGAGAGTTATTGGCCGATAATTGGAAAGGTCCTCCCTGTCGCCTTTTTTTAAATAGCAGAATCGTCTTGGTCTCTTCCATGCAGACAGTACTTCACACTGCGTTACGTAGCGAGAAAAGCGCTGCGCCAAGGCGTCGAACATCTTATGAGCGCAAGCCTGCAGAATTTTAACATTGATTTCATCGTCGTCTTGGAATTTACCTTTGGACATCGTATATTTGTAATCAGCATTGCAAGCTTTTTCACATGGCATAGGTCTCGTCCCGAATTTCCATGGGAAGCTGAAGGCATTCCCTTGTTAGTGTCAGAAATCCAAGGTCAGTGTTTCTCCTCACTTGCTGAGTTCATGATCTCCTATTGCGCACTTTGAGCCAACAAATTGTTTATATAGATCACTGAAAATGGCTGAAATTGAAAACTTGCACTCCATTGCGAAGAGCGGCTGCGGACGAGTTGTCGGTCGCAAGACGAAAAAAAAAACGGTTGCATGCTCAAAACTCCTCTAATTTGAGGTTTTTAGAAGGACGGTTAGTATCATTCGATTCGTCTCTTCGAGATCTACACGTATATGCAGCATCGCCAGGCCACCGCGCTTTCGCAGTGTGAAGTTACCCGACCAGAATACACAGAAATATGCACTGCCACGCGGATTAGATAATATCGCGACCGAACGCGTCGGAGATCACCTCAAACTTGGGTAATTAAACCTTTATCTCAATAATCATTAATAAATCACGAACGAAACCACACATTAAAAGCATCGATGGCAATGCACTATGATGAGATAGGGCAATAGCATGAATAACGCGATGATAAACCTAGATGACTATGATGATACTACCCAATATGCAAGGCACTAGACAAGACAAACGAAACATATATGCATAGAGTAACATACGAGCAAGATGTATGAGAGATAACAGAACATGAGAACCAGACAAAATCGATTACAACACTAGAACATGCAGAAATACAAAAGAGTACAATGAAAACAACGAACACAACACATTAGGAACACAATAGGAACCCCAAGGTACGCGCATGGAGTAAGACGGGAGGAACCACTGCCAAAACACACGCGCAGAACGAAAAACCCCTCCTAACGACCCTTCCCGGACGCGCACAGCCGCTCGAATGACCGCAAGCCCATGAAGGAGGCTGGAAGCGCTGATTTCTAGGAAGACCCTGAAAATCAGGAAACCCAGAGAAATAGCCCAGGGAAGGTGGAGACCCAGAGCACGCGCGGCAATCGAAATGGGGCGCGGAATCCGTCAAAGGAGACCACTTGTCGTCACAGTGGGTGGCCAAAGCAAATGACTGGGGCAGACTTTTTGCGATTGGAAAAGCTTACATTCTAGAACTTGCATATTTTCGGAGTATCGCAAGCATAGCGCAAAGTGTTTTTTCATGCCCGGAACCCTCTGAGAGTGCGCCGTGAACAACACATAAACGATCGAACCCATCAATCGAGGGCGGTGGGACAGCTTGTAGAGCGAGCGTTTTAGAAGTTTTATCAGAAATTTCCAGCCGCTCGACTCAGAAATTGCTGTACTCTGTTCCGACGACACTTTTGAATGCGCTGTGCACAATGTATACAGGATCAAACCTATCAATCGAGTGGGCGCGGTTCGATAGAGCTTTTCAAGCTTAGCAGAGCTAAGGCAGGTTAGGCATCTGGAGAGTTGCGAGCTTGTCGTCTTAAGGTGCTTTCAGTCTCGTGTTCGATCACGCATTTGCATGCCGTTAGCTCTCCTTGTCTTCCCGCAGTAGTTGAATAAATCGTGTCACGCAAGGCTAAACTGCATCTCCGCTCCGCTGTAGCTTTGTTCATTCATATGCTACGTCGGTTTCCTTCAGCGCACATCTTGAACTTTCTGCTGCTTACAAAATCGACAAATTGCAGCCGGAAAGCTTCAAACGTGACAAACGTGCGCCCCGAACACGCCCGCGCGCTCAGATAAGCACAACAATGGTCGATGTTCTCCGCGCTTTTACTCGCCGAGATTGCAGTTCTTGCTGCTCGCAGTAACACCATTCAATTCACCACGAGGAGCCCTATCGAATGATTGGCCCTGTCCAAAAATAACGATTTTCGATGACGTCATTGTCCTCCTGCCGCGGACATGAGACGCCTTGCCTTTTATGCGAAATTGTCAAAAAATCGATATTCCCAGAATTGGTTGAGATTGGCGCCGTTCGACAGAGCTTCTCAAGCTGAAGTACCATTGATGGTGTCAAGAACTCAAATGTGGGCGAGTAAGGATGAAAGTCTCGTAAATATTGTGTCACCCAAGGCTTATCTGCATTTTCGCACCGCTGTAGCATTATTCAGTTATAAGCTACGTCGCTGTGTTTCAACGCACATTTTGAGCTCTCTGCTGCTTACGAAATCGACAAGTTGCAAAGATTCAAACGTGACAGAGTTATTACGCTCAGAAGACGCCCTCGGTGCAATTTGCGAGCTGTCGCGCCCAGTCGATTGATAGGTTTGATCGGTTTGATTCTGTATACATTGCGCACAGCGCATTCCAAAGCCCCGTCGACACAGAGTACAGCAAATCCTGAGTGGGGTGGCTGGGAATTTCTGACAAGACTTCTCAAACGCTCACTGTACAAGCTGTCCCCCCCCCCCCCCCGACCTCGATTGATAGGTTCGATCCTTTATGCATTGTGCACGGCGCACTCTCAGAGGATTCCTGGCATGACAGAACAATTTGCGCCATGTTTGAGAAACTCCGAAAACAGGAAAGGAAAGTCCTGGAATGTAAGCTTCTCCAATTGCAAAAAGTCTGCTCCAATCATTTGTGACCACCCACTGCGAAAACGCGGTGGTCTGGTGTATACATGTTTGTGTAGATCTCAAGGAGACGAATCGAGCGGTTTCAACGCTTTCTCGAAAAACCTTAAATTAGAGGAAATGTGAGCACGCAATGGTTTTCGACGGCTTGCGACCGACAACTCGTCCGCGACCGCCCTTCGCAATGGATCGCAAGTTTTCAATTTCGGACATTTTCAGCGCTCTACATAAACAATGTATACCATACGACAGAGCTCGAGCTCCTGAGCTCAAACGTGCCCTTGGTTTTTCAAATGAGCGACCTTTAGGTGAGTTTTATCAAAAAGATGCAAAAGCCGCAAAAATCGCGGTTTTTGCGGCGTCTATTCAAAAGATGCGTCCGGTACTGTAGTAGCATTTTTAGCCCAAGGTGTGCAGTTTTCTTGGGGTGCGTTACGTTAGGTGTCTTTCATTACTGTAGAAGGCGGGCCGACGCGCTCTGTTACCGTAGGTAGACCGGGTGCCGCGCCCGCGAAGGACGAGGTTTCGCAACAAGATGAGGCGAGTCGAGCAGAGCGCGCACTGCTGCCGTGAAGCAGATTCCGTGCGGAATCAGCCTAGAATTGATTCTTTTCTTTTTTTTAGCTCTGTATTCTTCTTTTCAATAAGTTTTGGGTCCGACCAGATGCTGCCTCTGAGATCACAAGGAGAAAATGATTTAAGGGGCAACACACCAAGCTTCCTCCGTTATTACACTTTTTTAATGTACGGCTTTGTAGCTTTCGCTCAGTTTTTATTCTCTTCCCAACTTTTCCCATGTGCTTTCTTTTGCTTCTCCGTTAATTGAGGGCAGTCTTTGCTGTCTGGCTAATAAGATTTTTTGCCTTCGTTAAATTGTAAATTGGGTCATGAGGCGAACCCCCCCCCCCTCCCACCCCAGCAGAAGTCATTCAGAGCTTCGAAGCATATGAAAATTGAAGAGCAAAGAGAAAAAAGAGCGAAAACAAATGAAGTAATTAATCAATCTCTGCAACAATTCTACGACAGAAAGTCTGCTCCGAGGCGCAACGCTGCTCTGTTTATCCGTTGCAGCTCGTCCAAGGCGGGTCAACAACTATACTTATGCTCTCCCAAAAATTTCGAATATTCGAATGGTTTTGAATACCGAAAATTTTCGAGCATTCGAATTCGAATACATTAAAAAACGCGATTTTTTGAACATTCGAATTCGAATACATTCGAAAAACGCGATTTTTCGAATATTCTAATTCGAATATTCGTTTCGAATATTCGAATTCGAATGAAAAATCAGGCTGTATTATAGACATGATAGAAGGCAACACAGAAGAGAAAAGGGAAGCAATACATAACGGATCCCTTCCTAGTTAAGCACGAGGTTTTTATCGACAGGCATCTCATAAACCCCCATGTGAGTCGTAAAAATGAGATAGAGAACTTACACGTAGAACGATCAAAGGGCTTATGGAAGCGTCTAATTTCCATGCTTACTGGAATACGAATTTTTCTCAAAGGAATACCCGTGTTTTGTTAATTGCTGCTTATGAGGAACAAACGAAAGGTTTACAACACATTTGAAGGGAACATTATCTGGTTGAGCCACTGTAAGCTTCTAGGTCACTTTAAAACAATCCTTTTTGAAATTGGTGGCAGACTGACTGTTAAAGAACTTTCATGAAACAATGCTTTTGCCTAGCGGCAGCTAGTGAAGGACTGACGACAAAGTACTACATGAAAATCTATAGCAAGTCTGTCCTGCTCATCTACAAATGTGAAATATCACACTGTCGATTTTGCGGCCACAAAATGTATTACAAGTAGCTAGGAATAGGCTACCCATGAGGGCCAGTCTCATTTCGTTCTGGTGATTCACCCAAGTAAGTGGTAGGAATAAATATTTCTTAATTGCGATGAACTTGTGAATGTAATTATTTTCCAGCCAACATATTGATAAACTACGGTAAACTTCAGAAAAATAGATCGATCGATAACATCCGGCCGACCTACACCGCCTCCCCTTTGTGAAGTCCGGCATACGGCCGACGTATCCATGCGAATCCCACTTCAAGTGGCCAATTCAGAACAAAAATTGATAAAATCGATCGATAACATCCGGCCGACCTACACCGCCTCCCCTTTGTGAAGTCCTACCTTATAATATAGCTTTTGCGGATTTGTAGTCGTTGTAGAAACGAAATCCAGAAGCAGAGCATTCAGACCACGGAGGAGCAGAAGAGCATAGCGCGACGAAAATTACAAAGCCGACTTCATGAGGTACTCTTCTGCACCAGGAGACACCCGACGTGACAGAAGACAGAAGCGCACCCTTTTGACCCTCACGCCCATCCTGCAGACATTTGCTAGCTTGTGGTCTCAGACTCTTAACTGCAGCGTGAAGGACAAATAACGTCCGTTTGAAACGCCGCTTGAACCATCATTTTCAATTTTTTTTTGTTAACAATTCCTACTCTTCCTCGGCCGCTTTGCACAGGCGCAGTAATAAATGTGGAATGCTTGATACCTCCCAAACAAGAATTTACCTTTATCCTTCCTTCTGCTGTCCTTCATCCTTTACGTTATTACGTTTACGGCGAAAATAGCTTCCAGAACTGCTTGAGTGGAATGCAAAACTGGTCCAGATCAAACTAACCCTTATGTCCATACTCTAAGATCTAAAAAAACGTCTGATACTATATAGGAGCGCGCTAAGAGCTGTCGATCGTCGATGTGTCAGAAATTACTGACAGGAACAGGTGCATAAAATTAGCGTAGAATAGGTATACAAAATACTGGAAAATATTCAGACGTCTCCAGCGAGCGCCTTAATTCAGAAGACCATGTCACAGATTGATCAGGCAATCAATACCGGTTGATACTATCCATACTTTTATCGGTGAAAGTGGTCTTCTCCCAGAGTTCACCAATCGGGGTGGCGACGATTACTGGTCCCCGATCGGTCATTCACCACTGCAGCGATTTTCTGTGGAAATTTTTTTGCAATTCAACATTGTGAGACGTTGTGAAAGTTCTCCCTCTTAACAGGGCTTTTCGGGAAGTGACTAGTATCGATGAGGCGCACAGTATCCGGGCACCGAGCCACCATCGTACCACAGCTTTGATTCACAGACAGAACCGTTTTGGCGACCCAAATTACCCGAGAAACCCACCAAGCCTTTTCAAAATACGCCGATACACAAATTCTTGTTGGGCATTCGAGTGACACTTTTCGAATACTTGAATAATTTTTGCTTTCTGGGAAATTGCGAATATTCGAATGTTTGGAATACCGAAAATTTTCGAGCATTCGAAATCGAATATATTCGAAAAACGCAATTTTTCTGAATATTCGAATTTGAATACATTCGAAAAACGCGATTTTTTGAATACTCGAATTCGAATACATTCGAAAAACGCGATTTTTTGAACATTCGAATTCGAATACATTCGAAAAACGCGATTTTTCGAATATTCGAATTCGAATATTCAAATTCGAATGAAAATCATTCGAATACCTATTCGAATGGGTCATTCGAGCATAAGTATATCAACAACCCGCCGCGCTACCGTAATCGAAGGCGGTGGCGGGCGGCGGTGGCGCGTTACCATAACTCAGGAAGACACATAACGTAAGAACCCGTTTTCTTGCAAAACCTTTTCTTTAACTTTTCTTTCTTGTCAGGCGAGGAAGCAGAAGTCTTAAATCAAACTTTCTCAAAAGCCATAGTAAAAATTCATTAGCAGAAGAAAAAATTAAAGAATATTTCACCGCTCATTAACTCGAGGAAATCAGCACCTGCGATGCGCTTCAACAAACATTACGTACTAAGCGCAATGTATGGCACAAGCCTATCCTATGACCCATCAAAACCTGTTGGTTGAATTACTCTATTTGCACCAATGCATATCCTTCCAACAAAAAGCTTTCGTTGCTTTAATTACCAATAAATTCTCAAACTTTCAGCCAGCTATTCTTCTAGCTATTCTTTATCTTGTGCATAAATCTAGAACTTTGCAAAAACAATAGCAAGTCACTATAAAGACTCAATTTTTAAAAAAATTCACCGCTGGCTATCTCGACGAAAACAACAGCTATATGACGCCCCGAAAGGCCTTCGCAGTTTACATTTTGAGATTCGTCCAGGAACATTGCAAGTAGGAAAGGAAACTTGAGACCACCGAAACAGCACCATTATTTTTCTTCGGCACCCTCTGTATTAACTCTTGAATGGAAAGTTTAATATGTAACCTTTTCAAGGTGTATCCAGTTTAATTCCAAAGACATCCAATTCCAACCGGAAAGGGGAATGCCTGTATATAACGCGCGAACTCAAGCCCTACCTCAGTCTCGCATTCTAACCTGGGGTAGGTGCTGTCCGGTACCCCTGATTACTTTGTGCGGCTTTCTTTGTTCCTTCAGTGGACTGTGGTGAGGTACGATACTCGGATTCTCTCCTTTGTTCAGGCTTCCAAAAATTTGACATTGAATTTTGTAAGGTTGAAGAAATGTTTGGTGGGATAACTCCTAACTGACTTGATCCTTTTAGGCTCTGAAGAAGGCGATCCAGCCGAAACGTTAGCCGCCAATAAAGTCGTTTACCAACCTTGTGAAGAGCTCAGCAACTCTATAGACAGACTCTATCATTCCGAGGTTCAAAGAGAGTCGAACATGGCTACATCCAATTTGGTTTAAAAGGTGCCCTGTTTGATTTTTGAAAATCCAAGTTGAGTTGGGAAGAATGCAGTTTGAAATAGAAAATGGTTCTTTTTGATTTCTAAAAACCACCTGGAAGAGGGTCACGTTCCAAAAGGCTTCAGTAGCACTTACAAAAAAAGTGAGGCACGCTGTTAATGAAGGAAACAAACCAAAGGTAATACTGTTGTGTTCTCGCTCAAGAGCACAGATTTGGGCAGGGGAAGGGAGTTTGGGGTGTGGCCCGAAAAGCGCACCCATTCAAATATTGCCTACTTCCTAGAGTTCCTTCCCTTGCCAGAATATAGAGGCAAACAGAGGTGGATGTGTGATCTAAAGAAAAAATAACAGTGCATTCGAGGATTAAAATTTTGTCGTCTGCTCACGAAAAACCCGCAGCATTCTAAGCGGGCTAAAAAGGGTGAGTGTGACAAACTCACGCTGGAAAGGGAGGCCAAAACGGAGAAAACCACTTCGGCTCCTCCTGTTTGTTGGAGAGGACGTCGATTAGAAGAACGCTTTAATAGACGAACAAAAATGAAGCTCATGAATGAGTCGGGGTGCTTACATACGGGGCTTTCGCGAGCACATTGATATCCGCAAACTGATAATTGTATGTCGTTGCAGACCACCAGGTGCATGTTTGACGCAGTAGACTGTAACGCCAATAAAAGCTGAATGTGATGAATTATTTCTCTTATTTCCGCAGAATGCAGAAAACTCCCGACAGAGAAGAAGTGCAAGCTAAATGAATACCTGTTTATCCGAAATATTCGTTTCACCGTCAGAATCAATTATTGTACTTTTGGTCTTCGTCCAGTTGGAGGCCATCGGTAGCGTACTGGTGCGTTTTCGATCTCGTCATCATAGGTTGTCCATGATTACGTGGTGTTGGTGAGGGTAAGGTACCTTTCGATGATTCGTCCCTTTGTCTACGTCGTCGACTTCAAATTTGCAAATCAAGTTTATGGGTCACGATATGATCTTCCTGAAAGGTAGTTTCACGTTTTCCTTGTTCTCTTTTGAGATTTCTGTCTTGGATGAGAACGATATCGTTTTTCTTGGTGTGGAACAGTTAGTATATCGTGGATGTGCATGATTTGTCTGGTATTATTCTCAGAGTTGCAAGGTATTCTGAGTACCATCGGTTCCAGAATCTATTGAGCACAGTGTTCATGTTATTCTATTCGTCTATTAGCTGGTCTTCCGTAGTCGTCTCTGGTTTCCATTCGCTTTCCTCTAATCATGGCGGGGAAAGGACTGTCCATGGTCACAGAAAGTCTACAGACCGGAGTGGCGGTATAAGATTTTCCTTCTGACACGTATGTTAGCGGGCTAAAATTCACAATGGCTTAGGTTTTTTTTACAATAGTTTGGAGTTCTTCTATCAGCAGTAGATGATTGTTCAGTGCATGCTTAAAGGACATCCTGAATAAGTAACCATTTTTCGTACAGCCCACTTTGGTATGGGGTAAAGCTGGGGATGAACTTGAAGCCGATTCGTCGATGATGTCTGGATTCGGTTCTCTTTTGGTGTCTAGGGATGTTTGATGGTCAGACTTGAATGTCTTGGAGTTATCGCACAATATCCATTTTGGGCACGCTGTAGTGGCGAAAAATCGATGATGCACATGTAATAGGGTACTGGCTGTCATGTTGAGTACGAGTTCGACATATATAGCTCTTGTGTTCAGGCAAGCGAGAAGGAGTATCCAGAACATCGTGGATGGATTGTTGTCGGTTTTGCATAGCAATGGTGCTGTCTACTCCACACCAGGGGTGTGCGTAAATGAAATCCGAAATTTCGTAAATCGTAAATCGTAATTACGAAAAAGTTGTCGTAAATCGTAAATCGTAAATCGTAAGAGGCGCCTGACTTACAATGCATCTAATGTTTTTTTCTATTATGTTAAAGGTAATCGAAGCTAACTATGTTTTATTGAGACGTTTCAGCTTGAGCTGCACACTTTTCTAATTAAGATGGAAGCCATTAAAATCAACTAGCACCGTTTAAATTAAGCTGGACAAGTTTTTGGAGAACCAAAAGAAACTGCATTAAATAAATAAAAAGTTCAAAAACGCTATCTTCAAATAAAAAGCTTACACTGCTTGGACGACCAAAAATGTTTGTCGTTTTACTAGCCATTGGCTTGCATGTAAAACTATGACTTTGTAACAACCGCAACAACTCCGAATAGACCAGCAAAAACCATTTCATCCAAAACCAAAAAAATTGATCGCTGGCCAACTCGACGAAAACAGTATTTGCACAAATAATCCAACAAGCATCCCCTACTGAGTGAGCGCATGGCACATTTTGTATGGTATGACACACCTAAAGTTCTAAGCCTTGTCACATTTTGAATTGTACCCAACAGCATTTTTGTAGCAGACGGGAAGGAATTGTGTGACGACTGAAAGAGTCTGGTCACATTTTTGGACACTCATCATAGTCGGTTTTTTTTACTTGAAATTATAAAAGAAGATATTTGTGTGGCATTCTTTAGAAGTAGAGAGGCAAGATGGAGCTTGTATTGAAAGTGGTTTAGCCTACTCGTACAAGGTACATTTTAAACATGTAGGGGAAATCCATGGTAGAGAAGTCGGAGGAGGATGACTATCGCGTGCTCCAGAACAGTTCTTGATTAGGATCCTACCACGGACAATCAAGTCTTCCATACCTGCTGGATTGTGAATTGGTACCTGATTTGTCTGGGAAGGATAAAACACTGATCTCTACATCGACTTGCTACCGCAGTTTATTCTATAGGGCAAACCCACACTCAAATGACCTCTACGGTATCCTACAGAGGTAGAAAGAATGGATGGCACATCTCAAGCAGGGACTGACTAACGTCATGCCTTGTACTTTATCATTTTTGAAGGCAACGACAACATCTGGAATGAAAGATCGCCGTTCAACGATACCAGGCAATTACTTTCGGCATTTACTTCGCTCGCAGATTTGCTTGCACTTGTTAGCTTTCGGAAACTCCAAAATATTTCATTAGTAATTAATGACTGCTTGCATGCGCCAGTGCTGCTCTCCACTACCTTCGTAACAAACGCTATCGTAACTTTTGCCCAGTTCTCAGCATTTTGAACGGATCGCATAGGGCGAACGCAACAACCCCAATCAGACCACTGAAAAGAGACCAAAAGTGTCTGCGTTTTCACTTTTATCATGAAAATGTCAGACGCTTTGCATAAGGCGCATCTCATACGTGAATAGACTCGGCGCCATGACGTGCAGTCATAATCAGATTGAAACATGATTGTTTTACTCTTTCCAAAAGTTTAGCTGTTATTCCACATCCTCCAATAAGTCCAATATCCTTGAGGGCATTGCATGAGTTCTACTCGTGTGCATTGGAAAGAGTCGTCTATGTGGTGAAAAAGTGGTGAAAAAGTCATAAGTTGACTAGGCGGTGGTTGCAGCATAGAATATGGTTCAGCAGGTGATCATCTTCATTCCAGTGCAAGGAGAATTTTCATGTCTTTCTGTAAACTGGAACTCAGGCCACTCGAATGTGAGATGTTGTGCTAGAGTGTGACCAGAAAAAAAGCTAGCCCAGTTCCATTGCCAAGAATTAACTCGAGCGGCCTATCCACAAATTTGCGTTGTTCTGTCACAGTGCCACAGCAGAACATAAAAAAGTAAACAGAAAATAGCAATGGGCTATGAGGGAAGTCTTTAAAAGTGGGTACATCGTCATAATCCGAACTGCATCACGTGATGTGGACGTTTGTCATCCGTGGAGCGAAGATCACATTTACGAAAATTTACGATTTACGACTCAAAATGTCGAAAATCGTAAATCGTAAAAAATTTGCCAAAAATCACCGTAAATCGTAAAATCGTAAATCGTAAATCGTAATTACGCACACCCCTGCTCCACACCTGTATTATCGAAGGGGTAGCAACAGATACACCGGAGCTATCGTTTGCGTGGAAGGTGCGCATTGTCCACTCTTCCTTGGAAGACGACGCAGAGCAGTCTCATCCAGTTACTGAACAGTTCTGGATCAAGCAATATTTCGCGAGCCTGATGATGGGGTAGGGAGACCTTTGCAAGGTAGATAATCGGATTCTGTTCTGACGAACTGTCTTTCGGCCAGTGTTCCTCTGACTGAGGAGGGAATCGGGGTCCTCTCAAACGCGATGAGTTATTGTATTGGGACGCCTCTGCTTCCGATATCAGCTGGGTTGTTGTTGCCGGAAGCAAACCGTAAAACCGCTTCAGGAGCGTTTTATTTGATGCTCGAAGTTCGATTTCGGATGAAAACTGGCAAATTACTTCCATTTTCAATTCACATCAGGGCGATACTGCTATCGGATTATAAGAAGGATTCCTTTATGACAATATCCACATTTGTGCGGATATACTTCAGTAACTTCCATGCCAGGTTAATAGCTGAAGGCTCAAAACTAGATACAGTCAATGGAGCCTTCAAAAAGGATAAGAGAGTCTTAGACATAAGAATTAAGGCATTCCTTGTTGTGTTGGTTTTGACAAGAGAGGCTACATCACAATATCCGTCCTTCGATGCATCTGTAAACACATGAATTTCAGAGGTTGACGTCTCTGTCGTACCTGTCATTATCCTTCGTGGAATCGCGATGTTTGATGTGCTCCAGTTCAAAATTATCTCGTTCCACATTTTGATGAGGTGACTCGGTAGGACGTCATCCCACCCTGGGTCCTAGTTTCTCTTTCCACAGAGACTGCAAGAAGAGTTTACTGGTAAAGAGAACAGGAGCACACCAACCTAGCGGGTCATACGTCTTTGCCACTATCTTCAAAACTTGTCCCTTCGTCCACGTCTTATCAGAATTTGGTAGCGTAGGAAGTCAGATGATGAAGTTGTCTTCTTTAGTGTTCCACAAGATTCCAAGAATTTTGGTAGTGTCGCTCATTTTTGAAGATTCCCTCTCCTCATCAACGAAGAAGTCATTCAGCTCAGTAGAATTGCTCACAAATCGCCGGAGATTTATACCTGCTTATAGAAAGAGGTCTTTGACTCGACATAGAATTTATTTCCTTGTTCGATTGTGTCGTCGACACCGTAGAAAATATTGTCCACGTAGGTATTGCGGATGAGTTCTTTCGCGAGTTTCGCCTTCAAGAGATAATATCGTATGGTCTCAGCAAGCAGGAAATAAGACGAAATCAAGCCGAAGGGTACTCTCCGAAATCTATAGGTGACAACGTTGCCTCCATCAAGGGATTTTTGGGGATATCTTACCCGCAAAAAGCGAGCGAAGTCCTTGCCTTCGTCGTCCGAGCCAGTCATCAAAAATGCCTTTTTAATGTAACTTGCTATGATAATGAGATTCAGCCGTGTGCGAAGTCATACTCCTGAAAAATCAGGAAGTGATACTGATTCGCGAAACAGCGAATCGTTTAGACTAGGATTGTTCCTTGTTTTAGCCGATCCATCGTAGACCCAACCTATCTTCATTGTTGTACTGGGCTCATAAATGACGGCGTGGTGTGCCAAGTATTTTTAATAGCAAGGAGTTGATTCACCTGAAATTTTCGTGGCCTCGCAGTCTCAAGTTAGCCGTGTGAGGAAACACTTGCACAGAAGTGCAACAACAAAGCAGAACCTTCTTTATAGTACGAGCTATAACTGCATCGGACAGCTCACCCGGATTCAACAAGGCATCGGAAGGAATGCCGTCATTACAAGTGCTACCATATTGTCTTCAAGCTGCTTATCAACCGAGAAACTTTTAGTGAAGGTAGAACGACAAAAGTGAGAGCAAGCGCAAAATGGTACAGACCTTTTAAGTTATAAGGAGTGTTCTATTAGATTTCGGGGCTTACATTCAAGAACTCCTAGATTGGCTTAGAAAACCCTTCTTAGCAAAAAAAGGGTGTTTCGCTTACAAAATTCTGATATTCTTAGAGGTCGCAACTGTCTTCAAAAGTGCCAGTATTGCGTACAGTAACCCTCGCGGCGCCACACCACACGCCGTTGTCATGGCGGATCCGCAGCACCCGCAAGAGTCTGCTGCCGGCCTAAGGCTGATGCTTCATGGGCTCTGAGTGCTTGTCGATTGTCGCTCGAAAATGTGGGCGATTAGTTTGTAAGTGGGATTTGTAAGTGACGTTTGTTGAGCTCCGTGGAAACGCCTGTAAGTTGTTCATCTGTCGTCGCCAAGGTACTCTTCTCTACCTGAACCCTTTCTGTATAGTCGCCGTACTTATCAAGATATTGAAGGAAGGCCTGCTATTCTTCAGGATGTGATCTTTGTGCGTTAGACCACTCGACGTAGAGTTGTTCGACTCTGGTGTAGGTCTCATGCAGGTGATCCCGAGCTTCGACAAGCAGCGACAAGTCGATGAGTTCTTCGTTGCTGAGCAGAGTAAATGTTGCTCCCTTTTCCAGGAGGGCGTGGTCGTGAAGGATCTAATTGATGGTCCCGCATTGACTGATGAGTTGTCTCTTTCGAAGATACCCGATTTTTCGTCGAGTTTTTCCGCTGTCAAACATTATTCTGTTGTTTGATGAAAACTGGTATCGGTCTTTCAGATGACGGCCAAGCGTGAGATGTACTTCAGACGTGACGAAGACGTGGGCGTGAATTACCCACTAAACTGACCTCAGTAAAACGGAGAGAGTACTGTGGACGAAGCTTGGACGTAGGCTGTCGTATGACAGCGACTCTAGTTGAGCTGGAGGGGTACTGGACGAGGTGGATACGTGGACCGTTGGGCAGCGAATCTGACGTCGGCAGAGTGGAACGAATACTATGAACGAGATGGGTACGTGAGCCGTTGAGCAGCGAATCCGATTTCGGCAGAGTGGAATGAATGTTACGGGTGAAGTGTTTACCTGGACCATTGGGCAGCGAATCTGACGTCGGTAGGCGTTACTGACTCCCGAGTCTTGCCGTGGTCCCCACTTGTTGGAGAGGGCTTTATTAGACGAACAAGAATGAACCTCATGAATGAGACGTGGTGCTTATATACGGTGTTTTGGCGGGGCAAATTGATTTGCGCGAAATGATAATGATATGTCGCTGCAGATCACGAGGTGCATGTTTGGCGCAGTAGACTGTAATATAGTCACTTCTTTTTTCCCACTTCTTTTTTTACAAAATTGCCTTAAATATCCTTCTGTGGGCTGAAATAAAACGTTCTTCGGCAGAAGGAATGCATGCCTTGCTGGAAAGGGAGGAATCCAATCTCCCAGAGAGCTTATTTTTAATAATGCAGTGTTCTTGCTTCTCCTTTAGAACAAGTCTGGTAACATAGGAAATGTGCAGACCTTTGAAGCGGCACAACATTATAACCCAGGCTGCATCTCCTCGTTTGGAGTTAGATCAAAGATCACATTTACAAAAATCCACAATTTCTTCTTTTTCTTCAGCGTTCGTCCCGTTTCATGGTGGGGTCCGCTTTTCTGGTGCCATGTCGCCATCTTTTCCGATCCCGTGCTAGATCAGGGTGGACACCAGCTACTTTAAAGTCCTTGTGTAACGTATCAGCCCAGCGCTGTTTCGGGCGCCTCCTAGGCCGCTTTCCAGACACTTCAAAGTTAAGGCCTATTTATTTATTTATTTAGGGATATAATTTTTTATATTATTTATTTATCAAATAGACGTGCACAAAACGCCAGAAAACAAGATCGAAACAAGCCATGCAATAAAAAAAGACAACACTAAAAGAACGAGAACAAAAAATCACCCGGCAGTTGCAACCTTTGGCAACCAATTTTGAACTAGGGGAACAAGTGGCACAAATTGCAGCTGACCCGGAAGAAAAGAGCATGCCCCTCTAAATGTGTGAATTTGTCGCTTACTCTTGTTCAGGTTTACACCAAGGCTACCGGTCCACATCAGCCAGCTATTATTTATTTATTTAATTAAATTTAAATTTATTTTTTTATTTAAGTTTGTAGATTGCTGGTTTAAATCAATCAGATAAACCATCCATTACGGGCAGCGCGCATGTCGGCGAGGACCAACGAAGAGCATGTCCCGTGGACAGTCCTATAGAAGAGGTTTTCAATAGTATGGGAAGAATTCCAAGCGGACTGTAGAATATATTGGAACATGGCACCTGTGGCCCTATGGAACGCCTTACGCAAATTACCTAGCACGTAAGTTCAAAACACATTGTGAGCCTAGAAGATTCAGCAACACCAGGTATACACTGCCGTAGGAAATGTACTGAAATAGGATAATTTATCTCCATCACCTGTATTCCACGGATCTCCCTCGATAGAGAGCCTTCGGGCTCTCTTGTTAAGAGGGATCTCGGGCCGCTTGTCGCAGGGCCACGTGGCGCGTTCCCGGGTGGTGGATAGGGGAATTAAACGCGAACCAAATGCGACCGTGTACTGCCCAGAGACGCAGGTGGGATGTAGGGGATGGACTCCTTGCTCCTGCTGTGTCGGGTCGACGCGTTCCTTGTGCGTGGGAGCGGCATGTTCGTGCACAGTGTGCGTGGATGTGTCCGTGACTGTGCGGATTGTAACTGTGTCGGCTCGGCCAAAAGCTTGCACTCGGTAGACTGGGAGTACATGTAAGGCGATTCGAGGCCGCCTTAAGTCTCGCCCCGTCCCTTCGGGCAGTCTGGCTGGCTGCCCGGAGTACCCCGGAGCCTGACTAGCTACCCGTGTTGTATTCCAGTCAAACACAGCAGCACTAAAGGGCCTCATTCCCCTGACCCCGAAAGAGCCCCCATTTCTGCAGCGATGGGAAGGACGAGTACGGAGAGGCTGCTAAAATCTCAGGGCCTAACCAGGCTGCGCAAATTGAGGACTAGGATCATGATCTATACTTACAACGCCCGCACGCTTGCATCGGAAGCATCCGTCGAGGACCTGATGATGCAAGCCAGGAAGATCAAGTACGACGTCATCGGACTGACCGAGACGAGAAGACACCACCCCCTGCACGCCGCCTACGACTCCGGAAAAGAACTGTTCCTCGGAACATGCGACAGCAGAGGAGTAGGCGGCGTTGGTGTCCTCGTCAACACGCACTTGGCCATGAACATCGATTCGTACGAGTCTCTGACAAGCCGAATCGGACGTCTGCGACTGAAGCGATGTGGTTCCGTGCCAGCTTTGACTGTATTCGTCGCGTATGCCCCAACATCCGACTACGACGACGAAGGGGTCGAAGCCTTCTACGTGGAGCTGGAGAAGTTCTATAAGGAAGATCACACCTTCTACAAGGTGATCGTCGGCGACTTCAACGCCAAAATCGGACCGCGAAGGTCGCCGGAAGAACTTCACATCGGAACCCACGGTTTGGAGTGGAACGAGCAAGGTGAAAGGCTGTCTGAGTTTATCATGTCGACCAAGACCATCCATGGAAACTCGCAGTTCCAGAAGCCTCCCTCCCTACGATGGACCTGGGAATCTCCCGGTGGCCAGTTCCACAACGAAATTGACCACATCATCTTCAACCGCAAATATTGCCTGACCGACGTCTCCGTTGTCCCCAAGTTCTACACGGGATCGGACCACCGCCTCCTTCGCGCAAGGTTCCGCTTTTCGCGTCAAGGAGAGAAGGCCGCGAAGTTCAAGAAGAGGAGTCCCAGAACGACCATCAACTGGGACCTCTACACCTCTCTTGCCGGTCTTTGGGAAGATGCCGTCATGGACAACGTCGACGAGGAATACGACCGCTTCGTGCACCATCTCCACGATAGTGCTAAGGGAGCCGAGAGCTTGAAGACCACCAAGAGTCGTCTGTCTTCGGAAACTCTCGAGCTGATACGCCAGCGTGGAGCAGCACGAGCGTCAGGCAACTACCAACTGACGTCCGAGCTTGCGAAGCTATGCAGAGAGGCGATAAAGGAGGATCTTAAGGAGAGAAGGGCGGAAGTGTTGGCTGAAGCTGCAGAGGCAGGGTTGAGCATCCGCAATGCCCGCCGGAACTTCGCCAACTTCAAGACTAAGATGACAGCTCTCCGACGTCCCGACGGAACCGTCACCTCTTCCAGAAGGACCATGGAGAGGGTCATCCACGACTTCTACTCCGATCTCTTCGATAGCCACGTCCACCTGCCCCCATGCCATCTTCCGCAGGATGGATACGTCGTCCCCTCTGTTCTCCCTTCCGAGATCCGACACGCCATCTCGTCGGTGAAGAAACGTACAGCACCCGGTCCCGACAGGATCAGACCCGAACACCTGAAGAACCTCCCGCCTACGCTCATCAACACCCTGGCGCGGCTCTTCACACGTTACCTGTCGGAGTGCAAGGTTCCATCTCAGTGGAAGACCAGCAGAACGTCTTGCTGTACAAGAAGGGAGACGTGCACGACATTGGCAACTATCGCCCGATCTGCCTGTTGTCCGTAGTCTACAAGCTGTTCACTCGAGTTATCCTGAATAGGATTAGCAGAACGCTGGACGAAGGACAGCCATGCGAGCAAGCAGGATTTCGGAGAGGATTCAGCACGATCGACCACATACACACCATTACGGAGCTCATCGAAGTGTCGCGAGAGTAAAAGCTGCCGCTGTGCCTTACGTTCATCGACCTGAAGAAGGCATTCGACTCTGTCGAAACTGAAGCGGTCATCGAAGCCCTGCTCACTCAGGGCATTCCTACTCAGTACATCAGAGTCCTTCGAGAGCTGTACAGTGGATTCACGACCAAGATCTCACCATTCTACAACGACGTCGTCGTGGACGTGAAGAGAGGGGTTCGGCAAGGGGATACCATATCCCCGAAGCTCTTCAGCGCCACTCTCGAAAACGTCATGCGCGAACTAGAATGGGAAGACATGGGAGTGAAGGTCGACGGCCGGCAACTACATCATCTTCGCTTCGCTGACGACATCGTGCTCATAACGCCGAGCATCAGCCAGGCGGAGCGAATGCTGGCCGACTTCGATCGTGTATGTGGGAACGTTGGACTGCAGCTGAATCTTACGAAGACGATGTTCATGAGGAACGGATGGGTTTCTGATGCCCCATTCTCGCTCAACGGAACGAACATCTTCGAATGCTCCAGCTATGTGTATCTGGGTCGCGAAGTCAACATGGCCAACGACCTAGCACCAGAGCTGAGCAGGAGGAAAAGAGCGGCTTGGGGAGCTTTCAAGAGCGTCGAAGAAGTCGCGAAGAAGACGAAGAACGTCCGACTCCGTGCCCACCTATTCGACTCCACTGTTCTTCCTGCCCTAACATACGCCTCAGAGACCTGGGCTATACGAAAGCAGGATGAACACGCGATCAGCGTCGCGCAGCGTGGAATCGAGAGGACGATGCTTGGAGTGAAACGACTCACGCAAGTGAGAGAAGGCCTCCGGAGTTCCGAGCTTCGCCGACGCTCGAAGATCAGAGACGCTGTCGCGTGGGCCAAGTTGTCGAAAATTAGGTGGGCCGGCCACGTAATGCGCTTCGCAGACACCCGCTGGACGAGAGCCATCACCGACTGGATTCCGCGGGATGTCAAAAGAACACCAGGACGCCCACCAACGCGTTGGTCGGACTTCTTCGTGAAAGCCCTGAACGACCGATATGACGCTCTTCGTGTCCCTCGAGCGAGGAGGATCCATTGGACCACTCTGGTACGCGACAGGGATGAATGGAGACGCTGCTGGCACCCGCTCGAGCAATTCGATGATCAACGGGACGACAGGTGACAGGTGAAAGGTGACGCCTGTATCAAGTTAGCGAAGTCTCGGCGGGCATTGCGTATGCTCAACCCTGCCTCTGCAGCTTCAGCCAACACTTCCGCCCTTCTCTCCTTAAGATCCTCCTTTATCGCCGCTCTGCATAGTTTCGCAAGCTCGGACGTCAGTTGGTAGTTGCCTGACGCTCGTGCTGCTCCACGCTGGCGTATCAGCTCGAGAGTTTCCGGAGACAGACGTCTCTTGGTGGTCATTAAGCTCTCAGCTTCCTTAGCACTATCGTGGAGATGGTGCACGAAGCGGTCGTATTCCTCGCCGACGTTGTCCATGACGGCATCTTCCCAAAGGCCGGCAAGAGAGGTGTAGAGGTCCCAGTTGATGGTCGTTCTGGGGCTCCTCTTCTTGAACTTCGCGGCCTTCTCTCCTTCACGCGAAAAGCGGAACCTTGGCAAAGGAGGCGGTGGTCCGATCCCGTGTAGAACTTGGGGACAACGGAGACGTCGGTCAGGCAATACTTGCGGTTGAAGACGATGTGGTCGATCTCGTTGTGGAACTGGCCACCGGGAGATTCCCAGGTCCATCGTAGGGAGGGAGGCTTCTGGAACTGCGAGTTTCCATGGATGGTCTTGGTCGACATGATAAACTCAGACAGCCTTTCACCTTGCTCGTTGCACTCCAAACCGTGGGTTCCGATGTGAAGTTCTTCCGGCGACCTTCGCGGTCCGATCTCGGCGTTGAGGTCGCCGACGATCACCTTGTAGAAGGTGTGATCTTCCTTATGAAACTTCTTCAGCTCCACGTAGAAGTCTTCGACCTCTTCGTCGTCGTAGTCGGATGTTGGGGCATACGCGACGAACACAGTCAAAGCTGGCACGGAACCACATCGCTTCAGTCGCAGACGTCCGATTCGGCTTGTCAGAGACTCGTACGAATCGATGTTCATGGTCACGTGCGTGTTGACGAGGACACCAACGTCGCCTCCCCTGCTGTCGCATGTTCCGAAGAACAGTTCTTCTCCGGAGTCGTAGGCGGCGTGTAGGGGGTGGTGTCTTCTCGTCTCGGTCAGTCCGATGACGTCGTACTTGATCTTCCTGGCTTGCATCATCAGGTCCTCGACGGATGCTTCCGATGCAAGCGTGCGGGCGTTGTAAGTATAGATCATGATCCTAGTCGCTCTCAATTTGCTCAGCCTGGTTAGGCCTTGAGATTTTAGCAAGCTCTCAGTACTCGTCCTTCTAATCGCTGCAGAAATGGGGGCTCTATCGGGGTCAGGGGAATGAGGTCCTTTAGTGCTGCTGTTTTTGACTGGAGTACACACGGGTAGCTAGTCGGGCCCTGTCGTGCGGGCGAAGAACTCCGGGCAGCCAGCCAGACTGCCCGAAGGGAAGGGGCGAGACTTTTGAGGCGGCCTCGAATCGCTTTACATGTACTCCCAGTCTACCGAGTGCAAGCTTTTGGCCGGGCCGACACAGATACAATCCGCGCAGGCGCGAACACATCCATGCGTACTGTGCACGAACATGCTGCTCCCACGCACAAGGAACGCGTCGACTCGACACAGCAGGAGCAAGGAGTCCATCCCTGCATCCCACCTGCGTCTCTGGGCAGTACACGGTCGCATTTGGTTCGCGTTTAATTCCCCTATCCACCACCCGGGGACGCGCCACGTGGCCCTGCGACAAGCGGCCCGAGATCCCTCTTAACAAGAGAGCCCGAAAGCTCTCTATCGAGGGAGCTTCGTGGATTTGTCTCCATAGGGAAACTAATATATTAGCTATATTGCCTTACAATAGATAACAGAACTTCGACACATGCGTACGCTGGCTGTACCATGGGACTGGTAACTAGGACAGGTAGCCAAGAAAAATAGATGGAACAAATAGGTGCGCTAGATAAGAGGGAATAATAGCTCTAGTAAACATGCTCAGTCCTAAAGGCCCAGACGCAATAGGCCACCATCTCTAGGTAGGACCAAAAATTAAGAGGATCTTACCAAAGAGTGCAGATGGCCGGTAAGTCGCAAAGTAATGCAATTTAAATAAGTCATGTTAATGCTTAAAATACTTGTGGGAAACCACTGGTTTAAATGAGAGCCACCGTCGCGGTAGGTGCACTAAAACATAATACTCTATGACCTTAAACTAAACATAGTGCGCAAACACCAAAAGAGTATCGAGAAGTTTTTGTAGCCATCTAGCTCCCTGAAAAAAAACAGCGAGTTGAAGACCTTGGTAAATTGATTCCTGCTGAGCCTAGGATTCTCAACTAACAGCGAAAAAGTACGCCCGCGGCAAGGTCGTAAACACCAATATTTGCTCGGCCGCAGTTTCAGATCACCTTTAAGTAACTTGAAGCAAAAGAATACATCGTTGAGCACTCGTCGATAATACAAACTTTTGAGATTGTAAAGTCTTAATCGATCAGAATAACTTGGAAGGGATGAAGGATAATTCGGATCAGATTGCAACGATAAAGTAAAATTCGCGTGAAGGTTTGTTGAACTTTCTCAATTTTCGCCTGAAGCTTCTTTGTGTGGGGACTCCGTCCTATCTTACGGACGCTGTCTTCATTTCCACGCAGAACGTGGCCGTACCATCGCAGGCAAGCTTCTCGCATCCTGTCAGCTATCGTCGCGACACCGAACTTCTGTCGAATAGCATCGTTTTTGACTTTAAGCGCTCTGGCATCTTCTTGTCGCAGAGTACTCCAGTAAACGAGCGCCACTTGGACCAAGCTGCACTCACACGTGAGTTTACTTCAACCATCAGATTGCCATCAGAGGATATTGCTGATCCCAAGTAATTAAACACCGAAGTGCGTGCAAGCTCAGTACCGTTAATCTTAATGGAGCCGGACTCATTTACGTCAGTCGTGAAATACTCGGTGTGTTTGACGTTCAATTTGAGTTCGAACATTGCCAGGCGGTCACACCAAGCTTGCACTTCTCGCTCGAGTTTACCTTTGCCTTCGCAGGCGAGCATCACGTCATCAGCATATAGCAACGTCCAAGGGACAGGCTTCTGAAGATCTCGCGTAATAGCATCCATTACGACAACGAAGAGGAGTGGGGAAGCGCAGATCCTTGGTGCATCCCAACAGTGATAGGTAACTCTGTCGAGATTCCTGCTGCGGCTTGCACACGACTCTTTGGACAAAAGTACAGCATTCGCACCCACTCTACAAGTTCTTCGGGAACACCGTACTGTCGTAGGGCGTGCCATATAACCTCACGCGGTACGCGATCGAAGGCATTCTCCAAGTCGAGAAAGGCAAAATGCACCGGCTTCTGTTTCTCGCGATGCTTCTCTACCAGAAGACAAGCGGCATGTACGGCATCGATAGTGCCACAACCAGCCACGAAGCCGCACTGATTGCTGGAAAGCTTGACGATTTCGCGAAGTCGGCTATCGAGGATTCGCTCGAAGATCTTCATGCTGTGCGAAAGCAACCGAATCGGACGGTAACTTGAGCAGTCTGCAGGGCTGCCCTTCTTCTTCCAAATCGGGATCGTCGTACTTTCCTGCCGAACATCAGGCACCTTCTTCACCGCTAGAACCTGGTTGAAAAACTTGGCCAACCACTCAGCAGAGTGCCAGAACTTAGTCTTCCATAAATCAGCTGGAAAGTCATCTGGACCAGTCGCCTTGCCCGGTCTCATCATTCTCAGAGCCGCGTCAGTTTCCTCCACAATGATTTTGTGGACGGGACCGTGGATAGGAGCCAAAGAAGGGACCGGATGAGGGAACTCTTCAGTCGAAATTCCCTCAAAATAGTCGCACCATCGCTTCAAGTCCTTTTTGCGCTCTGTCAGAAGATGACCGTTCTCATCATTGATGCCAAAGAACTTCTCTATATCCTCAGATTGGCGATGACGGTTTTTCGAAAGTGGGTACAAATACCGCTCACCATCGCGCGACTCGAGCTTTTCGTATACATAATCGTATTGAGTGGCTTTCGCGACGGCCACAGCCTTATTGGCAGCTTTTTTCGCTTCGTGGTACTTTTTCCAGTTATTGGCGGTCTTGTCGCCAAGAAACACATGATAAAGCGTTTTCTTCTCTCAAACTTTTTCTTTCACATCGTTCTTCCACAGCCATGCCTGCATGTCGACCTTCCGTCGACCAGGCTTCGTAGTGCCAAGTTTTGACCTCGCAGCGTGAAGTATCGCGTCGGTCGCTTTCTTTCAAGTTTCGTCGACAGTCGTGACTGTCGGTAACCGCACGCGAGAAATCACAGCTGCTTCCTTCTCTTTCATTCGTCACCACTTGATTCTGTCACCGCATCGCTCAACCTGCTGCAGCCTCGCAGTGGCGATCTTCAAGGTACAGATCAGTGGACGATGCTGTGGGGCGACCGTTTCATACGACACGACCTTCGCGTCTGTGACGAGATTTCGGTCACGATCTCTCACAAGGACGACGACTCTCTGCGTCTTGATGTTCCCACTATAGAAAGAGATAAGGTGGGAGTTGCGTTTACGAAACACGGCGTTCATTATGGTGAGGTTATGCGACTTCGCATGTTCAAGGATACGCTCACCATCTGTGTTACGCAACCCATAGCCGAATCCACCATGACAGCTGTACCCGTCTTTCGTAGCGCCTACGTGCCCATTAAGGTCACCGGCGACAATGACGACGTCCTTTGACGGTACCTCTGCTGTCTTCTCATCAAGCAGGCTCTAAAACTCATTCTTGGCTTGATCGGATCAGCCAGTCTGCGGAGCATACTCAGAGAAGAAGTGGAAGAGTCGCTCCTTAGCGGCGACGACAATCTTCATCAATCGATCCTCAAAGCACTCGACGCTTACAATCAAGTCTCGGAAACAATCGGAGACGATTATACCAACGGCTAATGGTCCTGGGACTACCGCATAGAACGGCTTTGAAGCCACGTCCTATGTCTCTTGACTTGCAGCAGGACCACCTCGTCTCCTGCACCGCACAGAAATCAAGTCTTCTATGCTCCTGTGCTTCAACCAACTCGCACGAGCGGCCCGACAACGTACCCACATTCAGCGTTGCTACGCGGGTTCTTATGTTACGGGACTTTCGGACTAGCTCAGTTGCCCCCCCCCCCCCCGATGCCGTCCTGGCGCCAGGGACCCACGCATACTTCTCACACTCGCCGGGCTTCGCGAGTGCGCGTCGGATCCCTCGGATGCCGTAGCACTATCTTGAAAAATATGAACTGACATACACCCATACGATGTGACATTGGGTTGTTCGTAGGCCGGCCTGTCACCAGGGCCTGTCGACTGCATTCGAATGTCCGTGTTTGGCTTAGCTCGCAGAAGCGAGCAGTTTCCAGTGGCACCGCGTGGAGGAACGGACATCGCCACCTACAAAATCCATTAGGATTTAGGATTTACGACCCACAACGTCGGAAATCCTAAATCGTAAAAAATTGCCAAAACTCGCCGTAAATCGCAAAATCGTAGATCGAAAATCGTAGTTACGCCAACCCCTGTTACAGAGAATCGCATCTCCGCCGCCCGATTCACAAGAGCGATCACACCTAATGCACTAATAGTGAGAAGAGCATTCAACCAGAAATGGAGGTAAGAAGATGGAACTTTTCAGCCCAGTTTCAGTTGAAAGCACAAGAGCGGGTTTTGTTGAGATAGTAAATATTGGACAGATTCATTTTTTTGTTGGTGTTGATAAAGATCGCCTACTTGAAAGAACGCAATTCAGTTCAAATTTATAATTCTGAAATTCCTTGAGGTGAAGCCGAAAAGCCTGGTCTGTTTTCTTGGTTGTCTGAGTGAGGGAGAGACACATCCTGCGGGAGATTTTGAGATATTTCGACTGTGGTATCAGCGCAACTGCTACTACGTCGAATGGTCAAGACTTATAGCGGAAGCACCAAAGTAAACTTCTTTCCCACTCGTAGTGCTTCCATCCTCGTTGTCATTGTAGTCCCAGTCGGGGTCGTTATCAGTGGAATCGCCCGCATCCAAGTCTTCATCCGTCTCCATTTCTACGAATGTTGCAGCATCCCCTCGTAGAATGGTAGCGAACCTTGCGGTAATCTTTCTTTCTTCGCCTGTAGCCACAGTGCTATCCTCAGGCGATCCGAATTCAGAAAACAGAATAGAGACTACCCTTGCTGGGAAAAAAGGTATATCGAATGAAGAAAATCAAAATGGCACATCGAAGCTTTCAAAATTTATCTACCAGGCCAAACACTTGGCCTACTTGCTGGACAATTCATGAGATTATAAGCCGTTTAGCGTAAGTTTAGGTTTATGACTAGGTGTGCAGTTAATTTGATTGAAATTGTTAGCTCTATTTTTGCCACGAATAAAATATTAGGTTGTACCATAAGTCCCCGCCGGCTTTTTCAACGATCCACTGCAGATTTCGCCGACGGTCTCTTGCATAGCGCTGCATAGCCTTAGAAAGAAAATGATTTGCTCTATCAGAGCATTATTGCATTTATTTTTTCATCATGAATTTTGTAAATTTTTAGGTCGTTGAAGTGAAAAGTGAAAAAGTGAAAAAGTAGCCATTTGCGCACTTGTTCTCTTTGCTTAGGTCTGTTATTTTTTGCGCAGTTTTTTATAGCATTTGAAAATAATGCTCTGTACTACAAGAATATGTGTTAGTGCTATTTTCTCACTTGCCCTTTATTGATCTTTAGGCCATCAAATTGGGAATTCCGACTTTTCCGTCCGAATTTTTACCAAAACTCCGGTTCTGTAGTTGGACTTTTTTGCTTGCCGTTATATGTCGTTTGAAACAAAATTTATTTATTTATTTATTTATTGTGGGTGTCAGAGCCGACACAGAAAAAGAAACAATCACATACCGAAGGATAAAACAAGCAAGTTTCATAGATCTCGGTCGGATGAAATAACTCAGCCTTAAACAATAAACTTAGTAACATGTTTCTTAAAGGTTACATAACTCAATGACCAATCAGAAGAACGAAGAACACGATTAAAACTGGTACGAGTTCGAAGACTGAAAAACTTTGACCTGACCAACGTTTTAGCTGACTCAGTTGTAAGTTTTTGATCAGCACCCCTTGTGCGAGAAGAAGTGGGGATGAAGAAATCAGAGATACTTAGCTTGGTTAAGCCTTTAAGCATTTTATATGCCATTAAGAGGTCAAATCTTTTTCTTCTCCATTCCAAAGAAAAGAGACCAAGTGATTTGTTTCTGACACAGGAGTTAGGGATTTCAGAATATGAAAGTTTGTGGCAGCGAAGGTACAATTTTCGAGTAAAGGCATTTTGGATCCTTTCTAGAGCAAGAATGTCCTTCTTCTTATAGGGGCTGAAAACCGTGGTGTTGGCTTCAAGAATGGGGCGTATATATAATTTATAGGTCCTAAGAAGGGTGCTTTGATCCCTAGTATGAAGTACTTTGAAAATATTGTAAACTCTGCGAAGACCTTTAGTGACAATTGATTTGTAGTGAGAGTCAAAGTTTAATCTGTTGTTGTAAGTGATTCCCAAGTCCTTTACTTCGTTAACCACTCGAAGAGAAGATCCATTTAAAGTATAATTGGGGTGTCTGGGAAGCCTGCCGACACAAAGCACTTGAGTTTTTTCGCAAGACAGAGGTAGGCCATTGTGAGACGACCATTCACCCACTTTGTTTATGGCTTGTTGGACGTTGAAATCCAAGCCAACTCCTTGAGTAGGTTTAAATATTTTAATGTCGTCAGCATACATACAACAGGTGACGCTAAGGTTTCGAAGTGTTTGAGGTAGGTCAGAAGTGAAAATGTTGAACAATAGAGGTGAGAGTACCCCTCCTTGGGGAACTCCACTCGTGACGGAGCGAACCGAGGATAGAGCATTTCCAACGAGAACTTGAAAAGTTCTGTCGCTAATAAAGGACTCTAGCCATTTAACGATGTGAGAATGCAGTCCGACGGAGTGAAGCTTGCGAATGAGTAAGTCATGTGGGACTTTGTCAAAGGCTTTGGTAAAGTCGAAGTAGACCACGTCAATACTCTTATCAGAATCATAAGCTTTAGTCGATTCATTGAAACAAGTAAGTAGTGCAGTCTCAACCGACCTCCCTGGGCAAAAACCATGCTGAGCAGAAGGGATAACATTTAGTGAGTCTACATGGGCAACGATAAATTTCTTCAGTAGCTTCTCATATACCCGACAAAAGATAGAAGTCAAACTAATAGGCCTAAAATTATTTGGATCAGAGAGCGGATTCCTCTTCGGCAAAGGGATAACAATAGAGTGTTTCCATCTACTGGGAGCTTGACCTGTAGTGAATGAACGATTGAAAATGAACTCAAGCGGTCCAGATATTTCAACGATGATGTTTTTAACTACTGCATACGGGATGCCGTCTGGATTCATTGAAGCCGATGAAGACCACTTTCTTAGAATGTCGATGATGTCATCCCGGTAAAACCATGGAGCAGGTGAGTTGCTCATGGGAGGTCCGGAAGAGCTCCGCCAAGATAGCGATTCTGTTACCGGATTAAAGGTTTTTGCAAAACAGCTTGCAAGCATCTCCGCCTTATCTAGGTCAGTTATGGCCTTATAGTTCTCCATAACTAAGGTTCCTAAACGAGGTCTGTCTGCGAGACTATGTTTAAGAATCTTGTAAAGCGCTTTTAAACCGTTCTTCTGAATTAACTGTTTTTCTACATAAGCATTATATTTGGTCAGTTTCTTATTGTAGACAGCACTTAAGGCTTTGAAGTTGGCCCAATCTGTGGTCGAGTTCGATTTGGTCGCAAGTCCCCACAGCTGATCGAGATGAGTTGACATTTTGCGCAAATAGGAAGGGAGTTTAAATTTAGTGGAGGTCCTGTGAACGATGGGAATAAATAGGTCCATGGCATGGTGCAGAATAGCAAGGAACATTTCGTATATTTCATCGATATTGTTTAGGCAACTAAAGGAACCCAACCAGTCAACTTGAGCCAAATATAAACGAAAAGCGTCATAATCACCTCTTGCAAAATCCATAATATGATAAGTTAGGGTAGGCTGTCTAGTTATCAAAAGTGAAAATCTTATTGTTGCATGATCACTAGAACCAATTGGGGGATAGCAAGTTACTGAACCCATTATTGAAGAATCATTGCACAATAATAGGTCAAGATATGAGGTATGCCTAGTGGGGAAGGAGATGTAATGTTTGAAGCCATGTGTGGTGAAAAAGTATCTGAAGCTGTTGCAAATGCCATCCCTACAAGGGTATAGAAGACCGTTCCCCACATGAGAAAGGTTAAAATCGCCAGCAATAATGCATTTCGACTGACAGGAAGCCAGGTCACTTAAAGCCTTTATGAGAACGTCATTTTTATAGGAAGGACAGTCAGGAGCACGATATACGGTGATGAAGCGAATATCCTTGGAGAAAAAGGAAATGTCGCATGCTAGAATTTCATAAGCTCCCAAGACTGACTCGCAGAAAACAGTGGAAGTGGAGTGTAAATTTTTAACAATGATCGCAATCCCACCTCCTCTTTTATTTGATCTATCACATCGGAAACAATTATAGTGCGTGGCAAGGTTTCCTAAAAGGGGTGCAATGTCGTTCTTTGTGGAGAGCCATGATTCAGTGATTAAGGCCAGGTCACAGTTTTTCTTACAAACAAACGAGACAAAAGATTCAGCATTTTTCACCAAAGAACGTATGTTTGTTAACATACAACAAATAGTGGGAGCAGAGAGCCGCCGATTCGTCACAGGTTTCCCTGCGAGTGGCAAGGCGGGATGACAGAGTTTTGCGAACTGCGAAGAGGAATAGGATTTGGAGGAGGAACAGAATTGGAGCTAGTAGGTGCATTGTTCACAACTTTAGAACTCATCTTGGCCAGTCGTTCTTCACGCTGACGTTCCCTTTCCTCCTTTGTAAGGGAAGGCCTAAGGTAGATGCCCTTACGAGGGAAGGTACGCAAGCGGGGAGCACGCTTAACCGCGACCTGTTGAAACCTAGATGAAGGCAGAACAACTTTAATGAGACGAGAATGTTTTACATCTGGTTTTCCCATGCGGTAGACCGCACATGGGAGACATTCGACATTCAAGTGATCCAGGACAGAATGGACGAATTTAAGATCATTGGAGGCTCTCTCAATGGCTGACATAGAAGATGATTCAGGAACACCAGATAGAACGATTGAACGCGCACGTTCCAAATCTTGCTCTTGATTGTATGAAGGAGATACAACAGGCGGGGTCTGAGATGACTGAGCAGGAGATGAAGATACATGCGGGTTTACATGAGAATCCTGTGATTGAAGAAGTTGCCTCAGCTTGAGATTCTCAGACCTAAGCGCAACATTCTCCTCATTGATCTTATCACAAAGTTCTTTGACTGACTTTAGCTGCTCTCTGGTATCGACCAGAGCATCGAGAATCAACTTTAGATAAGGAGGAAAATCACTAGTTGGGAAATCGACGATCATGTTCGCGAGAATCTGGTCCTTGTCAGGAGAAAGAATTTCAACGTGTCTTCTCTTGATCGCCGGAACTGACGATGACCGACCAGGCGTTTCCATTATTCCCTTGTTGATGGCAGCGTGGCAGAACTCCAGATTTCCAGCAGTCGACCGATATGAAAATACAACGCAGTTAAGCGTATGACACGAGAAGCAGACGAATCGAGTCTAAGAAGAAGCGGATAGACCTTCTATGGTGGCCTTGGTAGAACAAAACAGGTCGACCCCCGCCACAAGGAGTCTCGGCAGTTCTGGACAGGCGAAGTAGAAGTAGCAGCTACGACCGTGGACAACAACAGTCGGGTAGAACAGCTTAGCCGAAATCGCCGAAGAGCTCGAGATCAATTGAGTTCGCAGACGGTAGACGGTAGATCTGGTGCGCCGAGATGTTTCGAGAAACGTCGGTGTGATCAATATGAGAGCACCAGTGGTGCGCCGCCGCACAGTGCGAATGCAGGCGCACGAATGAAAAATGCCACGAAATGCCTTGCTCAATAAGAATTTGTGTCCCGTTTATTGGCTCACGCTGATTTCTGTCGAATATCAACAACTGAAGAAGGATAAGGAGTTGTTGGTGAGGACGATTTTTCTCTTTTTGGCATTTTGTTGATATCAAAAGAAATCAATAAACGCGACACATATTCTCTTTCAATTCTCTTTCAAACGACATATAACACTAACCCAAAAAGTCCAACTACAGAGCAGGAGCTGTCGGCAAAAATAACCATCCTCCTTCGGACGTCCCAATTTGATGACCTAAAAATCAATAAAGGACAAATGAGCAAGTAGCACTAACACATATTCTTGTAGTACAGAACATTGTCTTCCAAATGCAATAAAAACTGCGCAAAAAATTACAAACCTTAGCGGAGAGAACAAGTGGCTACTTTTCACTTTTTCCCTTCAACGGCCTAAAAATTGACGAAATTCAAAATGTAAAAAGAAATGCAATACATGTCCTGATAAAGCAAATCACTTTCCTTCAAATGCTTTGCAGCGTTATGCAAGAGATCGCCGGCGAAATCTGCAGTGAATCGTTAAAAAAAAAACGGCGAAGACTTATGGGACAACCTAATATGTTTCCTGAGACATGTTTCCAACTTCGAATATACTAGTAGACGTAAATGCAAGCCGCCATCAGCCGTTCGCTCAAAAAGGAGCTAAAATGAGATTATAGGTCCTCGTCGAGGACAGGCCACAAAACGCAAAAACGCCGTCACCAACGGGAATTGAACCAATGACCCCATTCCTGTGAAGCAGGTACTGTACCACTCTGCCGCTGCCGCTGCTCACAGCGCTGCCAACCGCACCTCTAATTACGCAACACTGGGGTATTCGCCGGCCACAACTCGCTTGGGAGATCCAATTAGCAAATTTGGGCTACATATCTGTCAGCGTCTCGAGCTCTTTCACCTGATATAGGTCTCAATCCGAAGTTCCATAGGAAGCTGCCGGCATACCCTGGTAAGAGAGGTAGGTGATCGAGAAGATTCCGGGAGGCCAGAGATAATGACAGTTCATTGGCGTTCGATTTCTTCTTATGACGAAAGAGCCACAGGAGTGTGGGCCGGAGTAGGGAACTTTTCGCGGCTGCTAGCTAGTGCGTTTTTTCAGCTCACCTATTTCGGCTTTCAATGCGCAATTTTCTGTAATCAGATGTTGACCACGGTCTGAACTAGCGAACTTAAATAATTTCGGCTTTCTAGTAAGTAACCCACGATAGGACTTGTTGTGGCGTCTTTGTTTGTTGTTTGAGATGACACCCTTCGATCCAAGTCGGCTGGACTCGACTCCTCCAGCCTCATTACCTGCTGCCATCCTTCGACCGATCAAGAGGACTATCAAGAGGACGCGGGACTCAAT
Organism: Heligmosomoides polygyrus polygyrus; assembly: GCA_947396885.1. Lineage (NCBI taxonomy): Eukaryota > Metazoa > Nematoda > Chromadorea > Rhabditida > Heligmosomidae > Heligmosomoides > Heligmosomoides polygyrus. Next base: position 63,606,304 of record OX377206.1, on the reverse strand, counting down.
ACCATCGGCAAGGTAATTCATACCGATACGTCTCGCTAGTCGCTCAATATAAGGAGATTTGACAGATCTCCAAGCGTATCGAAACCCTCAATTCCGCCCAACTTGATGAGGCCGGCTCGACCTGCTCCACGACGTCTTGGGACCAAGAAAAAGTCAGCAACGTCCACATAATAATCCGCGGCAGATTTGCGAAATAAACGTATTATATTTTCGGGTATTCCACCGCGTGGACAGTTAAGAAACGACTGTAGAGCGAGCTACTCACAACCACAGTAGCGGAATTACATCGATCTCACAATTTGCTTATTAGTGGTACAGTGGTACCGAAGTGGAACATTGAGGTGCGCCACTCACCAGCAATGCGGTAGCGACTGGATGGCCGGGTGGATATAGGGGCGGGCTTACAGGAAAGGGGTCGGTGGTTCGAATCCGGGGTGGGGTTTCAACATTTCTGGGCTTGCCCACTTTTCCTTTGTTGGTGTAAAGTGTATCTTGAACACTGTAGTGTACCACTCTGACATTATAAATTTATTTTAGCCCTATGGTATGATTTAAAAATAAAAATAACACACAGAGCAGCTGCGTTTGAAATATATAGTTTAGCAATTATGATAAAGCTCTACAAAACATTCAAAGCAAAGCAGCTTCTGAACAGCTTTTGCAGAGATTGAAAACAAAATTGGATAAAAAAGATTTTTTTATTTCTATTATTTATTTATTCATTTATTTATTTAGTTATTTAGTTATATTATTTATATTGTCATTTTATTCATAGATACGTGTTCAATCTACATATGAATAAATTAATTTATATGTGGTTAAAATTTATATTTTTATAATTTTGTAAATATACCTTTACCTAATTATAATTTTTATAAAATTTTATATAATTTATATTTAATTCATATTTATATTTGATTTATTTTTTGTCGACCCCTCTTAGTTCTCTGGAGGGAAAGTATAACAGTACTTATCTGATTTATATTATATTTATAATTTATATTTAATTTATATTTATATTTGATTTATTTTTTGTCAACCCCTCTTAGTCCTCTGGAGAGAAAGTATAACAGTACTTATCTGTCTCTTCATGCTCAACCGACCATATTGCTAGTGATCTCAATGCTACATACAGCAACCTCCTCATTGTTACGAGAAGACGTAATAATACCCAAATCATCGTCATCGTCCGGCGACCAGTCTACATGTTGCGCTTCGAGTTCAAGTCAAGCTAACATCACAAATGCGAGAAAAGGCGACTTTTCTTCGCAGTTCCTCGGAGCATTCAAGGGCCTGTCCCAACCACAAAATTGAAATATTCGACATTTTGACCTTCTTCGTTATGCATTGACGGTGAGTCTGTCAGCACTACTGTTCTTCATTACTCCAAAGGTCAAGGAGAGATTGAAAACAATTGGATAAAAAAGATTCCCTTATTTTTAATTTATTATCTACGTATTATTATTTTACTAATTACGCACTAATATTATTGTTTTAAATGTTTTGTAGAGCTTTATCATAATTGCTGAACTATATGCTTCAAACGCAGCTGCTCTATGTGTTTATTTTTGTTTTTAGAAAAGAATTTTAAAAAAGTTTAAAAAAAAAAGTTTTTAGAAAAAAAATTTTTTTGTTTTTTTGTTTTTGTTTATTTTTTTTGTTTTTTTTTCATACCATGCTGGCTAAAATAAAGCTATAATGTCAGTATGGTACACGACTGTGTTCAAGATACACTTTACACCAACAAAGGAAAAGTGGGCAAGCCCAGCAATGTAGAATCCCCATTCCCGGATTCGAACCCCCGACCTCTTTCCTGCAACTCCGCCCCACACCCACTCGGCCATCTAGTCGCTACCGCAACGCACCTCAATGTTCCACTTTGGTTACTGTATCGCTAACAAGCAAACTGTGAGCTCGCTATAATTCCGCTACTGTTGCAAACCCAAACCTTTTGCAGGTTAGATTCTAACCACGACATGGCAGTTCCAGACAGTCAGTTTGGCACTGAAGTGATACGGTTTTTTGTAATTTTTGACCTACCCAAATGTCCGCGGGAAATTTGAGAACAACTGCGGTGCTTCTCTTGCAGTCCGCTACAACCCTCAATAGGTCACTTTTAAAATTGCCACGGGACGCTCATTGACCTCCCTTGTTAGTCCTCATTATTGTTGTAGGGCTCATCCTCCCGATTGGGACAGATCCTGAGAATCTATTAAAATCAGAAAGAATATTTTCATGTTTTTTGCTATTCTCATGTCCTTTATTGTACATTTGAATTCTTGGAAAAATGCATTTTGGAACCAGAAACTTCTTCGCCGAGCCTCCAACACGTCAACTAATCCACAAAGATAGTGGTAAGAAAACCTCTCCATAAGATATGCCTATCCTCACTTGGCGTTGCTTATCCTAGAATATGCTGTTTGTTGCGATCAAAACTGTTGCGTCAGGTGGGACTCGAACCCGCATCTTCTGCTTTCGGGGCAGCGATGCTACGCCTACACCCCCGGCACTGTTTGACCGCACGTAACATACGCGATATCCTCGAAGCGCGTCAGCATTAATCGCCATTTCGGGATGAGCAGGCGGCTGATATCAGTAGGAAGCCTGTAAAGTTGAACGCTTTATAATGTGACAAAGCCTTACAAAACAATGTGACGGGTGACTGCTAATGTGCTTCGAGGATATCGCGTATGTTACGTGCGGTCAAACAGCGCCGTTGGTGTAAGCATCGCTGCTCGGAAAGCAGAAGGTGCGGGCTCAAGTATCGCATAGCATAACAGTTTTGACCAAAAAACGACAGCACATTCTGAAACACCAAAAAACCAACAAAACACTTCAATAGCATGTAGCCTCTTTTTTGAGTGAGCTGAGTAGGAGGAAACGAGCGGCTTGAGGAGCTTTCAAGAGCGTCGACGATCGCGGAGAACGGCCGACTGCGTGCTCACTTATTCGACTCCACTGTTCTTCCTCCTCTAAAATACGCCTTGGAGAACTGGGTCATACGAAAGCAGGACGAGCACGCGATCAGCATCGAGGAGTGGGGAATCTGGAGGACGATGCTCAGAGTGACACGACTCACGCAAGTGAGAGAAGGCCTTCGGAGTTCCGAGCTTCGTCGGCGGTCGAAGGTCAGAGGCGCTGTCGCATGGGCTAAGTCGTCGAGAATTAGGTGGGCCGGACACGTAATGGGCTTAGCAGACACCCGCTGGACGAGAGCCATCACCGAGTGAATTCCGCGCGATGTCAAGAGAACACCAGGACTCCCACCAACGCGTTAGTCGGACTTCTTCGTGAGAACCTGGACGAACGATATGACGCTCTTCGTCTCCCTCGAGCAAGGAGGATCCATTGGAGCACTCTGCCACGCGGCAGTAAGGAATGCAGACGCTGCTGGCGCCCGCTTGAGCAACTCCATCATCAATGGGACGCCAGGTGACAGGTAGCGTCCCTATACTATCTATTTTCAGCTGTCTAAGTACCGTTTTGCTGTCGAAAGTCGTGAAAAGGTTCTCAATAGGTTTCCCGATGCTGACCTTGAACCATAGAAAGGCATAGCTCCGCTTCGTTCATTATTTAATATGGTGGGTTTGTAATGAAATAATGTGTCTTCCATTAAGATTGTACTTCTTCTAGAATAGAGAAATTAAACATCGTCAGACATGGAAGGGTTCCGCTAGAAACAGAAGCCAACACAAATACAATGGCCTGTCCTGACTGGGAAATTCTAAATCCTCTTTATAAGCAAGCTCAGTGTGCGTAATTTGCAAAAAAATTATTTTATTTTGTCACCGTTTTCAAATGAAGAGAGTAGACAGTCACTAACTAGGATAAAATCGAACAATACTGTCTATTTTATCGTACCTGAATAATGCATTATCAGAGCAGCGAATTTTCATTGCGTGAACCGTGTCCGTATCATTGTGAACCGACAACTTTTAAAGTTCATTTTATATTTCCACTAAAAATACGATATAACTAGTTGCACACCCAAAAACAACTAATTAAAGTTCATGTGTTTTTTAAAATTTGTTTCAGATACTGCATTCGTTACCTTCCCTCCTCCGTAATTTTTTAAATAAAAAACTGCTTTTGTTGCTTTTCATGCCGTCGCCTATAAATTTCAAATAATTGTTAGGTCAAGATGAAGCTAGGAAAAGCACATTGTTCAGTTCTGGAAATTTTTGAAATGAGTGAATTCTTTGATTTTTTACGAAAACATGTTTTTGAAATACCTGTTTAGAACTTCAAGTTATTCAGTGAATTTTGAATATATTTGCGTGTATGAAAAACATATTAGTCGTTCCAGGCTTCAACAAATGTGTTAAAAGATTATCCTAGAATGCTCTTGCTCATCACCAGGAACAGTCGAGAAGGAGAGAATGTTTTCGGGCGCTGGAGGTTTCTAAAACGATTTTACAGAAACGCTAATAACCCATTTTATTTATTTATTTATTTATTTCAATACGTGTCAGGAACGTGCCACAATTGTAAAACAATCTTCTTCTTCTTCTTCTTCTTCTTCTTCTTCTTCTTCTTCTTCTGTAGTGTTTGTTCCGTTTCTTGGCAGTGCCCGCTATTCTGGTGTCATGACGCTACGTTTCCCGATCCAGTGCTAGATCAGGGTGGACACCAGCAGCCTTCAAGTCCATGTGTATCAGATCAGCGCTGCTACGTACGCACTCAAGGTCGTCCCCCAGTCGCTTTGCCTGGCCTCATCTTCTTCAACGCTGCTTCAGTCTCCTCCGCGGCGATCTTCTGGACAGGACCGTGGATTGGAGCCCATGAAGGGATCCGGCGCTAGATCACAGTGAACACCAGCTACTTTCAAGTCCATATGTAACGTATCAGCCCATCGCTACTTCGGGCGCCCTCTAGGCCGCTTTCCTATCACCTCGAAGTTAAGGCCTATCTTGTGGACGATGTTTTCCTTTCCACAAAGAACGTGACCGCACCATCGCAAGCGAGCTTCGCGCATCTTGTCCGCTATCGGCGCGACAACGAACCTCTGCCGAATGACATCGTTTCGAATACGGTCCATGCGGGTGACTCCAGCCGTCCAGCGCAGCATCTTCGTCTCCATGATGCTGAGGTGCGTTTCAACTTCCTTAGTGGTAGGCCAACACTCAGCGCCGTACTGGCCGGATGACTGCTCTATAGATCTTCGACTTAAAGCGCTCTGGTATCTTTCTATCGCAGAGCACGCCAGTCAACGAGGCCACTTGGACCAAGTTGCACTCACGCGTGAATTCACCAATCAGTTTGCCGTCAGACGCGAATGCTGATCCCAGATACTTAAAAATCGCAGTGCGTGGAAGCCCGATGCCGTTAACCTTGATGGAGCTGGACTCAGTAACGTCCGTCGTTAGATATTCGGTCTTCTTCACGTTAAGTTTGAGTCCAAACCGCTCCAAGCGATCACACCAAGCTTGCACCTCACGCACGAGTTCACCTTTATCTTCGCCAGCAAGCATCACGTCATCGGCACAAAGCAACGTCCAAGGGACGGGTTTCTGAAGATCTCGTGTGATGGCATCCATGACGACAACAAGGAGGAGTGGGGAAAGCGCAGAACCCTGGTGTACCCCGACAGAGATGGGAAACTCCATCGAGGTTCCAGCTGCAGCTTGAACTCGACTCTTTGGACAAGAGTACGGAATTCGCACCCACTCCATGAACCTTTAGGAACTCCATGTTAACGCAGGGCGTACCATATCACTTCACGCGGTACGCGGTCAAATGCCTTCTACAAGTCGCTCCAAGTCGAGAAAGATGATATGCACCGGCTTCTGTTTCTCGCGATGCTTCTCTATCAGGAGGCGGGCGGCATGTATGGCATCTTGTTGTTGTCCACACTTTGTTGGTATTGAATTGTGTATTTTACATTGCAGTGTTACACTCCATTCCTTGAACTTTAGCTATTTTCCTGTTGAAGTTGGAGTGTATAACGTTTTCCCTAACTTTTTTTCACTAGAAATAATAGTTTGCAGCTATTTGCACTTTTTAACGGAATTTAACGAATTACCGAAAATTTAACGAAAATTTCCAGACAAAAAAAATTTCGTAAAAAAATAACGCCCAAAGCTTCGTGTGCACCCTGGCCCGAACCCCTCAGGTGCAGCTGTTGCTCGGCGCGGCTCCTACCACAGTGGAGACATGGGTCCCTCCGCGACAGGAACAGATCATGGATGGATGCCGCAAAACTCTGTGGCAGGCCTGTCCCAGAAGCATAAACCGCTTATGAGAGCGCTTGCGCTATATCAACATTGTGTAAGCTTCGGTTCGGTTTTCCGGCAGCCATTCGTGGCTTTGGGCTTTAAACCATCCATCCTGGACAATGAGCAAGGTTGTCCGCTGAGGTTAGTCGGGACTGGCGTGTTTTCGTGACTTCTTGACGGCCGCCACCACTGTTCGTGCACGCGTCGTGTTTGCCTGCTCGGCGTTGAGCTCCATCCCTACCCACCAGCTCAGCACCAACTTGGAATACGGCGGATCCCTCTTTTTCAAGGCCGGCCTCGTCGGTCTCGTAGAGACTCGCTCACTTTCCAGTCCACCTAATCTCTTTTTCGTTTTCTGTTTGCATAGGAAAGTGCCTACGGACTGTCTTAAAAGCATCGAAGGATTTCTACTTACATGTCAGTTCTCTCTGTGCTCACTACTTCCTCGAACGAAATATGTAATAAGATCTTTAACTGCTCGTTAAAAGTAGTATGTGCAAAAATGATATTTTTCAGAGACTCATAACCCGGATTGTAATGTTTAATCTAATAGCTGGATACTTTGTGCCGCCAATGCTCCAAAAACTACCGAATGTTTAGCAGCTCTTCTCAGCAGCAAAAGAAAACCCGCGTAGTTCGTTTTGTGATAGAAAAAGGAATCCAGTCTATCTGGCTAATGCTTGACAAGCACAAATAAGATCTAGAGCTCTTATCGGTTGCGTCATACATATCATTTCGGCCAAAAATGAAACTGCGTTACGGCGGAGCAGGTGAGTTCAGGGTAACTCTCTCAATTTACCTACCTTTTTATTTAGATCGTAAATCTAAATTACTCTGCTCAACTTGAGGCACAATTCAACGGCTTTGGCCACTGCACCACACACAGCCAATCGGTGCTCATCTAAAATATTATAGTGCTTTAGGTTTGCGTATTTACGTAGTTTTTCTACCGTAACTTTCCACATTCACTTATTTTAAGACTACCTCATTTTGGATCACTTTCTAGGGAAAACATGAAATGTAAATAATAAAAATTGCCGTCACCTTGGTGCTTGACGGAGTAGCTATGGCGTGTAGAATAGCAGGTTCCCGAAGAAGCCAGACGGAAATACAGCCTTTGGATAGTGCCAGCGTTTAGGATAGGGGATAGTCTGAGGAATAGCTGGACTACAAAGAAGCAGTTTCCTTTTCTCTCATTGAACATCGGCCGAAGCTACTTTCTGTCCGAACTTGCCATTTCTGTATCGCTGTCTCCCTTCGCTTCACCGAATCGGTCGTTTCGTCTCAGCGCGAATGAGTTAGTGACCAATGTTCGTCTTCCGTCGACGTATCTTCGTCCTGTACTCCTGCGTGTGCCGGGCCTCTCGCGTGCGGGTAGCATTCCACCATTTCACGTCATATTCAGCCGCAAGACAATTGCCGAACCGTACTAGTTTTTTCACGACGACCTCTTAGAGCAAAATGGGAAGAGAGTAACAACAGCCTCGACGAGCTGAACGTCATGTTGACATTCTGGCGGTTTTGGCTGGTACGCTTCAGACGACCATAGCTTTCTTCATACTCATCGGATTCAGTAGGAGCAACTACCATTCGAATCAGTGCCAGTTATAGCCAATAAGATGTATGGGTATTTGTTAGGTTTGTAAGGACTGATGGAACACAAATAAAAGAGCAAAAAACTCAAAAAATCTCGTATCACACGTGTCTGCGCACATAGTTTTCCAGAATGGGAACCTGTTCCGTACATTGCTTTACAGCTAAAAGTTCTGTTACTATACCGCTTCGCGCTGTGCACATTGGAGGCGAGAAACTTCGGAAGAAACTTCACTTCACGAGAGACTACGTTTTTTCAGTATTCGTCTAAGAATTTTAGACCGTGACATAGTGTTTATTTTTGGTGCCTTAGTCCTGATGATCTGGCTTATAATTTCGTAGTATACAGAAGCTCTGAAACCAGCGCCAGTTGAGTTCTATGTAGGAGCGCATAGCTAGAGCTTTGGTCACGCACGTGGATGTATGTATTTCACCAGAACCCAAGATGAAATTCAGCTTTGACCTCCCTGATGAAGAAATATTTGAGAACAGCTGAAAATAGAATGTTGCTAAAAATCCGTGGACTGCATGTTTTCTGTGCCCTGGATAGTCCCTTAGGAGCCACTGGAAACCATTCCATCTCCCCCTCCCTCCTCTCAATCGCAATGCGCTTAGTCGTCAACACCTGGCGGGTCCTAATAGCGATCGAACCGCTCTGCAGCCACTTAGACGGTCTCAGATCGTATATGGAGATGCTCTTCGATGCTCGGCGCACATCGCCCTTCCTCAGCACTACCATTTGCGCAGCTCTTCAAACTTGCGGCCCGAGCCTCACTGATAAACCATCTCATCCATCCTCGTACTGACTACTTATTGCTTTGGTGGCTGGGTAATCCGCTAGCCTACTCCCCAACGAAGCATCTGTCTTGTCCTTCAGTTCTCGGTTCTTGCGCTGCGTTCATTGCCGGTGCATTCTTCCCGTTCACTGTGATGTGTCCTCGTAGTTGTTTGTCGTACTTCAAGTGTCGCCGTAATAGAGTGGAGCACACTTCGAGCTTGAGCACTTCAGTTCCTTTCTAGCTCGACGAGCACTGCTCTGTTTTTCAATTATAGCGTTCTATCGAATACGTAGGGCTCATTTGAACTGCTGGCGTTCTGTTGTGTAAGATTCACGTTGGTTTCAATTCCGCATTATTCCAGGAAACTCGACCGCCCTATCGTGGAGTATGTCCCGGCCGAAGTGTTGGTGAACTCTCCTGATAGGTATTTTGTCTAGCAAGTCTCTCTTCTATTTTCCATTTCAAAGAGTCTAAAGAGTGGCGTTCATTCCTGTTTCCGGAGTGCCAGTATTCTATTTCTACGAGATATCGTAGGCGATTTGAATGTGTGTTTGGCATCCTGCACAGTGATATACGTCAGCCGATCAATGAAGAAATCAGTGTTTTATCCTTGCAGAACAAACTTGGTAGCACAGCGGGAGGGGGGGGGGGGGGGCAGAAATGAAGGGCTTCGCTGGCCTGGATAGTAGAGCCAAGAATCTCGGTTCGTGGTAGAGCCTACGACAGTCGGCTTCTCCTTCGACTGTCACACGCTTCTTAAAGTGATTACTCCTGCTCAATGATACCCGGTTATTTATTTGTCTTTATTCTAGAATGCTCAAGAGCTCACAAAAATTTATGCTGATAGTGTTAAATTGTATTCAGCTGATTTTACAGATATGTTCGCAAGCAGACCTCACGATGCTGTAACAGAGAAAATAAAAAACCTTGTTATATACTTTGCTTCAATAGTGAGAGAGTAGAGATTTCACCGCATGCAACCGTTTCAAAATTTTCTACATAGGTATTTAAATTAAAAAAGATCTGTACGACGATAACTTTGCCCTTTACTCGTTGATTTAATCATGCCAATGTTTGAATTTGATTACTTTAAAAACACAATTCTAAGTCGAGGCCAGTTATTTAAACCGTTCAGATATACGGACGGCATACCTGTTGTTCGTAACAACGGGGAAACTTGCATTGATCCTACTACTTGCTTTAGTTTACAAAAACAGCTCGAAGTAAAAAAAGACACAGGACAATGAACAAATGTAACTATTTAGACATAAGTCTTGGAGTGTAAATTGAAAGCAATTTCTACGTTAAAAAAGGACTAAAGATTTCGCGTCGGGAAAACACTACGCAAACTTTTATTTTCGAGTTACTTTTCGAAACAGACGAATGACTCACGCTGCTACATAATGTGGCATAGAGCCAACAAGGGATCTTATGATGCAATTTCTGCACTCAGACGTACTTAAGCATGCGGCTTTGATGGCAAGGTTCTCCAAAATACAATATTTGTAGTATCATGGAAGCGCTTTTTTGTCGCTTCGAAAGCGTTGGTCTACCAACTTGTCTACGAGATACTGTGCAGCAGTGGAGAGATAATTAAAACACTAGCATTGTAATTTCATTGTATTATAGCTATTTATTAGTTTGTTAAGCACCCCGAAAGGCGAAGTGCCAGGTTATACTTTATGCCAGCTTCGTCAAGTGCACTTCGTACTGTCAGTTCAATAACGGTTTTTGAGCTGTCGTCGTTACTTCGAATTTGTCAGGTAGCCGAGATGGTACAGTTTTAGTCGGCTGACGTTTCGGCCTTCTCGCCTTCGTCGGAGCCTGGAAAGCCAGAAACGCGTAAGATTATCCCACCAAGCACCATTTCAAACTGAGAGAACAAATTCAAAGGGCCGAGTGGAGCAGGAAAAAACCATGCAACCGAAGCTAGAAGGCTCACCTAGAGATGCGGAGAAGAACTCGCTGGAGTCGCCCACATACCAAATGGCTAGTAGGTGACCCAGGAGACGTGCCGCGGCCCCTGACCTGAGGGCTATGAAGGTCAGAATCCACAGAGGTCAAGGAATGGAGCGAGTTTGTTAGCTATGGCTAGGCACTCATCTTTTCTGTTCATTTTGGGACTTTTGCTGGTTTTTGAGCGTACGTTTCATATCATTTGGTAATCTAAACCAGAAATTGCCTGCGAAATGGGAAAGCATAGCTCCTTAAATCACCATCGTTTGCGGTGTTTTCTTCTTGCTTGCGGTGACCCAACGCCGTTTAGTCCGACGGCTTTGTTTCAACCCCAGCATGTCAGTCTCTCTAGCGCCTCGTTGGGAGGGGGTGAGAGATAGAGGGCCAGCATGCGGCGCTTTGTCGAACATCGGTAAATAGTTGGTACCAAAGAAGCACTCGCCCGGTCTCGCAAGTGCGCGGGTGCTGAGCGCGAGAGGGGAAGGAGTGGACGGACCGCCCGCGGAGGAGGGGCGGCTGGCCCTCGCGCGTGCGGTCACTCTAGGCACTCGAACTCGCGGCGCATTCCTCGGGCTGTGCCTTCCACCGTCGTATCTCGGATTCCCAAGCCCTACCAGTTCCCCACTCCCTCCTCGCAGCATTCTGGATCGCATAGGAAGACTCAATCTTGTGACTCCGAAAAGGTTCCTCTTCCAATAAGACCACGAGGAGTTACGCGCGGCTCTCGCCGAAGTAAAACCAAGCTCTTTTTTTTTCGTGCTCATCAAATCAAATGGAGCCGCCAGCTCACTGCTTCTCATGACAGCTTCTCAGGATTTGTCGTTTCTTTCTCTCGACAAATGCCTCTTCAAGTGCTCAGTTAATAGAGATGAAGTAGGAATTGGTTTTTTCTCACGGCCAAGATCTTTCGAAGTTTCGTCGGTTCTTAGTGTGTTCCACTCTTAATTTTCCTCCGCGCTTTCTCAGCAACCGTGTTCTGGTGCTCCTAACATATACAATAGGCTTCAGCTTCCCTTTTCTTATCGATCCATCTACCTCCCGGAACATATTCATCTACTAATGGATTTAAAGCAGTATGTCAGTGCTTCGCCACAGGTATGCAAGACTGCACACTACTTCAGAATATCGCGACAAGGCGAATGCGCTTCCACTTCTTTACAATATTCGTTATCTATCATTTGTTTCTAGTAACGAATTGAACTGCTGTTATTCTAGTGGTATTAAGGGCTTGTAAGTAGTTTGAGAAGCCTATATTATTCCTCCATACGGTTTCAAGAAACAACATTTAGCCTAGGTCTCGTTCTGTATTGCTCGAGTGAAGACGTTCTTTCAAATATCTACAAAGCTTTTTGGAGTGATTTTAAGAAAACTACAGCAACCTGGTGGCGTGAATGCCTTTTGTGTGCATTTGGAATTTGAATGTTCAACTATTCCGCCCTTACTACGCTTATGAGCTTCGTATACCCAAAAATGAATCACAGGACTGTCGTGGGCGCATAAGGCCGGCACCAGAGCCATTGTCATGGCGGGTGCTGCGGACCCGCCATGAAAACGGCGGGTAGTGTGGCGCCGCGAGGGTTACTGCACGCAATACTGCGTACTTTTGCCGGCAGTTGCGACCTCTAAGAATGTCATAGATGTAGTAAGCAAAGCGCTTTTTCTTCTGTGAAGAAGGGCTTTCTAAGCCAAGTTAGGAGTTCTTGAATGTAAGCCCGAAAACTAATAGAGCACTCCTTATAACTCAACAGTTCTGTACCATTTTGCGCTAGCTCTCACTTTTGTCGTTCCATCTCCACTAACAATTTCTCGGTCGGTTGACAAGCAGCTGAGGTAGCCCTTGTGACGACAGCATTCCCTCCGATGCCTTGTTGAGTCTGGGAGGTTTGCCGATGCAGTTTTAGCTCATATTAAAAAGAACGGTCTGTTTTGTTTTCTGCATTTCTGTGCAAGGGTTTTCCCTACACCTCACACTGCTAACTTGTGGCTGGAAGGCCACGAAGATTTTCAGTGCAATTAAGGTTACCTAATATCGCGCTAAGGTTTTTTGCGTTACGTTTTGAGTGCTGGATTCCATGCGCCTCCATTTGTCGACACTAACGGTGATTATATTTATTGCTGGTTGTCAAGCTCTTTTATGGACAGAAATTATGCGCCAACCTATTAAATTCCTAGCATGTAGATTCGTTAAAAATTGTTCCCAAATAGATGAACCATAATAGACACCCATGTATCACTCACCCCGGCGGGCCTCACCCGCAGCTCCTGGCACGGCGGGTGGGAGCCGCCGTGAACTACGGCAGCCCTCGGGGACCCTTGCGACCAGCGGCTCCGCGACAACTCGCCTGCGTCGCGACTTCCACCACAGTGGCAGCGTGGGTCCCACTGCGGCGGGAGCGATATGGACGAGTTCCGCGCTTCTTGCTGCCGCGAGACTCTGTAGACGTCCTAACAGCTGATCAAAACACGGAATGGAGCTAATATGGGCAGCAAACTCAATCATTGAAGAATATAATGATCAAGTGTTCCTTACAACTTCGTAGTACCTAAACCCTTGTAGAACACATCCATGTTCTGTTAAGATGGCAGGTCCACAACCAATCCTCACTACATATAATTTTTGCATGGCCTAGCTTAACCTTTGTGCATCAGGTCTTGTTGAAGCTAGGATTTGTTGCCACATTCAATTACAACTGTAATACATTGAGCCCAACCACAGCGAAGATGCAAACAGCTCCACGTAGGTGTATGTAGGATGCATGCCACATTCAAAAAGTTTTTCTTGTTACTAATTTTACCACTTACGCTGATAGTATGAGGGCTGAAGATGGCGGTTCGTTGAGCGCAAGCTATTTTAGAGGTAAAATCATCAAGAGGGGCGCTAGCACGGAAATCCGTTTGCTTTTGCATGAACCTATAGACCTCGATGCTAAAATATGTGATCAACGGTCTCGAAAGGATATTCTGCTCACTTCTGCTTACAATTAGAGAAGGCGCGATCCACGACTTCCTTTGGAAATCGGAGTGCAGATGACTATGAACTTGCCTGCAACACTTTATCAAGATCTTGAAATGCAAAGAACACTGCGAACCTCGCCAGTCTTTAAGGTTATTTGTTTCAATTATGTATAATTATAGAATTGTGTAAATTTTCCGTTGTATGAGCCTTTCCAGTTTTCAACTAATCGCAATCTTTGAAGACAGATCATTTTGCAGTGGCTGATGCTCTTGAGGAAGCCTATTTGAAATCCTCAAGACGTGGACTGGGCCAGTGATACTGAAGTGGTGCGTGGAGCCGTCGTCTAGTATTGGGTTAGCGGAACGTACCACATATTTCACCTCAATAACTCGCTCTCATGTCCACGTCTCAAGTGTTGCCCGAACTCTCCACGATGGCGCCAATTGTCAAAGTGAACAGTTTTCACGTGGCGGCGGCGACGACGGTGACGCAGATGTGGCAGAGAAGTGTCAGCTCTGGTGGTCACCACCTCCACTCGACATAGTGTGCCCGAGCCTTACCTCATGCACGAGCCTCCACCAGCTCCTACCGCTACTTCGACTCGTCAAACATGTCGTGCTCGTCGTCATTCCTATCCTCATAGAGGATCACGCTTGAAGCTGTCCGACGTCTTTTTGCTGCCTAATGCATGTTATTACAGAATCCTCGACTACCCAACGTCATCTATCCTTAATCTACGAGATTACTACTTACACAGACGCGAGAATGCGGGAGTTACTCGCAACTGTTGCACTTTTGAACTTTATTTTAGGTAAGCTTGTATTTGCAACCGTTTCAGTCTTTGAATTTTGAGAACTTCGTGTCATGGTCCATGTGATTATGATGGTGCAAGATTTAGGAAGGGCGTTAAAATAACGGAATATTCTTCAAGCAGAGTAAGCCAAAGTGTGAAGATTGCTGTAGAGAACTTTGCAAAGTGAGACGCCTTCATGGATGCGTGTTTTACAGAACCAGAATGCCGTTTTGTACAATAACGAATGAAGTTCGAATGTTCAGTTCCGCCCCAAGGCCAACCATGCTATACATATATGGTCAGGCTTCGCAGAGCTGTTGTGTTGTGCACACAGAGAACAATGTTTCCTTGTTCCTCGCTTAGCATCCATATTTTGTACGACTCAGTAAGGGAAGCGAAATCTGGGCATTTCTGCAGTTGAGTGTGCACAGTACGAGTTTCTGTAACAGCGCTCAGAAATGTTTGGCATCCCTCCTTTTTCTCCGCTCTCCCTGAAGAAATGCACGACTTTGACGAAAAATCGAAAGCAGTCACCGGTCTCTTCCCAAAATACAGGAAAGAAGTGAAAAGCAAGACACAAACACCTCTTGACAAAGCACCTAGTTCCTTCTGTCGCGTGCGCGCAATTCCAGGCTCCTTATTCGGATTTCGAGGCCAGGCTAACCAAGCCTTCTATCTCTCCTGTAAACTCAAATGAAACTCCATGTGAACCAAACTGCGAAATTCACCTTCTCCTTCGACACCTCCACTTTATCGAAGCGAAAAGATCTACGCTGCTACTAATGTTTTTATTCATTACCTTTCTCTACTAACCATGAAAAATCACCCTCTTCTGAATACACGCTGAAAGCTTATTCATCGTCACCTCAATGCTGCCATATTGCGCATCTCGCAGCCCGAAACTACAGGTCATCACCTTTTCTTTTATGTTGGGGACGCGTGAGGTATCACAAGGAACAAACTCATCCAGTAGGCACGTCAAGAGAGCTGCAGGTGAGAACATGAGAAGATAGATCGGCAACATTGTCCTTAACGACACCAGGATCGAATAAAAAATAACCAAAGGAGATTGTATAGGGCACTGACCACCCACTTTGTTTAGGGCACTGGTGGTGGTGGGATCATGGTTATCTGTTTCGCCCAAGCTTCACCCAGAGAAGTTTGAGCGAAATAGATGTAAGGCGCTGACAATTTGTATGAGGTGTTTTTTTTTCAAAATTTTTGTTGATTACGGTGGATCACGGTAGACGTGGGTGACTAAGGCTCGCTGACTACCCCACACATACCCGCAGTAACCCATCGTAATCAATCGACAATTTAAAAGCAAGTCTTACATAAGTGATCAGCGTCTTAGGTAACGTATCTAGGCCCTGTTTAGGTAAAGAAACTTTTCCACGTTAGGAGTCATGAAAGCACAACAGAATTTGTGAATTTCTCAGAACGATTCTTTTCCTTGCGATTTTACATGATTTACTTGATTGTGGCGGATCTTTTTTATAAAGTGTAAAACGCAGCATTAGGGGGAGTCGAAACACAAACCACTCCGTCTCATTAAGGCCCCCACACACCTTTGCGGCGAGCAGTGGGCAGCGGATGGCGAGAACCATGAGTCACGCCGCCCCCGCAGCCTTGGCGACGGCAAGCCGGCAAGGAGGATGAGCGGCGAAAGAGGAACGGGTCGGAGAGGTACTGTATTTCTAGTCTGGACCTACTGCCGCTAATCGTCCTCCCGCCTTCTATCCGCGCTCTGACCGCTCCCTGCCGGGAAAGGCAAGAGAACAGAGAGTCTCTGCCGCGGCCCTATAGCTGCATGCACACTTGGCAGCGGCGGCAGCGGCAGCCGCGATTAAAGGCCCGCACACTTTTGCGGCGAGCGGCGGGCCGCGAAAACTATGAATCATCCCGCTCAGCGACGGCCGCGAGCGCCGCTGATCGGCATGACTCATCGAATGGCTAGAGCGCAGACAGTCTGCCCGCGCTGCTGGAGCGGCGACGGCAATAATGATTCACGTCATTATCGCCGCTGCCGCTCTTGCGGCGTCGCGTCCGCTGCGCACTCGCCGCCCGACGGCGATCTCTGCGTCCCTGCCCTATGTCTAGGATAGGGCAGCGGAAACGCTGCAGAAATGTGCGGGGGCCTTAAGCATAGGAGCATCTATTTGGCGGGAATCGATGCCCCTATGCTTAATCACTCACGTCCGCCGCTGCCGAGTGTGCATGCGGCTTATCTTTAAGACATCCGCACACTTTTGTGGGGAGCGGCGGACGGCAAAATCGATGGGTCATGCCGCTCAGCGGCGGACGCAATGGCGGCAGCGTCAATAATGATTCACACCATTATCGCCGCTCCGGCGGCGTCACCCCCGCCGCTCGCCCCCCGCCGCTGGCGGCAGAACTCGAGGCCGACGGCGAGCCCTGCGTACCTGCTCAATGGTTAGGATATGGCACGACGGCGCCGCTGAAGCGGCAGCGGCAATGAATCGCATAATTTCGCACCGATTCTGCAGATACGTTCTGCTCTCTAGCTTTTCGCGGCAGGGAAGGATAGGGCCGCGACGTAGCTGGAGAAGTGTGTGGGGGCCTTCACCCTGCTCTCAAATCCACTGCTTCAACTCTTTTCCGCCGCCTGTGTCCTGTCTTCATGAGCTCGAACTCTTCGATTGCTGGACTCTGCTCAAATGCAAAGCCTTCCAGCTACGTTTCTTCTTCCAACTCCTTTCCGCTCATAGCTCAACTGTCGGCTCACTTGCAATCTTATTTATTTATTTATTTAAACTGCACTCAATGGTGCGCTACAACGTCAAACAAATTCATCGAACAAACAAAATAACCTTTATGCAACAGTAAAATGAACGCTAATGACATTAAAACTACAAACCGCACTAATTTAGTAGTTACCATCTGGCTGCACCGATCCTATGGCTCCCCCATCGCAATGCCCTATACTAAGTAATTTATAGAAGGCTAGGAGCCGAAAGGAAGTAACTGAAAAGAATTATAAAAGCTGTCTTATTCCTATCGTAGCTCATGAATAGCTCATAATAGGTAGGATATATCAAATGATGGTGAAAACATTAGCAGAAGAAGTGTTTCACATGTTGTCGGAGCAGTAGTGAGATAGGAGAGGTCAGCCTGGATAACGCAACTAACAGACGTTATTCTGGGGCGGGCCGTCAACACAGGCGCCTCTTTGATCTAGTACGAACCCCAGGCATAAAACCCTTACCCAAGTGAATAGACAAAATAACAATCTTGAAAAATCCTTGAGTTCAGTTTTGAGCTGCTCTCAAAGCTTTATAAAAAGAACAGTCTGCATAATGGTACGTTACGCGCACGGTTGAATAGTGAATTGTGAAAGTAACATTGAATATTGTATTTCCTTGTTGCATTGCAATTGCATGTTATTTGCAAACCGGCAGCGTTTTTGGAAAAAGCATAGCTACGCTAATTGGATATTCACCTTGGACCAAATCGTGGAGTGCTTACACGCCATCATGATAGGAAATGTTGAAATCGGTCGTTTTGGAGGAGCTCACTGCTCTGTAATAAGCGTGGCTGCAACCATGATAACTGTAAAAATTTGGTGCTAAGGATTGACTACATAATGACTATGACATGGCTAATGCGCATGGAAAATTTCTCTTGATAAGGTTGCCATATTTTGCTACAAGTGCTCTATCACGCCTATCGGCGTGGCTCGTACTTGCGCGCTTCGCGCGATGTTGCAGTATCACTAGGCTAAGGACAATTACATCGAGCTAGCTGCTCTACTTGTACAGCTTTTTCCCCACCCTAGGAGTACAAAAGGCTCGCAGTACGTACAGTGTATAGTATGATAGGGCGATCTATTGGTTCCTCATTACTGGTCCTCCGCTAGTGAAACGATCCCCCATTACTGGTCCCCCTCAATGATCCACACTTAGCGGACAATGTCTTCGGCACACATTCTGAATACCCATACACATTGGACGACTCTTCGGCACGTCTACCTACTCCGCACATCTTCCGAATCCCCTGGCAGGTAAAAGATGTCTGGGTATTTTCCGCTATTTTCGCGCCACGTAATCTCAAAAACGAACTTCAGATGCGTGTTCAGCGACCTCGACTACCCTCAGGGGTAAAGTTTCGGACCGCCTGGACGACATCCACAAAAAATCGACCAAATTTTGATCAATATCGATTGATGGCGATCGATACATCAAAAGCGAACTTCAGATTCATGTTCAACGACCTCGATTGCCCCATGGCCGATCTTCCCAGGCAGGGAGAAGACGTCTGGGTATTTTCTCTATTTTCGTCTCGCATTGTTCCCCCTATTTTTCCCGGCTGCGAGCAACGATACTCACTTGCAGCCACGCGTGCGGTCGCGGTGCGGCGCTGCAGCAGGGGGTACCTCTAGTTATGGCAGCGATGAGAACGAGTTGCACAGTGCGAAGGCAAATCCCAAACTACCACCTGAACCGTTTCGCCTAGGAGAGAAGGAAAGCAATATAATGCGACACAACGCGGTATGTCACCTTAGGCTAAGAAGTAAGAGCTTCCTGAGGGTTCAGGAATGGTATGAGGCCTAAACTACATGTAAGACCTAAACAGGCGAAAAATCTTTTTGGAGAGAAAAGGGGAATCCCGCTTGTCCACAGGGAGTTCAATTTTTGTCCGAAAAGTTTTTATAGGCTGCCTACTCCACTTCATTGCCTACTAATGTTCGAGTGCTTTTTCCGTCATCAGATTCATTTTATTTTCATATTACACGAATCACCTTTCATGGGCTTTTTGCGTTTCCAACGTTCCAAAAGTCTTCACTGATTGTTTTTGGTTTGCTATTTGAACCAGTAGGTTTAATCCCGCCAGTTTATAATCAGGAAACGCTAAGTCGTGGAAAATTTGTCCTGCATAGAGTTATTGATTAATAGTTTCGAATGAATATGTCATGCACTCTGAGACCTTGAACCAGTGAAAAAGGATAGAGGTGTCAATAGATTGTCATGAATTGGAAAAAGTTTTGAAGCTTTCACAAAAAAAGATTATCATATTCAATTTTTATAGGCCCCCTAATTTTTTATACACTCGGCCTCTGATTACGCAATATGCGTTGCTGAATGTGTATGTGTAACCGCTACAGGAAATACTCAAAGCATACTGGATCTACTATTCAAATGAATAACCTAATCTAATAATTGAACATTTTCCTATTTTCAACACACAACTTTGAACTTGAAAACAGAGGTTTCTCCCTCTAGGACTCCTTACCACCATCTAATTACTAAGATTTCGTCTTTGGATCCTCCTTCGTTTAATTTTCACCAGGTTCCCCTCCTTCAGTTATATTACGTGGCTTAATGCCACTCGATTAATGACTACTATTATACCATCTTATTATACCACTTTACAAGTCGAAGTTTAATCGTTCCACCGTTTTATAGCACGGTTTGCCCACAAGTTCACTCATCTGCACACATACTAGCGCTTCAGCTGGCCCAGCCTCGGAACTTTAGCGCAAAACTCGTCCTATTAGTAGGCGGAGCAACGGGAACCCCGCCTGGACGACGCACGCGCGCGCGAACGCACGCATCGAAATGAGTCTCGCTGCCACCGGGTGCGTTGCGTTAGGTGCCTCCCATTACTGTAGGGACGGAGCGACGCGCTCGGTTACCGTAGGAAGACCTGCGCACACCACCTAGATTTCACTACGAGATGACGCGAATTGAACAGAGCGCACATTGCTGCCGTGGAGCAGATTACGTGAAGAACCATACCCCTTTTTGACCTGACTCCTTTTTATTTTTTGCTCCGTATTCTTTTTTTCTGCAAGTTTTGGGCTGGACCACATGCTGCCTCTGAGACTGCAAAGTCGAAATGAGAATAGGAGCAATACGTCAAGTTTCTTCGTTTTTTTACACTTCTTTGGTGTACGACAGCTTGGTAGCTTTCGCTCATGCCATGTTCCCTTCTGAACTTCTCCTATGTTTTCTTTTACTTGTTTTACAGTTCGTTAATGAGTTCTGTCCTTATTATCACGTGATCTTTATTTCCTTCAGTAGATTACGTAATAAGGTGACCCCCTAGCAGGAGTTACTCAGAGCCCAAGGCGTATGAAAACTAGCAACGTCAATCACCACCATACGACAGAAAGTCTGCTCCACAGCGTATGTTGTTCTCTGTTCATTCGTTGCACCTCGTTCAAGGCGTTCTCAACAACCCGCCACGCTACCGTAGTCGGGGGCGGTGGCGGGCGGCGGTGGCCTGCTACCGTAACTCAGGGAGGCATGTAACGTACGAATCCGCTGGCGCATAAACGCATCATTCCAACATAAGCTTGCGTAGTGGAAAACCACTAATGCAACGCCGCTAGGTCGAAAAATCGGGTTGCAACGAATTAGTCCGTCGCAAACAGTCGTATGCTCATAACTCCTTTAATTTAACGTTTTATGAGAAAATGTTCACGTTTCCATTCGCCTTTTCGAGATCTACGGGAATCTGCACACTTCTTCACCAGAACACTGCAATTTCTTTGTTGTTAGTCCAAAAATGCATTGAGAAGGCTTCTCGTGATTGAAGCAGCTTATTTGCCAGAACAGAAGCCTTCAATCTCTTGAATCTCTTGACGCGGCTTACTCTTTTGATGCCTCAAACTCTCAAGCCACCCGCTGGACTGCACCGTGAACATCGCATATGTAATCTACACAATCAATCGAGTGGACGAAAGAGCCTGTATCTGTACTCCTATATCTCGACCCCAATACAACTCTGCGCAGAATTAGGGACGGCGGAAGTTCGATCGTTGACTGCGTTAGCCCTCTGCCTGCGCGCGCGAAGGGCGCCCCAAGTTGGCTGGAAACAGCGATGACGAGCGAACGGTGAGTGCGCCCTTCGCGCGCAGGCAGAGGGCTAACGCCGTCAACGATCGAACTTCCGCCGTCCCTAATTCTGCGCAGAGTTGTATTGGTGTCGAGATATTTGCATTTTGTTGTTTCCCTGAGAGAGGCGATTCTGCCCATATACAACATTTGGGCCGTTCCGACCTACCGCTGAGATAGTCTCCTGGTAAGATGATAACTAGATGACTGACTACTCATGGTGGATCCACACTTCCACAGCAATACTCAGCCTGTGGCAGCCTAGAAATCCTACGCCCAAGGTGACACAGCTGGACAGTTCCAGGATATTTCTCGAAGCAATAGTTTTGTGTCAGAATTCAATAAGTCAGTCCTCTACTCAACGAAAATAACAGCTCAACTAAGATGCTCGTGATGCTTCATTAAAAATGAATTGCATAACTCCATATGGATGAATATCACACCTAACAAAATTAAAAATTGAAATTTACACCTTGGTCAGGAACACTGATGTAATCTTGGCAGATAACCGCATGCCACAACCTTCACTGAACTCTCTGTTTCATGATAATACGCTGTATGCTTACTGTGTTTTTGTAGCCGTTTGTAACTAAGAAGCGCTGGATCAAGAATTTTACGACCATTCAAATATTGAGTGCATTTTCTTAGTATGCAGTGCATACATAGCCTTTGTGACACATTAATTTTGCCCTGCACCCGGCCGTTGCCACTTTTGAGTGCTTTTTTGGTAGTCTAACCAATTTCAAGAATATTAATACTAGAGTTATCAAACAGTATTTCTCTCACAATTATATGAAGGACTCTTTTTAATTGATATGCTGATTGTGTTCAATAGAAAACAGTGAGGAACAATGCCCATTTCCGTTTCCGCCTTCCGGCCAAAAAACAGGCTTAACAAGGAACGGAAGAGCCCGAAATGGCCGGGAACCGGAATTCGGAACACAGAAACGGAAATTCCGCACATCCCTGACAATTATGCAACACCCGCCCTGATCGGTTATGTCTGAGAGGAAACCGGTAGCGCGTTCAAGAGATCGGTGGAATTGAGTGCCTGATCGAGGCACTTTCCCTGCTGTGAGACGCTTAATTCGGCTAACACAATCTCACAACTCCCACCCCGATCTATTAGGTTTGAGAGAAAACCGATGGCACCGCTTAAAAGACGGATAGTATGATCTTTTGATTGCGTGATCGAAACTAGCCCGGCTGTTATGGGCTTCGGCCAACATAGTCGCGCAATTCGCACTCCGATAAGTTAGTTCTGATAGCAAACCGACAGCACAGCTAAGAAGGTCGGTAATATCGATCAATATTGATTGCCTGAGCGACCCCCCTACGCCATAATAATCAAAAGATCGATAACATCTATCGGTATTGATTGCCTGGTCGAAGAATCTCCCCGCTGTGAAGCCTTCCGTCGGCCATCTTAGTCGCGCAAACGCACGTTCGACGACGTGTGGGCGACGTCTGAAGCACGTCTACTAAATCTCGACCCATGCTGGAGGAATGCTGCTATATGATTTCCGAATCACGACGCACGTTGGTCGATGTCTGGCACGTCTTCTGAGTCCCTGCGGACGTTAGGTGACAGCTGCGGCACGTCTTTTCAATTGCGACGTACGTTGGAGGACGTATGCGGCACGTGTGGAAGTGCTATGATAGGATGTGCATAGATTGCAGGTACAAAGCGGGTGAGGTAAAGGTAAGCGGTAGTGCAAATATGGAAAGATGCAACGAAAAATGCAATAAGGCTGGAATGCGAAAGTTAAGGGAAAATGAAGGGTAAACATGGGTAAACCCCTATAGAGGGCAATCCTATGGTGGCTGTTCTTTGCCTTCCATCCCTCTGGCAGGTTGTCCGTAAGCACATCAGATGGGATCAGCATGCGTCGAAAACGGTTAGGACGCCTGTGACAGGGGTGACAGGATGCCTTGACAGGACGCCAGGGCGCCTGTAACAGAGCGCCTGTCACAGGGCGCTTGTGACAGGGCGCCTGTGGCTGACATGATTCATGCCTCTCTCGATTATATATAGTAGAGATGATGATTTCTATTTGAAAGATGTTTGAATATGATGTGTGTTTCTTCAAGTGGCTGTATCGTATGCGAACAGCGTAAGAGAATCGGGAATGTTCCACATTTGAAGAATAGATTAGACAAGAAAGGGTTTCGAACTAGCTGTTTGCGTTGCAACCTTTTAACATTCCGGAACACCTAATTTACATCGATTCCAGCGTCCAATATTGGCTTGAATTTGCCATGTGATAGCGAACTAGACGGTCTTCTAGCAGCAGATCCAGATGGAAATCCATCGGCATTTCTATCTTGTAAAAGCTCCGTTGTTGGGTATGTTGATGTTGGTCGTCATTTTTATATTTCTACGAGAGATTCACAAAACATTTTGAAAGATCTTTTATCAAGTTTCAGATCCATGGGCTATTGGGAACGAAAAGTGTGCCCACACAATATGGTATTCGACTTCATTAATCAGCAGTGTCATGAACGAAGATATCGGAGGCCGCCAGTGCTTAACATAGGTACGGAAAATTACTATAGTTTCTACTACTTAGAAATTCGTAGAGTCATTTTCATCTTCAATCTGGGGCGAAACCTATACTACATAACCTGACCATAATTCCCGTGGAGGCTAATCTATGTGCGTACCTGCTGAATACTTGATTGTCTGAACGTGGGGATCAAGGCGTAATTACTATTTACGATTTACGGCGCTCTTTGGGGAATTTTTTTTACGATTCATGTTTTACGACATTTTGGGTCGTAAATCGTAAATTTTCGTAAATGTGATCTTTGATTACCAGACACTCACATCTCGCACGCCTCAGTTTGTGTATTTTTGCCTAATTTTTGACAGTAGACACCTCCAGCAGGCGCTTGGAATCTGTGCGTGGAGTTTTTGACGGTTTTTCTTTTATAAATTTCTAGAGATTAGATGAAACTATATGTAGAAGGAAAAAACATTTTCGACAAGAGTCACCGATTAGGGGAGCAAGCAGTGTTAAGCGTGAATTCTTGCCACGTACATCATGCTGCTCCTCAATTTACTAAACATGAAGAATTTACTAAACAGTAAATCCTAACTCACTCATCTTAGGAGGTCTCCAGGGGCCAGACTCATCAACGACTACAGCAATCTAACGGTGAAAATACTGCCGAAATCCCTGCTAGCACGGCTTATCAACAGCGATATGGTGAAAGATTTCACCATATCGCTTGTTGATAAGTCGCGTTATCAGGAATTTCGGCTGTGTTTTCTCCGTTAAATTGCTGTAAGTTGTTGATTAATCTGGCTCTGGATGTCAAAGACGCCGCGCCGCTGTTTATCTTCCCCAGCCCTATTACATAGCTATCCTAATGTTTAAGGGAAAAAATTGCAAGGCTATGACACAGGCTGTAAGAACGAGCGATTTGGCCCATTGAAATTAGGAGCCGTACAAGGGAATTACACCTGGGGGTCGAGCGTTCTACACCCTCATCCTCCTGGTCCGCCCACTCACCAACCCCTTGGGCTTGCTCGAGCGTGCAGTGGCTGCCTTACGAGATAGTGGGGACGCAGACATTTGCAACGCCTCTGTTTAAAGGGAGGCGGTAGAACGCCACTCCGCCGGTACACCCATTACACCTTACCATTAGTGGGTGATTTTAACGTATGGACACAAGTGTTGCGACACATCTAACGGCGTATCCTGGGCTTGCCTCCCATCGTGCGGTGATATCGTGCGGTACAGATAGCTCTTTTGCACGCTAAATAAGTGTAACCCTCAAAAACTATTCGCCAAGCAATATCCGTTATCCGGGTTTGAAAATTTTATTATCCGCTCATCACTAATAGGGAGCTGTGCGATGAGAAGAATCTCTAGTCAGGAGGGCACCGACGGCGCGACGAGTCGACGAAAACATGAGTCATGGTCGCTATATACCCAGCCATCCCGCCGCTGGTTTCCTGCAGAATGTCTGGGCTATGTGCTGGCCCATTCGGAGCATCCCCGATGGGGATTTAGGGCTGATTGAGCAGGTTGATTGATAGGATTGGGCCCAGAATTGGGCGGAATTTCTGTTTTATGATTTTCTGGCCATTGCGGACAAATTTTTTCTGTTTTCTGGGGAAATGACCAAAATTAGTCAGAAAACGGAAAATAGCGTGGCATAGAAAATTTGCCATAGGTATTCGACCGTCAAAATTTGATCTGTATCATAACATCGCAGCCCGTACGGCAAAAAAATGTTACTAAACTGTTCAAAATTGGAAAAAAGTTTGGGTGATGCATCTCGCACCATGCACTCGTCGAGTGCAACAGTTTCGCTTGATTGATGACCTAAGTGCCTCTACCACAGAGTTCCTCTGTAGTAGATTTCACGCCAAATTTCCCTTCCAATTGTTTGCTCTGGGCTACAATTTGATGTAAAGATTGTTTCAAACCTTGGGTGAGACCTAGCGCAGTGCGTGAACCTGAAAGTTGAGTAGGCACGCCTTATGTAACCACATTGCTTTTCGATTAAGGAGGTAGCTTCTCGCCCAAATTGCCTCAAAATTCTGCATGGATTAGAAGGCCGTGAAATGCTCCACGATCTATCAATTATCTGCGCATCCCGGATCTCCTACGTGGTCACACTTTTGATCACTTGATGGTGTCTTCAGAACCGGGATGCGTCTTACAGTGGATAAAAGATTTCTCCACATTTGATAACTTGCAGGCAACCTTTTTTCGTGAGCAAAAAATAATGGGCGCTCCGTTGTTAAAGGATATTTTGTTGCGATCAAAACTCTTGCGCCAGGCGGGACTCGAACCCCACCTTCTGCTTTCCGGGAAGCAATGCTACGCCTTACATCACCAGCGCTGTTTGATCGCACGCAACATCCGCGATATCCTCGAAGCGTACCAGCGCTCACCCGTGATATGGAGATGATTCTGCCGCTGATGTCAGCATGATGCAGCATTGATCGCGCTTCTGCCGCGTGTCTCTGTTCTTGGCTGCGTCGTGGAGGCCCTCTAGAAGGTCAATATGGCCGTTTTCTGACTGACGCTGGTGGGCTACATAGTTAGATGAACGTTCCCCATTTGCTAGGAAGGGTAGAAATTCTGTCTGTACTGGAAGCGTAGTTGAACCAAAAATCGAGCCCTACGCGAGATGAGATGCTGCACCCGTCTACATCACATCGGTAACGTCGCGTGAGGCCTGCAACAGAGTTTGGCGGCATGCCGCCTTGCCGCCATTAGCGAGGCATCAACCGCTTCTCTCAGCGGGAGCATGCCGAAGTGAATGCCGTTAATTCGTTAAATTCATTAAATCATCAACAGTTGAATGTGCAGCCTGACTGGAAACCCACCATTGGTGAAGCTATGACTGCCCCATCTGATTGTAAGGCAATATGAGGTCCGCAACAGCGTTGACGTTGATAGGCTGAAGGCCGTCAGTAACTGCGGCTTCATTTGCGGCACGGAGCGGCAGGATAACTGTTCCTCAGCACGGCTCCCAACACAGTTGCCGCGTGGGCCCCACCACGGTAGGAACAGATCGCGGTTAGATTCCGCAAAAGAGTTTACTGTACGCCTAGTGTTCTAATATATCTGAGACAAGTGACATATTTCATATGATGGCCATGTTATCTTGCTCCATCGCATCAAATTTTCAGCTGCCGGTTCAGAGCGCTTTTATTTTGTTGCAGTACCAAGTGGCATCGCCGTGCAATGAACCGCTAAGTAAGCTATTTAAATAGAGGTTGTTTGGATACATAAACACACTATATATTCTAATGAGGGCTTAAGTGGTTCAGAGAGGTTCGGCGGTCTGAAAGTGTGGCGTACGAAATGACGTACGCCACACTTTCAGTTCCACGTAATAGATGGCACTTTCATAGCAATAATTGCTGTGCATCATAGAGCGTTTTTGTTTCCAGGTACCAACTAGCCAAAGTTTAGGAATTGGGTTGGTACGTCTTCGAACTCGATAGCTCCCTTCGCAACGCTAAAACCTTTAAATTTTGGAACAGCGAGGAACCGCTAAGTAAGCTATTTAAATAAAGGTTATTAGGATAGAGGTGGGGAATCCTAAGCCTAAGCCTAAGCCTTGCTAATAGACGAAAGCAAAGTGTGAGGTAAATTACTGCGTCCAGCCTGAAAACCGATGGAAACGGTCTCAAATTGTTTTTCGGGGAGGTAGTATGGCGAGGATAATTCTGAAAGCCCTACTGGTGAACTGCAGATGAACTTCCGGTGAAGAGGAAGGGAAACTAATTGCCGTACGAAACTCAACATTACGTTCTTTGACCGGGTTTTTGCCCAGTGTAGAATATTCACTAGCCTAGGCGACATTAACATCCTCACTGCATGCATAGATTCTGAAAGCCCTACTGGTCAATTATAGATGAACTTACGTTGAAGTGTAAGGGAAAATAATTGTTGTATTAAACTCAACACCTGCTGAACCTGTTGAACGACTGGACACTTCTATGCTTCCATTCAGCGATTCTCAACAACAGCTGTGCTCACGGCGAGACCTGCATCGGCGGCACGGTATGCGAACAGGAGAGTCTCAAATGTCTCTGCCCACACGGTACCATTCCTCAAATGGAGACGCTCTCCTGCGTCAAACAGCAGTCGTCGTTTTATAAGGGGAGCCCTGCGTTCAATTCCTTTGGAAACTTTGAGAAATCGGCAAGTTGTGGTGCCTTTTGACCTAGTAGCATGGCGCTTTATAAAATGATTTTCTTTAGTCTTCTACGCCAGATAGTTTCCTGCCGAACCCGTCACAGACCAGCTCGAGACCGAACTTCTTCGGTCCAAACTCGTTCAACTTTGGCGCGCTCTTCGGAAAAGGCAACAGCTTTGCTAACCGCAATGCTAACAACGACAATGGCAAACAGGGCACCAGGAACTTCGCAGATGGCAATGCGGTCTCCTTTGGGGGATCGTCCAGGAACTTCGAGCGCTACATAGGTAGCGGACAACAGGGGAGCAATACTGGATCAGTTAGAGCTGAAGATGGAATTTCGAACGGATTCCATGGAGCAACCAGCTACGGCGATTTGTCCCCGCGCACTACTTCTCCCGGAGCCCAACCACCTCCATTCGTCTTCCAGCCGAATTTCCTATCGTCTACACCACCGACTACTTCAACGAAGAATGTTCCTATGCCAGGTACGTACTCGTAGTTCATAGCCGTTCATCATCTTTCTAACGCTGAAAGATGACACTGAAAAGTCATCCTTCAGCGTTAGAAAGAAAGAAGAGAAAGAAAGAAAGAAAGAAAAGACAACTTACAAATTCCTGCCAGTCTATTTTTCATTCAAAATACAACTCCTTCAAAATTGAGACTAGATCTCATATATCTGCCTTTTTGGCATGCGTTTGGAAAAGAATGCTTGGCGAGCGTTATCTAAATGAAAAATAACGCTAAGAGGTTTCCTTGCAAAGCTGCTCCATTCCATTTTAGGCACACTTCCCATCCTCTGATAGCCGATATTTTTGGGAGTATTCATAACTTTTCTTAGAAATTGGTTTTCCCCTGGTACGATATCTTGATGAAATGAAAAGTACTAATTTGTTCCAGTAGCTTACCAATATTGTCTTCCTTACAATCGATGAATGCATTGACGGTTGATGTGTCTTACTTATTTACTTACTTTTTTACTTACCTACTTAATTACTTACTTACTTCATACACTCATGGGTGGGCTACGGTGGAAAGAGAGTCAACAATCCATGAGGGAAAGAACCACTACGATGAGGTCAAGAAAGCAATAAAGAGGAACAAGGAACGACCACACGACAAAACGACACGACAAACGACAAACGACAGCGAACAAGAATGGCCCTCAATATAGTAGGGAAAATGAAGCAGTATTAAATCATATTTCCGGAGTGTTGGAATGATACCATCCGAGTAAGAAGCCCGGTGGAAAGCATGGTACCTAAAAAAGCGAAATCAATTTTGAACGGGTGAAAACCAGCAACTGGTAAAGGTTAAGCATAAAAACGCTGCTATTTATTGACTGAAGGTTCACTGGAGGGAGTAACTGGAACCATCTTGTACATCTGTTAAAAACGTTGTTGAAGGTGTACCATGGCCAAGTGTCAAGGTGTACCTTTTCCTATAGACCACTGAACGTTGGATGTTGAACCCACCTGTCCCACACTTGAAGATCTAATAGCCCAGTTTTAACGTTGAATTGCGTGCCTCATCTGAAGTGTTTTAAGCTCAAATTGGACAAGCCTCTGATGGTAACAGGGAATTTCATTTCAATATGCTTGGATAGGCCTTTCTGACAGCATAATCAGCTTGAACGGAGAGCTTAAGACTTCCGTCAATGACAATTCCAAGGTCTTTAATTGAATCGCATTGCTTCCGTGTGGCACCGTTGATGGTGTAAAAACGGTGTTTCTGCACCGCCTTCTTCACAAAGCACACTACAACGCTCTTCTCAAGGTTAATAGGAATCATCTGAACGGAAGTCTAGCTGACAAAGTTATCAATGGATTTCTGAAGAGATGCGCGAGCGTAGTGGCTGTCTTAAACACCATAGGCACCACAGATCTTTAGATCGTCAGCGTAGAACTTTATTTTAACGTCAGTGGAGGTTCGGAGAACCTGAGACAGATCGATGGTGTGAATCAAGAATAGAAGAGGCTATAGGACACCTCCTTGAGGGACACCCCCAAGGAGGTGTCCTATCGCCTCGTCTATAAACAGGTGTTCCTCATAAAGGTGCTCAACCCAACCCTAACACTCATGCCTCTGTTAAATAGATAAGATCTAAACCAATTTAGAAGCTTTCTCTGAATACCAAGAAGTTCTAACTGGGTAAGAGCTTCAAATAGCATTCCTTTTCAAAAGCTTTCGAAAGATCGATGTATATAGCATCCACCAGTCTTCCACTGTTGATAGCTTGGCTAAAATCATAAAGTGTGCCTGTTAGATTTGTTGATGTAGAAGTGCATGGTAAGAAGCCACGTTGTTCCTGTGGACTTTTGTGAAATTTTCTGAGCCAAGAAAGAGTTTCCCATATATATTTTCCATTATTTTAACAAGAGTAGGGGTGAGGTCAACAGGGCGAAAATCATGAACAGAATCAAAAAAAGAACCAAACACCTGCCGTCATAATAGGTTCTTTCCATACCTGTGGAGCCTGTCCTAGCACTAGGGAAAGGTTGAATGAACACGAAAGAGGTTTGCACAGAGAACTATAACGTTTTTATATACTATCTGAGGAATACCATCGGCTTAGAGGTAGATGGTTTTAGTCGTTTAAGTATGGTAAAAATCTCTGCTGGATGGAAGTCAATGTAATCGATTTTGTGAATGATAGGATATGCACCGTTCGCCTCAACATCTGTGTTTACGTCTTTTCAAGAATACACGCTAGCGAAGTACTAAACAATAGCAGACGCTTTTTCTTGATCAGCAAAAACTTTTTCACCGTTAACATTAGTGAGTGTTGGAATAAAAGCTTTAGGTTTAATCTTCCCATGAATGTATTCAAACAGCCGCTTGTGAGAGCAGAGGTGACGCTAGTAGTTGTCCTACATTTTTATAAGGTACATTATTTAAAGGTACAGATGGCTTTCGGGAAGGGTGTTGCTTCTGTTCGAAAAGTTTTAGAATATGCGGCGGATACTTAAGAAACCGAGTTCGTGTTTTCCTGAAAGGAACGAATACCGATAAAGTCATAAAGAGCTTTGCAGAAATTTTCGTAAACATCATCTATAGAGGAATAATTGTTTAATATTACCCATCTTCTGTTAGAGCAGTAATTATTCAATACCGAATAGTTGACGTTCAAAAAATCTGGTACAGGAGGTGCTTCTACATCAACAAAGCTGATGGGTAAATCAAATAATACCATATTGTGATAAGTTGCCAGTGGCGGAAAGACATATGAATTATAAATAACCAGCGTCGGCCGCCGGCTTTGCCGGCGGCCGACGCTGGTTATTGTTGTTGTAGCGGGCCACGCCAGGCCAGCCGGATTCGCTGGCATCGCCTCCGCGGCCTACGCGAGGATAGCATGCAAGGGCGCCGTGCAGGCCTGGTATGACCCACGCCAACCTAGTTGTTTGTGTTTTTTCGCGGAAAATGGCAGGAACACGTTGTGAGTGAGAAATCACCCAACGTAGGATGGGCCGTTATCAAAAATGCGTGTCCATTCAGCCACAACTACCACTCATTCTTAAGCATATCATTTCTTAGAAATGGTAGGATGCGGATTGGTTAATTGCATGATTATGTTGGAGAGACGTTAATGGAAGCGCAGGCAACGGTATCGCTTCCGTGGTTGGATACTGATATGCAGGTAGAAGGTCAAAAAAATCATAGTGGGGTTAGAAACTGAACTGCAGAGTGAAGGAGCGGAAATTGATGTAGTAAAGAACCGCTTTATGTGAACGGGATCCTATGAGTGTGTGTGCGTGGGGAGTGAGTGCGGCAGCAGTATCTGAAGTGAAAACGACGGTTAATTGCATGATTATGTTGGAGAGACGTAAATGGAAGCGCAGGCAACGGTATCGCTTCCGTGGTTGGATACTCATATGCAGGTAGAAGGCCAAAAATCATAGTGGGCTTAGAAACTGAATTGCAGAGTGAAGGAACGGAAATTGATAAAGTAAAGCACCGCTTTATGTGAACGGGATCCTGTGAGCGTGTGCGTGGGGAATGAGTACAGCAGCAGTACGTGAAGACGACGAAGAACGCGCCAGGGACTATATTTATGAGACAACGGTATATGTAGAGGAGCGAGAAGAAGGGATGACAACAGTACAGATGTGCGGGAGCATAGGTGATAGTATCAATGGGAGCCTACGGCGACGAATCCCAGAATTTGTGCTTAGAGGGGGAAGTGAAAAGAGGTAAAGCCGTATACGCCACAGAAAGCGCTGCGTTAGTACGAAGCGGTATGAGGAGGGAGTGAGGTGTGAAGAGAGAGGTAACGCACACGAAAACATGAGCATCTTAAAAACGGAAGAACAGTAATTAGCGGAAAAACTGTTTCTTAAGCATCCACCTCATCTTCAACTCATCTCCACATCCGACGTTCACGTTGTTGCGTAAGTCGTCGAGCTCGTCTTTGCTCAGATAGTGATTGTGGTGCCATGTTCGTGTGGTCCACTGCACCGAAGGTGTGAAGGTGGTGTCCATTGTTGCGGTGGTCTTGAATGACTTGAACGCGGACTTCGGCAGAGCGAACACGAGCGCTGCGTCGACGACTTGATCCGCAGCTGGAGCTGTTTCGCGAGCATCCACCGAAATTTCAGCTCTTCTGCTCATCCGACGTTCACGTTGTTGCGTAAGCCGCCGAGCTCGTCTTTGCTCAGATAGTGATTGCGGTGCCATGTTCGTGTGGTCCACTGCACCCGAGGAGTGAAGGTGGCGTCCATTGTTGCGGTGGTCTTGAATGACTTGAACGCGGACTTCGGCAGAGCGAGCACGAGCGCTGCGTCGACGACTTGATCCGCAGCTGGAGCTGTTTCGCGAGCATCCACCGAAATTTCAGCTCTTCTGCTCATCCGACGTTCACGTTGTTGCGTAAGCCGCCGAGCTCGTCTTTGCTCAGATAGTGATTGCGGTGCCATGTTCGTGTGGTCCACTGCACCCGAGGAGTGAAGGTGGCGTCCATTGTTGCGGTGGTCTTGAATGACTTGAACGCGGACTTCGGCAGAGCGAGCACGAGCGCTGCGTCGACGACCTGATCCGCAACTGGAGCTGTTTCGCGAGCATCCAGGGGAAGTGAGGCTCTCCTCCGTGTCCCACGTTCACGTTGTTGCGTAAGCCGTCGAGCTTGTCTTTGCTCAGATAGTGACTGCAGTGGCATGTGCGTCTGGTCCACTGCACCCGAGGAGTGAAGGTGGCGTCCATTGTTGCGGTGGTCTTGAATGACTTGAACGCGGGCTTCGGCAGAGCGAGCACGAGCGCTGCGTCGACGACCTGATCCGCAGCTGGAGCTGTTTCTCGAGCATCCAAGAGAAGTGAGACTCTCCTCCGAATTCGACATTCACTTTGTTACGGAAGCCGTCGAGCTTGTAATTCGTCCGATTCTGATGGTGGCGACATGTGAGAAATCTAGAGCTTGAAAGTGGGGGAGGAAAAATAATTTAAAGATATTGCCGAATAAAAACTGGAGGTGAGCAGTACCCAGGCGTAATAAGAAAGAAGAGGGGCAGAAAACGATGTGTTTCCTGAAAAGCTTGAAAACAATCAGTTGAGATCGGCCATGTTGTGCTTAAACCTTCTCTCTGGCAAGATGTGCGTGCAGCAGATGCTGTAGCTGGCTTTGTGTCTTGGAATGAATATTGTAGACTATTTTGTTCAGCTGTTAACCAACCATATGTTCTGAGCCGTTAAGATGGCGTGCCGAATTGGACCACCTTAAAGGCTCTGAAGATATCAATATTGAATGACAGCCAAAGAAAACAGCACAACAGTGCAGAATGGAAGAAAAATAATGCGGAAGGAAGCCGAGGTTGCGATGTCGTTCCATGAAAGACGTAGAAAAGTAAATGGGAGGAAAGGTGAAGAAAGAAAAGAATTGTTTCCCAACAAAGATCGGATGTAGTAAGATAGAGAGGGAAAAAACCGCAAAAACTCACCCGTAATTCGGTACCGTATATAACAGCGGAATAACAAAAATCGTTGAATTCGTTACTATAAGACAAAAACATTGCGGCGGCTACTATTCGCGTGATGGAAAATAAACGAAAATAAAAGTGCAGTCGTAGAAAGGCTTCATAACTGCACCGTATACAACAGCGAGGAAGGAGAAAAGGAATATATAACAGCAGAAATGAAAGGAAATGCAACGTATGTAACGGTAGGTAAAAAAGAGACGGAAAGAAATGGGAACACGTGAAAAAGCAGCAGCATTCTGTGGTTTATTGCATACAACGATGAAAGAAAAAATGGAAACTGTAGCAGCGACCGGCAATGGAGGGGGCAAGACAAAAACTCATGCGTAGTCGTAAGGGTTTTTGCGATGGAGGAAGACGGTGAACGGTAATTGCATGGCTCCATACAGCGAAGGGAGAACGTAACAACTTAAGAACGGAAAACAGTTCGCTAGAGGAAGAAGGAATGAAAAGAACGCACGTAAAAACATCGGTATTTTGTGCTTTGCTGTATACCTGCACTATATGCAACAGCGGAGGAAGAAAAAAACGCAAACTGCAACATATAGTCGGCATCGTGATGATAAAGCAGAGCCATAGAGAAATTGTGTTCTCAATTCCGAAGCACGTCACTCCACGTTTGCGGCGGCTGTTCTGAATCCCTACGCACGATGCTGGCTGTAGCCGGTATTCTTAGCCCGGGCACATTGGGTGACGACTGCAACACGTCTTCTGAATTTCTCGCAGGTTGTATGAAGGCTGCTACACGTATTTTCAATCCTGAAGTACGTTGCCGAAAGTTCACGGAACCTGTTGTGAATCTCTGCGCACTCAGAACTAGGTTCGGGAAGGGACTCCAGGTCGGGTGCCATCCAAGTTGCCGGTGTGGAGACTGCTTTCGTCGCTCAGGAGGGGTCCGCAGCAGAACTAGGCTCGGGAAGGGACCCCAGGGTATGTGCGATCCAAGCTGCCAATGTGGAGACTGCTTTCGTCGCTCAGGAGGAGGCCGCGGCTATGTTCTGCGCTCTTCGAGCGCGGAACTAGGCTCGGGAAGGGACTCCAGGTCGGGTGCCATCCAAGTTGCCGGTGTGGAGACTGCTTTCGTCGCTCAGAAGGGGTCCGCAGCAGAACTAGGCTCGGGAAGGGACTCCAGGGTATGTGCGATCCAAGCCGCCGGTGTGGAGACTGCTTTCGTCGCCGTGGTGTCGATGGATTCCGAAATTGCCACGTCGGCACGACGCGACGCACGCGGCTTGGCGGAGGAAGAAGAGCCACCACCGTGGCCGCTGAGGTGCATTTCTAGGGCGGTGTCGTCAAACGTGGTGTTTGTGTGCATTCACACAACACACGCGGTGCAGCTGGACCGAGCGAGTTTGGGATCTTACAGGTCGTCTCAATTCCGACGCATGTTGGGAGTCACTTGTGGAAGTGCTATATCCCTGCATCCCATGCACGTTGGACGACGTTTGTATAACGTTTTCCGCAGGTCTTCATGATAGGACGTGCATAGATTGAAACTAATTGAAATGGGTGAGGAAAAGGTCAGCGGCAGTGTGAAAATACAGAAATGCAGACGGAAATGCAGTAAGGGCCGGATGCGAAAATGAAGTGAAAAATGGAGGGTGAAGGTGAATGAACCCGTACCGAGAGCAAGCGCACAATGTTCTCTGCTTTGCATCGCTTTGGCAGCCGGTTCATAAACAAATTAGATGTGATCAACATGCCACCGTCGACAGTTCATGCGACGTCAGCAGTAAACACCCTCGGAAGCGGTGGGTGCAGCGGACGCAGCGGGCGCCGCGGACCCTCGGTCGCGGTGGGCTTCAGCGCGGAAGCGGAGGACGCGCCGGACGCGGCGGGAGCGGCAGACTGTCGGTCGCGGCTGCCTTCAGCGCGGCCGACGCACCGAACGCAGCGGACGCAGCGGACGCGGCGGGCTTCAGCGCGGCGTGCGCGGCCGGCTTCACATAAGGGTGCAAACATGTCGTCGACAGTGACTCATGCCTATTCCCAAAGTGAACTCGAAACGTAAATTTTCTATGTCATTTTCCCTCCTTAAAGATGAGTAGATTGCAAGCCCCAATAACAGGTTTTAGACTGAGAATTCTTCCGTTGGAATAAACGAAATCGGTTGAAGCAGCAGCACTCTGCATGCATATCTTCCTGCCAAATTTGGTACCAAATAAATTCGCAGCCAGGAGAAGGTCATAAACAGCAGGAAAATAAAATTTAATTAGGTTTAAGAATTTTAAAATTCAACTGGGAAGCACTATTTGCGCCTGGGGACATAATTAAGCGAGACTCGACGACGGTGTTAGGTCGGGTCGCAGTAATTAGGACCCTCCTTAATTGCCGAACTGGTTTTCAGGCTTCCATCCACTTTTTAATGGGGGTTGCATGCTCATTGGTTGGTACGGTGATGCTAGGAGCCCTTGTAAGTTTTGGTGAGAAAGCCTTTATTTTGAAAAAAAATTATCATGATACGACGAAAAAAAACGCGTTTTTGCGTCGCAAACGTCGTTTGGTTGAATGTTTAGCGGTGTACTGTATATTAGTGTAAAAACTAGTACTTTACAAGCTGTCTATCACATAAAGAGTTTTCAAAGGTTTACGAAAGAGGTATATCTTTAAAGGTGCAGATCCGGCTCTAGCAAGAAAATTCCTTCATGTGCGTGGATTTTTTCGCCTAATATACGAATTTACTTTAATAGCGTTCATCAGTCGGGCTGCAAAAGTCTGCTTAGTGGGGTTTTGTGAAAAAAAATTCGTCAAGAAGAAAAAGAAAAGCTCAAAAACGTTGACCCGCGACACGATGCACCTTGGATCTTCACAGAAGGTGGACGACTTTCTACCAGTTGAAGGAAAATAGGCATAGTATTAGAAGTCTTGTTACTGTTTGGTTTCAAAATTTTCATGATTTCTCTATCTTAGCAATTTTGTTGGTGATTTTGTTTTGTTTGTTATTTGCTGCGAAGATAAGGCATAGTTACATAATTATCATACAGATGGAGTGGAAAAAAATTCAATAAGGAAAAAAGGTCTGGCTTTTTACATGCTAAAATGCAGTCAAACTGAATGCAGCTAAGAGACATTTTATTTAACGAATTTACCGTTTTTAACGCAAACAATTTACGTTAGAAAGGGGTCGTTAAAAATTTACCGAAAAAAATTTAACGCACACCCCTGACCTGAAGTTCGTTTTTGAATAATCGATCGCCATCAATCGATATTGATCAAACTTTCGATTTTTTGTGGACGTCGTCTAGGCGGTACGAAGTTTTAGTCCTGGGGTAGTCGAGGTCGCTCGACACAAATCTGAAGTTCGTTTTTGTAGTATCGATCACCGTCAGTCGATACTGATCAAACTATGGGGCGCGAAAATAGCGGCAAATACCCAGACGCCTTCGACATGCCAGGGTATTCAGAAGACGTGCGGAATACGTCACGTGACGTGCCTGGGACTCAGAAGGCGTGCCAAAGACGTCGCTCAACGCGATTGGGGATTTAAGTAGACGTGCCGAAGACGTCGATCGCTAAGGTGGCGTCAATGAGGGGGAGTAGTACCAGTAATGGGGGACCGTTTCACTAAGGGAGGATCATTAGTGAGGAACCAATAGATGGCCCTATCATCCTACTATTTATAAGCGAGAACGGTCGTTTGTCTGTGGGTGAGTGCATGTGTTTGTGTGTGTTTGTTTGCACAGAAGTGCTGAATGAGTGTGTTGGGAGGAAGTATGGGGAAGGGGGGGGGGGTTGTAGTTGTCACCAGTTGTCAACTGTTGTAGTTGTCGACAGGAGTCCATGTTCAGACGACATGTCACCAATGTCGCGCAAAGTAGGTCCGGCTTGAGAAGACGTCACCGACGTCGTTCATTAGGTGCCTGGGTTCAGAAGAGGTGTCACCAATGTTGCGAAAGGCCTGTCCGGATTCAGACGACAAGTCACCGATGTCGCGCCAAAGTTCCGGATTCACCCGACGTGTCAACGATGTCACGCAAAGCACGTCCGGCTTGAGAAGACATGTCACCGACGTCGCTCGTCAGGTGCCTAGATTCAGACGACGTGTCACCGATGTCGCGCAAAGCAGGTTCAAGTTGAGAACACATGTCACCGGCGTTGTTCAACAGGCGTCCGGGTTCGGAAGAGGTGTCACCGATGTCGCGCGAGGATTCCGAATTCAGACGACGTGTTACCAGTAAAGGTGGGACCAGTAGTGGGGGACCGGTGAAGGATGGGTTCCAGTAAGGGGAACGGTAAAGGGTTCACCAATAAAGGAGGGACCAGAAAAGGTGGGATGGGAACCGGAAAGGGGGGGGGGGGAATCCAGTGAAGGGGGAACCGGTGAAGGAGGGGAGAGGAGTCCAGTGAAGGGGAACCGGTGAATAAGGGGGGGGGGAGTCCAGTGAAGGGGGACCGGAAAAGGGTTGGTGAATAAAAGGGGACCAGTGAGGGTGGGGCCAGTAATGGGGATCGGCGAAGGATAGGATGACCAGCGAAGAGGGGACCAGTAAAGGGAGGTCCAATGAAGGTGGGAGCAGTAGTAGGGACCGACGAAGGGGAAGGGGGAACCAGCGAAGGGTGAAGCGGAAAAGTGCTGACAATAAAGGGAAACCAGTGATAAGGGACCGGTTAAGGGGGCTCCAGTGAAGGTGATGGACCTGTTTTGCCCTATTCCGCTATACCATTATATAGAGCAGAAGCGGTTTTTTAATGAATGAGAGAAGGCCTAAAGAGGAGAAGAAGACGTTCGTTGTGTTTTATTCTCCGGGTTTGGGGCAAACCCCCAACCAGACGTTTGGCGGCCGGTAGGCCGTTGAACGTCTGGTACTATATACTGTACGTACTGCGAGCCTTTTGTACTCCCTGGTAGGGAAAAAGCTGTACAAGTAGAGCAGCTAGCTTGATGTGATTGTCCTTAGCTTAGTGATACTGCAACATTGCGCGAAGCGCGCAAGTGCGAGGCACGCCCATAGGCGTGACGGAGCACTTGTGTATTATAAAGTGCGGATCATTTACAATAAAACAAAATGGTTTGCTAAATTACCAAAGAAGAATCCTCGAGCCATTTCGAAGCTTTTATGCCACTCTCGGAGGATCATGCTTGATATTTTATGAGTTGTTAGCGGTACATTTCAACATCGACTCCAGATGACAAACTAGTAAATTAAAGTGGAATGTGTTGTTAGATTTTAAAAACCAGTGCATTAGAATCTATTGAAAGTAGAACTGTCTTGGTAAATAAAGTGTTTCTACCCATTCGCATGGCAACTGCAAATAAAACGTCATTCAATTCATTTATACAATGACTGTACGATTCATACTCAGAAGTTGTGTTTAATTCTGCTTAATCTATGAAGGAGCTTTCGCAGCATTATTTTTCTCAGAAAGCCTTCGGAGAGGAACACTCACAGTGTTCATGTGGGTGCTGAAAATAATTTCCATACTTCATGAGCTCTGCCTGCTCAAATACAATACCGCCCGCGTAGCGCGGCCAAAAGGGCGGTTTGCGAGGGAAAAATCCGTCGCAAACCGTCTCATGCTCATAACTCCTTTAATATTGAGTTGCTTCAGAATCAGTTGGCACCATTCGATTCGTCTCCTCTAGATCTACAAAATCATGTATAAAAATTTACCAGGACACCGCGTTTTCGCTGTAGGTGGCCTAAAAAAATAACTGCAGCAGGCTTTTGCGATTGGAGCACCTTATTTTCCAGGGCGTGCATGTGACGTGCAGTGCTTTCGGAGTATCTCAAGCATGGCGTGCGTTGTCAGTCATGCCTGGAATGTTCCGGGAGTGCGCCGTGCACAATGCATATAGGATCGAATCTATCAATCGAATGGGCGGAAGCATGCCCACTGGGTTTCTATCTTCACTTACTGGAAAATGTAAAGCCTTTAAGAATATTTCGAAACGTTTAGAGAAATTTATCAGAAATTTCCAAACGCCCTACTCGGAATTGCTTCAATCTGTCCCGGCAAGACTTATGAGTGCACCGTGTGCAATGCGTATAGAGATGAACCTATCAATTTCGACAACAGGTAGAGTGAGCGTTTGGAGAATTCTATCATAAATTTCCAGCAGCCCTACTAAGGAATTGGTCTAAGGCTGTCCAGCTAGCCTGCAGAGTGCGCCGTGAACAATGCATATAGAATCGAATCTTTCAATCAAGGGGGAGAGGACCGCTTGCAAACTGCACGCGCGGGCGTGTTCGGAGAGCAATAACTCTTTCGAGTTTAACGCGTTTCGGCTGTAACTCGTGGGTCTTGTAGCTAGTAAAACGTTGAAGTGGCACACTAAAGTACAACGGTGTAGCTTGGGAAGAGGCAACGTTACAGGGGTGCGAAAATGCAGGTGAGGCTTGTGTGACGCATTTTTTTCCGATTTCGGTGGACCACTGCGTGAAGATCCGACCAGCAAACGGCCTTGAAAGGCGCAGAGAAACAGACAGCTTAAGGTGCTTCACTATGACGTACTCAGAACTTTTCAGCTTCCTAAACTGTCTTAGCCTCATCTGCCAGTTTAAAGCGGCGGAAGATAGCGGCTAGAGTTTCTTGCGCTCTTACTCATCCAGATGTGAGTGTTCGACAGGAGCAATGGCACCGTTCTATTCAGCATGAAAAGCGCTGTCGAACGGTACCAATTTCGACAGATTCTGGAAGCATCGATTTTTTGACAGTTTCGCATCGAGGGCGAGGCCGCTCGAGGCCGCGGCAGACGGACGATGACGTCATCGAAAACCGATGTTTTCGAAATGGGCCGTGCTTGGTACCGTTCGACAGAGCTTTTCATGTTGAATTGAATGTTATTGAGAGTAGAAAAAAACTGCATTCTGAGAGAGTAAGAGGGAGGAGAACATCAACCGTTGTTGTGCTAAATTGCACGCGTGGGGGCGTGTTCTGAGCGCAATAACTCCGCCATTTGTGAACCTTTCTGGTTGCAACTAGTGATTTTTGTAGGGAGCAAAATTTTCTAGTAGTGCGCTGAAACACAGCAATGTAGCTTAACATTGTACAAAGTCACAGCAGTGCGAAAATGCAGGTTAGCCTTGTGTGACTCGATTTTTTCCAATTTCATTCGACCCCTGCGGGAAAACACAGAGAGCTAACGACCTACAAATGCACAGGCGAGCAGAACGCTTGAGGTTCTTTACGATGACATGCTCACAACTTCTTATCTGATTAAACTGCCTTAGCACCAGCTGCCGTTTCAGATCGGCGAAGTTTTAGCGTTGAAGTTTCCTGCGCCATTATTCACCCAGGTTTGAGTGTTCGACACTCGCAGTTTTACCGTTCAGTTCGGCATGGAAAGCGCTATCGAGTGGTACCAATTTCGACCGATTTTGGAAACATCGATTTTTTGACAATTTCCTATCGAGGACAGGGGCGCTCCAGGCCGATCATGCGCGGACGATGGCGTCATCGAAAATCGATATTTTCGAAACTGGCCAAATTTTCTCGTCCAAAATCATCTAGGGGTTATTTGGGGCGCTGATTACGAAACCGACATCCGTTTTTGAAAATTCCGCCGATTTCGGTAGGTTTTGGATATTCTTCAGGACAATTGGTGGTTGTTGGGTCAGGATCACCGATTTTGCTCAAACTTCGTATAGGGGCGGGACTTATTCGGGTTGCCGAACACAATGCGGAAGTTCATTCGGAAGATTATGGCAGGAGACCGCCATACCGATAACTGAGGGTGATCGGTGGTCCTGACACGACCACCCTCAAACGGGAAATAAGCTACTGAAATCGGCGAAATTTTCAAAAACGGACGTTGAATTCGTAATCAGATCCCTAAATAACCGCCTAGATGATTTTGTACGAAGTTTGCACGAGGAAATTTGGCCAATTTCGAAAATACCGGTCTTCGATGACGTCATCGTCCGCGACGGCTTGGCCAGTGGCGCCCACGTCCTCGATGGGAAATTGTCCAAAAACCGATTTCTTTGAAATTGGTCGAGAGTGACACTCTTCGATAGAGCCTTTTGTAGTGAACAAAATGGTGTTATTGGGAGTGTCGAAAACCCAAATGTGTTCGAGTAAAAGAGCAGGAAACTTCAATCGCAAAGTCCGCCGCCCTAAAATGGCAGATGGGGCTAAGGCAGTTTAGGCAGCTGGGGAGTTGCGAGCATATTGTCTGAAAGCACCTTAGGTGTTCTGTTCGGCTACGCATTTGTATGCCTTGACTCGCCGCGTCTTCGCGCAGTGGTCGACCGAAATCGGAAAAAAATTGGGTCGCACAAGCCTCACCTGCATTTCGGACTGCTGTAATTTAGTCCATTTATGAGCTACACCATTCTGCTTTAGAACACGTCAAGAACCTCGTACTGCCTACAAAGTCCTCGAGTTGCAGCCGAAACGATTGGATCTGATAGAGTTATTGAGCTACGAACTCGCCCGCGCGTGCATTTGCGAGCGGTCGCCCCACTCCATTGATAGGTTCTATTCTATATGCATTGTTCGTATATGCATTTTGCACGGCGCACTCTCTCTTCTCGCTTCTTAAACCCTCTTCATTTGTATAAGCTGT
The DNA here is from genome assembly GCA_947396885.1 of Heligmosomoides polygyrus polygyrus. Taxonomy (NCBI): domain Eukaryota; kingdom Metazoa; phylum Nematoda; class Chromadorea; order Rhabditida; family Heligmosomidae; genus Heligmosomoides; species Heligmosomoides polygyrus. Next base: position 63,564,011 of record OX377206.1, on the reverse strand, counting down.
TGTCAGTGTGTGCACTAAAGCACCTAAAGAGGGTAAGCGTTGCTGTTTAGCACGACATTTGAACCGCTTCCGCTCACTCGATTGATAGGTTCGATCCTACATGCATTGTGTACGGCACACTCCAAAGGCTCGTCGGACTGACTGGAGGAAATCCTAAGTAGGACGGCCGGGAACTTCATATAAAATTCTCCAAACGGTGCAAGATAGTCTTGAAGGCTTTACATTTTCCGTTAAGTGAAGATAGAAACCCAGTGGGCATGCTCCCGCCCATTCGATTGATAAGTTCGATCCTATATGCATTGTGCACGGCGCACTCTCGGAACATTCCAGGCATGACAGAGAACTGACAACGCACGCCATGCTTGAGATACGCCGAAAACACTGCACGTCACATACACGCCCTGGAAAATAAGGTGCTTCAATCGCAAAAGTCTGCTGCAGTTATTTGTTTAGGCCACCTACAGCGAAAACGCGGTGGCCTGGTAAATTTTTATACATGATTTTGTAGATCTAGAGGAGACGAATCGAACGGTGCCAACTGATTCTGAAACAACTCAAAATTAAAGGAGTTATGAGCATGCGACGGTTTGCGACGGATTTTTCCGTATTGTATTCACCATTAGAAGTTTGTTACCAACAGATTTTTTCGCCAGAGTTATGTCAAGTGCACCAAACTACTTCATCTTCACCTGAAGTGAGTAAAACTATACTATGTAAATATGTTATGATCACCTGAAAATAGACAAAATTTTACTATGTTATGATCATCTAAAAATAGAAGTCGAAAACTGCGGAAAAAGTGTTGTTCTAGGAAATCCCGTAATATTTGTTACGGTGAGTGAAAGCTTCCACATTTGGAAACTGTGCATTACTTGTGCTAAATAATAGAGTTGCATCCGTTTTATTTTTTCTTTCATTTCCGCTTTTTCTAACATTTAGATAGTGGGATTACAATTTATTATTTCACCTCTTATATCCCATAAGGTTACGTGATGCCTGGGCCATGCGTTACAAAAAGCGACTATTTGCTGCTTGTTGTTTCGAATGTGCCAACGTGGGTTCAGTTGCCGTCGTGCCCATTCCGGAAGAAGACTTGTGTTTTCTTGGCATGAGGAAACTGGCAGTTTGTCGATTGCAAGTTGGCCAACCGGCTTATGGCGTACGCCACTCAAACCTATGCGAGCCGCGTACGCAGTGCCGTTGCAAGAACAAGGTCGCGGAATTCGAGCATACAGTCGAAGAAAGTGGGTTCAGAATATAGGTGCCGGGGACGAAGAGCAGCCGCATACGGAGCACACAGACCTGACGAATACGCTTTTGCAAATAGCGGCGCAAGTTTCCTCCCTGGTATGGTATAGCTCCAAATTATTTTTCAGTGACTGCGTGGATAAGGGCCTTCCTTGTAGACTTGCAAAGTAACTGCACCTTTGATAGAATTTTCTATACTCTTTTGATGATAGCGTAGCGAAAGCGACATGCTGACGATATTGGTCTTGTCCCGCTCCCGTGAGAAAATGTGGGAGCGATGCTTCGAGATTTAGATGCCAAAATTTCTGTGCATGGGTGTCGCTGTTGTTTCTGTTGTTCTCCACTACATTTCCTTTTTTTCTAGCTGCGCCTGGAAGATCGTGCCGTGACAACGAGATTTGTACGGGTGGTTCAATCTGTACGCTACCGATTGCACTCTGTCTCTGCCCTGGTGAGCTGGAGGAGAAGAATGGTGAATGCGTGCTGCCAGCGACAGCATCCATCGTCAAAGGTTTGCTCTCCGTCCTTTCTCTTCGGAAATGGGCTTCTTGCACTTACACTGTTCGTCGTTCGCGTCACTATAACAGAGGCTCAACACTTAGCACTAACAACTGTCTGTAGTAGCGGTGAATTTATAGAGCTTGCGCAGTGGCTCCATTGAGGTGCTTTTGCTTTATAGCCCGGCGAGTCGAACCACAAACCACCCAGTTTCACCACACTGCTCCTCCATCCTCAGCGCAACAAGCTTGGCAGCCAGCACAGCTTGGACTTGAGCTCGCCCTCTTCTGATTCGCCCACTGTGCGTGCAGCTAGAGGGCAAATGAGCCAAACTGAAAATATAACTCCGTTCACAAACGCGTTTAGCAGAATTTGAACACATATTTGGAATCAGCGCTGTAAACATCCCGTGATATACATCTCATCTCAAAGTGCCATGGTCATCTAGTATCCTTACCTTGTCAGATCAGGATCCAATGCGCCCGAGGTATCGATTGGCACCAGAATTCTATGCGCGTATTGCACCGTATATACATAGTATACATTGGATCTGAATGAATCATTTTCCGATCGTATATATCTGATTCGAGTTATCAAAAATCCGGGATCCGCGAAATATCCGTTATCGGAATCATTCAATTATCAGGATCCTGATCTGATACTGATCTGATCAGGTATTCGATCGAATCCAATGTTTACTACATTCGGCTTCAGATCACAGTCTCCTACCCTCCACTTCGGACTGACTACAACTCCAGCTAATCCCGCTGGGCAGAATAAATCTTCACCAAAACTGTTACGGCATTTGGTTCCCGAATTTTTACAAAACCTTCCACTCAGTTTGGTCTATTTGTGCATGATCGCTGAGCATCTGTGCTATTATAGCAGGAATTGGAGCTCTTTGCTCGGAGCTGACTGAATGCGACCATGGTGCGATTTGCGTGATGGGTCGATGTGCGTGTGTAGCTCCACTTGTACAGCAAGAAGGTCGGTGTGTCCAGCGGCAAGCACGCAACGAGATCGGTAAGTGTGAGTGTGAAATTCGAGAGCACCAAATCGTGGTGGAGGCACTCTTGGTCCAATTCGTTAATAAGAGGTGTAGTATACCATTTTCCACGAGTTTTCCTCCAGGGTTCCGCTCTTTCCTCCTTTGTTAGCAACGGTATTTGTTTCAAAATAATTTTACACTTCATATTTGGCCAAATGCAGTGCATTCCGCTTGTTAGCGCATTAGGGCGATACTCCAGTTTCGCGAAAGGCTGATCACACCCACATAACCGTGTTTTGTGGCTTACCATGATTATCTCCTTTGTGCCTTTCTTACAAGGGAGCTGTTGGTACCTTGGAACGGCAAGAACGAATACTATAGGAAGAATCGCCATCCTCCAAATAGTAACAGGATATGTTTCGTTTTTGCCGAATCCTCAAGGCAACTGAGATGAAGGCAGTGAAACTCCGTATGGTTAGCGATGGATAACGAACCGCTGGCACCAGCTTACAATTCAGGGGGGGGGGGGGCGGGCCTGGTGGCGCAGTTGGCTTCATCATCTTCACAGACTTTCTTTACTGTAAACGGAGGTATTCTTTTATGCCCTTTATAAACTTTGTACGCTTTTGCTAAAAGACTTTTAAATTTTCATAACTTTCACAAATTTTACTGTTTTACAGATTCATAACTTTCGACTTTCATAACTTTCACAAATTTTACTGTTTTACAGATTTGGAATATTGGTAATGAATCACGAAATGTCGGTAAGAAAAAGGAAGTAAAAGCAGCATACCGCACTAATCTAAAAAAAACGTACAGATACCACTTTTCTAGGAAAATTCCGTACTAGGGTAGATGTGCAAAAAGACTACACGGTGCCGAAACCGAACCCTCTACTCCCCGTTCATGAGCCAGAACCTCTGCCGTTGCACCACCAACTCACGATGGCTGGACCGCGCCTCTGAGTGGTAAGCTCGTGCCAGAGAATCGTTAACCACTGATAACGGTTCGGAATTTTCGGTGCCTCAAACTCATTTGCCTTGAGGATTCGGAGAAACGATACTTGTTTTGTTACCAATTGGAAGATGGAGATTCGGATCTATCCTAGTCAGGAGGGGAGAGTGCTAAGATAACAACTACATCCATCACCTCGTACACGACACCACATTCTCTGACAAGTGATTCGGCATTAGGGATGTGCGGAGTTCTTTTTTGTTGGGAAAAGCGGAAAACGGAACGGAAGCGCTCAAAAATGGCCGGTAACCGGAATGCGGAATACGGAGATCACCCACATGCGCCATCTCTTCAAAAGTGCATCTGAAATACAGCGAAAACGCGGTGGCCTGGTAAATTTTTATACATGATTTTGTAGATCTAGAGGAAACGAATCGAATGGTGCCAACTGATTCTGAAACAACTCAAAATTAAAGGAGTTATGAGCATGCGACGGTTTGCGACGGATTTTTCCGTCGCAAACCGTCTTTTTGACCGCGCGACGCGGGCGGTATTGTAGTGGAAACAGCTGCTGCTATTGCACTTTTTCAGAACTTTTGCGCTAGATTTTCGAGCTTAATACTCAGCCTTATCATAACATAATATAACGAAGCATGAATTCATATAATCTTGGAGCAGACGAGTGCATGAGACAATCTTCACTGAATCCTTTGCTTCATGGTACTGCGCTGTCTACCTTCATAGTTTTTGTAGCTATTTGTAACTACTGGAACAAGAATTTTATGATCATTCTAATGTTTAGTGCATTTTCTTTGCGCACAATGCATACGTGTCCATTGCTGGCACATTAGTTTTTATCTGGCGCTCAGCCATTTTTGAGTAGTTTTTTGGTGTCTAATTCTTTCGCAATGATGTGAAGGAAAACTCTTTTTAATTGATAAGCTCATCGTGTTCAGTAGGAAACTAGTGTTGAACATTATCCGTTTCCGTTTCCGCCTTCCACTCCAAAAACAGGCGAAACACGGAACGGAACGGATGAGCTCAAAACGGCCGGAAACTGGAACACAGAAACGGAATTTCCGCACATCCCTGGTTCGCAAGAGTGCCATCTTATCATTTGTCGGGAGCTGAAGCACTGATTCAAAATTCAAAATAGGGGTTGGAGACGCAAAACACAGCATGCCCCCTTTGACTAGGCTAGACCCTGGAGATTCTTCCCATAGTATCGTTCTCGCCGTCTTGGCGTACCGTTGAGACAGTTCCCTTGTTAGCAGCGTGAGATCTCACTTACGTCTGCAGTGCACTAACCACCAGCGGCAAAATTGTGATCGAATCCGTTGACGGCAGGCAAACTTTAAGCGGTTCAACTTCACGTGCGTGAGTGTCGTGATGACCTTCACTGGCGTCTGATGTCGGCACTCAAGTGAGTTGTGCAACCAGTGACATATTACCACCTAATCAGGACCCGGAGAGCTGTGCGAGAATGGTGACGTCTGCGCTCGTGGATCTGTATGCGACAGCGTGATTCCAGTGTGTGTGTGTCCTCCGAACACCGATCTGAGGGATGGCGAGTGCGTGAATGTGGCGGCAATACCTCGAACGAGTGGTACGTTCACAGTTGCTCCATCTCTCGTAATGTGCGACCGGGTTTTGCTGCACTTGATGCGGAGACTTCACAGCCCATGTGTGCGTAGCAACATGTTGCAACTTGAACTAACTATAGTGCACCTTAACACTCGTTTGGATTCCCTCTGCACTTGTAGTGTCGTCACGAGGCGCCGCGTCGAAGTGTGGAGAAGGTCCACGTATGTAGTTGTGCCATTTTCTAATATCTTGTCTTTTTTTATAGCTATCCTTTCTCGCGGATTTTTATAATCTTCTTTTCTCGCTCTTCCTCTCATCTATTGTTTTACGGTCACTCCAGGAACGCCCCTGATGGCTTCTTAGGACGTTTTACAGGCGGGTACTACGAAATCTGAAAATTGTGTTCTTGCCATGGTATTGGTTTTCAGAATTTTATAGCCGTCAGTCTGATAAGAAGCGCTGCCAAAATAAGTAAAATTGAATCTCTTCTGCAGAAAATAAAAAGATATCCGTATTTAGGCACCGTTGGTTGGCCACCGCTCTCTCCTATCCAGAGCTGGTCTAAGAAGTGCTTAAAGAAATATGATTTTTCTTAGCACTGTCGCAATGCTGCTCCTAACTTCAATAAATGGTCACGTTTTTTGGCTATGAAACGTCTGCATTTTCGGCTGTTGCAAAGGATTCTCCACTTTTAAACGAACTGTCACTTCCCACAGATTGTAGATAAGGACCTGAGACTACTTTAATCTATCCTCGTCATAAGCAGTTTTAAAGGACTGATAATGTTTAAAGAGCCGACAATAAAGTCGCTTGATTCCTTTTTAGACCCCTCTTTTCACGCATACTATCCTCTTTCGTCAAAACGCTCGGTTTTTTTTTCTCGTTTTTTTCGCTTATCCGATCACCTTAGCGTTTTTCGAAAGGCTTGTAATGAGCAGAAAAAGGTCGTACTACCGATCCAATTTTCTGAAAATTCAGGAGTATAGATAATTTGGTGCTTTCTACGCACGCAGTTTCTGGGCTAAGGAAAAAGGAAATCGAAGATTTTTAGTTCCAAAACCCAGAGGTTTTATGAAAAAGAAAACAACAGGCGAATATATTGAAGTTGGGAGCAGTATTCCGTAAGTGCTAAGAAAAATCATCTGTCTTTAAGCACTTCATAGATCAGTTCTTGATCGTGGCTAATCAACCGGGACCTAAATATAGGCTTCCCTGCATTTTCTGTAGGGCAGATTCAATTCTACTAATTTTGGTGGTGTTTGCCATCAAAGTAACAAATAGAACATGCTAAAACGAATGTAATGACGAAAGTAAAAATTTTCCTGAATTAAGAGGCCACCAGGGGCTTTTCTGGGTTGCAAAACAACTAACGGTTTGAGAGTATTAATGGTTCCGTTCTGGAAAAAACACTTCATAACCAGGTCGCTGCTTGACATACGTAAGCTTAAAGTACACCAGCGAATTTGTTTTGAAGTTAGGAATTGTCAGGTAGGATAAATTCTAGATTTTCGCCATCATCTGTGTGGATAATGCTGTGGAACTGGGGTGGCTTGGGGCGGAGGAAATCAGTGGCAAAGCGTCGATTGTACCCAAATTAGAGGTGGCATTACATTTTATTTATTGCTACGGCAGATCATCTCATTAATCCTCTCTCTTCCCTCTTTCTCCCTTTTCCTCGCTTCCACTCTACCATCATATCGCTTTGTGCATCTACATTTCCTGGACCTGGTTTTACTTGCGTTTTGAACTCCTGCTCTTTTTCGCTCAAAAAATGGTGTGCAGTCGTTGAATGAAGGCAACAGCCACTGATGCTGTCGTTTTCTTTAATGCGAGGACCTATGCCTCAGCCAAGAGAACTGTAACAAACCTAGCGGTCCGTTTGTCAGCTGTAAAAGAAGCTCCTGAAGGGCTGGGCCCGTAGTGGGTAAAAAACACATAAAGACTGAAGTAAGAGAGTTTATCTTACATAAATCTACAGGTTGCAGCATTATACAAACTTATACATTTTATACAGACAATAGAAGGATAGACGAGGGGCCTTAATGCCTACGTAGGGGAGAGAAGCCGGCTCGGCCAAGAGGACAGCGTAGATCCGGGGAAGGGCCGCGCTAGTAGTTGCTCGCACCTCTCCTTTTATAGGGACTACCCCTAGGAGAGTACGGTGGCCTCTGTGAATGGCCGCGGGGTGCTATCGAGCTCGGCGAGTGAAGAGAGGGAGCAGTCTCCCGAAGAAGCGCGGCTCGGTGTTGTGTTCTACACCGCTACAGAACAAACTGGAGGCTTTTCTGAAATTTTTGATCTCTAATTCTTTGAGATTTGAGTAACTTTGCAGCCTGTTTCAGCTGGACCAATACCATCATATACTCCAAGCATACCAACCGCTCCAAATCAACCTCTCGCTCTTGCAACATACTCTCCGTCTGAACGACAACCAATTTTAGCCCCATCAACACCGTTAGCACCAGTCTACGAGCCATCCACAACTCAGGTATGCCAATGTTGGTCTGAGACTATGTATAACTAGGTGGTCAGGAAGCTCAGCTTCACTTCAGATACCACTCCAACCAGCAAGTCCAATGCAGCCTATTGAACCCTATACTTACTTTAAGTCACCATTTGCTACTCATAACATCAACTCTTTAAACACACATCTGGAAAAGCAGCTGACTTCCTACACGGTACTGCCAACTAGAAATTTTCTCATGGTCTACTCATATTTTAACCTACACACGCATAGGCGTCTCCTCATCACGCTCAATCACAGCCGACGTATTACAACTACCACTCGACTTTAACACCATCGGCGCCAATACGACCATCTGGCAAGTCTAATCACATGAAAATTTCACTTGGTAGGCCCTTCGTAGAATAGCGGTCTCTCAGACCCTGGAGCTCTTCTGATCATTTCAGGCGGAACTAAGCAGTCGGGAGTGGGAGTTATGTGCTCTCTAAACACCGACTGCATGATTGGCGCGTACTGTAATGGCAACACGAGACCACCAACGTGTCAATGTCTCTCGACACATGTGAACGTTGAAGGACGTTGTGAACGAGGTAGGCACGCCCTAAGCAGGACTTACTCTTTACTCGTGGGACGGAGCGATTGCCGCGCTGCCCTCCGAAGGCTGTTCAGCCGCTTGTTATCGCGGCGCGCCTTTTCAGTCTGCGGTGCCATTCGACCAGCACAGTACCCCAAAACTCCGTAAAATTAGGTTTTACGGCGGCGAAGTATAAAAGTGGCGCGCCTTTTCAGTCTGCGGCGCGAAAAATCGATATCTGCGCCCAGTTGTGGTGTCTGGTCTCTGTCTCGGCAGCGCAAGTCGTAAATCTTGCAACAAAACTTGTCTTCCAGCAAAAAATAAGAAAAATGGTTCACTTAAACGAAGTGATTCTCGTTATTCTCAATGAGCTTCTTCTACATGCACTGAATTGATTTCGTCTGTAGGATTTGCTTGGCTTCGCCCTTAAGAAGCCTTGTATCAACGTCGTGACCTCATCGACTTCGCCGAGGCGCCCACAACGGAGCAAAAGATTTCTCAACCGGAACATATTGTAGTCGCACTGCGCAATATCTATGCTGTACGTTGGTTGATTGACTTTCATCCAGCTCAACTCCTCGATTTTTGCGAGCGTCTCAAGTGCTGTATGAGGTGGGGCGTAGCCCAGGTGGAAGAAACTTCGGCTTGCGTCGACTCGTTTCTCCACTAATTTTTACAGGATCTGGTCGAGTTGCTGACAGCAGCGAGCGTCGATGATGCGTGACAACGCGGAGGCAGCTCTCGCCCACTGGACCATTACACACCTACCAATTACACAACAAGACCTTCTTTTGGTGGAGCTCCGGATTTGACGTCAGAACCCGGCTCGTTGCGTTCAAGCTATTGTTGTCCTTCCTCGCGGTTGTCGTAAACACCCACTGCTCATGGTAGGGATTCCATCCAGGTCACCTCTCTTGGACCTGTACAGGAGCGCTCGGCAGTCGAAAGCACAGCGATTTGTTTGGGTTACCGATAACGCATGAGGTACTGGCGAAGGCGATTTTGACGGCATTCTTCCATTCTTACGCATCTGACGAGCGATTGTTCTCACAAGGGAAGGGTCCGAAGCGTATGTATGAGTGGGGGTTATATAGGGAGAATCCCCACCCCTCAATTAGTATAAAAATGTCTTTCTTTTTTGCCTACTCGTTAAACCCAAGGAGTAGGGCGTCACAATAGGATACGGCGTAACGCGAGTTTAAGGACTTGTACGCCCGCGATGCCTCTGCCGGCAAGTGGCTCGGAGCGCAGTGTAAGTGCGGTTGCTTCGTGCGAGGAAGGTCCAGGGTTTGCTTCCTCTGCACTGCTGCATTTTTGCATTTTAACTGACTTGTTGAGAAATGGTGGATTCTAACATTTTCTGCGCATTTTCTAGCTGTACGCTGTGGTATTCAACATGGTGATGTATAAATGTTCAGCACCAGTGATACACAGGTGCAAAGTGCATGAAGCAGCCTTAGGCGCAATACGGGCAGCGTATAAACAGGCTCTTACAGTTTGTTTAGATACATGGACCAATGTCCTCAGGAAAACCATCCTGCTCGGATTTTCAAAAGGGACGATGATGTGACGTCGGAGATGGTTAAAATGACAAACGAGGTCTGTGGAAACCGCAAATTAACCTAAACGGCATTGATACACTCTTTCTCTCATGTCTGCCTGTCACCTGCAAATCAGAGGTCTGCCGAAGGTTTTCTCGAACCTCACACCAACAGTGTCCGCTGACGGTCGAGTGGTGATCCACCTGCTCACGCTGAAGTGTGGCCTACCTTTAGACAAGGAACCTTCGAGGGAAGAAACCAAGCTGACCGAACGGATGGCCAGCATACTCAAGGACCTCGAAGCACGTCAACTTGAAGTTGACGAAGACGAACAGCTGAAAGTGGTGGAAGAACAAGATTGGGATCCGCAAGATGAACTGATGGACGTGGAGGAGCAAGCAGTGGGCAGCAGTGGGCAGAGGAGCATGTAGGTTTCATACACCGTCCGCATTGTGACCAGCGCTCTGTTTCATGCACTTTGTGCTTGTCAATCACTGGTGTTGAGCGTTTATACATCATTATGTTGAATAGCTTTCTCATTGTCTTGTGGTTAGAAAACCTGTCAGTAATAAGCAAATCGCAAGAAATGTAATCTCTACGGCGTAGAGCTGGAAAATGCGCAGAAAACGTCTGAAAATGGCATAAACGTCAGAATCCCCCAAATCTCAACCATTCAGTTGAAATGTAAAAATGCAGCAGCGCAGAGGAAACAAACCCCCGGCCTTCCTCGCACGGGGCAACAGCTCTTCCACTGCGCTCCGAGCTGCTTGCCTGTAGGGGCAGCGCGGGCGTACAAGGCCCCAAACTCGTGATGCCCCCTATCATTGTGACCTCCTACCCCTTGGGTTGGACGACTTGGCAAAAAATAAACACATTTTCGTACTAATTGAAGGGTGTGGATTCTCCCTATATGAGCCGCTCCCCCGTTCAGACATACGCTTCAGACCCTTCCTTTGTCAGAGAGCCGTAGAGATTAACTGTTAGTTCTCGTGCGGCTTGGGAAGGACTCGACATGACGGATTTGCTCAGCAGGGATGAGCGCATTGACCGTTATCCATGGCCTGTTATCCGGTTTCCGGCAAGTTTTGGTCTATCCTTTTTTTAGCGGTATAATAGTCTAATAAATAATCTAATAAATAATAATAATACAATCCTATTGTTGTAAAGATGTTATGAGGTCACGAGATGGTGTTTATATGTGTCCATTGCTATCTTTTAAGCACTATGAAACTGTTTTCGCGTCAAACAATTGTTTAAGGTGGAAAGGTATTGAGGACGACCAGCGCCACATAGGATTTCTTACCAGTAAATGAGATTTCATACTTATGACTAGATTAGTGGCATGGCGGATTCCAAGGCTGTACAATGCCGCAAGCACTTCATGACTGTCTGAATCAAGAAGCATTTTTGTTGATTAGAAAATAACGTATCGAGCGAATATTTATATTCACAATAAAGCAGTAGCGTTGGCCCAGTTTCATTCTTAGTTTTAGCCTGCTGATTGGATTGAGAAAGCAATTATTCAATGCGTCACTATATGCAAGCTCTATCTACATACACTATTACTTCAATAACCAAAGCGTTGTGCTGGGCGAATACATAGTACAATAAGCACGCCTCAAAATTAGACATATAGTTAAGTAGCTTGGCGAAGGACTAAACCGTGGCAAAGCGTCCTCACAGAGTATGAGCGGTGTTGTACGCTTAGCAGCAATTTACCCTCTTCTGAGCTATAGAGTGAGTTTTGTTCGACCTGGGCAAAAATAGGTGGTAAATTTGATGGGAGAGTATACAGAAAGTGACTTTTTTTAACGTCTCTCCCACCCAGGCCGAGAAACGCTGTAGGATCTATACATAGTGGTTCCATTGCAACTAAAAAACATGAATGGAGGATGTAAGGTGACGTTAGCCAATCAATTTTTTGGGGTATACGCCACGCATTCCACTCCCACGCTATATAGTGGAGGCAATTTGAATGCATATTTGACCAGTAAAATGAGTTGCGGTGGTCAGCAGATGGACGCGTCAGTGCATTATCCTTCCCGAACAAGCCTGATACCAACACATCGATATCAAAAGAATGGAAGACTTTGTAGGCCTGGAGAAGAAATCCGAACCAGGAACATTAAATCGAAGAGCAGGCGACAGCCGGCGCCCACGACTACCACGCGCCTTGAAGATAAAACTCCAATAAGAAAGATTGTTAATACTACTGTGCCAAACGAGGTGAACTTGGAGATTGCCAATGAGAAAATTAAAAGGGGCCTACTTAACGTGTAACGTGGACAGTGTTACAATTACGGACCTTTTATTGGGCGCGTGTAGCGCAGTCGGAGGAGGCGCCGACTGTTGATTGCACTCGATACCAGGTTCCTGGTTCGGATTTCCCGCCCAGGCCAACCAAGCCCTCCATCCCTCCGTGGTCGGTGAATTGGTACCAGACTCGTTTGGGAAGAAACAAGGCGCCGGCTTGTTCATCGGCTGGCCACCGCAAGTCATTGTATGGCCAACTACGCAATCAAATCGCCTCCACGACATACTGTAGAAGTAGAATGCGTGGCGCATCCCAAAAAGGGATTGAGTAACACCATCCTTCATTCTTTTATTATTGGAGAAAGAATAGTTAAAACTTGGTTTTAATTTTTGTTGCTTATTCGTTATGCGTTTTTCCGTTATCCGGCCATTTTTGGGCAAAATAATCCGTTATCCGTTATCCGGTTTCGAAATTTTACAATCAGCTCATCCCTGTTGCCAAGGCTCCTTCTGTTTACGGCAGTTGGTCGTTGCGGGAGTGGTTTGCCTTTTCTGCCCTTCTGGTCGGAAAGGAGATGATGCCATCGCCAACAATTTCTCCGGTTGAGATTGGACCGGGCGGTGACTTCCTGAATGTGGTTTACCTCCGTCGCTGGGTTGCTGCCGAGCTTGAACCGATTGAAATTGAAATCACGCACCTTTTCACTTTGGGTGGTCATCGTTCTAGAGAATAAAACTTTTCAACAACGCAAGGCAAATTAACAAATCATAACTTAAAATGATTGATAGCAAACAAGATTTCAAACAAAGTATAGCACCTTAACGAGTTTTCTTTCAATTCTAAAAGAAACAGAAATGTTGCAAAATTTATGACTCAACATTGGTCCTACTTTGAAACCTTTTTTACTTCGATAACGAGGAAACAACAAAAAATTAAACTGGGTTAAAATTGCTTCGATTTCAACTGAAGATCTAGCGTTTAGGCACTTTTAAATTTTAAGGCATTCTCTATAAGTTCGATAGTGTTTTCTAAATATAGTGCAGTCACTACATTGACAACGCTCTAGGGAATTTTCTGAGTCCGGACGTAAGAAGAGCTGGAATTTTCTGGGTCCGTACGTAAGAACAGTTGTGTGCTCTCTAAATCGATGTTCAACCTTAGTTTGCGCCCATGCCATGCGAAACACCTTCTTCGCCAGAGTCGATGGATTGGTACCAACCAAGTTTACCGGGGAGGGAACTGTAGGAATTCTGCCAAAGACTGTTTTGGAATGTGATATTTTTGGGGGACCATTTCATAGTGCATTTTACAGTTCACATATTTTACGTTTTTTTTTGCGATATGAGAGACCGAGGGAAAACTAAACGAAATATCTGTGAAACAACCTGACTGATCGTGTGGAAACAGTCAAAAGGCTGATAAGTCGTCCTCGGAGGAAGACAGATGTGAGTCTCATTCAGCTCTTATTCATTCAAATCAATCTTGATCCGACAGCAACTTGCCCGCCTCGTGTCTGTTTCCGCACGGTCAATTGGGATGCTTTACTAAGCTGTCGCCTAGCTCTATTTTCAGTTAAGGCTGCTGCAAAATAGACTGCTCCTTGGTTTCTCCGACCCTCCTAAATGCTTTTCATGCTATAAAGAAGTCAGTTGCGCTGAAATGTGAGCCTAATGAAGTCTGCATAGCAATTCTGGTTCTGCAGCTTGATGAAGAGCACTGATCTTGTTGGACAGTATGCCGATCTAAAACACTTCAATGTGCCATTATCTGAAATGAATAAACATTCGTTTTCTCATTGGCTAGCCACTGCAAACTACTGTTAGGCCAAACAAAAGGCTATTCATTCAAAGAGTTGTGACATCCAAAAGAGTAGAAATAGAATGCCCGCCGCATCCCTTAAAGGGAGTGGTCCTACTATATAAAAGAGAACTTGCACTAGAAAACTCACCGAATATGCATGCTTGCAACACCCGCGATGGAAAGTCAATTTATTATAGTTCAATTGCACCATTTAGATTTTTAAAAGAGAGGACCGATGGACGGAAAACGCTTTTAGAAATGCGCTTCTATAAAAATACCCCAAATACATAGTCTGAGAAGCGTTGCTTTTTGGACTAAATTTGTTTCCATTTTCCTCATGGTCATTACTATACTGCGGCATTTGTTTAATGCTTTACAACAGCCTATCACTGTAACGATACCATTGCCGCATGGAGTCAAATCCAACAAACCACACCCGTCGAACCAGAAAAGTAGGATGTGAAGGTCGCGCTAAAGAATTCTTCTTTGGATGTGCTGGGTTCTCCTCCTCTAACTATACCATCGAGGCAGCTTGTATGCTTTTCTGCTGTTGTGCACATGACTTGCGATGATAAGCCAATAATCAGCTAAATGTTTACTAACCATAAGTCTCATAGATGTATGATGCATAGCAGTGACTCTGGAGAGAAAGTTTAAGACTAATTAAAGTACAACTATATTTGTATCCCGTGCCTAAGCGAAAAATGCCTCACCTTGGATTGGATTTTTTTTTGGATTTTTTGGATTTGAACGCACACGATCACTCTTATGATTGTAGGTGATCTTCTGCATAGACCGTTCAACATCAGCACCAACCTGAGAACTCATTTAATTTGTTGTTCGTTATCCGGCCCGAAATCCCCCGACAAGGAACAACAAAGGAGGGATAGGCCAAAACCTTCCGGAAACCGAATAACGAGTAACGAATAACGGTCAGTCCGCTCATCCCTGATGTGCATGCTCCGTCTAATCCCACGGTAAGCGCAGACCAGTGCGGTGATGCTCTAGCTGTTTGTATGGCTCCACAAAACGTCACTGTCTATGTTCCAGTCTTACTCAGGAGTTTGTCCAGACGACTAGTGTGCATCGAAGATATCGCTTTTACGATTTATCAAAACCTAGGACTGTTGTGCTCATGACTTGTTCTTCCTAATTCCACAATAAGAGTCCAGTTTTCTCAGACCGGTAATTTTGTTGGTGTGCTCCTGCAAGCCTTTCTAAAGCTTCGTGGGTACTTGTAAAGCAGAGGGCCTGTGGTGCCGTGGGGTTGCCGGAAAACATGTTAACGCGGCAAACCCACGGCACCACGGGGCCGGTACTTATGAAGCACCCGTCCTCGGGTGCCGTGGGTTTCCACGTTTCCGTCGCCGTTGCCGCGTTAACATGTTTTCCGGCTGCCCCACAGCACCATGGCCCTCTGCTTCATAAGTACCGCTTCGTGTTTTCGCATTTTCTGATTGTTGATACTGCTGATTTCACACAGGCTTGCCTGTGTATTAAATAAAATAAAAAATAAAAAACCTCCCACTCGATGTTTCGCTGTATGTTTACTAAAAGCTGAAAACTTTGTTAGGTGAAGACTGGAAGTGAAACTGTCATTCCATACCACTCTGTCGCTCTTTTTCACCAAGCATTTGCACGCCATGCTTTACGGCTTGATCACCTGTCGATTACTATATTATGTATTGTGGTGCACCTAGAGCACAGCGCCTGTGATTCACCTGAATCACCTGTCGTCCCGTTGATTATCGACTTGCTCGAGCGGGCGCCAGCAGCGTCTCCGTTCGTCCCTGTCGCGTGTCAGAGTGCTCCAATGGATCCTCCTCGCTCGAGGGACACGAAGAGCGTCATATCGGTCGTTCAGGGCTTTCACGAAGAAGTCCGACCAACGCGTTGGTGGGCGTCCTGGTGTTCTCTTGACATCCCGCGGAATCCAGTCGGTGACGGCTCTCGTCCAGCGGGTGTCTGCGATGCGCATTACGTGGCCGGCCCACCTAATTTTCGACAACTTGGCCCACGCGACAGCGCCTCTGATCTTCGAACGTCGGCGAAGCTCGGAACTCCGGAGGCCTTCTCTAACTTGCGTGAGTCGTATCACTCCGAGCATCGTCCTCTCGATTCCACGCCGACGCTGATCGCGTGTTCATCCTGCTTTCGTATAGCCCAGGTCTCTGAGGCGTATGTTAGGGAAGGAAGAACAGTGGAGTCAAATAGGTGAGCACGGAGTCGGACGTTCTTCGTCTTCTTCGCGACTTCTTCGACGCTCTTGAAAGCTCCCCAAGCCGCTCGTTTCCTCCTGCTCAGCTCTGCCGCTAGGTCGTTGGCCATATTGACTTCGCGACCCAGATAGACGTAGCTGGAGCATTCGGAGATGTTCGTTCCGTTGAGCGAGAATGGGGCATCAGAAACTTGTCCGTTCCTCATGAACATCGTCTTGATAAGATTCAGCTGCAGTCCAACGTTCCCACATACACGATCGAAGTCGGTCAGCATTCGCTCC
>OX377206.1:63287699-63547406 GCA_947396885.1 Heligmosomoides polygyrus polygyrus | reverse complement strand
TAGCTCGCCGCGTCTTCTCGCAGTGGTCCACCGAAATCGGAAAAAATGCGTCACGCAGGCCTCACCTGCATATTCGCGCCGCTGTTACTTCGTCCACTCACAAGCTACATCGATGTTCTTTAGCATGCTATTAGAACGTTTTACTGGCTACAAAATCAACGCGTTGCAGCCAGATCGATTGGATCTCGACAGAGTTACTGCGCTCCGAATACGCCCTTGCGTCCTATTTGGCAAGACGAGAGTCGATGTTCTCCGCGCTTTTATTCGCCCAGATCACAGTTCTCGATACTCCTAGTAACACCGTTGAAATCAGCAGGAAAAGTTCTATCAAATGGTATCAAGCTTGGCCAATTTCGAAAACATCGATTTTCGATGACGTCATCGTCCGTCTGCGACGGCCTAGAGCGGTCTCGTCCTCGATGCGAAATTGTCGAAAAATCGATGTTTCCAAAATCGGCCGAAATTGACACCATTCGATAGCGCTTTTCACGCTGAACAGAGCAGTACCATTGCGAGTGTCGAAAACTCAAATCTGGACGTGCAAGAACTCAAGAAACACTAACCGCTATCTTCCGCCACTCTAAATTGGCAGATGGGGCTAAGGCACTTCAGGAAACTAGGGAGGTGTGAGCGAGTCATCATAAAGTACATTAATTGTACTGCTCGCCTACGCCTTTGTAGGCCGTTAGGTCTCCGCGTCTTCCTGCAGAGGTCGTCTGAATTCCGAAAAAATCGTGTAACACAAGGCTAACCTGCATATTCGCGCCCCTGTAACTTTACCTAATCATAAGCTACACCGTTCTACTTTAGCTCACTACTACAACGTTTTACTGCCTACAAGAGCCACGAGTTGCAGCCGAAACGATTCGGACCTGACAGAGTTATTGCGCTCCGAACACGGCCGCGCGTGCAATTTGCAAGCGGTCGCTCCCACTCGATTGATAGGTGCGATGACATATGCATTGTTCACGGCGCACTCCAAAGGCAAGCTGGACAGTCTCAGAATAATTCCTCTGTAAGACGGCTGGGAATTTCTGAAAAAAAAACTCCCCAAACGCTCGCTCTACAAGGTTTCGCGCCCATTCGATTGGTAGGTCCGATTCTATATGCATTGTTCACGGCGCACTCCAAATGCAATCTGGACAGTCTTAGAGCAATTTCTGATTAGGACGACTGGAAGTTTCCGATAAAACTCCCCAAACGCTCGCTCTACAAGCTGTCGCGCCCACTCGATTGATTCTGTCGGGCCTATATGCATTGTTCAACTCTACTGAGATTTATATAGTAAAAGATAGAGCTTGAGCTGCTGAGTTCAAGTATATGTTTATTTTCACAAGTATTTGATTTCTAAAGAAGTTATTCAAAAAAGCCGCTTTGGAACGCTCCAAAGCGCGCGGCTTTTTCGGCCAATGACCAAAAGACATGTCCGGTACTGTACTGAGTAGGAACACCCTGTGTGAGCAGGGCGTCGATGACCGCTTCAGTTTCGACAGAGTCGAATGCCTTCTTCAGGTCGATGAACGTAAGGCACAGCGGCAGCTTGTACACTCGCGACACTTCGATGAGCTTCGTAATGGTGTGTATGTGATGGAACGTGCTGAATCCTCTCCGAAATCGTGCTTGTTGGCATGGCTGTCCTTCCTCCAGCGTTCTGCTGATCCTATTCAGGATCACTCGAGTGAACAGCTTGTAGACTACGGACAGCAGGCAGATCGGGCGATAGTTGCCAATGTCGTGCACGTCTCCCTTCTTGTACAGCAAGACGATCCTGCTGGTCTTCCACTGAGATGGAACCTTGCACTCCGACAGGTAGCGCGAGAAGAGCTGCGCAAAGGTGTTGATGAGCGTTGGCGGGAGAGTCTTCAGGCGTTTGGGTCTGATCCTGTCCGGACCGGGTGCTGTACGTTTCTTCACCGACGAGATGGCGTGTCGGATCTCGGAAGGGAGAACAGAGGGAACGACGTTATCCATCCTGCGGAAGATAGCATGGGGGAAGGTGGACGTGGCTATCGAAGAGATCGGAGTAGAAGTCGAGGATGACCTTTCCCATGATCCTACTGGAAGACGTGACGGTTCCGTCAGGACGTCGGAGAGCGGTCATCTTAGTATTGAAGTTGGCGAAGTTCCGGCGGGCATTGCGGATGCTCAAACCTGCCTCTGCAGCTTCAGCTAACACTTCCGCCCTTCTCTCCTTAGGATCCTCCTTTATCGCCGCTCTGCATAGCTTAGCAAGCTCGGACGTCAGTTGGTAGTTGCCTGACGCTCGTGCTGCTCCACGCTGGCGTATCACCTCGAGAGTTTCCGGAGACAGGCGTCTCTTAGTGGTCTTCAAGCTCTCGGCTCCCTCAGCACTATCGCGGAGATGGTGCACGAAGCGGTTATATTCCTCGTCATATTGTCCATGACGGTATCTTATCAAAGTCCGGTTCGCGGTCCGATCTTGGCGTTGAAGTCGCCGACGATCACCTTGTAGAAGGTGTGGTCTTCCTTATAGAACTTCTCCAGCTCCACGTAGAAGGATTCGACGTCTTCGTCGTCGTAGTCGGATGTTAGGGTATGCGCGACGAATACAGTCAAAGCTGGCACGGAACCACATCGCTTCAGTCGCAGACGTCCGATTCGGCTTGTCAGAGACTCGTACGAATCGATGTTCATGGCCAAGTGCGTGTTGACGAGGACACCAACGCCGCCTACTCCCCTGCTGTCGCATGTTCCGAGGAAGAGTTCTCCAGAGTCGTAGGCGGCGTGTAGGGGGTGGTGTCTTCTCGTCTCGGTCAGTCTGATGACGTCGTACTTGATCTTCCTGGCTTGCGTCATCAGGTCCTCGACGGATGCTTCCGATGCGAGCGTGCGGGCGTTGTAAGTACAGATCGTCATCCTAGTCCTTCTCAATTTGCGCAGCCTGGTTAGGCCCTGAGATTGTAGCAGCCTCTCCGTACTCGTCCTTCCCATCGCTGCAGAAATGAGGGCTCTTTCGGGGTCAGGGAAATGAGGCCCTTTAGTGCTGCTGTTTTTGACTGGAGTACACACGGGTAGCTAGTCGGGCCCTGTCGTGCGGGCGAAGAACTCCGGGCAGCCAGCCAGACTGCCCGAAGGGAAGGGGCGAGACTTAAGGCGGCCTCGAATCGCCTTACATGTACTCCCAGTCTACCGAGTGCAAGCTTTTGGCCGGGCCGACACAGTTACAATCCGCGCAGTCACGGACACATCCACGCACACTGTGCATGAACATGCCGCTCCCACGCACAAGGAACGCGTCGACCCGACACAGCAGGAGCAAGGAGTCCATCCCCCGCATCCCACCTGCGTCTCTGGGCAGTACATGGTCGCATTTGGTTCGCGTTTAATTCCCCTATCCACCACCCGGGGACGCGCCACGTGGCCCTGCGACAAGCGGCCCGAGATCCCTCTTAACAAGAGAGCCCGAAGGCTCTCTATCAAGGGAGATCCGTGGGCTTATGATTAATAGCTTTCAAAGGTATTCCATAATGTTAATATTCTCCATTGGCTTTAACAGCCGTTTCCGCGCACAAATTTTCATGTCCGAGTTTTAATTTGCCTAAATTTTGATATTTTTTTGGACTACCTCCACGTCCTGCTTTGTTTCAGTCGTTTACCCCGGTCAAGTCGGTTGTCGTAGCGATTTGCAATGCACATCGGCTTACACTGGAACAGCGTGCGTGGATAGAATCTGTGTGTGCCCGAAAGGTTTCAAGGAGGTGGATCACACCTGTGTCTCAGGTAGCTGCTTCTCATTGTCATTATTTTGATTGTTACCTTTTCCGTTTTCATTCTCACTATCATCGAATCGAGCTTGTCTGCTCGTACTAATCGGTGAAATGAGTGGTCCACTTGTAGAAAGCATGGAGGGCTAAACCTTCAGTTTGCTCCACATTGTAAACAAGCTACTAGTTGTAGGGAAAGTTCTTGCCACTTTAGCGCCTTTAATATTCCTGACATTATCGCAATTTTTTATTCCTTGACGTTATAGGAGGCTTTGATACCGTTATGCTGAAAACGCCTGCAGTTTCGAATACGTTTAAAATATGTAAGACGACTGCCAGAAGCTGAAGAATATGGGCAACCTTCCGTGATGTCGGAAAAGATCGGCTTTGGTGTTATGGAACTTCGTGGCTTGAATCAGGGAAACGCGAAGTCGGAATTAAATCAAAATTTAGGTTCCATGTTAGGAAGCAAATATCTAAAAAAAATCAACAGTGAAATACTGACATGAGACACTTTGAAACAGAGATAGTAGTCCATAAAATTGCAGAAAGCCTTGCACAGAATCCGATCGTACACAGGTAGGTAGGGGGCATAGGTAAAACAAAGAGTAAGCGGTCCTTCTTACCAGGGAAGGGTCTCAGGCGTAGGTCTGAACAGGGGAGATGGATAGTACTGCGAGAATCTCCACCCTTCATATAGTAGGAAAACATGTTTCGTTTTTGCTGAGTCCTTGATCCAAAAGAGCTACGGGTCCTCGAAGGGGGAGGGGGTGCGGTGGCGCACCGTCAGCACGTGCTCACGTGCATGCATGCGCTCGCTGTTGTATGAGACGCGGCGAAAGGCTCTGCGGCAAGCGAGTCGGTGGCTCAGCAGGGTGCGGGGCTACTTCGCAGGTGCTAGGTCAGATGTTCCACTTCCGTGCTATGCAGCATTTTTGCATTTTTTTCATTATGGCAGCCTTCTTTACCGGTTAGCTTCCTACACATCTCCTACATATTTATTTCACTCTAAATTGTCAAATAAGGATCACATTCGTACTCAACGCGAGGTTTGGGCAGAAACGGTGACCATGACCTTACCGTTAATCACCTTTACCTACCGTAGTTCAACATACCACAGGGTGTACTATCCATTTCCCCCATTCATACCTACGTCTGAGACCATTCCCTGGTTAATTTAGCTTAAGGACTGAAGTGACAAAAAGAATTTTGCTGAGGCGTCTCCTTGCACAGAAAGAAAAAAGAAGTTAACTTAGTTTGCTCTTTGGTCTGGCGTCGCAATAATTTATTTATTTATTTATTTATTGCACTCATAGGTGCGCATAAAACATGATCAACCAAATTCAAAAACAGATCCAGTACTGACCAAAAAACTGCAAGCAAATAACAACACTAAACTTTCAAAAAAAAGGGGACAAAGGAGGAAACAAATAAGAAAGGAAGAAACAATCAAATCAAACTCGCTACTAAAGTAGAGAAGTGAAATACTAAAAAAGTGTTCTGATACCCCTGTTCTGAAGCAGTAAAAAAAACCCGCTTGTCCTTTCCCTTGCAATGATTTCATTTTACGCTCGAAAACCATGAAATCTGTAGTAAAGAGAGACGGTGTGATTACGAAGCCACCACTGGAATTTAAATTACAAGGCATTGCCCTCCCACAAAATTTGCTATGTCAAAGCATAGATATCGTCGGTTGGCAAGTTAGGTAATGTAATACATAGAATTGCACACCCAGTATGGAATGAGATGGTTTTGTATAAACCAGCCCAGCTATAGCGTGGTTCTTTATACTCAAACCACTCTCGAGCAACATACAAGGCTGGTCAACACCTAAGCTTCAGGTTGTAACCTTACGTACTTAGGCGAGGCAACGCTTCTTTCAGTGACAGCCATTGTCGCTTCTATAGCAGCAACTGGATGACATAAAAACCGAAATAGTTTATAGAGTGGCAACATTTTTCAAAAATATATTAGCTGAAATCTGACCTCTCTTGCCAACCAACTAACTCCACTGGAAACAAAGTCTAGGGCCACGTGTTGTGATAGAAGGTGATCGTCCAGATTTTGATCTAATGGCATTATATAGGAGCAAAACGTTGACATTGCAGTAGTGTTTAAAAGGGTATATACTCCTTAGTTTCATGAAAGCAAAGCAAGGTGAAAGGAATATTATCATCTAGAATCGTATCATAGCAGCATTCAACACAAACATCATAGTCACAGGACTTATATCTACATCTCTCATAATCCAAGGTGCTGCGTGGCTATCCACATTGACGGCTCTGCTTAAACATATCTTCTTCACGTATCCTTCGTTCGACTTCTAAGCAGAATTCGATGCACGGCGTGACCCATTTAAGTACCAGCAAAATCGATTTAGCTGGTATCGTTTGAGATTGCAAGAACTGAAAGTAAGTCGACTTTACTGAGACGTTTACGGAACGCCGCAATGGTAGGAGCCTCCAGGACATTTTTTGGTAGTAACTGAAGCCACCTAGCACCGCGGAAAAAAAGGGAATTATATACCTGATCGTGATGTCTACGGTTTATCATAGCGCACTGTAACGAAATAGTATGAGTTCGACCATGAGTAGGCATGAAAACCCAGTACTTACTAGCTCTGAGTTTCAGCTCTCCTCTAAGCACCTTGAAACAGAAAACAATGTCGTTGAACACCCGTCTGTACAGCAAGCTTTTCATATTAAACAGTCGAAGTCTTTCTCCATAGTTGAGATTACCGTAGGAGCTTTGAAAACATCTTGAGACGAGAACTTTAGTGAAAACTTGCTGCACCTTTTCCAATTTTTTTTGAAGCTCTATGGTGTGGGGATTCCACAACTGAGACCCATACTCCAAAATAGGTAAAACATAGGATCTGTAAAGTGTTAAGAAGACTGATTTATCTGTGCAGTGAATGTTCCTGATCATTGCAAAGAGAGTTGAAAATGCTTTTTGAACCGTCAAGTTTATATGGGTTTCAAACTTCAGTTTCATATCGAGATGTATGCCAAGATCGCGTATTTCATTTGAGGTACTGAGTACTGCATTTCGATATCTGTATTCAATATTGGCAGGGCTTCCAAGGTGAAAGACCGAAGTTTTGGTAAGATTCACAGTTATCTCCCAGGCAGAAGCCCACTCCATCATGTTTGAGATGGGGCGAGACAGGGCTTGTGACACCTGCACCCTATTGTCATCATTGTAAATTCCGTATATCTTAATGTCGTCGGCATACAGTTGAACTTTGACCATAGGGTGCGTTTTTAAAGCATTAGGCAAGTCGTGTGTATAGGCCACAAACAATAATGGTGATAACACACCGCCTTGTGGAACGCCGCTGGTGCATGTGTAACGTTCAGAGAACGCGTGTCCTACCCTAACAGACATATGCCTTTGATTAAGATAGGATCCAAGCCAAACCAATAGCGAGCCATCTACTCCAAGTTGGAACAGCTTTAGCAGAAGCTTTTGGTGGTTGACTTTGTCAAAGGCTTTTGAAAGGTCAAAATATATCACATCCACTGAATTGCCACTATTGACAGCAAGAGTCCAATCGAACAGACAATCTGAGAGTTGGGTGATGGTTGAGGCTCCGGCAATGAACCCATGTTGTTCAATAGGAATTAGATGATTTTTAGTAAACCATTCTAATAAACTATCTCGAATGATCTTCTCCAAGACTTTCCCCGGTGAGGGAGTAATGCTTATTGGATGAAAATTTGAAAGAGAGCTAGCATTTGCTACTTTAGGAATAGCTGTGACAATAGCTTCCTTCCAAATTGACGGGACTTCACTGAACAGAACAGATATGTTGAAAATCATAGAAAGAGGCTTGCATAACGAATAGGCACATTTTTTGCATAGAATTTGGAGAATACCGTCAAATGGTATGAAAGTTGAATTCTTCAGTGCTTTTAAACATTTCAACACATCGTCCGGAGATATAATAAACTCTTTTCGTGAATCGGAGTTCAGAAGAACATTTAGAAGGTTGTGATCTGCATTTCCGGAGGATGTGTTAAAAGTTGACACAAAGTATTTCGCTAGTGCTTCAGCTTTATCGTAGTCGCGCACATACAGCATCCCGAAGAACAGGGAGCTTATTCTTGGCCTTGAGCTTGTTTCGCATTAAGAGAAATATAGCACGCTTGTTTGTGTAACTTGTGCTTCGTTTTTCCTTATTGGCTAAGAATCTCTTCAAATGGCGGTCCAGTTCAGAACACACCTGTTTGTACTGAGGATGCGTCAAAAATTTTGTACTGAATGGAATAGACGATTTTTTTGAGCAATCAGGTTTGAAATGTGCTTGGGATAACGGAATCGTAATGGCTCCGCAGAGCGGAATGGAACATATTTGGCTAACCCCTGGTACACTACGTCACAAAACCTCTTGTAGACGTCATCAATAGACGCGTACCCATCAAAAATTTTCCACCAGTCAATAGAACCGAAGAAAGATGATAATGAAACATAGTCTGCCCTGTTGAAGTCAGGAAGAGGAATGTAGGATATTTCTGGATAGCTGATGGATTGAACATGAAAGGAGACTATGTTATGGTCCGAACTCGCGAAAGGAGGGTGCACAGAAACATCGCTATGGGGGCTGACGAAATAATAAAGTCCACTATTGAATCACCACGCGTAGGATTCATGACCCACTGAGAGAGGGCGCATAACTCGAAGAATTCCAGAAATTTTGATGACCTTTGATCATAAGCCTTCTTTGACCGCCAGTCAATATTGAGATTAAAATCTCCTAACATCAGTAGACATTTTTTCGAAAGACAAAGATCAAGCAATAGATCCAAGAGAGCTTCGTCCTCGATAATGGTCGATAACGGTGGTCTATATAAAAGAATGACATTAAACATAGAAGAGCAATTTTGATCAAAACATTCCAAGCAGAGAATGTCAGACTTGAGACCAGAACGAAGGACAACCTCAGTCATGTTGATAGAATTTTTCACTAGACAGCAGACTCCACCACCTTTCGAATCAATACGATCAGCTCTGAATGCTTTGTAGGGAAAGCTGCCAGTTAATTCGCTATTAGAGATTTTAGGAGAGAGCCATGACTCTGTAACGAACATTATATCAGTCTTATGCAAATTCAGAAACATATGTAGATGATGAATCTTATTAACTAGGCTACGGGCATTTAAAAGATAGCATGATACCTGGAGGGTTACCGCGGAAAGCTAGACGTTTTCCGAAACCCCCTGTTTGGGAAGGTCTAGGACTCGTCTAAGCTCGCCACGGTAGACTACCCAAACACGACTATTAGCTTGACTGTTGCGGTCCCTACATTCTCGTCTCAAGTCGTTTTCCTTTTTGCGCTCTGCCTCGGTCATACTCTTCCGTACATAGACATTTGTAAAACCAGCACTGCGCAGCCGGTAAGAATTAGACAGGACTTTACCCCAGTAAGCACGCGACGGCAGTACGACTTTAACTAAACGGGGCCTTGAACTGTTTTCTCGACCCATTCGGAACACCTTGTCCAGTCTACACTCAACATTTAAAACATTCAAAATTTCGTCCACCTTATTCTCATAATGGGGTGTCATCGGCAATCTCTGGATCAAAGTAGGGTTTCGGAGTAAGTTCAATAGGTTGACGAATCAAAAAGAGTGCGTTGAAGCACGGAGGCCAGCTGCCAAAATCTTCAGGACAACCTACGTTTATAGGCAAAACTGGAATTACAAAAAAGAGGTTAGCAACCTTAGGTTCAGCGCAAAAGCATGGTTTGAAAGAGATTCCGGATCTCTCGACAAATGGCGGCATCAATATCTCTGTCAGCAACAAAGGATTACAATTTGTGGTGTTAATCAGGAAGTTCGATGCTTCTTTAACGCGATTGCACCTTTAAGGCCCTTCGATATATTGCATTTCTTTTCAAGAAGAGCTTAGAAAGAAGCATCGCAATCTAAACCGTGCTCGGAGCAATGTTGCGCGTTCGATACTGTATTCAGAATCGGTTATAGCACACCTGAAAATGACGTTGTCCGGTTCTACACGTTTTGATAAAAACGGACAAACTCCAGATTGGAATTCTGCCGTCATACACGGCCTCGTATATTAAGATCCAACACATAATAAGCAGCATTAGAGTATCTACGGATAGAATATCGCAGCTGCTAAACCTCATTCTGGTGCAACTGTTTCAACACATCCCGGCGTGTTCTCTGACAAGCTAAGGGACACCAACTTTAGAAGGAATCATGTGATGGAATCATTCGACGTCACTCCTTGTACACAAACGTGTCGAATGACAGCGCATTTCAATCCGCGCTGGAACTCCCCAATGACCACCATTCTGCGATAAATATGCACGGTTTCACAGTCTCCCAAGTTGTGACCCTAGTCAAAGACTGTCTTTCCTGTACTGGTTTAGGTGTGCAGGGCAATACTGCAAGCAGATTCGAGGTTTAGCAATGGGTCAGTGGATGGCACCAACGTTGGCTATAGCCTTTATATCAAAGGTCGAAAAGCGGTGCTTCATCGCCGAACTATATTTTACTGCGGCTACATTCATGACTGCTTCAACGTGTTCTTCTCCAGTCAGCAAGAAATTTCGAACTGTTCAACGGACAAGCGGCCAGCATACGATTCACAATGGAGACATCAGTGAACGGCAGGCTACCGTTTCTCAACGTAACCCCCCCCCCCCCCTAAAAGGATTGTTCTATGAAACTAGGTTATACCACAAACGCAGCAGTAAAAATGCCCCATTTAACGTTCAGTCTTCTCCTCCCATCAAAACAAAGCGGAATGCCACTAGGATCATGTTCAAAACTGCAAGGATAGTTTCCTCCACCATTCAGAACAAA
Organism: Heligmosomoides polygyrus polygyrus; assembly: GCA_947396885.1. Classification (NCBI taxonomy): domain Eukaryota; kingdom Metazoa; phylum Nematoda; class Chromadorea; order Rhabditida; family Heligmosomidae; genus Heligmosomoides; species Heligmosomoides polygyrus. The sequence continues at coordinate 63,536,851 of OX377206.1, read as the reverse complement.
TCTAACTCGATGGATTTAGTACTTCAGATTTCTCGTTCCAGCGGATACAATCTAGGACCTAAAAGGTACCTTCAACTGGGAGGCAGAACGTCGCTAGTGCCCCAGACGATGGCAAGATTCCATTTCGCTCTCCTTACATCACGGGTCCTTGACGCAAAATGGTGCGAGCAGACTTACGTAGGTATGACCAACACCACGTCAAACTGGGCTCCAGGACGTAACTCCAACGCGAGGTCGCGGCGCTGAAACGCGGACCTACGCTCGTTGACGCATGGTTTGCCGTGGAGCACAGAATTTTACCAGTGTCCAAGCTTCTGTACTAATTTTTTGACGTGTTGTTGACGAGCCTCTCCTCTTCGAGCCATGAACTGCAGACGTTTCTTCCAGTTCCCTACCAGGAGACATCAGACGTTTCTCATCCAACTACTTTCCTTCTTCTACGCGAAAAACGCGGTCGACAGTCGCAGGCACACACTTTCGCGCTCTAGCTCGCCCAGCGCCCAGCAGGACGCGGCTATCGCGCGCGTATGACGTCACTAGCCATCTCTTTCGGAAGCAGTTGGACCGCGACAACTCGTCTAATTTCGTCGCGCACCGTGCGGGGGGGGGGGGGGGGTTGCGCGGCGTTGGAGTTATGTCTGCCCTCTTCAAACTGTCCAGCTTGTCCGTCTGGGCGAAACGGAGGTCGCCTCCTGTGTGATCCGTCTCGTCGAATGTGTGCTCTGTGGGGCTGAGTAGTTGGGAAAAACAGGGCGTCCCCTGTGTCTGAGAGGTAAAAACACCTAGATGGACCGAGGAGGTCAGTTATGGTGTCCGAACTTGGTGCGCACAAGATGGAGGGCCATTTCGAAGAAGAATTTGCAGTCTTGATAAAGATACTGGCACAAGAACCTAATAAGGAGAGCCTCCTAACTGGCGGTGAGCTTTTGCGATGCAAATTTTAAAGGATGTAGGGTCCCGGTATGGGGAGCCCAAAACCATAGCTAATTTTTCGGAATGCTCTTCTGTGGTCGAAAAAAGCGTGAAAAGAGCGCGAAGTGCATGACGCACTGCTGCAATGTGGTCGGAATGGGTAGTGGTAATGTTGTAGCTTCACAGGAGCACGGTCGTGGGTTAGATTGCCCCTTGCACCGGTGCTTTTGCATTTTGCATGGAAACCAACTGAATACGTTAAGCGGTGGAGGGCTACACAGAAAGTAAAATATCGGCGCTACTGCGTCCTTTTTCGAACGGGTGGTAGATAGAAGCGTAGATGTTCCGTTTGTGAGCAGTGTGTTTCACTTACATGCTTTTTTGCAATACTCCACCATTGTTGAAGAAGGTTGGTACGTCAGTAGCTATTCTTATCAGTTGGTTACTATGTTTTTGGCTCCTGATAACAGAATAGATTAATAGTGATAATAGAATTTGCTATCTACAACATCTTATCGTCTTGAAACAGCTTCAAACAGACTGTTCGAAAATCAAAAGGGGCCCATGCACTGTACTTGTTATTCATACATCGGTTAAGGGTGTTACTTGGAGTGCTGATCATGAATCTGACATCGGTTTCTGAATTTCCCGTTTTCTTATGACAGGTTAGAGAAGGTGTGAGTAAGTGACGGTGGTGAGGTCGGATGCACCAATTTCGCCCAAACTTTGTGCGTGAGGGTTGTTTGAGGTGCTGATCGCGAATCTGGCATCAGTTTTTTATTTGCTTAACCTGGAAGTCAAAAATTCTCACCTATCCACTTTCAAAGAGCTCGATGAACGTGAACGACATTTGTTGCTGTGTTTTTGTTCAAAAAGGTATTGGAAATAGGGATAAAGCGTTCCACTGACGATGAATTGCAAAATGCGGTTACAGGGCACGGGTCAACCATGACTCATGTTTCGGCGGTTTCGTCGTGCCGTCGGCGCCCTCTCAACTAGAGATCCCACTCTCGTGCATCGCTCCATCACTCCACCGTCGCGCTAGAGTCCAGACAACGGAGCACCGCAGCGCTAGAGGGTCTTACCGCAGGCGAGGTTGGACAGCTCGAGAACTGCGCGTCATTTCGCGCGTTAAACCGTCATTTCGCATACAAAGAGTGTCAGTTGGGCGATCTACCTTATCAGGAACGTTAATGGGATGGGATTAAGTCTTAGTTTGCCTTTTCGACCTTTTTTAAAAGAACGCCAAGGGAATCGGGAATAGTACTCACAACCATTGCTTCGGTTCAAAGGTGAGACTCGATGCCCCCTGCGTAGCGAGGCTGCGACACGCTGTGAACTTGCCAAAACGTTACAGTGGTACTTGATTGGTTGGTTAAGGTTACACGCAAAGTACCGAGCGGCTTGCAATTGCTTATATCTTTTGCCTTGAGTAGAACAATGAGATTTCATGCCCGTTATTTCCCAAACATGGATTCATAAAGCTTCCGAGATCAATTGCTGCGGTACAGGGTGAACTCGGATAGGTTTTCATCTCAAAGCGAGAGCCTTTTTCAGAAGTTTTATCCTTACTCTTGTCAGAGTGCTAAGATGAACATTTTAACACTTACAACACACTGTAAGGAATGCTACTGATCGACCTTCAGGGTTGACATCTGGCCACATACGCAATTGTTCTGCCCAAGGAAAGCGAATAATAGAAAAGCCATGACGACGGCCCACTTAAATTTGATGACTCCTGCCTTTCACTGGCATTTGCTTCATGGAAAACATTGGCATTATGCAAGCAGGAGCCAATCTTGTCTCCTACAATTTCTCTTTACAGATTCAGTTTCGCTATACACCTCCACTAATTGATGTCTGTCGTGCCACTATAATTTATAAATTTATAAGATTTATTTTTACCTAAAATTAGCAGCTTCCAAACGCCTGTTTCGTGGCCTTTAGGAACGTCTGTAAGCTACCGAAGTTGCATTCCTGTCCCCTTCTTGAAATTCAGTCTCCTTCCACTGCACGACTCAGCGACTGCCAGTGGTTATTGAGACGCACGACGCAGGCGACGAGAGTGTATACTGAGCGGAGCGCTGAGTCAGCTCATTCGGCCGGCAGCCGTCGGATCGCAGCCGGAGTGTCTGTTTCCCTGCGCTCTCGCCTTTCCGCTCGCCTGGTTGACCCGTGTCCTTAGACGGTACGCCAGGCGACCACACTGGGTTTGGTGGCAGCAGGGCGTCATGAACTTCCCGCTCACGCGTCCACACGTTTTTTTCGACCACAGAAGAGCGTTTTTTTCGACCACAGAAGAAATCCGAAAAAGTAGCTATGGTTTTGGACTCCCTACATGAGACCCTACATCCTGTAAAAATTGCATCGCAAAAGCTCACCGCCAGTTTGGAGCCTCTCCTTGTAAGACTTCGGCACGCAAGACTTTATAGGCGTTTTGGATCACTACAAAAAATCCAAAAATGAATCGAAGGGATGAATGCCTGGCCATGACCAATGAGCTATCTTCCATCCTCAACCTTTGTAGGCTCTGATTCCATCGCCTTCAAATCATCATCCTTCTACATCAGTCTTCAAGTCGGGAAGGCTCTCGCAACGGGCAGGTTAGTCTTACGGCCTGGCAAGGGGATTCGCCAGTCCGTCAGACTACCCACTGCACGTTGCCCGAAGAGGTGGCCTGCCATCAGGTCCTTTCTATCTCATTTTATCATAAGGTAAACATTTATTGCGTCCACGTTCTCCACCGCACTGTTGGTGATTTGCCAGTGGGGCAAGAACGGTAATTTTTTCGAAATAGTAGTATTAGGTTATTAGGTTGGTGCATAAGTTCTCGGACATTTGGGGCATGAAATATTTATTATCACATCATACGAACAACAATATCAAATCATTTGAAGTAGCCACCGTTTACATCAATTGTCTTTCGCCAACGTGCTGGTAAGTCATGGATGCCTTTTCTCCAAAACGTGGCCGGTTGTGATTCGAAAAATGTGAGCAGTGCCTCCTTGACATCCTCTCGGTTCCTAAATTGCTGGCCGTCCAAATAGCGTTGAAGGCTTGAAAACAAATGATAATCAGAGGGAGCGAGATCTGTTGGGTAAGGAGGATGTGGAAGAACAGTCCATCCGTAGTCCGCCAACTCAGCCGCCGTCGCTCTAGCAATATGCGGTCTAGCGTTGTCGTGTTGAAAATACACCTTCACTTGCTCTCCTCGTGTATTTTGAAGGTGGGCCCTCAACTTCCTCAGTTGGTTGACGTAAACCTCTGCCGTCACTGTCATCCCCTCGTCCTGCAGCTCCCAGTATTCTACGCCAAGAACGCTCCACCAAATGCATAGCATCACCTTTTCACGTGAAGGTCGGGTTTCGGAACGTCCTCTGCCTCTCCAGTTGCGTCAACCCACTGTGCACGCCGGCGATAATTAGAGTAAAGCCACTTCTCATCCCATCCGTGGGTACGTCTGATGGTAAGGAGAGACAGAGCGACATCGGCTCTGCGATCCATGTCATGTTGTGTCAAGTCGTGAGGTACCCAGCGACCCAATTTTTGCACCTTGCCAATCGACTTCAATCCTCGAACGACTGTTGAGTGACTAACACCAAGAGTGCTTGATAGTTCGCGAGTGGTTTGGTATGGGTCCGCTTCCACTCTACTTCGGAGGCCATCCATATCCAGTGTCATCGGGCGCTCTTCTCGTTCATTATCTTCAACGGAGAATTCACCAACTGCAAACTTCGAGAACCACTGGTACACCGTACTTCGAGCAGGAGCACTCTCGTTGTAAACATCCTTCAGGCCACGATACGATTCGTTGGCATTGAGGCCAGATTGATGCAGGAATAACACGACGTGCCGAATATGCGTCTCAGTTGGGATGAACTGCTTAGCCATAATAACTGACGTTAACAACGCAGAAGTAAATGTTAGGAACAGTTTTGTAGCCCTTTCCTTTCTCTATCGATCGATTATTTACGCGTTGATACATGTGAGAAATTTAGCGGGAAAATGCGCTTTCAATTCAGGAGGGATCAAATGTCCGAGAACTTATGCGCCAACCTAATATAAGAATCGGATCACGCACAATAGACAAAGGTTTGCGAAGAATTTGTGAGGGAACGAGGTTTCTCCAACCTTCGTGAAGTTTCAGGATTAAATTCATATGATCACTTTTTGTATCTGATTATGTACTGCTGGTATCACACTATATAATAATCCGCTAAGCGATGAGTCATAAAAGAGGGGAAATACAAATTAAGGCAAGAAAATGGCGGAAAATACCAAGACGCCTTATACATGCCAGGCGACTCAGTAGACGAGCTGAACACGCCGCCAAAGGTGCCTGCGACTCGGTAGACGTGCCAAACACGTCGGCGACCGTGCATGGCGAGCCGTAGACGTAGCAGACACGTCGGCGACCGTGCATAGCGGGCCGTAGACGTGTCGACCACGTCACCAACTTCAGCCCTGGGGGTAATTTAGGTCGCTGAACACGATTATGAAGTTCGTTTTTGAAGTGTAGATTCGATCGATATAGATCAAATTATCGATTTTTTATGGATGTCGTCCAAGCGGTCCGAAACTTCAGCCCTGCGGGAAATCGAGGTCGATGAACATGATTATGAAGTTCGTTTTTGAAGTGTAGATCACCATCGATCGGTATCGATCAAATTATCGATTTTTATGGATATCTCAAGCGGTCCGAAACTTCAGCCCTGGGGGTAATCGAGGTCGCTGAACATGATTATGAAGTTCGTTTTTGAAGTTTAGATCACCATCGATCGGTATCGATCAGATTATCGATTTTTATGGATATCTCAAGTGGTCCAAAACTTCAGCCCTAGGGATGACCGAGGTCGCTGAACATGATTATGAACTTCGTTTTTGAAGCGCAGATCGCTATCAATCGATATCGATCGATATTATTGATTTTTTGCGGATGTTGTTCAAGCGGCACGAAACTTCAGCCCTGGGGCTAACCAAGGTCCTGACCGGTGGCTTTCTCCCACATTTAACCGATTGGAGTGGAGAGGGGGGGGTGGATGACAAGCCGATGGTTTTCTCCCAATTTTAACTGATCGGGGTGTATAGGGGGGACACGCCGGTTGTTTTCTCCCAGATTTAACCGATCGAGGTGGGGAGGGGTGGGAGACACGCGAGTATCATGGCCGAAGGAGTGCTCCACATCAGGTGGAAAGTTTCAATGTGGAGGCCAGTATCGATCGATATTATCGATCGCCTGACCTGACCGGTGGTTTTCTCCCAGATTTAACGGTCGGGGTGGGGGGGGGGGGTGATGGGAGACACGCGGGTACTATGGCCAAAGGAGTGCTCCACAACAGTTTGAGGACGAAAGCACTGGTTAACGCAAACGAAATACGTTTCTGAACTGTCTGAAGATAGTGCCGACGTTGAAGAGATGTTGAGGATGGAAGGAGTGAGAGCTGGACGGCTTTACATCGAAGAACTACTCAACTGATCTTATAGAAGGTAGATCAAGGTTCGAAATTGCTAAGGTTTTCAAATACCTCTTTTTACTGCTAAGGTGCCGAGAAGGCTGCACAAGCAGAGCAGCTGCTTGAAGTGAGTGATCTTGGCTTAGTGACTCTCTAAGGTCGCGCGAAGCGCGCAATTGCGAGACACGCCGACAGGCGTGTCGGAACACTTGTAATTCATAATGGAATTTAGATAGCAAGCCAGAGCAGAATATAATGATGAGAATGTGGGAACGAAGTAAGAACATCTGCTGAAAATGTACCCTGCTCTGGTAAACAAATGTCAGCACGCTTTCGAGCGGCAGCTCCAATTCATCGTTAAATTTCATTCGTACAAAAGTTGTCGGATTTGGAGTTGAAAGGTGTTTTTGACTTTGTATGGTCTCCATATATGCCTACATCTTCCGCAGCGTTATTTTTCTGTATTTCTTGGATTGCTTCCAGAAGAGAATTCTCACCACGTAAAAGAGTGGCGCAAAAATGCATTCCGACAGTTAATGAGCTGGTGGCGACGTCCGTTCTTTCACGTGGTGCCACTGGAAACTGTTCGCTTTTGCGAGCCGAGCTGAACACGGACACTCGATTGTGCAGGCGACAGGCCGGCCTGTGGAGATCCCATGTAACATCATATGGTTGATGACGTTATATGAGTATCGAGATAGTGCTACGCGGGAGCCGACGCGCACCCGCAAAGCCCGGCTAGTATGGAAAGTATGCGAGGGTCCCTCATGAGAGGACGGCATCGGGGGGCAACTGAGCTAGTCCAAAAGTCCCGTAATGTAAGCAAGACCCGCGAAGCTACGCTGAATGTGCGGGCCGCTCGTGCGAGTTGGTGGAAGCACTGAAGCGAAGACGAATCGATTTATGTGCGGTATAGGAGACCAGGTAATCCTGTTGCAACTCGGGGAAAATAGGCCGAGGCTTTAAGGCCATTCTGTGCGGCAGTCCCAGGACCACCAGCGGTGTTGGTGTGATCGCCTCCGAACGTTCCCAGATGCGATTGCAAACGTGGAACGTTTCAGTGACCGCTTGATGAAGGTCGCTGTCGCTGCTGAACAGCGAATTTATCATTTCTTCTCTGCGTACGCTCCGCAGAGAGGCTGCTCCGAGCAAGCCAGAGACCAGTTTTGGACCCTGCTTGATGAGAAGACAGCAGAAGTGCAGCCTGAAGACGCCGTCGTTGTGGTGATCTCAACGGCCACGTTAGGACTGCGAGAGGTGGTCACAGCTGTCATGGCGGTTTCTGTTATGGGGCGCATAATGCTGATGGTGAACGAATTTCTGAGTATGCGGGATCGCATAATCTCAGCGTCGCGAACACAATGTTCCGAAAGCGTGACTCCCATCTCGTGTCTTTCTATAGCTGGAATACCAAGACGCAGATTGACTTTATCCTTGTCAAACATTGCAATCGAAGGCTGGTTACAGGTTGTACCATGAGAGACTGTCGCCACGCAGCACCGTCCGCTGATCTGCACACTTAAGCTCGCCCCTCCGAGGCTGACGCAGATCGAGTATGCGGTCCAGTAAGGATCAAATGGTGGCGGACGAAAAGAAGGACGGAGCTGTTGTTGCTCGCATTCGGTTGCCGACGGTTATCTCTGTTGAGGATACATGGAAACGTGCAACCGATTCGATATTACAAGCTGCACGTTCTGAACTGGGCGCCACGAAACCTGGGCGGCGTAAGATCGAGAAGCAGGCATGGCTGTGGACTGACGACGACAAAGAAAAGGTCAAAGAGGAGGCTATATCACGCTTTTCTCAGCGGCGAGACAGCCAACAATTGGCGTGTATACCAAGAAGCGAAGAGAGGGGCTAAGGAGGCTGTGGCCGTTACAAAAGCCTCTCATTATGATGATGTCAACGAGAAACTCGAGATGCGCGATGCTGAACGACAATTTTATCGGCTTGCCAAAGCACGCCATCGCCAGAGCGACGATATTGAGAAGTTCTTTGGCATCAACGATGGGAATGGTCATCTACTGATGAACCGCAAAAGGGCTATGGAACAATGGCATGACTACTTTGCGAAAATTTGAACAGTAGAGTTTGCCCATCCGCCTCTCCCTTGCGTTCCCCCAACGCACGGTCCTGTGCAGAAGATCACTGTGGAGGAAACGGAGGCGGCTTTGAAAAAAAATGAAGCCAGGTAAAGCAACAAGTCCTGACATATTAGCGGCAGGTCCGTGGAAGTCGAGGTGCTGGCTCCCGCTGTGTGGCTGACTGAGTTTTTCAACCAGGTTGTTGCGAAGAAGAAGGTTCCTGGTAGTTGGCAGCAAAGCACGATGATCCCGATATGGAGGAAGAAGAGCAGTCCCGCGGACTGCACAAGTTACCTCCAATCCGATTGCTCTCGCACAATATGAAAATCTTCGAGCGAATTGTGGATGGACGTATTCGAGAGATCGTCCGGCTTTCCGCCAACCAGTGTTGCTTCGTCGCCGGATGAGACACAATCGATGCCATTCATGTTGTTCGTCTTCTTGTGGAAAGAGATCGCGAGAAACAAAAACCGCTGCATCTTGCTTTTCTCGACCTGGGGAAAGCAATCGATTGTGTACCGCGTGAGGTTATGTGGTACGCCTTACGACCACACGGTGTTCCCGAAGATCTTATCTTATCTTATGGAGTGGGTGCGCATTCCTTATTCTTTTCCTAAGAGTAATGTGCGAGCGCCGGCCGGCACATCGACAGAGTTTCCAATCTCCATCGGTCTTCACCAAGGTTCCGCGCTTTCCCTACTCCTTTTCATTGTCGTAATGGATGCTATTAAGACCTTCAGAAGCCTGCTCCTTAGACGCTGCTGTATGCAGATGACGTAATGCTTGCCAGTGAAGACAAGGCCGAACTTGAGCGACAAGTGCAAGCCTGGTGTGACCGCTTGGTGGCGTTCGTCCTCAAGCTAAACGTTAAAAAATCTGAGTACTTGACGACAGACGTGAAGGAGACTGGGTCCATTGAGATCAATGGCACTGCGCTCGTACGAGCGACACGTTTCAAGTACCTTGGATCTGCAATTGCGTCTGATGGTAGTCTCACGTTCGAGGTGAACTCACGCGTCAGCGCAGCGTGCTCCACATGGCGCTCAATGGCAGGTGTTCTATGCGATAGGAAGATCCAGAGCGCCTTAAATTAAAGATCTACAGAACCGTCGTCCGACCAGTAGCGATGTGCGGTGCTGAGTGCTGGCCTGCAACAAAGGAGGTTGAGAGCTGCCTCAGCGTAATGGGAACGAAAATGCTGCGTTGGACGGCTGGTGTCACGCGTTTGGATCATCTTCGCAATGTCTCCATACGTCAAAGGTTTGGCGTCGTTCCAGCTGCCGATACGCTACGTGAAGCTCGTCTACGGTGATATAGCCATGTTCTTCGTGCGAATGATGACGCCGTTCAGAAGATTGGCCTCAACATAGATAACCAGAAAAACGGTCTAAAGGACGGCCTAAGCAACGCTGGCTTGATACGTTGCACATGGGCTTAAAGATAGCTGGTATCCACCCCGATCAAGCATTTGATCGTGCGAAGTGGCGTCATGACACCAGAAAAGCGGACCGTGCCGCTAAGCGGGAAAACGCTGAAGAAGAAAACGAAGGAGAAGTTCGTGAGCTCTAAAGTTCCAACTGTTCACAAATTAAGCACTGATTCTAGTGGGTTTTTACAACTGAAACGGTTGGGCATGAACGAAGTGATGGTCATTTGAAGTTGAAGTTAGAAGACAAAAATGGAACAGAACGTTTCCTACAACCTGTATTTCTCTGCTGATACGATCCATTTTCTTTAAGCCTCATGTGGCAAACACTGAGGTTGTAAGATCTGCATTGATAGGCGAATCTAAACCACTAGCTAAGTAAGTCGTCTTCACCTACAATCGCGCTATTCTCTCTAATCGCAATAGGAGATGCGGAGTTCAGCGAACTGAAGGCCGTTTTAGGAGTAGACGTAAGAGCTCCCGAATATGATGCATCGCTCTCATGAATCTTTATTTTCTGACCCTCCTTTTTTCTTTTCATTCGTTCTTTTCGGTAAGTACCTTCTACCGAAGGTCGTTGTCATCGCTGTACAAGGCCTTGGGTCTTTCAGCTCTAACCATATCGCTCCCCCTCCCCCGCCAGCCCAATTCGATCTGAAGCTCCCCTTGGTAGGTTCTTAGGTGGTTCCAGACGGCAATAATGCATGGCGTAGTGTGACATGCCTGCCACGAGACCTCTCACCGACGGCAAAAGTGACGTTACGGAAGAGCGTTGCCCGGATACTTAACGAGCTGATGTTATCATCCCACGGGTAATTTAAGTGATGAGCCAGCCGTTCCCTTGCAGCAGCACCTTGCAGCATTCTAGATCACCTTGCAGCATTCTAGATGCAGCTGCTCTTTTTGTTAGTCTTCCTCTTAGCTTAGCGCATTTCACTTGCTACGTGTCTGTAGAGCTAATCCTTGTATCCACACACACACACACACACACACACACACACACACACACACACACACACACACACACACACACACACACACACACACACACACACACACACACACACACACACACACACACACACACACACACACACACACACACACACACACACACACACACACACACACACACACACACACACACACACACACACACACACACACACACACACACACACACACACACACACACACACACACACACACACACACACACACACACACACACACACACACACACACACACACACACACACACACACACACACACACACACACATTTCCAGCTGTACATCCAGGGTACTTTTTCACTTTTCATGAAGTATCATTTTCCAGTATTCCTTCTAGTATTTAGTAGGCCCTGGAGGAGACTGTTGGATCCTGCAATGATTACTTCAGGAAGAGAGGGGTTCTATTCGTAGGCCGCAGCAACTCGGGCACAAATTTGGAGACTTGACTGCGAAAGGTGTTATCACCTTCTTTTATACGTACCTCTTCCCCTTTAACAATGATTCTATACCTACCCCATCCCAATCTGTTTCAGACCATTAAAATTCCCTTTACTTATCTGTGATTTCGAAGTCTTTTTCGCACATTCTTTTGATTTCCTTGTTGACAGCCATATTTTCGTGTCTCTGCAGCACACCCATGATTCCTTAACAACCCAAGCAAGTCAATTTAGCTTTTATTAGACGAGTTTGGTAAACCGTCGTTTTCCATCTTTACCCTAAATAACACCGCTAACGTCCCAACAAACTAACAGTCATTTCAGACGTGGCGGATGTCAATGATCGATGTGGCTACCACGACGGGTATCCCAAGTGTTCGAACGGCTTCGTATGTACTAATCAAGTGTGTCGATGTCCTTCTCTTAACTCCAGCGATGGCGAGACGTGCTCAAGCAACACCACTCTGCAACACGTAACCCCATTCTGTGGTCAAGCATGTGAAGCGCCCCGATTGTGTGTGAATAACCAGTGTGTATGTGTGGACGGTGTGTCGTGTCCCACTCTTAACGTCTCCCGACGTCGTCGACGTCGAGCCGAACAGTCGATGGTCTGCTGGCCGGGAGCGGCCCAGTGTAGTGCTGGCAACGGTGTGTGCATTGAAAACGTCTGTCACTGCATCAACGGTTTCGTTGAGGCGGACGGCGTCTGCGCACCAGAGGTGGTCGGCTTCAACGACAAATGCGACCCGAACAATGTGTCACCTCGTTGTGCTGAGAATTCGATTTGCTCCAACGGAATCTGCGTATGTGCCACACACGATGGTTGTGATCATGTGACTACAATGAGCGGCCCCAGATTTGACGACGGTCGCTGTACATCCGACGCACAATGCCAGGATGGACGATGTAGCGCTGGACGGTGTCAGTGTGGCAACGGCTTCACTCTTCAGGTGCTTAATCACTGGTTTGCACAGATTTTTGAGTTAGTTGGTTCTCTGTGCGAGTTCTTTTCATTGATTTACTTCCTTGTGGAAAAGTGGATGGGGTTTCGTGGTCATGTAGCTGTAGGCAGTAGCAATTATGGCAGTACTGATAGTTTTGATTGCTATGGTTTTTAATATTGAACTCGTAATTTTATTTATTCGCCGCATTTCAATTTCTGGAGCAGGATAAGATAATAGATTAACGAAGCGATCGTCGCGGTTCAGTTGGGTGGTGAATAAATTTTAGTTGGATATATTGTTGTTTCTTCGCTTCTAGCCAAAAGGGAGTTACGAAACACATTCTCGTGGGTGGCCTTAACACTTGACATTGTGCCAATCTTGTTGGCATGTCATGTACTCCCCAATGCCTTCCAAAGGAGGTCGATGAACTTCTCTTGGACCTCCTGGGGCTTGTAATGGACTGGCAAAAGTGACGCCTGAAATGGCCTTGTCGTGCTCAGAAATCAACTTGCAAGCGATGTAGAGTTCCAGCTACATATAGCTAAATCATGGCGATCTGATAATATTGTGGGCCCCCTAAAAGAAGTTGCAGGAACTGTTACATGACTCATTCGCAGCAGCAACCGCAGCAACAGGGTGGTCGAGCGAATGGTGGTGCAGACTTGCGGGAGAGGGGTCGGGGGCTCGATTCCGGGCATGGGGTTTGCGCTTTGCAGGGATTCGTTGTAAATATAGAGTTGACCTCGGTAGTAACGTCTTCGCTTTCTGACTCTGTTTTTAACCTCTCGTCTAGTCTTCGTTGCGAAGAGTTGCGTCGTACTTCCATTAAACCATACTTGCCGAGGGAGAAGCTGTCGTAGGTGCTATCATTATATGACCTCTTTAGAATGTTTTTTTATTAATTTATTAATTTATCAAGTATTCGTGTTGTAACACTATTTGTGAACATGATCGACAAGTATTGCCTTGGACCATCACCGGGATGCTGATCAGTCTTCAGATTTCTATAGAGAACGCTATTCTTATTCTAACTTTTACTAATTCCACTAACTGTTGTGAAATGCAGAATATTTTAACAACGTCGAGTTGTTCGTTGTCTTCCTGTCTATTTTTCCCAACCACTCTCCGTTTCGGTTACGGGGGTGGGGCATTGCACATAGGAGCACTTGTACACTATAAAACATTTTTCGCCCAAAATTCACCGATAGGACTATTTGGGAGTCAACGTGGTAACCTTTTTCAATGAAACGACTGATTACGGTAAGTCAAGATTGGCATGTGAAAGTAAACAGGTGGATTCAGAATAACCGTCGCTATTGTGCCTTCAGGGTAATTAATGGTACTGAGCTTGCACGCACTTCGGTGTTCTAATACCTGGGATCAGCGATAGCGTCCGAATGCGGTCTGATGGTTGAAGTGAACTCACGCGTGAGTGCAGTTTGGTCCAAGTGGCGCTCGTTGACTGGCGTGCTCTGCGACAAGAAGATACCAGAGCGCTTCAAGTCGAAGATCTTCAGAGCAGTCATCCGGCCAGTAGCGATGTACGATGCTGAGTGTTGGCCTGCGACTAAGGAAGTTGAAACGCGCCTCAGCGTCATGGAGACGAAGACGCTGCGCTAGACGGCTGGAGTCACCCGCATGGACCGCATCAGAAATGACGCTATTCGGCAGAAGTTCGGTGTCGCGCCGATAGCGGGCAAGTTCGGCCACGTTCTGCTTGGGAAAGAAGACAGCGTCCGCAAGATAGGCCTTGAGTTGGAAGTATCTGAAAAGCGGCCTAGAGGACGCCCGAAGCAGCGTTGGTCCGATACGTTACACACGGACATGAAAGTAACTGGCGTTCACCCTGATCAAGCGCAGGATCGGGAAAGGTGGCGTCGTGACACCAGAAGAGCGGACCCCGCGACGAAGCGGGACAAACGCTGAAGAAGAAGATTAAGAAGAAGAAGATTGTAAATTCAGGGCACCAAAATTTGAGGAGAACATTTTTCGGCAAACATTTCGCACAAACATCGCCCGGGAAGGTTGGTGGGGTTGGTGCTGATCACGAATGTAATGTCCGCTGTTGAAATTTCGGTCGACTACAGGTTCGGTAAGTATGTGAGCAGCGCCCAACTTTAGACTTCGAGGTGGAAAGCAGCTCAAGAAAATTTGATGATTTAGAATAAAATGGCGGATTCGAGGTCAACAGCTTAAGTAATTCACATAGCAGAATTGTGGGCGGAATGGGTGGTCGGCACCCGTTCTCACCTGTACCCATTGTAATCAACCGTATTTCCCCGTAATTCTAGAAACAGGTATTGTATTTGTCATCAGCACCCGAAATAACCCCCTGAGTGATGTTTTGTTTTGACCTCTCTTCGACCTCATTTTCGAGTCGGGAAGGTACAATAGTGCAGAAAACTGACTTCGCCCAAATTTCATCTAAAAGTGTTAGTGAAGATAAAAAATTTGGCATTACTTTTTAGCATATGATTTTTATGCGCTTTTTCACCACAAAGTAGGATCTTAAAAAAGAAGTCTGATCAGTTAAACAAAGCGCGGTGCTTACGCAGTTTCATCACATTACCCATACATGTATTGTAGTCTACTGTTCACCTAATATGTTCGCCATATTGTTGACAAGGATTCCAAATAACCCTATATACGGACTTTGCGCGAAAATGTTCTTCGACCTCTGGGGTCGTGGTGTTATCTGAAATCCGTCCTCCCGTAAGTGTAGGCGAGAGTGGTCGAGAAAAAATAGGCAGCAATACGACTAATGACACCAGTTGAATAAATCATTCCACATTTCGTTATGGTTAGTAGAAATAATAGAAGACAAGAAGAGCGTTCCTTATAGAAATCCGAAGACTGATCAGCACATCCTTGTGATTCGTCAAAGCAATATTTGTCGATCATGTTTGCAAATGACTGCTTTCTTCTGCGAGCTGAGCTAAACACGGACAATCGAATGCAGGTGAAAGGCCCTTGTGACAGGCCGGTCTAAGAGATCTCATGTCACATCACATGGTTGATGGTACTTCATGTATCGCGAGATAATGCTGTGGCGTCCGTGGGAGCCGACGCGCTCTCGCAAAGCCCGGCGAGTGTGGAAAGTGTGTGAGAGTCCCTGATGCGAGGACGGCATTGGGGAGGGGGCAACTGAGCTAGTCCGGAAGTCCCGTAACGTAAGCAGGACCCGCGTGGCTACGCTGAATGTGGTTGCGTTGACGTGCCGCTCGTGCGAGTTGGTTGAAGCACTGGAGCGAAGAAGAGTTGATTTCTTTGCGGTGCAGAAGACGAGGTGGTCCTGCTGCAAGTCAAGAGACATAGGACGTGGCTTCAAGGTCATTGTGTGCGGCAGTCCCAGGACCACCAGTGGTGTCGGTATGATCGTCTCCGAACGTTTCCGTGATGCGATTGCAAGCGTAGAACGCTTCGATGACCGCTTGAGGAAGATTGTTGTTACCGTAGAACAGCGACGATGTCATTTCTTTTCTGCGTATGCTCCGCAGGCAGGCTGTTCCGAGCAAACCAAGGGCGAGTTCTGGTCCCTGCTTGATGAGAAGACAGTGGGAGTACAGTCATAAGATATGGCTGTTGTAGCAGGTGACCTTAAGGCGAGCGTATACTTGAGTATGCAGACTCACCTGACCTCACCATCGTGAATACCAAATTTCGGAAGCGTGACTCCCACCTCATCTCGTTTTATAGCAGGAACGCTAAACGCAGATTGACCATGTCCTTGTTAGGCGTCGTGACCAAGGCCTTGTCACAGACGCGAAGACCGTGCTGTATGAGACGGTTACCACGCAACACCATCCAGTGATCTGCTCGCTGAAGATCACACCTTCGAGACGTAAACATGTCGATCAATGCGGGTCGACTAGAATCAAGTGGTAGCGACTGAAAGAGAGAGAAACGGCAGTTATTTCTCGCGCATTCGGTTGCCGACGGTGTCGGCGAAACCTGAAAAGAGGCTTCGGATGCGATAACTCGGGCTGCACCCCTCGAACTCGGCACAACGAAGCTTGGACTATGCGGGGTCGACATGCAAGCCTGGCTATGTAATGATGATGTCAGAAAGAAAGTCCGAGAAAAGAGACGGCGCTATCACGTATTTATCGCTGATAAAACAGTCCTTAATTGGCGGAATTATCGAGAAGCGAAGAAAGCGGCAAGGAAGGCAGTGTTTGCTGCTAAAGCCGCATACTACGCTGATGTCAGCGAAAAATTGGAAACGCGCGATGGTGAGCGCAATCCTTACCGATTCGCTAAAGCTCGCTGTCGTCAAGCAAAAGACATCGAAAAGTTCTTTTTAGGGATTTGGATTTAACGACGAGAACGGTCCAATGGATCGTAAGAAGGCTGTGAAGTGGTGGCGCGACTACTTCGAAGAAATCTCGAATGTAGAATTTGAACATTCTGCTGTGCCTTTTTCGTCTCCTGTATACGGTCCCGTCCAGAAGATCACAGTGAGCGAAATCGAAGCAGCCCTGAGGAAGGTGAAGTTAGACAAAGGCACTGGTCCCGATGACCTCCCAGCCGACCTGTGCGAAGAGCTGGTCCCTGCTGACTGGCTGACAGAGTTCTTCAATCAGGTTGTTGCCGAGAAGAAAGTGCCCGAGAGCCGGCAGCAAAGCACAACCGTCCCGATTTGAAAGAAGAAGGACAGTCCTGCGGACTGCGCTAATTACCGTCCAATTCGCCTTCTTTCGCACACCATGACAATCTTTGAGCGAGTTGTCGATTGACGTATCCGGGATGTCGTCCACCTTTCCACGAATCAGTGTGGTCTCGTCTCTGGCTGTGGCACCGTTGACGCCATTCGCGCCTTTCGCGTTTTGCTAGAGAAGCACCGCGAGAAACAGAAACCGGTGCATTTTGCCTTCCTGGACTTGGAGAAGGCCTTCGACCGCGTTCCGCGAGATGTTATATGGTACGCGTTGCGACAATATGGTATCCCTGAAGAGCTTATTGAGTGGGTGCGCATCCTTTACTCTTGCCCAAGGAGTCGAGTGCGAGCGCCAGCGGGCACCTCGATGGAGTTTTCAATCTCTGTCGGAGTGCACCAGGGATCTGCGCTATCCCCACTGCTCTTCGTAGTCGTGATGGATGCAATCTCACGAGATCTCCAAATGGCGGCACCTTGGACGCTGCTGTATGCTGACGACGTCATGCTTGCATGTGAAGACAAAACCGAACTCGAGCGACAGGCACAGGCGTGGTGCGATCGTTTGGCATTGTTCGGTCTCAAGCTAAACGTCAAAAAGATAGGATACTTGACGACGGATTTGAATGACTACGGATCTATTAAGATCATTGCTGACAAGGAAGGGTTCCCAACTCAAGGTGAGCTTTTACGATGCTATTTTTACAGGATGTAGGGCTCTGTGAGCGGAGTCCAAAACCACAGTTAGTTCTTGCTGAACGCTTTATCAAAGCCCTGAAAAGGAGGTCTGAAGGCGTGCGCGAAACTATCACCAACCCCTTCGACACATCAAGGAGATGCGCATCGACGTTGGTAGGCGCGCCGTATCATAAGGAGCATACCGGCGGGATTTCCAGCTCGAATCCACGTGCTGCCGACATTTTCGCACATATTAGTTTGTTGTTGTTACCCTTTGTCATGATCATAGGAGTCAATTTTAGACCATCAATGCTTATAACAAACCAAGGCTGTCTATTTGCGCCTTCATATGTGGTATTCAACAATGCCCATCTGCACCATCCATATCATCATCAGCTGTCCAGTCGACATCCACCTCCTCATCGAAATACACCTATGAAACCAACTGGATGATACGTGTAGAAAGGTTCCATTTTCCTTATGCTACCTCTAACCTAAACCTACTCTTCTTCCTCACAGTCGATACCTCCATATATGGCGTCTAGGAGGAATCCTTTTATGGCGTCCGCAACCGTAATCTCTCTCCTTGTCGGGGAAGTGAGATCCGGTGAGAGGGTGGACAGCAATCGGCCGACAACACGTTCTGATGAGAAAGGCATTTTTAGCACACTTATGAAACGATATGGCCCCTGTTAACAGTATTTAACCGTAAGACACACGTATTTGTGTGCATTCACGGTATTATTAGTGATATGGTATGATATGGCGGTGGTGCAGATAGGCATTGTTGGAAAACTAGCGCATATGAAGGCGCAAATAGTCAGCCTCGATTTGTTTTAAGCATTGATGGTCTAAAATTAACTCCTGTGATCATGAGAAAGCGTAATAACAGCAAACTAATATGTGCGAAAATATCGGGAGCACGCGGATTCGAGCTGAAAATCCCGCCGGTGTGCTCCTATGAGGCGACGCGCCTACCAACTGTGCCGCCGATGCACATCTAGTTGATGTGTCGTAGGGGTTGATGATAGTTGCGCGCACGCCCTCAGACCTCCTTTCAGGGCTTTCAAAAAGTATTCAGCAAGAACTAACCGTGGTTTTCGACTACACTCACAGGGCTCTACATCCTGCCAAAATAGCATCGCAAAAGCTCACCTTGAGTTGAGTAGCTTTTATTGTGAGCTCTCACGAGTTACATCTTTCAAGTATCTTGGATCAACAGTCACGTCCGATTGCAGCCTAGGGTTGGAGGTGAATGCTTGTGTGAGTGCAGCTTGGTCGAAATGGCGCTCGCTGACTGGGGTGCTCTGCGATAGGGCAATAGCTGAACACCTCAAATCGAATGTTTATGGAACAGTCGTCCGCCCAGTAGCGACGTATTGCGCTGAGTGCTAGCCCGTGACGAAGGAAATTGAGAACCGCCTCAGTGTAATGGAAGCGAAAATGCTACGGTGGACGGCTGGAGTTACGCGAAGTCCTCTGTCGTATTGTGTCGTTGCGAGCGTTTGGACCGTGCTCGCAACGACACCATACGACAGAGGATCGGTGTCGCCCCGATATCCGAGAAGCTGCGCGAAGCTCGTCTTCGATGGTACGGCCACGTCATTCGCGCTAGCGACGACACCGTCCGTAAGATTGGCCTGAACCTCGAGGTCCCTGGAAAGCGAACCAGGGGACGCCCGAAGCAACGTTGGCTAGATACGTTGCACTTGGACTTAAGAGTGGCTGGTGTGCACCCTGATCAAGCATTTGATGGGGGAATTGGCGTCACCACACCAGAAGAGCGGACCTCGCCACCAGGCGGGACAGACGCTAATGAAAATGGTGATGTTTGCAAATGAGGTTACGACGAGAAACGATATGCACGATGTAATGGACACGCGATGTAATCCCACCGGACAAAAACTATCCCGTTCAATACCTGGCAGCAGGTCGAATATGGGGTTAGGAGGCGTATTCGGCGCTCTATCCAAGCCCTATCCAATCTACTCTTCATTTATAAAAGCAGAAGGAGCCCACCCAGCAATCCATAAACTCTACCTCCATATTCAAACCGTCAACCACTCCCGCAAATCCACATCGCTATTTACTCGGCCACCCAGTTGTTAAAAATGCTGCGAATGAAAAAAAACCCCATTAGGTCACTTCGAAAAACTGAACGGGAAGTTCATTGTCCTCCTTAGTTAGAGCCACTGGGCAGTCATTAATGCGTCATTTTCTGAGGAATGTCTCATGGCTCAAGTCTCTAAGGATCACATGGTGTCACTATTGCGCATTTCCTAGAAATAGTTTAAATTGGTTACGAAAGTGCTGTCACTGTCTACAGGCATAACATGTCATAACATGTCCATCAATTCCTAGGGGGAGGCTAGCTGGCATTGAAAATATGCGCACAAATGAGGCGAAGTCAGCTTCAATTTAGAGAATTGACGGGGATAGAGTTGCCGGTGGCGCAGCATAGCTTACACGCTGCGTGAGGTTGTTAAGCTATTCCTGCACAATTCTACTGATGGCTTGGGAGCACTTTTGAAATGAGAAACGGGAAAAACTGCGTGTCTTAATGGAAGATCTTTCAAGAATTAGCATATGATGTAGTCCTCTAGCGGTCTACTCGTTAGCATTTTCTACCAATCGTGACCGCGCGCATCTTTTCCCACTAATGACTTTACAAAACTCGGAAATACACATTCGAACCTCAACAAGTCAAATCAGTTATAATTGTTATTTTTGCAGTGATGGCAGCGTTGACATTGTCTCACTTATTCATCGAATAAATATTTCAGAGCGGTGTCTGTGTCTCACTTGTCGGTGCCTTCAAGAACATCAACAGTCAGTGCACGAGCGATGATCGATGCTCCGGTGGTTCGACGTGTCGCGATCATGTGTGTCAATGTGTCGACGGCTCCTCCGAGCATCATGGCCGGTGTCGTCAGTCTCCAGGAGGCCGTTGCACCTTTGGAGAGACGTGCGTAGGTGGTTCCAGCTGCGAATTCGGCCACTGTCGTTGTCCAGATGGACAAAGCATCGACGCTGGAAAGTGCGTCGCGAGCACTTCCGAGCCGGGGAAGATCTGTCAAAATGGCCAGAAGTGCGCGCACGGCAGTGTCTGTCGGTTTGGGATGTGCATCTGCGTAGCTAAGTTTCTGGCTTCTAGAGGAAGGTGTGTTAGAAGAGAGAACGTTCTCGTTCCTAGCTTGCCCAGTAACGTCCCTCCGCCTGTGAGTGTGGGAACAGTGAAGGGTCCAGGATTCAGATGTTTCGAAAAGGATCTCTGTTCTGGCGGCTCGAGATGCACCGAAGGTTTCTGTTTGTGCGACGAGCTGGAGGTGATCATCAATGGGCAGTGCGTCGGCAGTCACAAGAAGGCCAACGAGATCGTCGACAGACTTCTTGTTGCCGCACCAGGGCAGCTCTGTGAGGCTCGAACAAGGTGTACTGGCGGATCTGCATGCATGAACCGCGTCTGCACCTGCGAACAGGGTGCAATTGACGGCTCCGGTAGATGCTCTGAGGTGAAGAAGGAACAGACCACTTACCTAGCGTCGCCAAAGAAAAGCCTCGATCAGTTCCAGCCTGGCTCACCGTGCGCTCTTACTATCGAATGTCCTTATAGGACGGAGTGCCTGAGAGGTGTCTGCAGGTGCAAGAAGGGAGAAACCATTGTGGATAATATGTGCAGAAAAGCGATACATCAAGTGTTTCCCGGTGGAAAGTGCGACCCGCGTAGGGGCTACGACTGCGTTGGAGAAGCTCACTGTTTCTATGGGGTCTGTACTTGTACTAGGCATCTCATCAACAGTGACAAGGAGTGTGCCACTTCGAGCGAAATGGAGATGGTACACCCGGGAAAGAGGTGTGGTCCAGGCCAGTCGTGCACTGGTGGAGCACTGTGTCGTGATGGCGTTTGCAGATGTGGCGAGGATGAGGTTCCTGATGTCAACAACAAATGTGTTAAGAAGTCTGGAGTGTTCCCTGTGTTCAATAAGTTTCAGTATCCTAGCACAACAATTCCTGGCTATCTACCAAATCCAATCTACCTTGCAAGTAGTGCTGCACCTCCGACGGATAGGATGAGCGAACTTGAGGCGTTTGAAGCGCTTTTGAAAGCTAATCCGAGTCTCTCTGCTGCTGATGAGAAGACCACTCACACCATCTTTGGACACAGCTGTCGAGGCAAGGATGAATGCCCAGCGAACGCCTTCTGCTTCCAGCAGTTGTGTAGGTGCATGGTCGGGTATCGGGTCAGCGGTGGCTACTGCGAGCCAATCTCCGCTGATTGTTCAGGACCTTCGGTAGAACGGGGCAGGTCGTGCTCCCAACTGGCTCACCCTGGGGAGGAGTGCACGAAGGGACAAGTCTGCTCATTCAACAGTTACTGTGGACTATTCAGCGGGGTCTGTGAGTGCCCAAGTGGCATGGCGACAACAAGCGAGAGATGTGAACGTACAGCGGCTGCTCCAGGGCTTGGCTGCGTCACGTCTCGAAATTGCTACGGATTCAGCTACTGCGACAACGGTTTGTGTCTCTGTAGAACTGGTTACGAACTGAACGACAATTTCTGCCTGCCAGTGCTCAAATCGCCCAGTGAGATCGTGACGGGTGTGAGCAGTCGAAACATGAAGGAAGCATATCCTCAACGGGTTGCAGGATCTTCGCATTCTTTCCCATCCTTTCCTTCAGTCGCTGGTATTGTTCCATTGGACTTTACAAAACCGCCCTTCAACCTTCCAACCACACTGGAAGTAAAAGCGGTCTATGGGCCGGATTCCAGACAGATACGGATGCAACAGGCGCTGCAGATGCAGGCTTCCTCGGAGAATCCGATCTATTCGAGCTTTCCGATTCCATTTGCTGAAGGTGCCAGTATAAAGTTTGGAGATGTTGCATCGGAAGTAATAAAAACTCCGCTAAAGTTGAAAGTTTCTATGCCAGGCGACTTCTGTGGCGATGGCTCCATATGCATTGGCAATTCGCTTTGCCAGAAGCAGTTCTGTCGCTGCCCTGCCAATACCTTCGCTGAAAACGGTATCTGCAGCATCCGCAAACGAATGAACCCGAACCCGAAGCACAATAACGACGAAGTTGCTTTAAGTCAAGAAGAATCTGTGGAGGATCGTCAATTTGCAGCGCCACTCGAAAACTGCCAGAATTTCGAGTTCTGTACCAGCGGATCGGAATGTTCAAACATCCAGGGAATGGGACTAGTGTGTCAGTGTCCCACAAACATGATTTTTCTGGAAGACGAGTGCGTCGATGTTCCGAGAAACGTAAACCTAGCTGGAATTGGAGAATCTTGTCGGAGTGGCGAGATCTGCTTGGGTGGAAGTAAATGCATGCAGAACATTTGTATGTGTGACGAGAACCGGCACGATATTCTTGGCATTTGTGTGACGACAGCGCGACCTGGTGATGACTGCAGCGGTGGTCAGATATGTGTCGATGGTGCGGTATGTGCAGCATCTGTGAAGACATGTGTTTGTCCCCCTGGAAGAACTTCGAAGCTGGGAAGATGCTTAGAAGACGGACGTTCAGTGGATCTTCCGAAGGCTTCTAACCCGGGCAGCGTGTGCGACACTCGTTCTATCTGTAAGGACAACTCTTTCTGTAGCGCTGAGGGTGTCTGCTTATGTCTGCCAAAGTTCGAGCTTCATAACCAAAGATGTATCCCGAGCACTATGATCAAGAAACCTGGCCAGGAGTGCCACGCAGGTGACATTTGCAGTTCGGGCAGCAAGTGCAGAGGAAACACTTGCGCCTGCCCGAGTGGTCAGCTGCCCATTGAAGGGGATTGTGTTCGAGTGACGAACGAAGTGCGGAAGAAACCGGTCAGACAGGAGTGCGACAGCGACGGTGAATGCTCCGATCATTACCAATGCATTGATCAGGTCTGTGTATGTCACGGCACGTTCTCACATTGTCTGCAGTTGGCACTCGTCGGAGCTGAAATCAGCTGTCAAGAAGATACCCAGTGCCCAGAGCACACCACATGTACTGAGAGTGTCTGCTTATGTGCGCATGGATACAAGATGATCGGCCAGTTCTGCGTTCCACCTGATGTTCATAGACGCAATGTCCAAGGCGCAAAAACAATAGACGTGGAAATCATTGTTGCGAGGGATGCTGTCCCAGGCGCCTCCTGCTCCGAATGGAACTACTGTGTTATGGGATCAGTATGTTTCAAAGGCTATTGTATATGTGGCATTGAAAGTGTACCGAAAGACGGCGCCTGTGTTGCGAGAAGCGGAAATATCGGTGTTGGAGAGCACTGCTCCAGTGTCTACAGATGTCGTAATGGCCTCGCCTGTGAAGCCAACCGATGCGCATGCCCTACTGCTGATGTGTCGTGCAACGGTGTGTTTGCCTAACAATTTCCTCCGGCCTTCTAACAACCAGCAGGCAAATCGTTTAGTCGGCCATTAGTGCGTTGCGCTACATATTGCATCAGTCGCTGTAACAAACCTAGTCGTAGCGCGATCCTCTTTCCGCTCTATGAGTTCAGAGTTTCACCCTACAAGTCGATCATTCTTAACAGTTCGCTCTCTCATTGCCGGCTAAGCTCGTCAGAACAGTTACCTACATTGTGCCAGGAAGTGACTTGATAAATGTAGCATTCTGGAAGAACTGGTTAACGCCTCAGACGTACTTTACCATGGGATTACCTATGCAGTAGGTCTGGATAACAGGAGCTATTCAATCTCATAAATAAGGAAATGCAAACTACTTGAAGGCCTAAATTCTATGGATATATGGTTGTATACAGCGATGAGGACGATATCAAGCTGTGCTACATGAGCTACAGTACCGGACGAATAGACGCCGCAAAAACCGCGATTTTGCGGTTTTTGCGTCTTTTTGATAAAACTCGCCCAAAATCACCCATTTGAAATCCAAAGGCATATCTGAGCCCAGGAGCTCGAGCTCTATCGTTTGGTATACATATCTTATGTGGACTCATGAAAAGGTCCGAACTGAGCACTTGCGCTCCACTGCGAAGGGTGGTCGCTTACGAGTTGTCGGTCGCAAGCGGTCAAAAACGGTTGCGTGTTCACAATTCCTCCAATTTGAGGTTTTTTGAGAAACGGTTGGCACCGTTCGATTCGACTCTTCGAGATCCACACAAACATGCATGTAACTTCGCCAGACCGCCGAGTTTTCGCAGTGGGTGGTCAAAAAAGTCTGGAGCAGACTTTTGCGATTGGAGAAGCTTATGTTCCAGGATTTATATGTTCTCAAAGCCTCTCAAGCATGGCGTATAGTGTTCTGTCATCCCAGGAATCTTCTGAGAGTGCGCCGTGCACAATGCAATGAAGGATCGAACCTATAAATCGAGGGGGACAGCTTGTAGAGCGAGCGTTTGGGGAGTTTTATCAGGAATTCCCGATCGCCCTACTCAGGAATTGCTTTAAGACTGTCCAGCTTACCTTTGGAGTGCGCCGTGAACAATGTATATAGGGTCGAACCTATCAATCGACTGGGCGCGACAGCTCGCAAATTGCACGGCCGGCGTGTTCTGAGCGCAATAACTCTGTCAAGTTTGAATCTTTAGAGCTGCAACTTGTGGATTTTGTAAGCAGCAGAAAGCGCAAGAACTGCGCTGAAACACCGCAACGTAGCTCATGACCGAACACAGCTACAGCGGTGCGAAAATGCAGTTTAGCCTCGTGTTACACGATCTTTTTTGAGTTCAGTCGACTACTGCGGGAAGAGGAGGAGAGCCAACGGCATGCAAATGCGTGGGCGAGAACGAGACTGAAAGCAGTTTACGAAGTTGTGCTCACAACTCTCCAGGTGCCTAAGCTGCCTTAGTCACCGTTTAAGTCTTCGAACTCGCGACGGTACCGTTCTGTTCAGCACGAAAAGCTCTATCAAACGGTATCAATCTGGACCAATTCTGGAAACAAACACAGATTTTTCGACAATTTCCCTCGAGGACGAGGGCGCTCTTCGCTGAGTCTGCCCGGAGGATGACGTCATCGAAAATCCATATTTTCGAAATTTGCCAAATTTTCCTGTCCAAACTTCGTCCAAAGTAGTCTAGGGGGTTATTTGGAGTGCTGATTACGAATCCGACGTTCGTTTTTAAAAATTCCACCGATTTTGGCATGTTACAGCTGTTTGAGGTTGGTAGGGCCAGGATCAGTGAGCACCCTCAGTTATCGGTATTTGTGATTTCTTGCCATAATCGGCCAAATGGGCTTCGGCATCGTATTCGGCAACCTGAGTAACCTCTGCCCTTACCTTAGACCAAGTTTGAAAATCGGTGTTCCACCCACAGTTATCCAGGAGAAAATCCAAAACCTACCGCATTCGGCGGAATTTTCAAAAACGAACGTCGAATTCGCAATGAGCGCACCAGAGAACCACTTAGATGATTTTGGATAAGGGCATTTGGCCAATTTCGAAAGTATCGATTTTCGATGGCGTCATCGTCCGGGCGGACTCACTGAAGAGCGCCTTCGTCCTCGAGGGAAACTGTCAAAAAATCAGTTTTTCCGGAATTGGCCGAGATTGATACCGTTCGATAGTGCTTTTCGAGCTGAACACAACGGCTCCATCTCCTCAAAAAAAACGTCAAAAACTGTCAAAAACTCAAATGTGGGCGAGTAAGGGAGGAAGGAACTTCACCGCTGCCCACCTTAACTGCTTTGCTAGCTTACGCATTCGTAGGTCGTTAGCTTATCGCGCGTTCCCATAGTGGTCCACTGAATTTGGAAAAAATCGTGTCACACAAGGTTATCTACATTTCCGCACCGTTCTAACTTTGTCCTTCATAAGCTGCGTTGCTGTGTTTCAGAGCAGCTATTGAGCTTTCTACTGGGAGGCAGTCGTTAGTCCCGACTCGGATGCGCACTGACGATGCCGATTAGCGTCGACTCGCACCGTGCCACCCGCCGCTTCGCGGCGATCTTCAACGCAGCCCTCGCCGCCGTGCGATGATGACCTAGCCAAGCACGGGAGCCTGCAGATCGACCGCGACCCCACCGAGGCCGAACTTCACAGACCGACCAGATTTACAGTTACAGCGGATAACTTGTTTAGACGGTTTACAAAGGCAGCGTAAAGAGTCGTACTGGTGCGAGTCCTACACACTTTCATGTCAGAATTTCGAGCTCTATCTGATGGGCTGTACAAGAATGCTTAAAAATTCTTCTGTAGAGGTATTTTAACGCAGGCTTCGAGCTAAAGGCTTCACGAACAATTAGACGCGAATTTCGTAGACTTTATAATGAAAATTTCATGGTCTACCTGAAGGGCTGTGCAAGAATGCTTAAAAATTTCCCTGTAGGGACAGTTTGGCAAAGGCCTCCAGATAAAGACTGCTCGAACAATGCAAAAAAATCTTCTCCATGGCATAGACTTGGAGGCGAAATGATTACTGATGATTAAAATAACGGTGCTCCTCCTCAGAAGTTTTTCCTCATTCATGAAGGATGCAACTTTATTCTACTGGCATGTCACTGAAGAACAATTTGACAATTTGATATGTTGTGTGATAAAATTCAATTACCATGAATTTTTACTCCAACCTATTCAGCCTTAGTTTGGAGAAATATCGTGCTGGGTTTCACAAAGGTTCATAAAGATGTCGAGGATCTTAGAAAAAACCTGAGAAATACTACGACAAAACTAGAACAGGATTCTCATAGGAAAGCTCTGTACTAAATGGATTGTTCGTGCAGTCTTTATCTCGAGGCCTTCGCCAAAATGTCTCTACGGGGAAATTTTTAGGCATTCTTGTACAGCCCTTCAGGTAGACATAAAATTTTCATGATAAAGTCTACGAAATTTGTGCCTAATTTTTCGTGAAGCCTTTCGAAGCCTGCGTCAAAATATTTCTATAGAGGAATTTTTAAGTGTTCTTGTACAGCCCATCAGATGGAGCTCGAAATGCTGACATGAAAGTGTGTAGGACTCGCACCAATACGACTCTTTGCACTGCCTCTGTAAACCCTCTAAATATCCGCTGTGACTGTCAATCTGGTCGATCTGAGAAGTTCGGCCTCAGTGGGATCGCGCTCGATCTGCAGGTCGATCCCCGACCGCACGGCGGCAAGGGCAGTATTGGAGAGCGTCGCGGGGCGGCGGGTGGCACGGTACGAGTCGGCGCTAATTGGCCCCACAGGCACTGTTGGCATCGTCAGTGCGCATCCGAATCGGGACTAACGACTATCACCCCTCTCTACTGCCTACAAAATCCACAACACGCACCCGGAGAGATTCAAACGTTACAAAGTTATTGTGTTCAGAACACGCCCGCGGATGCAATTTGCAAGCGATCGCGCCTACTCGATCGATAGCTTCGATCCTTTATTGCATGGTGCACGGCGCATTCTCAGAGGATTTCTTGCATGACAGAACACTTTGCGCCATGCTTGAGATGCTCCGAGAACATGTATGTCCTGGAATATAAGCTTCTCCAATCGCAAAAAGTCGCTCCAGACTTTTTTGACCACCCACTGCAAAACTCGGTGGTCTGGCGAAGTTACATGCAAGTTTGTGTGGATCTCGAAGAGTCGAATCGAACGGTGCCAACCATTTCTCAAAAACTCTCAAATTGGAGGAATTGTGAGCACGCAACCGTTTTCGACAGTTTGCGGCCGACAACACGTCCGCGACCAACCTTCGCAGTGGAGCGCAAGTTCCCAGTTTCGGAAATTTTCATGAGACCACATGAGATATGTATACCGTACGATAGAGCTCGAGCTTCTGTGCTCAAATATGCCTTTGGTTATTCAAATGGGTGATTTTAGGCGAGTTTTATCAAAAAGACGCAAAAGATCGCGGTTTTTGCGGCGTCTATTCAAAAGACGCTTCCGGTACTCTTGTAGCTTAAGACAAATGAACATCGTCATGAATTTGACCAAAGCAGAATTTCTAACTTTAGCCAAGAAGCAGTCGATGTCGAGGCTAAAATCACCCATTATAATTAGGGATGACTTGCTAATATCTGATAGATACAGCAGTGTATCCACTGCTCTATCTATCAGTGTGCTCGCAGTTGTATCAGACTGATTTTAGATGGCACTGCAATCTAAAATCAGTCTAAGTGCGAATAAACTAATTTCATCAAATATTTGAAGACGAAGTAAATCCGACTTAAGTCAAGACGAAAATGCCATAAATATCAAATGAGTGCTTCTTCTCGCCAAAAAAACATAAACGACCGCCTCTGCGGGCTATTCGGTCAATTCTGTAACTTTAACATGGAAAATCCTCAATAAATTCAGAGCTTGGGTTTTTCGATGATAGTCAAGTATCAGTACTAAAGACTAACTGTGCTTAAAGAGAAGGTGCTTAAAAACAGGTGTAAGTGATTGGATTTATCGCGAAGACTTCGGGAATTAAACAAGAAACTGTTTAGTCAATGGACTGTTCCGCGATGGAGTATTCTAGTTTTTCCCGAAGACGGAGCCTTGTACAAGTTTCCGGCACTCCTGATTTAGCAACGGTAAACAACCCAAATACGCTTGTTTTAACTCCTTATTCCGCCCCTGCATTGTTGCCGTAGTCGAGCTCTCGCTGATGTTCAACGGATGTTAGAATTTTTCTAATGAAGACGCTATTGAAGCCAGGTGAGCGCAGGAGGAACCCATTAGCCAGCGCAGTCACCTAATGAGAGCGTGAGGAAAGACGAGTTTGCGAGCCTTGGATGAGCCCTATTAGTTCTCCCCATGCGGTCTGCGCTCGACACCTAAACAATCGAACACCCGATTCACCCGCTCTGCAGGCCAATCTGCTATGCAGACGGTGGAATATCCGCACTTGCTTCAGGCAATCCTGATAACACTCGACTGCGACCTCGGCTTTCCTTTTCTCTTTTAACCCTGTCGGCTAATTCCTGAGGCAGTTTACGATTAGACAAGAGACCGCCCATGTTCCTCGCGAATTATGAAATCCTTATTCCTTTCTACAATAGCCCCAATTATCTCGCATATTGACATCTTAGCGATGCTCTTATGTGAGAATTTCAAATTCAGCGGATGTCGAGTCAAAAGAGCAGCTCTTCCTACAAACCCGACGCATAGTAGGTTTAGACATGGCTTCTTGATCAAGCCAGTGCAATTGAAGGGGTGTGATCAAAGTGAAATAAGACAGCCGAGAAATCAACAAATTCAAAATTACTAGCGAGGAGACTATCCCAACGGTTGGTCTGGGCAGCGGAAGTGGTGCATGTGGACAAAAGCGACTCTGTCTCAGCATCACGAAAACGCAAGTAAATCGACCCGCATCATGCAATGAGCTTTCACAGGGCTAAAGATTGTGTGCTGTAGCATTTTCTAAGGGCCCCACACACTCCTGCGGCAACGCCGCTCGCCGCTGTGGTTAAGGATAGGGCAGGGACGCATAGCTCGCCGCCGGCGGCGTCCCTGCCCTGTGGTTAAGAATAAGGCCGCGGCGTTGCCGTAGAAGCATGCGGGGCCCTTTAGGAATCGCTTCATCCTCAACGGCGGCGTTTGTGGTCTTCGTAGGTAGTGTGGTGGCAGAGTCATTGCAGAGGGGCCGTGGTTTCGAACCCTCTGACTGTCATCCCGTTTTGCCTGCTTATAATAGTACTGATTATTGGATCTGCTAACATTATCATTGGATTTCGGTCGCAGCGATGGATTGGTTGCTCTCCGCTCTATCTACTAACTGAATTGCTGAACGAGGGAACCTTACTAAAGATTATTTGAGAAGTCATGCACGTGTGTTAGAGAGCGCTGACAATGAGACCTAAAGCCATGAAATTCTTCCATGAAAAACTATGCCGTGTGTTAACGCAATATAATGCATGAGGGAATGTAGAATTCAAAACACGATTTACTGCGAGCAACCGTTTGTATGCTACAGAATCAAACATTTGACATTTCCACAGCTTTTCAAGCTCGGGGATAATTCTAATTTTTGGATAATTGATGGTTATGACTTAATTTAGATTATTATAGCGCACGCATATAATACATGTTTCTTCTCGAAGGCCTGCAGGCGCGCTCAGATTTCGGAAAAAGCACAAGATAATTGCTCGAATAACCTTTTACACTCTAAAAAAATAGGAATGAAGCAATGAGATCCAATATTATTGCTATTGAATTCAATATTCCTTGATTTCATAAGCAAAACGGAGCCAAAAATAGTGAATTTGAACCCTCGGCTCGTTCCCCATGAGTCCGCCACCCTATCCTTTAGGCAACGGTGGCGAGCAGCGCCGTACCGCAGCCGCACACTTTTGCGGCAAGATGTTGGGCGGCGGCGGAACAAGAAAGAGTACAGCGCCTCTGCCGCTTGCCGACGTCGCCGCTGCGCCAGCAAGACTCGAGTGTGCGTGATCGGCGCGCTTCACGAGTTTTGCCGAACGCCGGCACCCGCTTGCCGCAAAAGTGTGTGGAGGCCCTAACGCGATTTATTCTCCGAAGTGCTCGTTCTCTACGTGAGGAGAAATAGATCATGAGAGTCTCAATACGAACTGCTTAATCTGCTGAAACATAATTAAAAATAATCGGTATTGGTCGACAGGTCGACAACGTTTGCCCACCATCATTTGTCACACGGACATGTTCGACAAATTTTGCACAAAATTGCAAGTGGCGTTGAAAAATGGAGTTTGTATGTCAACATTAGGGAGCGTGTAGCGCAATCGGAGGAGGCGCGACTGTCGCGTGCACCCGATACCAGGATCCTGGTTCGGATTTCCCGCCCAGGCCAACCAAGCCTTCCATCCCTCCGGGGTCGGTGAATTGGTACCAGACTTGTCTGGGAAGGATAGAGCGCTGACTTGTTCATCGGCTGGCCACCGCAAGTCATTTTATGGCCAAATACGCATTCATGTCGCCTCCACGACATCCCGTAGAAGTAGAATGCGCTGGCGCATCCCAGAAGGGATTGAGTAACGCCGTCCTTTATCCTTTATCCTTATCCTTATGTCAACATGAAGCACCATCTCTCTGGCGGCCTTAGCAGCACTAGAACCCTGGTTGAAAGCAAAGAGAAGAAACAAGAAGGTGCCAGAAATGCTCATCCTTGTCGACCTGGCACTCCATTTTTGGTGACCTGGAAATTAGCAAAAATTTGAACGGTCGAAGAAAAATTATATATTCTGATAGAGAAAGACATGCACTTTCGAGCATCATATAAAACTGAGCAAGGCAGACTGAATAAGACAAAGATGTTGTTGGTGAAGATGTTTTTTTCTCTTTTTGGCATTTTGTTGATATAGAAATCAGACTGAGCCAATAAACGCGACACAAATTCTTATAGAGCAAGACATTCTCTTCCGAACGACATATAACACCAAGCAAAAAAGTCCTGCCATAAAGCAGGAGCTATCGGCAAAAATAAATCTTCTCCTTCGGACCTCCCAATTTGATGGCCCAAAAATCAATAAAGGACAAATGAACAACTGGGACCAACACGTATTCGTGTAGTGCAGAACATTGTCTTATAAAAGCTGCGCAAAAAAGTCCCAAACCTAAGCGGAGAGAAGCAACTGCCGGCAATGGCCACTTTTCACTCACGATGAAAAAAGAAATGCAATACATGCCCTGACTGAGCAAATCATTCTCTTTCGAAAGTTGTACAGCGCTCTGCAAGAGACCGCCGGCGAAATTCGCAATGAATCGTTGAAAAAACGGCGTGGACTTACGGACAACCTAATACTTCCTTACCTATGTGCTGGCAACGAAACGAAGTGAGAGTCAAGCACACACATGTGATACTGTGATCAGACTCACGTGCCACCACGTTGCCACGATGTCTATTACGCTCCTTTTGCACACTTGCACACGTGCCCCGAACCCGTCTTCAAAAACCCGATGCACATTGGCACATTGTATTGAGAGGAAATATTGGTCTCCCTTATTCTCCCACTCCCTCTAGTGGTTCCCATTTGCTGATCCTTCCTTACTGTCCCCTCATACTGGTCCCCCTTACTCGGAATGCCTCAGAATCTCCCGATGTCTTCAGCACGTCTTCTGAGTCTCTAGTCACGTTGGACGACGTCTTCAGCACGTCTTCTGCATCCCTACGCACGTTGGATGGCGTCTCCAGTACGAGCTCCGAATCCCAACGCACGTTTGACGATGTCTGCGGCACGTATTGAATCTCTACGCTGAATCCCTGCGCTCCGCACTTGATCCCTATCCACACTCTGACGCTCTGCCCTTATATGTCGTAAAGCTGCCAGGCCTATGGGTTTGCAGCAATCGCCCATGGTTAAGCTCAAGAAAAACCCGGCCGGCATACGCCGCACTGTTGTAGGCATCTCTTGGCCTCATCCCACCCCCCCCCCCCCCAAAGTTTCCATAATGGATACTTCGAAATCAATAACGAACTGATGGTTCGGAATGAGCTATTCAACAAAGTCGAAACAACGAAAATAACGAAGACTTCAAGAGCGGGCGAGAATATAATCGGAACATATTTGAGGTATCAGGAGTCTAGAGTTGAATTGAGTATTTTTGAATGTGTTGAGGCTAAATGGGATTTTGTGCCTCTTGTGGATCGTCTCAAGGGAAGAAACAGCTCTAGATATCAATTTCAATGGTGCCTCCTCAAGTTATTGCAGACCAAAGGGAAAGAAGATCTCTAATCTTGATGCCGGTCCTACCAAATACGACCTAATGAAAAATCAAAAGATCGTTTCTCTTCCTTCTAATGGCAAGTGACTCCATTCAGATTACGAACAGAACTGGGTGGAACTGAAGAAAAACTGGAACATAAGTGAAACGAACTGCACATATCATAGGTTTCCTAGCGAAATTATTTTGAACATATTCCAGCATATTAATGAGTTTACTCGTGTAGAGATTGAAGATTGGAACGTCGTATTCCAGAATAGGTCTGATATAGGACTTGTAAGCATGAACGAAAACCGCAGTATTTCTTGTCGACAGCGCTCTTAATAAACTGCATAAAGCTCGTGCAGCCTTCTTGGAAATCATTTTGCAGTGTTTGTCAAATTTTAGATTATCTGTTATCATAAAGCACAAGTCCTTTATTTCCTTGACGCTACTAATAGAAGTTCCATCAATAAAATAATGGTATTTTTGTTGTGTTTGCCGAGATGGAGTATTTTGGACCTCTTGAAGAGCTTTGACATCCTCCTCATCCGTCAGTTATTGGACGGTAAAATCGTCTGCAAAAGCACAAGCACGATCAACGCCAGAGAGTGAAAGGTGTCTTAGCAGATGTTTAAAGGGTGTAAATGATAAACAAAGCTGGTGAATGTACCCCACACTGAGGCACACCACTATGCAATGAACTAGGACTTGAAAAGGAGGCATTTACTCGAACATACTTTCGACCAGGGGTGTGGGCTGACTTGCCGCCGGTAAATTTTTTACCGCATACTTTTAACGCAGAAATTCGTCGGTAAATTCCGGTAAACCTTGTAAGTCCGTAAATTTTTTAAAATTTAATAATCCCTCAAAAACAACACGTTTTTAGCGGCGGTGATGTCAAAAAAGCGTAAAGCTTTTCACCGAAACACCATCACGTTCAGAAAAAGCATATCATCTTTATTTTATCATGCATACGTCATCCTAAAGCAAACGACGCCCTGAGAGCAACGAGCGTCCTACAACAAGCAAAGCAAGCGGAAGCCTAACAACGCACAAGTATAACTATCTATATTGTGGGTGCTTAATTGAAACTCTACGAAAGCAGCTCTAGAACATCCGACATTCAGTCGAACATTGCAATATTTCTTTGGGATCAACATTCTAACTGCTTTTTGAAATTATCACAATTATCATCATTTCATTCGATGGGGGAATGATTTACACCTTAAACTACTAATTTTTTGAACTATTAAGCTGTACGTTGAAGCAAAGCCAGACACTTCAGAAAAAACAGCGAAATGTGACATGATAACGAACTTCTTTCTTTTCTTATATGGGAAAACAGCAGAAGAGTCCACCAGGAGATCAAGTAGACTAGCAAAGTGCATTCCGATGCCTTACATCTTGGACTAAATTATGGGAACAAGACATGAGCATATCTTCTCGTTTTATGGCGATCGTCCATTCTGGGAGCTTCTATATCTCTAGTTCAAATTGCCTATGTCGTGTGGTGAATCCCAGCGCGAGGCACTATACTAGTGGGGCGCGTTTTTACCACTGAAGCGCACCATCTCCGCCTCGAGATGTGGACATGAATGGTTTAATGAGGTTGAGGACCACGAACGCTGATAGCAAGTTATCGGAGAAGATAGAAGCAATCACTTCTAAACAGACATCGGTAGTATGTTTCCTTCTCCATTCGATTGAAAGGAACATGATTTTGCATGATAAAGGTCGTTAAATTTTCCGGTAAATTTGGGAATTTACCGGAAAATTTCGTTAAAAGAGTTTATCGCGAAAGAGCCGATAAATCCGATAAACCGGTAAATCGCTAACAGGTAATGCACACCCCTGTTTCTGACCAGATAGAAACGATTTTACCCATGCGGTAATATGTGAATGAATCCCGACAGCATTCATTTTGGAGAGATCTTGTCATATGCTTTGCTAAGACCAAAGTATAATCGTCGAGATTTTTCCTTTCATCCATCCATTTATTAGTCCAGTGATTGAGCGTTTGAACCATGGCGGTGACTGTCGAACTGCCCTTTTGAAAGCCATGTTGGTTTCTAGATATCACTAGTGTTGTTGTAAGTGATCCACAATTCTTTTCTTTAGAATTTTTTCAAAGAGTCTCGCGAATATACATAGATGTGATGCTCACAGGTCTATCGCTCGTGGGCAGGTCATATGGATGTTTTTTTAGGAACAGGTGCTATAATGAAAGTGGTCCATCGAGTTGGCACCTCTGACGCATGAAGCTGAGATTGAAAATGAAGGCCAGCGTACCCCTTCTAGTTGGAGCTACCCTTTTAATAAACGACAATGGAGTATAATCAGGTGTAAGACTTTCTGACTGCAGCCATCGCAAGAGCAAGTTAAGAAGTTCTTACGCGTGGAACCAAACAGGGTCTTCCATGGTTGGAAAAACCGTCTCTATAGGTTGGACGCCTTCAATCTCATCCTCACTGACTACAAAGTTATGCTCGAAAGTACTCGCAAGAAGCTCGGACAGGTCCTTGTCATTGTAGAGGACCACTCCGTTGGAAGAACACAGAGCTGCTATGCGGGATCTTTTTTCGCAAACGAGCCTTGACCAGCTTATAGAATGCCTTCTTACAATTCGAGTCCACAATTTTCTTTTCAATTGGGTCATTGTATTTCCTCAACTTCTTTTTGAACTTTGCGGTTAAATGGCGGAATCGCTCCCAGTCTACCGGGTTATCCGTTCTGCCTAGCTTTGAACCATGCCCGGTCTCTTGCTCTAAGGGTCCTACTTATGTGAGGTGGAACGAACGACTTCTTAGACCTGGTGTTTATAGTAGGTACAAACAGCTTAACGCACTGTTGTAGCACTCCTATAAACAGTTCATATTTCTCATCTACCGTTTCCACGCTGTTGAGAGAGCCATACCAGTCGACATTTTCCAAATATTTATTCTATTATGTCTGAGTAGTCCGCCCTGGTAAGATAGCGCCGGAGCACAGTCCGGCTTGAAGACCGTTTAGTGTTAATTAGAATTTTGGGCGCAGTGGTACCATGGTGGATTTATAACTAGCGACCTTCTTTTTTTTGCCATTCGATTGGACTACATTACCGCTCAAATTCTTTGCAAAAAAGACGCTTTGCGACGGATTAATCCGTCACAAAGCGTCGCATTGCCATAACTCTTTTCAAAACTGTTTAAAATCTAATTAACACTATTAGAATCCCTGTCTCATTTTCTATCCAGCGATCTAAACATAATCTAAAACGATTGCACCGTGACCTAGTTATGAAGCTTTTGCTTCCTCGGCTTCGTTAATTGATTAACGACCTCTCCGAGATCCCCAGTGGCATGTCCTTAAGGCTTTTCGTTGAAGAGATTCATCGAAACTCAGAAATCCTCTATGGTTTCAGCAGATGTGTATTTGTTACGCATCAAGTGTCATATCGTATATCGTCTATGTACCGCGGCGCAGGAGGTGTGAATACTGCACCGCAGGAAGTGTGAATACTGTACATAGGCGATATATGACATGTGGAGTGCCGCGGGAGGTCGCAAGGGCAGCGAGCGGCCCGTCGCCGTGTCCGCACTCGGCCCGAAGCACAGCCCCAAACCTGTTTCGGCGGCCGAAGAGGTGAAAATGGTTTTCAGTTTGAATACGGACAATATTACATCTGTGGAAAGCTCGCACCAAGCTGAGAAATGCTGTCTAGTTGATTTCTCGAATAAACTCATCTATAAAGGGGTAAGGGACTGACCAGGATACTATCTCAACGGTAGGTCGAAACGGCGCAAGAGTTGTATATGGGCAGGACCGCCTCTCCCTGGGAAGTAACAAACTGCAGGTATCTCGACCCCAATACAACTCTGCGCAGAGTTAGGGGCGACGGAAGCCGCGTGTTGGCGCCCTGTTGATTCAAGTGCTCCACAGCTGACGGGCGCGCGCGGGATGAGGGCTCGTATCGCGACTCGCCGCAGTGCACAGGTGGCGTAGCAGGGAAGAGCTGGGGCTCGTGAGCGAGGGTCGAGGATTTGGATCCCGCGGACTGCGTTTGTTTTGCACTTTTGCAAAATCCATGTTTATCATATAGTAATCCGCCTAGGGACACTATAGTGTGTTATAGAGCATGTTTACATATAACATATGCCTCAAACTACAGTTTAGCTAAAATGTTCACTTCTGTGTGTCACTTGTTTGAAACCTATTTTGTGTGACCGTAGTTATGGTTACGATAGATATTTTGTGGCACTAGTTAAAGTTCTGACTCCACTGACAAGACCTCGGTCAAAAAAAATACCGCTAAAGCTTTGTCTAGGAAGTTATTTGGGGTGCTGATCACGAATCTGACATCCGTTTTTCACGATTCTGTCTCTACCTGCCGTCACTGGCAGAAACTAAGAATGTAATCCTAGTGCCTTCCTGTATCTATACTATCCAGCCGAATCGTGAAGAACAGATATCAGATTCGTGATCAGCACCCCAAATAACCCCCTAGACAAAGTTCCAGGGTAATCGGTGACCCTTTCTAGACCACCCTTGTTAACGGTATTGGTGGTATGTCATATGTAAACATGCTTTATAACACACTATAGTACCCCTAGGTGGATTACCATATGATAAACATGGATTTTGCAAAAGTGCAAAACAAACGCAGTCCGCGGGATCCAAACCATCGACCCTCGCTCACGAGCCCGAGCGCTTCCCTACTACGCCACCTGTGCACTGCGCCGAGTCGCGATACGAGCCCTCATCCCGCGCGTGCCCCTCAGCTGTGGAGCACGTGAATCAACAGGGCGCCAACAGGCGACTTCCGTCGCCCCTAACCTTGCGCAGAGTTGTATTGGGGTCGAGATACCTGCAGTTTGTTACTTCCCAGGGAGAGGCGGTTCTGCTCATATACAACATTTGCGCCGTTCCGACCTACCGTTGAGATAGTATCCTGGTGAGGCGTATGTGTGAACGGGGAGAGCAAGTAATACAGGATGCACCAAAATTATGGCGACAAGGCATTCAAATCGCCGAAAGCGAAAATTTATTTATTTATTTATTTATTTATTTATACGTCAAATAGACGTGCACAAAACGCCAGAAAACAAGATCGAAACATGCCATGCAATGAAGAAAAAAAAGACAAAACTAAAACAACGAGAACGACAAATCACCCGGCAGTTGCAACCCTTTGGCAACCAATTTTGAACTAGGAGAACAAGTGGCACAACTTGCAGCTGAACCGGAAGAAAAGAGCATGCCCCTCTAAATGTGTGAATATGTCGCTTACTCTTGTTCAGGTTCACACCAAGGCTATCTGTCCACATCAGCCAGCTATTATTAATTTAATTAATTAAATTTAAATTTAATTATTTATTTAAGTTTGTAGATTGCTGGTTCAAATCAATCAGATAAACCATCCTTTACGGGCAGCGTGCATGTCGGCGAAGACCAACGAAGAGCATGTCCCGTAGACAGTCCTATAGAAGAGGCTTTCAATAGTATGGGAAGAATTCCAAGCGGACTGAAGAATATATTGGAACATGGCACCTGTGGCCCTATGGAACGCCTTACGCAAATTACCTAGCACGTAAGTTCAAAACACATTGTGAGCCTAGAAGATTCAGCAACGCCAGGTATACACTGCCGTAGGAAATGTACTGAAAAAGGATGATTTAACTCCATAAGGAAACTAATATATTACTATATTGCCATACAATAGATAACAGAACTTCGACACAAGCGTACGCTGGCTGTACCATGGGACTGGTAACTAGGACAGGTAGCCAAGAAAAAAAAAAGATGGAGCAAATAGGTGCGCTAGATAAGAGGAAATAATAGCTCTAGTGAACATGCTCAGTCCTAGAAGCCCAGTGCAATAGGCCACCATCTCTATGTAGGACCAAAAATTAGGAGGATCTTACCAAAGAGTGCAGATGGCCGGTAAGTCGCAAAGTAATGCAACTTAAATAGTCATGTTAATGTTAAAAATACTTGTGGGAAACCATTGGCTTAAATGAGAGTCATCGTCGCGGTGGGTGCTCTAAAACATAGTACTCTATGACCTAAAAGTAGACATAGTGCGCAAACAATAACAGCAAGCAAAACACGAAATCATTCTAATGCTTCGTCTTTTGTGTCTTTCCAATGCATTTACGAAAGGCCGGAGATTCGTAAGACCGTGAGCTTCTCGAAACGCAGTGAAGACCGACACCGAAATCGTTCCGATCAAAAGTCTGGAATACCAAGAACTTGGAGCAGATTGATACTCTTCAATTTAGTTCTGAACTCGGATGTGTTCGGAGCTTCCAAAAGAGTATCGGGAAGTTTTTGTAGCCATCTAGCTCCCCGAAAAAACAGCGAGTTGAAGACCTTGGTAAATTGATTCCTGCTGAGCCTAGGATTCTCAACTAACAGCGAAAAAGTACGCCCACGGCAAGGTCGAAAACACCAATATTTGCTCGGCCGCAATTTCAGATCACCTTTAAGCAACTTAAAGCAAAAGACTATATCGTTGAACACTCGTCGATAAAGCAAACTTTTGAGATTGTAAAGTCTTAATCGATCAGAATAACTTGGAAGAGACGAAGGATAATTTGGATCAGGATTGCAACGATAAAGTAAAATTCGTGTGAAGGTTTGTTGGACTTTCTCAATTTTCGCCTGAAGCTTCTTTGTGTGGGGACTCCAAATCTGGGATCCGTACTCCAAAACAGGAATTACATACGCCTTGTAGAGTTTCAAATATATAATAGGATCGGTACCCTCGAAGTTTCTGAATATCATAAAGACAGCCGCAAACGCCTTTTGAACTGTCCGGTTAATATGATGTTTTGCATCAAGATCATCATTAATAAGGATTCCAAGATCACGCACCTCCTTCACAACTTTCAGAGCCGTACCATTATAATAATATTCAGGATTATCCGGTTTTCCAATGTGCAGCACAACAGTTTTATCGAGGTTCACGGGAATGTCCCAAGTCTTGGCCCAATCCATCATATTAGTAATGGATTGTGCTAAGGCCTGATGCACCAAAACCTTGGTGTTTTGATTGTATATACCATACACCTTTATATCGTCGGCATACATCTGAACTTTAACGTCCGCATGCGTAGATAAACATGTGGGAATGTCTATGGTGTATAGAATAAAGAGTAGAGGCGAAAGAACACCTCCCTGAGGAACTCCACTTAGGCACGGAAGACGTTTAGAAAAGGAGTATCCAACTTTGACGTACATATATCTCTCTGTTAAATAAGAACGGATCCAACTCAAAAGAGAGTTCTTTATCCCCAGCTTTTCTAGTTTAAACAACAACTTATCGTGATTGACTCTATCAAAGGCCTTCGATAAGTCGAAATAGATGACGTCAACACTATTAGCTTCATTTATAGCCATATTCCAGTCAAAATTGCAGTCTGCCAACTGGGTGATGGTCGACGCTCCCGTTAAAAAACCATGTTGTTCGGGGGGAATAAGTTGATTTCTGAGCAGCCAAGAGGAAATTTCGTCACGAATTAGCCTTTCTAGGACTTTGATAGGAGTAGGCGTAATGCTAATTGGCCGGTACGACGAAAGTAAGTGAGGAGAAGCATTAGGCTTCGGAATAGCGGTAACTATAGATTCTTTCCACATATGGGGAACTTCACTGTACATTAACGAGATGTTCAAAATCATCGCCAAGGGCTTATATAGCGCTTGTGCACACCTTTTGAATACTATCTGTGGGATACCATCATACGGAAGAGACATAGAAGGCTTAAGAGTCTTCAAAATCTTCAAAACCTTCCTAGGTTCCACTACCATATCGGTACAC
Organism: Heligmosomoides polygyrus polygyrus; assembly: GCA_947396885.1. Classification (NCBI taxonomy): domain Eukaryota; kingdom Metazoa; phylum Nematoda; class Chromadorea; order Rhabditida; family Heligmosomidae; genus Heligmosomoides; species Heligmosomoides polygyrus. The sequence continues at coordinate 63,495,919 of OX377206.1, read as the reverse complement.
ACACCACTACCAGTAGATCGCAACGTAAAATCAGCTAAATTTGAATTAGAACGGGGTGTAAATACAGTGAAAAAATACGTAGCTAGCGCTTCAGCCTTGTGTTTTTCATCGGAATACTGAATTCCATTCTCGTCCTCAAGCACAGGAAGGTCAACTTGAGATCTTAGCTTGCACCTCATCAGTGAGAAAAAGCTTTTACAGTTGCGGCGGAGACTGGCTCTCTTCTGCTGATATGCCAGAAACTTTCGAAGATGCCGATCCAGTTTACAACATATCGCTCTGTAGTAGGGGCTAGGAAAGAAGGAGCCTTGGAGTTTTACACTTTGATTAAACAGACGAGTCTTCTGAGCCGCGAGGTTTCGAATGTGTGTTGGGTATCTGACACATCTTTTCTGAACATCCTGAACCGGAACGTATTGGGCTAGGTAATTGTAGACAATGCAACAGAATCTTCTGTAGAGATCATCAACATTTGTGTACCCATGAAACACATTCCACCAGTCGACAGTCAGAAGTCGTTCAGATAATGCTTTGTAGTCAGCTTTGGTGAAGTTCGGTAACGGTATATTACTGGGGCGTTCAAAGGAAATGTCAATATCAAAGGAAATTGAGTTGTGATCCGAAGATGCAAAGGGCTGGCACACATTGACATTTTTGACAATATTAGTTGCTGTCAGAATGATATCCAGAATAGATTTTCCACGGGTGGGATTCGGAACGTGTTGGGTAAACGCGTAAGCTTTGAAGATGTCGACAAGTCTGCGAGAAGCGGGAGAATTTGATTTGAAATTAACCCAGTCAACGTCGATATTAAGATCTCCAAGCAGAATAAAATGTTCTTTTGAGACACATAAGTCGACTAGCATATCCACCAAACTCATGTCATCGTTTACGTTTGAGTTAGGTGGCCGATAGACTAGGACAACTCGAAATTTCCTATGTAGCGAAGTGTCGAAACACTCAAGGCAGAGTACATCTGAATTGATGCGGGAGGGTAGAACCACTTCGTTGAATATAAGAGTACATTTGGAGAGGCAGCACACTCCTCCGCCCCTACTTCCAGAACGATCAATTCTAAAAACTCTGTATGGATAGTGCGCAACGATCTCCGAGTTCATAGTTTTTGAAGTCAACCAGGTCTCTGTTATGAACACTAAGTCAGGATTATGGCTACTCAAAAAGTGATGTAAATGATGAAGTTTATTGCTCAGGCTTCGTGCATTAAACAAAAAACATCTCACACCCCGGGAGGTGCAGTGGCGAGCCTCGTGTTTCCCGGACCCCCAGTTTTTGGCAGGTCCTCGACACGAGCCAACTCGCCACGGTACACAACCCACGCCCTGGCATTAAGTTGCTTATTACGTTCCCTGCACTCTTGCCGTAAGGCGTACTCTCGTTTACGTTCTTCCGTACTCAAGCTCTTGCGAATGAAGACGTTTGAGAATTCAGTAGAACGCAAACGGTGAGAGTTGGATAGTGCCGTTATCCAATGTGTCCGAGAAGGTAGAACCAACTTCACCAGCCTTGGACGTGTGTTATTGGGTCTACCCATTCGGTACACCTCCAACGGCCGACACTCCAAACTCAACACATCCATGATCTTGCCTACTTTGTCTTCAACATCGCGCTGTTTAGCCGACGGCAGTAGGTCAGCAGCAGGTTCAGGGAGCCCGGAGATTACTAAGCTGCGAGATCTCTTATCTGACTCAACAGCTGCGGCAAACTCCTGCGGAAGTTTTGAAACAAGGCCGTCCAGGAGCTTTGCTATCACCGGGTCCTTATTGCGCGCCAACACGGCCGACATAATTTCATTTATGGACATGCTTGCAATGTCCTCATCAGTGGGAAATTGAGATTCAACGAGAGAATCTCTTTTCTTCCCTGCCTGACGAGTTTTAGCCTGCGACATTGTGAGTGTGGTCAAAGAACGTCAGAAACAAAGTCAATATCGATGTCGGCACGCAAGAAGGACCAAGTTCAGACGAGAAGAAGAAAAACGGTTTAGTCTAAATAACTGAACTTCTTCTAACGAGAATAGGGAAACCAGGCAATAAGTATACTAGAGGAAACACAGAATGTCTAAAAAAAACCAAAGGAAAAGAGTTAAACTTAGCTGCACGGAGGACGATTTGAAAACGCAGCCGCTCGCTGCGCCCGCAGATCCAGAGAAAATGCAGCACTTTCGATAAACCAACGATGCGATAATGTCTACTAGTCTATTGTAAGTCATTTCTAGTCATTTCTGCCCATTTCGCAAAGCCGTTTTACACGTTTTATAAAAACCATCGTTCCCACAATGGAATAGTAGAATACCGTCTTTTGTAGCAGGCTTCTAGTTGGGTATTTCTTAACTGAATCTTAGGCTTCCGCGCGTGCGCTTATCCAAAATCGGGCCTATGTTTTTCAAACTTGGCACTATTTAGTACCACAATGACACTTAATTTGTAACAAATACAGATCTGCTGAAACCATAAAGGATTTCTGAGTTTCGATGAATCTCTTCAACGAAAAGCCTTAAGGACATGCCACTGGGGATCTCGGATGGGTTGTAAATCAATTAACGGAGCCGAGGAAGCAAAAGCTTCATAACTAGGTCACTGCGCAATCGTTTTAGATTATGTTTAGATCGTTGGATTGAAAATGAGACGGGGCTTCTAATAGTGTTAATTAGATTTTAAACAAATAACTTTGAAAAGATTTATGGCAATGCGCGCTTTGTGACGGATTAATCTGTCGCAAAGCGTCTTTTTTGCAAAGAATTTGAGCGGTGTCGTACATCAAGTCTATTGTCACCTAATGTGCTCGAAAGCACTTTTTGTATAAGTGTATGAACTTCGCGCATATTAATAAAAGCTTGCTCCATGACACTAGGGGATTTGAACCTTAGGACCCCTTGCCAACTAATCTCCGGAAAATAGAAAGCACCTGAATTTATGCATTGCTGATTTTATGACAACATATCACTATGTAATGCGTTCTCTGCCCGTCTCGGATTGAAATGTTTGCAGCTCCGTATTTCTGAGGCAGATGCGCCACTGAGCATATACACCACTTCGGCAGTTCATACCTTCTGCTGCGATGGTCTTATAGCAGAACAAAAATCTAAATAAATAAGAGCTAACTTATAAAAAACCTTCGGAAAATAATTATATCAATCCAATAGACGAATAGGACTAAACAAGGATAATTTGAATGCTGAAAGGGTAGAAAAACGGCTGATTTGAACGGATGAAGTGCAAAGAACAGCCGTCAGCTACGAAGGCAGAGACGAAATTCCACGATAACGAATATGCATGTTCTCGAAGAATTGTTAACATTTCCGGAAACACAAAATCTTTTTCGGGTGCATATACAGTGGAGCTGAATAGGTGGACACGGGGTCGATGCTCCTAGATGTCTTCACGACTTCCTCGGCGTTCTATAAAGCTCCCCATGCCACTCGTTTCTTTCTGCCTAGCTCCGACGTTAGGTCGTTGGTCATGTTGACTTCGTGTCGAAGATTTTCTAAGAGAAACAAGGTTTTATTTCCATGCCTCAAACTGTAGCTAAAAATTTTAAAGGGTACAACTTCACATTCTGATGCTGTTCCCTTCAGAAAAGAGAAAATTAATTCCTTAACATGTCCATCCTCCGATTGTCATTCCATCTTCGATTCGAAGAGCGCTTCAAAAAACCTTGTAGCGAATGCATTTAGGTCATCCTCGGTAACTAACATTTGAAATTTCATAGAGTGCAGCTCTGGACGTAGATATCCCTCGTTCAGGCAGAAAACTGTCCATGACTTCCTGGAAAAAATCTGAGAAAAAAATTGGAAACCTCTCATTGACTCCAAATCTGCCGGCAGAAAATCTTTATTTTTAACACGAAATACAAATATCATTTAAGTTTTTTACATAACTTTTGGGAACGAAGGTGAGACTCCACGTTGTCGTGCACACTCTTGAAAAAAAAACTTATCAAGAATTACAAACACCACCTAAAAACCTGAAAAATAAGAGAGAATACTATGCTAAAACCGAAAGAGACGACCCCTCCCCCTTCGGTTCCCGAACCTCAAGCTTGATCCTGCTTCGCGACCTAGGTACACGTAGCTGAAACACTCTGAGATGTTCGTTCCGTTGAGCGAGAGTGGGCCGCAGTTCAACTTTCCCACATACACGATCGAAGTCGCCAAGCACCTGCTCCGCTTGGCTAGTGCTCGATGTTATGAGCACGATGTCGTCAGCGAAGGGAATACAGTTCAACTGCCGGCCATCGACCTTCACTCCCATGTCTTCTCATTCTAGTTCGTGCATGACATTTTCGAAGGCTGAAGAGCTTTGGGGATATGGCATCCCCTTGTAGAACCCCCCTCCCCCTCCCTCTACAAGTGGATGCCGTAGAATGGTGACCAGAGTTTTTATGACCGCTTCAGTTTCCACCGAGGAGAATCCTTCTTCAGATCTGGTGGGAGGTTCTCTAGGGATTCGGGTCTGATCCTGTCGGGACCGGGTGATGTACGTTCTTTACCAAGGAGATAGTGTGTTTACTGGGTCCTCTGCTAGCTCACCTAGTTGACTTGCCACGCGGTTATTGGTTCGTTTAGCTGAAGAGTCCACACCAGTGGTACACACAAGTCTATTATTGCAATAAACTTCACTAAATACTATTGGCTATTGGGTATCGGTTATTGCACAAGGAGTCGCGAATCGTCAAGATGTGGAGCAGTTTAGCAGACGAGAGTCGTATGAGCCGATCAGAGCTGAACAGAGCCACGATCGCGGCTTCGCTCGGCTTATATGTGCAGGGTCGAAGGCGTTCTCATGGTGGAATGTAAGCATACCCCTAAGTGTTTTCACTTGTAACTCCGAGAGCTAAGCGTGGGAATCAAAACAAATAAACAGCTTTTCTAGCTGATTACCCTATCGTTTATTGTAGTTTAGCTACAATAATGTCGGATATTGGGAGGGAGAACAGAGGGGACGACGTTATCCATCCTGCGGAAGATGGCATGGGGGCAGGTGGACGTGGCTATCGAAGAGGTTGGAGTAGAAGTCGTGGATGACTTTCTCCATTGCTTTTCTGGAAGAGGTGGCGGCTCCGTCAGGGCGTCGGAAAGCGGTAATCTTGGCCCTGCAGTTGGCAGAGTTCCGGCAAGCACTGTGGGCATCTGCTCAACCCTGCCTCTGCTGCTTCATCCAACACTTCCGCTCTTCTCTTCTTAGGATCCTCCTTTATCGCCGCTTTACATATCTTTGCATGCTCGGAAGTCAGTCGATAGTTGCCTGACGCTCATGATACCCCATGATGGTATCAGCTGAAGAGTCCCTGAACGTTAGCGAGTTTGCGAAATCGATGGTGACGGAAACACTTCTGCTCTTACCCAACAAGGGATTGGTCCAATCTCAATATGCGGCGTAGGACTTCTCGTATCTTTGGACTTCGGTTGCTCCTGTACAGGATAAGTGCGAAAGCCGTGTTTTTTGTGGCCTACAGTAGACCACAAGCACATTCGAATCTAAGAAGAACGAAAAGATTTTGGCCGTTCAAAAAAGATTTCTATGCGGCCAAAGTTTGACGAAAACAACAGACAATTTTGTTTCAGTCGCTTACCTCTTTATGTATGAGTTTATTCGAGAAATCAACTAGACAGCATTTCCCAGCTCGATGCGAGCTTTCCACAGATGTAATATTGTCCGTATTCAAACTGAAAACCATTTTCACCTCTTAGGCCGCCGGAACAGGGTTGGAGCTGCGCTTCGGACCGAGTGCGGACACGGCGGCAGGCCGCTCGCAGCCCTTGCGACCTCCCGCGGCACTCCACATGTCGTATATCGCCTATGTACCGCGGCGCAGGAGGTGTGAATACTGCACCGCAGGAAGTGTGAATACTGTATATAGGCGATATACGACATGTGGAGTGCCGCGGGAGGTCGCAAGGGCGGCGAGCGGCCTGCCGCCGTGTCCGCACTCGGGCCGAAGCGCAGCCCCAAACCTGTTTCGGCGGCCGAAGAGGTGAAAATGGTTTTCAGTTTGAATACGGACAATATTACATCTGAGGAAAGCTCGCACTGAGCTGGGAATTGCTGTCTAGTTGATTTCTCGAATAAACTCATCCATAAAGAGGTAAGCGACTGAAACAAAATTGTCTGTTGTTTTCGTCAAACTTTGGCCGCATAGAAATCTTCTTTGAACGGCCAAAATCTTTTCGTTCTTCTTAGATTCGAATGTGCTTGTGGTCTACTGTAGGCCACAAAAAATACAGCTTTCGCACTTATCCTGTACAGGAGCAACCGAAGTCCAAAGATACGAGGAGTCCTACGCTGCATATTGAGATTGGACCAATCCCTTGTTGGAAAAAAGAACATCTAGTCATTTCTGCCCATTTCTCAAAGCCATTTTACACGTTTTATAAAAACCATCATTCCCACAATGGAATAGTAGAATACCGTCTTTTGTAGCAGGCTTCTAGTTGGGTAATTCTTAACTGAATCCTATATGTCGTTCGATCCTATATGTCATTTTAACGTCAGCTCAGCTCGAAAACTCACATCACATGTGTAAATCGTGTCATTGCGAGCAGCATCTATAGTACCGGACACGTTCCTCCGTTCATTCGCCGGAAATCCCGGAAAGGTCAACATAGGCCGCTTTGGAACTATCCAAAGCGGCCATTTTAAATAACTTTTTTAAAAATCAAGTACTTGTAAAAAGAAACATATATTTGAGCTCAGCAGCGCAAGCTCTATTTTATGGCCGATAGACCTCAATAGAATTAAACAATGCATATAGGCCCGACAGAATCAATCGAGTGGGCCCGACAACCTGTAGAGCGATCAAGCGACAGCTTGAAGAGTGAGCGTTTGGGGAGTTTTATCACAAATTTGCAGCCGCTCTACTCAGGAATTGCTCTAATACTGTCCAGCGAGCCTTTGGAGTGCGCCGTGCACAATGCACATTGGAACGAACCTATCAATCGAGGGGGGACAGCTTGTAGAGTGAGCGTCTGAGGAGTTTTATCACAAATTTGCAGCCGTCTTACTCAAGAATTGCTCTAAGACTGTCCACCGAGCCCTTGGAGTGCGCCGTGCACAATGCATATGAGATCGAACCTATCAATCGAGTGGGATAGACCGCTTGCAAATTGCACGCGCGGCCGTGTTCGGAGCGCAATAACTCTGTCAAGTCCGAATGTTTTCGGCTGCAACTTGTGGGTCTTGTAGGCAGTGAAACGTTGTAGTATTACGCTAAAATAGGAACTGTGTAGCTTATGATTAGGTAAAGTTACAGAGGCGCGAATATGCAGGTTAGCCTTGTGTGCACGATTTTTTCGGATTTCTGTCGACCTCTGCAGGAAGACTCGGAGACCAAACGGCCTACGAACGCATAGGCGAGCAAGACAATTAAGTACTTTACGACGACATGCTCACAACTCTCTAGCTTCCTGAAGTGCCTTAGCCCCATCTGCCAGTTTAGAGTGGCGGAAGATAGCGGTTAAAGTTTCTTGAGTTCTTGCACGCCCAGATTTGAGTTTTCGACACTCGCAATGGCACTTTTCTGTTCAGCGTGAAATGCGCTATTGAATGGTTTCAAATTTGACCGATTTTGGAAATATCGATTTTTTGACAATTTCGCATCGAGGACGAAACCGCTCCAGGCCGTTGCTGACAGACGATGACGTCATCGAAAAATCGATGTCTTCGAGCTCTTCGAGTTGGGTCATGCTTGATATCATTCGACAGAGCTTTTCATGCTGAATTGAACTGTGTCACATAGAGTGGGAAAAACTGTAATCTGGGCGAGTAAGAGCGCGGAGAGCGTCTGCCGTTGTTGCGCTAAATTGCACGCGCGGGCGTCTTCGGAGCACAATAACTCTGTCAACTTCGAATCGTTTCGGCTGCACCTAGTGGGTCTTGTAGGAAGTAAAACGTGCTATTAGTATACTGAAGTAGAATGGCTTAGCTTAGGAGGGGGAATGTTACAGCGGTGGGAATATGCAGGTGAGGTTTGCGTGACGCATTTTTTTTTTCGATTTCGGTGGACCGCTGAGAGAAGACGCGGCAAGCTAACGGCCTCAAAATGCGTACGCTAACAGAGCATTGAAGGTACTTTACGGTGACGGGCTCAGAACTTTTCAGCTGTCTAAACTGCCTTAACCTCAGCTGCCAGTTTAAACCGGCGGAAGATAGCGGTTAGAGTTCCTTTCGCTCTTACTAGCCCATGTTTGAGTGATTGACACTCGCAGTGGTATCCTTCTGTTCAGCATGAAAAGCGCTATCGAACGGCACGAATTTCGACCGATTCTGGACACATCGATTTTTTGACAATTTCCTATCGAGGACGGGGCGCTCCAGGCTGAGCCTGCGCGGTCGATGACGTCATCGAAAATCGATCTTTTCGAAATTGGCCAAATATTCTCGTCCAAAATCGTCTAGGGGTAATTGGGGCGCTGATTACAAATCCGACGTCCGTTTTTGAAAAATCCGTCGATTTCGGTAGGTTTTGGATTTTCATCTGCATAACTGAGGGTGGTTCGGTCAGAATTACCGATTTTGCACAAACTCCGTACAGGGAGGGTTATTCGGGATGCCGAACACGATGTCGAAGTCGATTTGGACGATTACGCCAGGAGACCCCTCATACCGATAACTGAGGGTGATCGGTGATTCTGACCCGACCACCCTTAAACAAGAAGTAACCTACTGAAATTTTCAAGAACGGACGTAACGGACGTCGGATTCGTAATCAGCGCTCCAAATAACCCCTAGATGACTATTGACGAGAAAATTTGGCCAATTTCGAAAATATCGATTTTCGGTGATGTCATCGTCCGCGCAGGCTCGGCCTAGAGCGCTCCCGTCCTCGATGGGAAATTGCCCGAGACTGCTACCGTTCGATAGAGCTTTTCGTTGTGAACAAAACGGTGTTATCGGGAGTGTCGAAAACCCAAAGATGGGCGAGTAAGAGGGCAGGAAACTTCAACAGCTAATTCCGCCGCCCTAAAACGGCAGATGGCGCTAAGGCAGTTACGGCAGCTGAGAAGTTCTGAGCCCGTCATCGTAAGGTACCTTAAGTGCTCTGTTAGCGTACGCATTTTGAGGCCGTTAGCTTGCCGCGTCTTCTCTCAGTGGTCCACCGAAATCGAGAAAAAAAAATGCGTCACGCAAGCCTCACCTGCATTTCGCACCGCTGTAACACTGCCCCCTCCTAAGCTAAGCTATTCTACTTCAGTATACTAATAGTACGTTTTACTGCCTACAAGACCCATGAGTTGCAGCCGAAACGATTCGGACTTGACAGAGTTATTGCGGTCCGAACACGGCCGCGCGTGCAATTTGCAAGCGGACTCCCACTCAATTGATAGGTTCGATCCTATATGCATTGTGCACGGCGCACTCCAAAGGCTCGCTGGACAGTCTTAGAGCAATTCCTAAGTAGTGCGGCAGCAAATTTGTGATAAAACTCCTCAGACGCTCACTCTACAAGCTGTCCCCCCCCCCTCGATTGATAGGTTCGATCCAATTTATATTGTGCACGGCGCACTCCAAAGGCCCGCTGGACAGTCTTAGATCAATTCCTGAGTAGAGCGGCTGCAAATTTGTGATAAAACTCCCCAAACGCTCACTCTTCATGCTGTCGCTCGATCGCTCTACAGGTTGTTGTGCCCACTCGATTGATTCTGTTGTGGTTATACGTATTGTTCAACTCTACTGAGATCTTTATGTCATAAGATAGAGCTTGAGCTGCTGAACTCAAATATATGTTTCTTTTTACAAGTACTTGATTTTTAAAAAAGTTATTTAAAATGGCCGCTTTGGATAGTTCCAAAGCGGCCTATGTTGACCTTTTCGGGAATTCCGGCGAATGAACAGAGGAACATGTCCGGTACTGTTTTTGACTCATCTTTTTGCGATGCTGATCCGTAGTTCATCTTGCTTTCTTTTTAGAGAAATATACACCCTTCATGTTCCTCAAACGACCAATTGAGCCATTTTGGCATGCGGCAGAAACAAGTAGAGAAGTTGCTGGCACCCGATCAAGCAAATCAGCAATGGGATGACTGCTGAAATATAAAGACCGAAATAAACAGAATAAGCCGTTTTCAGAAGCAGTTATTAAACATCTGAGTCAGTCGGATGAACCTGATTTTAGTGGGCAGTTATTACCTTGCACAGATTCTATATCATTGATATCATTGATAGAATAACTGTAGGTAGGATTACTCACCACTTTCGGTTTTGAAGACTGAACACTGTCGGCAGGTTAGGCCGAATGTTCGCTTTCTACAGAGCCCTCGGCGCAGCTGATTTCTACCTTACCTATTTGGTAGTACGAAGTAATAATAAGAGCAGAAATGTTTCCGTCACCTTTGATTTCGCTAATGTAACGATCAAGCTGTAACGGAGTGCTCTTATCACTTACACGTCTGGTTAGGTGCGTTTCAACACTATGCGATTGAAAATCTCATGTAAATCTTTCATCTCTCTTTTTGTAGTCACCTGGATAGGGATTTACGTCCGGAGCATTGTTAATGATCTCCTTCTAGATCTAAAGAAACGAGTATGGCATGAGCGCAGTGTAAGGTTAAGGGCGGGCTTGGAATTCATGTACGTCTTTCGCGCTCTAGCAAAACTTCTGAAGCAGTTCAGTCTAAACTCACTCTTTTCCGTCGGGAATCTATCACCCAATAATTAAGTGACCTCAATGCGCTGGCTCTGCAGCTTTAATATAAAGTTTGAAATAATCCTCGATGGTCCAGACTACTGCTAAAATTCGGACGAAGGCTAGGCCAAATTATGAACGGAGAGAAATTAGCTATGAAGGATCTCTATATCACTTACACAAACGAAAGAAGGGATATAGTGTATGAGCATGTGGCATATGCATGGCGCAGCTTCCACACGGACGCACTCAAAAGCGCCACATTCTTGAGATTTGATATACTCCATAACCATTCTTTTTGCCATAATTTCACGGCTTTCTGATAACTTTTGAATTCTTGTTATTGGATTGCTGTGACACAATTTTTCATGCAGCTCTATTCTCTGTTTTCTGACCAATTTTAGCAATTTTCCCAGGAAATAGAAAACAGAAACAAGCAGAAAATAGCCGGAAAAACAGAAAACAAAGCAGAAGTTCCGCCCATCCCTTGTCTCGAGGTTATGTAGCTACTTTACTGCTCAACGAAGGAAGAAGTTTCCTGTATTGAACAGGGTCAAAGTTATAGGGATTGGAGGAATGAAACGGATTACGCCGCGACCGAACAGTCGAACGCGAACGCGTTTTTTCAACAGGCGATATGGTGAAATGTTGGCGATATCAGGATGTTCCGCTGTAATTTCTTTGTCAAATCTCTGTAAGTCGTTGGTGAATCCGGCTCCATGGCGGAAAGCAGGGGATAGGATCCTGTTGCCGCCTGGAGACTGGAGACTTAATCGATACCAGGACGGTTTATAACCTCAGCATCGCACACTTAAAGCTTAACGAAATTTTGAGGCGCTGTGTACGTTTTTTATACATCCTGAATTACCTACTTGTCTTGACTTTTGATGGACCCTTCCATCCACATGCTCCTAACACCAGTTTTGCGGATGGTTCTCCTCTAACATGGTGTAAGCTTACTTCAATAACTATCAACTGAAACCTGAAAAACTGAAAAAAGAAGTTTCGAGTTCCCTGCGAGGACCAATTATATCTCTGTTCAGCCAGTGAGCCAGCTACGTCACCACCTGGAGGATCGTGTTCTGATGCAAGAGTGTGTGCCGGTGGATCTGTATGTCGAGAGGGTTGGTGCATATGCCCTGATCCAACGATGATTGTTCAACGCGGCATCTGCATCCAACCTGGCCCACGTCCTACAATACCACCATCGGTTAGTTCTCACAATCCTGATTAGGTTAGTCCGCTGGAATAGCTTCCTTCAGACCTCGTCGTCGTACCCATCCGGCCAGCAGACGTATCAGTCGACAAGCAGGCAAAACGTACGCTTTACATTTCAAAGATTTGAGCTTCATCTGCCCATCGCACATGAGTCCTTAGTTACTGGTACAACAACTTCGACATGTAAAAGCGATTAGAATGAATAAGTTTGATAAAGTATAAAACGTTGTTTACTAACACATTAGGGAGCACGACTGAGATCGTTTAAATCGTCTTCTTCTATCTTGAGTAGCGATGGAGTGCACGTCGCAGCACTTCTAATACGGAGGGAAAGGTGAGATCATTCAAAGCTTGGGGAAGAGTAAATTTGCTGTTCATTCCTGTGCAGGAATGCGAGTGCGAGATAGGCCTAGAACCACTTCTTCGCCTTTTCCGTATTGCTGTTAAGAGCGCACTTTTAGGATGTTCATTTGCTTCGAAATAGCAGGATTGGGGAGGAAGGAAGGTGTATTTTTTCGATGACTTCCTGTTAATTTTTCGTGCTGGTTCTCCTTCTTATATTCAAAAATTATGCCGGTATATGGATAGGCCTGCTCGCAGAGTTCCCGGAAACAAATGAGTCATATTTCAGATGTCACTAGCTTTCTCAAAGGTAGACTGTAGTAGTCTACCATATTGCCCATTATAGGATTGTTTCCTCGGCTGTGAGAAATTTTTCGTTAAATTAAAAGGTGTTTGACAAGGAAAGGTCTGAAGTGTATATCTGAACATGGAATGTGAGACACATGTGAAGAATCGCTACCACTCATTTAGTATGAAAATGTGTATCCCTTTTGTTAGGTCGCTAAATCGGTACTAGTATATTATGTTGGTTTCCAAAATTTACCGTGGAACCGCGACGGCGGCGCTCACGAGCGCTGACGGGATCAGTTGTATGACCCGATGCAAGCGGTTCGAAGCGCAGTGCGTAGTGGTGTTGGTTCGTGGGAGGGAACTTCAGGGTTCAGTTCTCATGCGTTGGAGCATTCTGCATTTCAACTAATTGGTGGAGATTCAAGGGGTCGTGCCGTCCACACAATTTTCAGCACATTTGCACATTTTACAGCTTTATGCTCTGAAAGGTGCCCTTTTTATTTATCTTTATCTTATTTTTTTTATCAGTGACGTTGTTTGTGCAGATCGGCCTTTACCCAAAAGGCAATGAGGCAGTTTTCCAACATAATGATTAATGAACCTTGGACATCACTGATACACAGTCACAAATTGCTTGTTCCAATACGCGCAACGAAGATCTCACAATAACCGTCGAGATCGACCCTGTGTGGGTAATATACAAACCTCTCGTTCTTCCCTTTATCTACGACAGAGTTAATGATTGTATTCAAAAGCTTCTTGTTACTGCCTAGCTGCAGGACGATTTTGTCTTGGTGAACATTCCTGGGGCAACTTCAGATGGCAGCTTGTTCGAAATCGACTCCATGACAAGTAGTGCACATCGGAGAGCTGCGTCATTTGTGGAAACAGTAGTTTGGGAGATTGCTCAAAGATCGGAACAATTTGTAAGATCGAGTGCTTGAACTGTAACGCAAAATACACTGGAGAAACAGGAAGAGCATTGGCGGTACGAGTAAAAGAACATCTAGCTATTGCGATCTAATCTACTTGGCCATCATAGAGTTTATGCATATTGCGGAGGTGGAATGTACAATCTTAGTCATTGGGGTTGACATCTCAGCGCAGGAAGCCTTAGAAGCACTCCTGGCTTTATAAGGAATCCAGCAATGAACACATGAAATGTGTCTAGCCGTGACAAGTAACTTGACTTCTTGCCTTTTGCGCCTCATTGTAATCAGCAGAGTGACCAGAGGGTGATATCCGCACAGGGTGGTTCATTCGCCCCTACCGGCGACGCGGTAGCCCGTCACTGACAGCGTCGACGACAGAAATGCATCGGGATGCATTTTAGCATCGGAGCGCATTTTCAATGTCATCATTTGGTAACCAGCCAGAAACGCCCAAGTATAAATAGAAGTGGAAAAAGCAGGTCGTTCCTTCTTATCCACGACACAGCAATGACCCGGATATCAGGTACGGATGGAAATGTGATCAACGTCGCCCAACATGGAGGCCAGTAAGCAATATGGACTCCTATATTACGAGCAAATGAAATGTCAGAAAGGAATTCTGGCCCTTTTTTACTGCTTCCATGTTGGGCGGCGTTGATTGCGTTACTGCTTGCTTACTTTACCCTAGTCGGAATGAAGGGGATTGAAGAACATCTGGCTTACAAACTTGACAACTTGTCGCTACCCATCAAGCCGCATCTGAAAACACCGAAAAGTTGTCGGCGACGGGAGTATAACACCCCCTGCGACGCTTTCGGAGGCAGCGTCGGCGACGCGGTCGGCGACAGGGTTGAGCGCCTGCTACGCACTGCGTAGCGTTCGCCTAGCACTACCGCCAAAGTGAAAAGTGTGCCTTAACGGTAAACCCTGGTGAGTTCGTTTCTCTCATTTGATCTTTGCGGGGTTATTGTAGATGTAGGCCGAAAATGATAGAGTAGTTGAGGCGCTTGGTGGGGTAGAGCGCAAATTTAAACCTTCACACCATGTTTAGGCCTCTGAAGACGATGGAACGTCAGGCTCTTCTGAACAAAGTCGTCCACCTAAAAACCGCTTGTGGCGCAATATATACTAACGATATAGGACAATGCCGGTTTCAAGAGACAGAAGTTGGGAGGGAGACAAAAGTTTGGAGCTGTGCTCTCTATATTTGAGCTTCACATCTGCCTTCGTCCCACAGATCCCGATAGCTGTAACCTTATGCTCGACTCTTGAACTGGGTTCTCCAACCATGTGGCGCTACTATGCCTGGAGGAAAGAGCTTGTGTGTTCGGACTACACCATCTGGTGCCTTTGGCCAGATCCAACCAGCAATCGTAGACTTCTCAGTTACACGAAACTGCTTAAGAAGCGACGATTCGCGCACCTTCTGAATGTTGTTGTTAAGGAGATATTTTAAGCAGTATTATGGCATCGTGTTCTCCCACGTACAGGTAAACACTGCCGTCCAGTTTCGCTTAAAAAGTCAAAAATTAAAAAATTAAAATGAAAAAAATGAAAAATTATTCACACTTCAATTTTTGTATAAAAATTGATTTTTTCCTAAAAAGTTGTAATGATTCCCCCTTCTCTGTCGAGCCAACAGAGAGACGTTATAACAACATGGACCGTCTGAAGGTAATTGGCAAAAAGTGCATAATTTAATTTTCTCTTAATCTGAAAGCGTGTAGTAATGCATACCTATTAATGAATAAACATTGTATAAGTTTTGATTTATTCTAACAGCTTTTATGCCGAGTTCTTGAAATAATAGTTATAGGTTATCCTGTACACCAATGCAAAGACAGCAAGGCTTGTCGAGCAGTAGCAGGCATCCTGGCGACCTCTGAAGTTTATATCTCAAGGATCCTCTCCAAATTCTTACTGAAATTTTAATCAAGATATTATTCTAGGCTGCGCTCTAGCGCCGCCGTAATATATCATCCAGCCCTTGTGAGTGCAGCTGCTTTAACCGATGAAGATTTTAAAGCTTTGTTGGATACCGTTCTTCCAAATTTCCTCCCTACAAACTAAGCGCTATCTATTGGATTTATTGAGGTCTATTTGCTCTCCAAGTGAAACCTTAGGCCCTTTGGCAGTTTTGACCCTTACTTATATTCGGGTCTAATTTTCAGTAATTTTAGACTTTGCTATCGACTGCCAGTCACTTCAACATTATGCATTACTCAGTGCAGGGACGCAAAATTGAACCAGGCTCAAACTGCGGTGAGTGCAGAACTAATTTGCAAATTTATTCTTATGAACAGCATTTCGCATTAACCAGCTGTTATTCTGGGTGTAAGGAATATTTTTAAAAAGGGATGTGAAGAAGGTTCGCAAATTTCTATTCGCTGCCGTTTCTGAAGACGTTCTGCAGACTTGTAGGGAGCATGGATATCACTAACTGGGAGCGTCGTGAATGCAATAGAACTTCTAGTTGGACCCACAAATGTGTTGCCGTTCGTCTACCTGGAATAAATTGTTATGCTTAACAAAAACAGAAGTCCATGCTATAGTGCGTGGCTGTTAGAAGGACTTTGCATGAGATATTGTCGAAAAAATGAATAGCACGTTCTTAGTATAAGCATAACCTTAAGCTGAGCAGGGAAGGATCTCAGGCGTAGACCTGAACGTGGGAAATGGATAGTTTTGCGAGAATCTCCACCCTTCATATAGTAGAGAAACATGTTTCGTTTCTGCTGAGTCCTTGAGCGCTATTTACTGGGAAGCAGGGATTTGGCCTCAGTAGAGGGGTTCGGGTAGATTCACCTGGGAGTTGGGCTCGCTTAACTTAACTAAATTACACGTTTGAGTTATGCGTTCTTCAAGCCCTGGTTTAGTCAAGGGAGGGAATTCCGGGATGTGCTCTACCTAAACTACTCGTGTCAAAATTGCTCACATCGCTAGGCGGGAAGTATAGAGTTGGGTTCTACACTCTTCGAGCGCAGGATGAGCAAGGGAACGAACTCCAGTGTGCGGTTCTCATGATCATCCTCTCCTCCCCAGTTCAATTCACCACGCCTCGCCCTCGCGCGCTGGGGGCGTGGCCACAGTACGCTACACGCGGCAAAGTTTTTTTTTGAATTGCACGTTATTTTTACGTAAAAACCGGCGAAACCCGTTACCGACGCTGGTGATATAGAAAGGCATGTCTTTGTAACATTATCGCGCAGTAATTTAATCTAGGGCGAGCTAAGTAAACTGGAACAGATGCAGTTTTTTTCATTTTCTCCAACTAATGCCATCTAGGTTCAGGTCCTCTTGACTCGTGTGTTGGAGGAGCCATGTGTGTCGACGGTCTCTGCGTGTGCCCATCGGGCATGCAACCTTCGCCACAACGGCGTTGCGAACCAACAACGTCAACGTCAGCTCCGTCGACGTCGTCAGCCTTCGTACTCAGTCCAGGTAGCGTGCACGCCGCCGAGTATACCTATCATCGCACGCATCAGCCACCATTCATTCGACCTTCACCAGCTTCAGCTGTTGCAACGCATGCTACATCACTGCTAACCATCGCTAATACGGCTTCAGCATCAACCGATGAATGTGCAGCGATTGGCTTGTACTGTCGCAGCAACACCGTGTGTCGTAACCTTAGCTGCCAGTGCCCCATCGACTACGTATTGCACAATGACGGATGTGTACCAACACATGAAGCCGGACGAAAAAATTCACGCAGCAAAGCACGTCATCAAACTGGTTCGTTCGGATTCTCATTGTTGCTGACTGTACTCCGTACACTTCCTTTCGCATCTTTACGAAGCGGCTAGGCTTGCCAATGTGTAGAGAGACCCTTCATTCAACCCCGTTACTATATGTGAACTTAAAGAGTAATATTTGAGCTCTATACTTAAAAGTCGCCCACGCTCCCGTAATCCACTCTCCAGTGGACACGTCTCTATAACGCTCTATCTTTCCCGCTATTCGGAGACCGTCTATACGTAGATAGGCGAAGTAGCGGAGCAATAACTCCACTTTGAATACCTGTTGGAAGGTTCTTGTGTAGGCAACGTTAGGGCAGCTGTAGAACGTGAGCAATCCTCGTCGGTTTGTTGTCAGATTCAAGTCGCCACACAGTGCCTTAGATTGCCTTTTCCGAGTGCTTCTGCTTCACTAATGCTTACTATGCGTGGGGCAAACGTGAATATTGACACATACGTACACAGAGCCTTACCAATCCAGGTGCACGCGTATGGAGTCTTCAAAACGGAGTCACAGCGCGATGGCTTGCGCATCGTTCCTTTGCACAGCAAATCGACCTTTCCGCGTCGCGACTCGGTGTAAGCGGTCCCGCCGACTGCTACTGTGCTTCATCCGCCATCGGTCCACGCCCGCTCTCTCAACTCTGTTCACAGAGAATAGGAATGTATATAATACGAATACATGTATCAAGTGCAGACAACGCTTCTTGTCCCTGGATGGAGCGCCTTCCAGAAGGGATTGATTAGCGCCACTCTTTGTTTTTGATCCTATATGGGACGGCATAAATAGCGGGAATCTTAGATTTTTGAATTCTTCGGAAGTGCCTGACACTCTCCCAACAAAAACTCCTTTGGTAGCCTGGAAATTTGGATTGTCAATAATTGTTTCTGAAAGCAATTCACCTTTGTGAACAATTCCAGCGTGATAGTCTCAATGGATCTGGTTTTCATCACGTCTGTGTATTCACGGCGTTTTTGTGTAAACCTTACTTTAAAGTTTCAACCTATTTGTTTAAACAACAGCGCTCCAGTCTTCTTTATAGGCCATTTCCGAAGCGAGTGTAACTTAAAAGACAATTATGAGAGGGGGGGGGGGACTGGTTGATTGGACTGCGGCTTAGGACTAACCTTGTAAAGGACGGCGCAAGCGACTTCTATTCGCGCGGTATGCGGTTAATCTACATATACGTCACATATGTTCTTTAAATTTCTACATCGTGCGAAATATTCCTGACTGTATCTTCAGAGTTTCTTCGGCAAATTTACTCACTGTACAGTACCGGACGCGTCTTTTGAATAGACGCCGAAGAAACCGCACTTTTGCGGTTTTTGCGTCTTTTTGCTATAACTCGCCCAAAATTCATCCTTTTGAAAAACCAAGAGTATATTTGAGCTCAGGAGATCGAGCTATATTATTTTGTATATATTTCATATGAAAGATCAAAAATGGCCAAAATTGAAAACTTGCGCTCCATTGAGAAGGCCGGCCGCGGACGAGTTGTCGGCCGGAAGGCGCCGAAAACGGTTGCATGTTCACAATTCCTCCAATTTGAGGTTTTTTGAGAAACGGTTGGCACCGTTCGATTCGACTCTTCGAGATCCACACAAACATGCATGTAACTTCGCCAAACCACCGCGTTTTCGCAGTGGGTGATCAAAGATGACGGGAGCAGACTTTTTGCTATTGAAGAAGCTTATCTTCTGGGGCTTGCATGTTCTCGGAGCATTTCAAGCATGGCGTAAAGTGTTTTGTCATGCCAGGAATCCTCTGAGAGTGCGCCGTGCACAATGCATATAGGACCGAACCTATCAATCGAGGGGGACAGCTTGTAGAGTATTTAGGGAGTTTTATGAGAAATTCTCAGCCGCCCTACTCAGCAATTGCTGTACTCTGCCCGGCGAGACTTTGGAATGCGCTGTGGATCGAACCTATCAGTCGACTGGGCGCCACAGCTCGCACATTGCACGCGCATGCGTGTTCGGAGCGCGATAACTCAGACAGCTTTCAATCTTTCTGGCTGGAACGTATGGATTCCGCAGGCAGTAATATGCTTCAGTAAAGCGCCAAAGCATAGGAAATTATCTTACGAATTGGCAAGGTTACGACGGTGCGAAAATGCAGGTTGGGCATGTGTGACACGATTTTTTCAGAATTCGGTCGACCGCTGCGGGTACACCAGGCGAGCTAACGGCATGCAAACTCGCGTACGAGTAAAGCACCGAAGGCACTTTACGAAGATCTGCTCCTAACACTCCAGCCGCCTAAACTGCCTTAGCCCCATCTGCCATTTTGGAGCCTCGGAGGGCGACGGCGAAGTTCCTTCCGCCCTTACTCGCCCACATTCGAGTTCTCGACGCTCTCAATGGTACCACTCTGTTCAGCTTGAAAAGCTCTATCGAATGGTGTTAATCTGGGAATATCGACTTTTTGACAATTTCGCATCAAAGGTGAGGCGGCTCAAGGCCGCGGCAGAAGGACAATGACGTCATCGAAAATCGATATTTTTGAGCCAGCGCGGAGATCATCGACCGTTGTTCTGCTAAATTTGACGCACGGGCGTGTTCTGAGCGCAATAACTCTGTCACGTTTGAATCTTTTAGGCAGCAGCTTGTGCGTTTTGTAAGCAGTAGAAAGCTCAATGGCTGCGCTGGAACACAGCATTTTAGCCTATGAATGGACAAAGTTACGACGGTGCGAATATGCTGGTAAACCTTGAGTGACACGATTTTTTCCGATTTCAGTCGACCACTGTAGGAACACACGATCAACTCGCGGACTACGAATACGTAGGCTAGCAAACTAGCTAAGGTGCTTTGCGATGAAGTGCCCAAAACTCTCCAGCTGCCTAAACTGCCTTAGTCTCAGCTGCCATTTTAGATCTGCGGAGGGCAGCGGCAAAGACTCTTCCGTCCTTACTCACCCACATTTGAGTTTCTAACACAACAGATGGTACCATTTTGTTCAACTTGGAAAGCTCTATCGAACGGTATTAATCTCGGCCAATTCCGGAAAAAAATTGATTTTCTGACAATTTCCCTCGGTGACAAGGGCGCTCTTCGCTGAGCCTGCTCGGACGATGACGTCATCGAAAGTCGACGATTTCGAAAATTGCCAAAAGTTCTTGTAGTTACTAGAGCATATTACTGCCTACGGAATCCACACGTTCCGGCCAGAAAGATTGGAAGCTGACAGAGTTATCGCGCTCCGAAAACGCCCACGCGTGCAATTTAGCACAACAACGGTTCATGTTCTCCGTGCTCTTACTCGTTCAGTAACAGTTTTCGCCACTCATAGTAACATCATTCAATTCAGCACGAAAAGTTCTATGAAACGGCATCAAACTCGACCAATTTCGGAAACATCGATTTTCGATGACGTCATCGTCCATTTAGCACGGCCTAGAGGCCGTCTTCGATGAGAAGCTGTCAAAAAATCAATGTTTTCAAAATTGGTCGAAATTGATGCCGTTCGATAGGGCTTTTCGAGCTGAACAGAATGGTACCCTGGCTGGGGCTCGAAAGCTCGAACGTGGGCGAGTAAGGGAGGAAGAAGCTTCACCGCTGCCCGCCGCCGCTCTAAAATGGCAGATGGGGCTAAGGCAGTTTAGGCAGATGGAGAGTTAGAAGCAGATTTTCGTAAAGTGCCTTCGGTGGTTTGCTCTTCCGCGAGTTTGCATGTTAGCTCGCCTGGTGTACCCGCAGCGGTCGACCGAATTCTGAAAAAATCGTGTCACACATGCCCAACCTGCATTTTCGCACCGCGGTAACCTTGCCAATTCGTAAGATAATTTGCTGTGGTTTGGCGCTTTACTAGGCCATATTACTGCCTACGGAATCCACACGTTCCACCCAGAAAGATTTGAATCTGACAGAGGTATCACGCTCCGAACACGCCCGCGCGTGCAATTTAGCACAATAACGGTCGATGTTCTCCTCGCTGTTACTCGCCCAGGTTACAGTTCAGTCTGCTCTTAATAACACCATTCAATTCAGCATGAGAAGCTCTATCGAATGGTATCAAGCATGGCACAATTTGAAGGTGTCGATTTTGGAAGACGTCACCGTCCGCCTGCCGCGGGCCGCGGTCTCGAGCGGCCTCGTGCTCAATGGGAAACCGTCAAAAAATCGGTGTTCCCGAAGTCGGTCGAAATGGATACCATTTGATAGCGCTTTTTATGGTGAACAGAGTGGTGCCATTGCCAGTGTCGAAGACTCAATGTTGGCTGAGTAAGAGCGTAAGAAACTCTAACTGCTATCTTCTGCCGCTTCAAACTGGCAGCTGAAGCTAAGGCAGTTTATGCAGCTTAGGTGTTCTGAGCATGCAATCGTAAAGTACCCTTAACATCCTGTTCGCCTACGCGTTTTGAGGCTGTCAGCTTGCCGCGTCTTCCCGCAGTGGTCCACCGAAATCGGAAAAAATACGTCACACAAGCCTCACCTTCATATTCGCAGCTCTGCAACATTGCCGCTTCTTAAGCTACCCCGCTCTACTTTAGCGTACTACGAGGCCGTTTTACTGATTACAAGACCCAGGAGTTGCAGCCGAAACGATTCGAATTTGACAGAGTTACTGCGCTCTGAAAACGCCCGTGCGTGCAATCTGCGAGCGGTTGCCCCACTCGATTGATAGGTTCCATTCCATATGCATTGCTCCGGCGCACTCCTTAGTCTCGCCAAGCAGAGTACAGCAAATCCTGAGTAGGGCGGCTGCGAATTTCTGGTAAAAACTCTCCAAACGCCCACTCTACGAGCTGTCGCGCCCAGTCGATTGATAGGTTCGATCCTATATACGTTGTGCACAGCGCACTCCAAAGTCTCGCCGGAACAGAGTACAGCAATTCCTGAGTAGGGCGGCTGAGAATTTCTCATAAAACTCCCTAAATGCTCACTCTACAAACTGTCCCCCCCCCCCTCGATTGATAGGTTCGATCCTATATGCATTGTGCACGGCGCACTCCCAGAGGATTCCCGGCATGAGAAAACACTTTATGCCAAGCTTCAGATGCTCCGAGAACATGCAAGTCCTGGAATATAAGCTTCCCCAGTGGCAAAAAGTCTCCTCCGGACATCTTTGACCACCCACTGCGAAAAACCACCCACTGCGAAAACGCGGTGGTTTGGCGAAGTTACATGCATGTTTGTGTGGATCTCGAAGAGTCGAATCGAACGGTGCCAACCGTTTCTCAAAAAACCTCAAATTGGAGGAATTGTGAACATGCAACCGTTTTCGGCGCCTTCCGGCCGACAACTCGTCCGCGGCCGGCCTTCTCAATGGAGCGCAAGTTTTCAATTTTGGCCATTTTTGATCTTTCGTATAAAATGTATATACCAAACGATAGAGCTCCATCTCCTGAGCTCAGACGCACCCTTGGTTTTTCAAATGGATGACTTTCGGCCGAGTTATAGCAAAAAGACGCAAAAACCGCAAAAGTCCGGTTTCTTCGGCGTCTATTCAAAAGACGCGTCCGGTACTGTATATATTCACTTACCTTATTTACCTATCTATTTATGCCATTGCACAGAGTTGCGCGTTATATAATGCTCTATCACACCTATCGGCGTGTCTCCCACTTGCGCGCTTCACGCGATGTTGCAGTACCACCAAGCTAAGGACAATCACATCAACTTAGCCGCTTTGCTTATGCAGCCTTCTCCCTTCCCTAGCAGTACTCAAGACAGTATTTGAAATGCTTAGTATGTCCCAACCTTGGCCAACGTTCCGGTGAATAGTTTTGCAGTATGAAGCCATCCAGATCTTCTCCACCCCCTCCCCGCCACCACCATGCTCAACATCGGTACCGTACCGCCTCCACACGTTCAGTGATGTCATTGCTTGTGCTAATCAGACATTCCCTAGGTTTTCGGAGAACCCTCCTGATGTCCCGCAGCACGGTCCCCTTCACTTTAGCGCCAGTTTGACTGCAGGCACCTCCACTCCTCATTCTCAAGCGATCAACCTCAGGCAAAAATCGATATTTTCGATAGGTACATACTGAGCGTCTGATCGATTTGGTCACACGGCGAAAAGGGGGACGAGCGTTCTACCCCTCCTCCCCTGGCCCGCACACCCCCAACCCCTGCACTTGCTCGAGAGTCCATAGGCTGCCTTACAAGATAGTGGATACGCAGACATTTGCAACGCCTCTGTTTAAAGTGCGGGAGGGGGAAGAATGCCACTCCGCCGACGAAAAGTCCTCTTTTTGTCAGAACGGAGGACTCCCACCGCTCGTAAAGGCCCCACACACTTCTGCGGCGTTGCCGCTGCCCTATCCTTAACCAAAGGGCAGGGACGCAGAGGTGGCCGCCGCTCTATCCTTAACCATAGCGGCGAGCGGCGCTGCCACAGAAGTGTGCGGGGACCTCTGTTGTGAATACCCAGCTAGGTTCTACATCTATGAATGTATAATAGTATAATATAGGGAAAATAGGAATGAATGATATGACTTAGCATACTTAGGTGAGCACTCTAGGATAAGTATCATTCAGTAACATCCACAGGCATAATTTAGGGGTACCGCAAGTAGGCAATAGAGACAGCGCTCAAGTAGTCCACTCCAGGCGCGGTGTCCCCTTGCAAGACCAGAGGTAGTTGGCCCCATTGGCTAACTATCGAAGATATTTGTAGCTCCGTCTCTACATATTGTCTACATAACCTGCTGTGATGTGATGTTCGCGTTGTGCTCTGCAGGTAACCAACGTAATAAAACCATTATTACAAGCTTTGCCGCAGACGCTGGTGTCTACCAAATAAGTCCTCGTGCACATTTCCCGTCGCTGCGATTCTATCGGGGCGATGAGTTTTGCAGAGCGACGTGAAGGAATGTGGAGTTTCCAGCGCTCGTCGCAACGTTCACCCTTCTGCAAAGGAGCACGACGGCTATGCGCCCGGGACCAGCACTAGACACCGCGCGGGGCGCGGTAAAGTATGCCATGCCGGCGATGATGGCTGGAAGCCATTGCGCATGCCAGTCGCCACTGTTGCGGCAAAGGCGGCGAAGTTTTCTCTGACTATTCAGCCGCGCGCGATTGAATGGCCACGAATTGAGCGCCGCGATGGCATCGCAGCGATGGAAGTATGCCCCCGGTCCAATACTATGTTGAACAGAATTTTTTTTTCCACGCGGGACCGCTATCGTGGTGTTCCCCAATACTGGTCCCCTTACTGGAACAGGTCACCCATTACTGGTGCTAGTCCCACATTACTGGTACTGGTATCCTGCTGCTAGTCCCACTTACTGGAACTGGTTCCCATTACTGGTCCTCCTTACTGGAGGCGATTCCCAATTACTGGTACTTAAAATATGCCATTAATACATCTAACTTCCTGTTTTATTTTAATGTCCCCCTTTACTGTCCTTCCACCTGAATGGAACTGGCTCCCCTTACTGGAACTCGTGCTCTTGTACTGATACTGGCCCTCCTAAGTGATCCCTTCTTAACGGACAACGTGTTCTGAACGTCTTCTGAATCCCCAGGCACGTAGAATACGTCTGGGTATTTTCCACTATTTTCGCCCTTCGTCGACGTTCGAAGATCAGAGACGCTGTCGCATGGGTCAAGTCGTCAAAAATTAAGTGGGCCGCCCACGTAATGCGCTTCGCAGACACCCGCCACCGACTGGATTTCGTGGAATGTCAACAGGACGTCCACCAACTCGTTAGTCGAACTTCTTCGTGGAAGGTCTGGAGGAGCGGTTAGACGCTCTTCGTGTCCCCCGAGAGAGGATCAATTGGAGCACTCTGATACGCCGCAGAACGAATAGAAACGTTGTTGACACCCGCTCGAGCCACAGGTGATTTCCCTGCAGAATAAGACAATTCTGAGAAATGTGATGTCTTCTTCGAGTCTTCCTCAAAGCTTCGACAAGTCGGAAACATCTGCAGTATTACCACTCCAAACACGGTTCATACTATATGGACTAATCTCAACCAAAATAGAGAGAAAGCGCGATACTGCAGTTTCAAATGGACGACTAACCTTCGAGTTCGATGCCGGAGAGAACCACCAATCAATCAATCGCAGATGGAAGTGAACCTCCGTAACAGGCGTGCACATTTAACGGTTAAGGATTTAACGAATTTAACGAATTAACGATATTTTCCGTTAAAATTCGGTTTAACGACTTAACGGAAATTTTCATAAATTAACGGAATTTTTAACGGGCTTTTTTTTCGTAAGTTGGTCACTTTCCCCCTATTGTCATCCTCGTCCTTCCGATCAGGACTGTTCCTGGAAAAATATTGAAATCGGCAACATTATTTCAATGTTTTCATGCTATTTTCACATCTATGGCACATTTGAAACTTTGTAATACGTTAATACGCATCTTGGAACTAGAAAAATTCTTCGCTGAGCCACCAAGCACGTCAACAAATCCACAAACATACTGGTCTAACAATCACGTAAAATATGCATATCTCCACATCTGCTTATTCCAAAATACTGCTGCTCGCCACCTGAAGCAGTCGAGAAGAAGAGGATGTTTTCAGTCGTTGGAGGTATTCTAAATGGTTTAAGAAAAACGATAACAACAAAAAATTTTGGGAAGCTACTTTTCCTGAACGTTAACACGTTGACGACCGTGTCACACCCGTTTGTGTGGGACCGTTTGACACGATGTCATGTCACGGTCCCGACGTTGCAAAAAATCGATTGGTCCCACGCACCTGGTACGCGAAGATCGGGCGTTCATCTACGTGTTAACAGTGATAGACTTTTAGTTGTATTTTTATTAATTCTTTCTGTACTACATAGCGAGCTCGTTTCCGCATCGAGATTGCGCATGCTCGTAAAACAGTCACATAAAACGGTTTCGCAAAGAACTAAGAAAGAGGGTAGTCCCGGTATCTGTCTAGTCTGACTTACCCAGTCCACTATGCACCGTTCTCTTGAATGATAATTCCATACCTGTTCTTCTTCCACACCCTGAAAATAATTTGTTGCTGAGAGCCAGTTTATGTTGCTGTCCATACTTTGTTGACAGTGAGTTGTTTGCTTTGCATTGTAGTGTTACGCTCCAGTCCTTGAATTTAGTTGTTAACCCGTTGATGTTGGAAGATATAAGGTTTTCCTTGGTTTTTTATTTTAAATAGTAGTTTGCAGATAATTGTATTCTTTAACGAAATTTAACGATTTATCGGAAATTTAACAAAAATTTTCCGTTAAGAAATTCCGTTAAAAAATTTTACGCACATAACTTCGTGTGCACCCTTGGTCCGTAAATGAGTGGGCTTCGGCCCCGAGACCGTCTGACTTGAGAATTCTGTTGAACAGATCATGTAGATCGTGACCTACAGAGGCTGCCAGTTTTTGGGTTGCTGCTAGACACTCTTTCCCCGTTAGCCTTAGTATATGGTTGCACCGCCGCGCTGCGCGACAACATAGTCGGAATAGATGTCTAGGGGACGGTGCGAAGGAAAGATATCCATGGCGATCGCGGTGCCGCGACGCAAGTGCAGACTAGGGCTTAAGGCCGCCACAGACTTCTGCGGCGCCGCTCGGCGGCGCCGCTGCCCTATGCTTAACCATAGGGCAGAGACGCAGAGCTCGCCTCCAGCGGCGCCGCAGAAGTCTGTGGCGGCCTTTACATGCATGGCAATAAACTCTGTGTTCTTCCTAGGAATCGAAAATCTGCATATTTACGACCATCCAAATGCTGCTTGATTCTGAAGCATAGGGATCTCCCTAGGTGCTCATCCCACATTGATTTCGAGATTTAAAAAAGCTGATTTAATGACGTCATCTCATAAAAATACGCCAGCCATCATGATTCTTTTTTTTGTCACTGCTTTACCAGGATGCCTCCTAATTTCGGAATTATTGCAGACTTGATGGTATCTAAATTCCACATCAACCAGAATAAATTTTGGAACTAGAATTAAAACAAGATCAATTATGAAACGCGCTGAAAACTTCGCTTTTCCAAATTTAGTCTATTCATTTTTTCCTATTTATTCCTCAAAGGGAAACAGCTTCCGATCTGGTTTAGATATCTGAAAGCACAAAAGGGGATTACCAATACCCTAACTCTTGAATAGCATTTTTTTATATTTTACACGAGATGCGTTGTTTTCGCAAAGTGGTTGCCAATTGTTGATATTTAAAGACGAATGAGCGAAGCTCTTGATGTGCGAGCATGTTACCCATCAAATCCCACTAAAAGCTTGCTGCTGGAATAAAGGTCGACTGTAATGTGTTGTAGAGCTGGAGGTGCCTCTTTTTTAATTACTGGTTAGGCTACCTCAATTACATATTTTTTTCGAAGATTGAACCAAAACTTTGTAACGGAAACATTTTCTTTTATACACATTGGAAGTTGGGACATTTTGAGGAAAACAGCAAATTTGCCGTTTATCTGGGTTTCTAGGAAAAACTGTGTCGCAATGCGCAACAATATTCATCATAGGCCTATGTTATACTTCGGCGACGCTGTTGTCCGCGACGTCGGCGACAGTGTTGCGCGGGCTGCTATGCACTGCGTAGGTCCCGCTCAACACTGCCACCAACGTCGCCGACAACAGCGTCGCCGAAGTATAATATAGGCCACAACCTCGGAGAACTCTGGCGATGGAGAGTTTTCACATAGATTTGACGCATGCTATACATCGTCTGTAGCTGACTGTGTGAAAATCATATGCAATCCATGCAACTTCGTTGCTGGATGGAATTTGAGCGGTGGCTGAAAAGCGCTGAATGTATTATATCACTCATGCACCTAATTTGCATTGCTGTATATGTATGCTAGCACTGCTGTGATTTCTAACCAGAATAGCAATGTGTTTGCTTCTCGTTGCATTCAATAGGGCAGCTAATTCCATTTTTCGTGTCATCGCATTCATATTGCACTGTCATTTTAAGGCACTTCTCACTAGCACGTTTACTGTGTAATTTTGGTACTTCTTAGGAACTCCTGCATATGCTCGTCCAGGTCAGAAGTGTGGCAACGGCGAAATCTGCATGGCTGGAAGTAGCTGCAACGAGAAAGGGGTAACTACTTGCTGTTACTTCTTAACGACCTCTACACCGCACCAGCCAATATTACTATTCATAGCCATACAAAGTGTTCCGCTTATCCGGCATAAATATTGCGACGCAAAGTAGTGTTCTTTGGGAAGTTCGCTCAAGATATTTTTATTGCCAGATGGGCTGATCTCGTCTCGCTTTGAGTATTCGCTTCCAGCTCATCATGATTTTCAGCACTTCTCCTACTTTCAATCACTTCTTTCGATTTGGTTCTTTCATTCCACCATGCCTTTCCTTTTCAAGCTTCGTTTTAGCCTCACGCGGGGGAGGCTAGTTGGTTAATTTGAGTGACTGCTTCTATGGACCTTAGCTGTGTTCTAAATTTTTTATTCTAAATTCCAACGGTGGTAAGAAAGTTTTGATATGACATAAAAAAGCCCTCAGCTCTACATTATTGATCGGGTCCTATCGGAACCTATGATCTAAGACGTACTTGTAAGTCATTCTAAGAACTCCTAGAGGCATATATAGTCGTGTTGCCTTCCAAAGCCTTAGTCAGGATGTCAGTTTCACAAGACTACTCTCGAGACATCATCCTCTTTGATTGGCATCGTGGAACTGGAGCGATGGCAACCATTCGAAACATCAACAGCGCACGGGGAGAGAACACCACTTCCATCAGCACCGGTCAAGCTCCAATCAGCTTACAAAGGAGGATACATAGACTTCAAAGACAGGCTCGGTGGAGACGCCCCACACGGTGGAAAAATTTTCGTTCTCGACGCTGTCAGAGTATCCGGAGGTTAGCACGCTCAGTCTTGGGACGAAACTCGGGTTCATCCATCCAACAGTCCTCAGTCGCCCCTAGTCCCTCAGCTGCAGAAGGGCTGATTCGATGGATCCCTCATGTCTTGACCGACCGATGGTATCCATTTGTCAATCTCTCCTTATGTGCCTGCACCAGAAGACCTCACCTCTAACCTCGTTAGGTGAAATTTGGGCGAAATCGACGATTATGACCTCGACAGCCTTAGTCAACCGAACGCACCGTAACTGCGCGTAATTTCAAAAACGGATGTGAGATTCGTGATCAGCACGTTAAATACCCCCCTCCCCCCCCCCCCCACAGAGAAGTTTGGTCAATTTCTTTTCGAACTCTCCTCGACCTCTGCAGTCCTGAGAGTCCACAAGTGCCATAATTTTGCTACACCCTTTTTGTTTTGTTAGTTGAGGAACCAAAACAAAGAGGACATAGCAAATTGATTTATCTCGGTGGTGAATCTCCCACTCCACATCGAGTCTGCCGCAGCTGATCGCGCCGCGCCGCATCCTTCACTCCAGCGGCGCGATTCGCCGAATACCGTAACCCAAAATTACGTCAAATGTGGTGTTTCGAGGCGGCGGAGTATGAATGCGATGCGGCGCCGCCGGGTGGCCCGAAAAATCGATGACTATGCCAACTATCACGCGGCGTTGCGCGGCAGCGTGAGTATAAAAGGCGCCTAGGGCGCCCACGTCCTCGATGGGAAAAATCAAAAATCGATTTTTCTGAAAAACCACACATCGTTAGTCAGCAAACAGTAAACAATCTGCAATATGAGCCAGAATAAGGAAGAAATGGGCGAGAATCTTCATGTGTTTTTCCGCAAGTCCACCTCATACCAGACTACTGCAATGGACTAATGGAAATACTATAAAACGTACCTGGACATAACCTGGAGAAAAAGTAAGCAGAGCAGCAGCAGTGAATATTTTACGAAATAGTTGATTGGGGCCGGACAATGGCAGGGAAAAGCAGAGAATGGTCGGAAGGGAATAAGGGGAAGGGGATTAGGGGCGAAGGGAGTAAAGGCGCAGTCTGTTGAAACAGCTGAGCAGTACAAGCCATGGTGGCGAACTGATCTAATATGTTAAGCTATAAAGAAGAACGATATGATAATAAAACTAATAGAACTAATAGTAATAATACTATTAATAATAATTAATATCATGGTATAATATGATATATATACATATAAATAATACACAATATAATGCAATATAATATTGGTACTAATATTAGGTGGGTGGGGAAAAGAACCTATATGCAGTGGGTTGAAATAAACACGAGAAATCATCAAAACTTGAAGAGAAACTCACCTTGTGGGCGAAATCCGGCTCGCCGCCATGGAATCCGTGCGGACGGCGACCTGAAATCGAACGGCAAGGGTCAAGCACATTACTAGAATAGAGAACAGTTGTCAGCAACAATTAATGAAAAAACACAAAACAATTAGCTAGGAATAAATACGAGAAAACATCAAAGCTTGAAAAGAAACTCGCCTTATGGGCGAAATCCGGCTCGTGTCCATGGAATCCGTGCACCATGGACCTGAGACGAAACCGAAACGTTTATTGAGAAAGCACAAAAGATGTAAAAGGTGTCGCCGAAGACAAATAAAGCAACAAAGCAAGCGCAAGTGCGGGTTCGCACTGCGAAAATCATCTGATTGGAGCCATACCGCGCCCTAGTCCACCACGAGCGCGCCCGAATCCACCGCAATTCATCGCTTCGCACCCATTTCGAGCGCGACGCGATCCGACGCTCTAACGTATTGTCATGAGAAAACTTGGCAAACGAGGATGAGGAGAAAATATTTGCCTAACCAGATAATTCAATTCCGCAAGGACACACAGTCACCGGCAGCATTTACGCCCATCAACTCCAGAAACTGGTGAATGCTGTTCGAAAGAAACGGCAGAGACGTGCATCTCCTTCACGGCAACTAAAGGTCGCTATAGAGACATATGAAAAATCGGAGGAGCTGGGATGGGACAAGGTTTCC
Source organism: Heligmosomoides polygyrus polygyrus (assembly GCA_947396885.1). Lineage (NCBI taxonomy): Eukaryota > Metazoa > Nematoda > Chromadorea > Rhabditida > Heligmosomidae > Heligmosomoides > Heligmosomoides polygyrus. The sequence goes on along the minus strand of OX377206.1, from coordinate 63,464,971 downwards.
CACCCTTCCTACTCCCCTGATAATGCTTCCTCTGACTATCACTTAATTCGTTCCCGTAAGGCATTCTTAGCGAGGAAAAATCACAAAATTTGAAGATGTTGAAAGAGCGAATTCTTTGACTCCTCAGTTTTGTGGAATCGCTGAGCTGCCTATTAGGCGGCACACTCTAGTGACTAACGATGGTGATTATGTTGTTGAGGGAATTCCATTGTACGCTGAATACAACAATAAAGAAGGAAAATTGTCGAACATCCAAAGACTTTCTTAAGATCATGATGCTTTACAAGTCAAAATATGGAAACTTATTTTCTGACACTTTCGTTGATTGAAGGGCATTCTGCATAGTTAAACTGCCAAGCTTTAATGAAATGTCAATAATGATCACCGATATTGTAAATATTTAAGGTTTGCGCCTGTCCTCCGGAGAAACCAATTCTGCGAATTGATGAGTGCACGGCACATCAGCATAGAAGAACGGCCGCACCTGGCGAGTCATGCGATGTGGATACGATCTGTACTAAGGAGAGCACGTAAGTGAAGCATCTATTTCTCATGTTCTTTAAGATCAAGCTCCTTCTCATTCAAGTCAACTCCATCCTCATTATTACTCACGCGTAAAGTTTGAGTAATGGTTTACCGTTGGCGGACCCAATGCTTCCATTACCATATTAAAAGCCAAGGGCGGATTGGATTGTTCTTATTATTGAAAACCAACAACCTGAATTAGAAGGCATCAGTTGTTTCGTTTTTATCTCTACTGGTTCCATCACTCTTAATCGTGTTCGTTGCAAGTCAACACAGGTTCATTATAAGTGCATCATTTTCGCCTGCTGTCGAAGGTGATAAGTTGACTTACTACGTAATGGATATTGAAGAACTGCTGATACGATTCCTAAAGCTTAACAATCCCCTTCTTCTGCTTAATTCTCAGCCTGGAAGCCCTGTCCTTGGCGAAAATGACAAGGGAATATTTCAAAATATCTCAAAACTTCGGATAAATTGGCACCTAGCGAACAATTACGCCTATCGTCTCTCTTCCGTAACACTTAACCCTTGAGGCGCGCGCCGGTCGCGCTAGGTCGTACGCGACGGCTATGTTGTCACGGAAGTAATCCATTCTCTATTAGAAGGACACAATATTCACGTATCCTTCAGTGTTTGGTGCGTCGAGATTGGGTCCGCTTGCATGGAATGTGATCGTTATTTATTTTCGCCAACTTTTATGCCAAGCGTCGGGATGGCTACCGGCTGCTTTCGGTCGTTATGTAACATGTAAATTCAACGTTGCTTTTGTCCTCTAGGACCTCTCATACCATAAACATCCAGCTGCAGTTTTCTCTTTGCAAACTACGCTCCGCTAGCACGTAAAATGTGACCGAACCACCCAGACGGCTCTCGCGCATTTTGAGGTGAATGGTTGTGATGCCGAAACGTTACCGAATGACATTGTTTAAGATGCAGTGAATACGTGAGAGGACGGCACCTCGACGCAGCATCTTTATCTCCGTGCAACTTACCAGGAAATACCTTCAGCTTCCCATGCAACTTTGGACAGTGACCTAAGCCAGCTGCTCGTCCATTCTCTTTCCAAGTAGTCTAGCTATTTCACCCATGTAGAATTTATCACACGCTGCACAGACCACTCTGTATACCACATACATCATTTGGCAAATCTGGTTCTCTTCACAGATTAAATAATCCGATCTTTCATACTAACTCTGGTAAGGGCGCGACGTTGTGAGTAGGCGCCGCGAAGATGGAGTTGTCGAAATACACGACTTATAGGTAGCCACGACCGCCTGACCACACGGTTAATGTTCAAAGCAAAAGAATCCGTGATGAAACGCATAATCAGAGGAGAACAGTAGGATCATCGTTAAGGTTTGCAGAAACGACACAACCTTGAGTCATATCCGTTCTGCCGGACGACTTCTTTGACTTGATCTTCCTCCTCTTGAGAATTTGTAGAAACCAGTGTAGTGGATGTGGTTGTTGTATGATGAAAGATGCTCCGTTCCATACACATAGGATGGCAACCCCGCGAATGTAGAAGGATGTTGAAGGATGCCGGTCTTCTATGCACCATGTTACTGATTTGACCTTTCGATATTCGTGCCTTCGGCAGAAATTCGAGTCGGAGTCTCTGATGTTAATTCAATCGTAGGAAATGCTGAATTAAGCCGTCCATGCGCCTGTCGTAGTGTTGCTCGCGATTTGACCACAATATAAATGTCATCTACGCATTGCTCGAAGTATAGCGCTCTTGGAGACAAGGCTGGCCGCTCCAGACGATCCCTAAAGACAATGGGAGCAGCGGTGCCAATCTGTTTCCCATTGAAAGAGCTCTTCTTTGCTTGTGTACATTGCGAGAAAGGAATGCGCTCACATCGACTACATTTCGCAGAAGTTCCTCACTTCTTCACAGGACCTGGCACCTGGGTATCCTTTTCATTCTAATTTCGCGTTTCCAGGACTCAAGCCGTTAAGCAGCATCACACGAAAATCAGGCTTTTCAGCTGTGATGTGAAGTGGCCCTAACTCCTCGGTTTTCGGAAGATATTTTATATGTGCTTAAAACAGCATGCAGTTTTCTACGCATCATTTCCAAAACCTTCTATAAACTCATGGAGTGAAAAAGTTAGACGGAGGCGGAAACATTCGAAGCACAAAAACGGCTACACTTTCGGTGCGACCTAACAATACTCTGCGACGGTCTATTGAAGGCAGTGCACGATGTGTGATTCTAGATGCCACTCGGGTCAATGTCGATGTCGCTACGGACACATCGCGGTCTCAGGTCACTGTGTGGCGCTTCCGATGTCAACGACACCTGTGATGAAGAACGTGGTGCTTGCCAGGCCGCTAGATAGCTGCACCAACGAAGAGCAGTGTGATGGAGGTTCTAGGTTTGTCTTTTTGCCATGGATGTGCAGAAATGTTTTTAGAATGAGGAGCACGAAGTGCAGGATGGAAGAGCTTAAAAATAGCCGCAAATTAGAATATGAGAAACGGAAGCGGAAAAATTCAAAATTCACAACTTCATTAATTTCTCAAAAATTTGTTCAAATTGCTAGCAGTAACTACATTGCCATTGAAGGACTTTCTTCTACAACAGGCAGGTCTGCTCTTCTGTAGAATATACCTCTATATATTATAATTGAGTTAGCCTTCGACGACGTTTTAGTGATCAAACCTGCGTGAGGTATGCCTCATTGAACCACGCGCGGAAAACGTTTGCCGCTCAACATGGAATGCTGCTGATGCCGAGGAAGCGAAGCCTCCTCCTGTTTGACACAGCGGCATCTGCGCGTGTTTCTGAGCGTCTGGATCCAGAAGATGGGTCCCCTACGTCTGCCGTGAGCATCGGAGGACCATTAAGGGGGTGGTAGAGGAGGGAAGTAAGGGGGATCCTTAGGTTGGACCAGAAGAGCTACCAGGAAGGAATGGAACAACCTGGAGGAGGAACCAGGACGGGAAGACCAGCAAGGCGAGACCAGTAAGGGAGTCAATAGTGGAAACAAGGAGGTGGGCCAGGTGTTGGGACCAGGAATGTGGGGGAGGAAAAGGGAGGGGGGGGGGGGGGGAGGAAGACCAATGAAGGCGGACCAGCAACTAGATCCAGTAAGAAGAAACGAGTGAGGGGAACCTGGCGTACGGATTCGGAAGGCGTGTCGACGATATCCGGAAACACAAGCTGTTGAGCATGAGAACGGTTGTGGACGAGCCCACAAACCGATGGTGTTACTGGACGGTCCCGAGAGAATGTCTATGATGAACCGACGGAAGTGGTGAACGGCTTGATGCCTATAAAGTATGCAGCAGGTCCTAGATGTTAGCGAAATTTAGGTTTTAAAAAACTACTTTCCGTAGGTCAGTGATGTTGCAAAGTCGCGCGAAAAGCGCAATAATAACAGTAATAGCAATAACATGTAATAACAAAACTCTGTCTTCGAATTTTTGGAAGTGCTTGGATGACCGCTTAATTTTCTTCCCAGATACAAAATTGATTCTTCAATAAAGACCTAGAATTAAAGGTATCTTCCGTTTAAGGGGCTAGCTGCTTGGTTCAATCACCCAAAACATTTTGCAGCCTCGGGCTCTAATGTAGTACGTCATCTCCATACATTAAGTTGGTCTTGAGTCGCTTTTGCGAAGGTTCCAGATCTTTCTATTACTGATCGTTAGTTGTGATCTCCCATGTGCTAGTTGTAGTCAACCTCAAAGATTTTCTGTGATTGGTATATTCCGTGATAGCCGCCATTCCTTCCTTAACTTTAATCTTCCTTTTCCTTCTTCAGCGTCTTCCCGCTTCGTAGAGGGTACTCGGGTGTCATGACGCCACCTTCCCTGATCAGGGGTGAACACCAGCGGCCTTCAAGTTCATATGTAACGTATCAAACCAGCGCTGCTTCGGGCACCGTGTAGGCCGTTTCAGACACTTTTGGACAAAGGGACGCTTTCTTCTTTTCCACGCAGAACATGGCGGTATCCATCCCATGCGAGCTTCGGTATATGGTATTCCTCCCATGCCAGCTTCGCGCACCTTGATAGCTACCGGTGCGGCAGCAAACTTTTGCCGAATGGCATCACTTTAGATGCGGTCCAGGCGCGTGAGCCGTCTAGCGTGGCATCTTCTTCTCCATGAAGCTGAGGAGTGTTTCACTTTTCTGACCAGGGAAGGCCCTAGTAGAAAAGCATGCTTCGTTTTTGCTGAGTCCTTGAACCAAAAGAGCCACGGGCCTTCGAAGGTGAGGTACAGTATCGTACCATCAGCGCGTGCCCACGTGCGTACGTGTGCGCGCTGATGTATAGGACGTGGCGAAAGGCTTCGCGGCATGCGAGATGGAGGCTCAACAAAGTGCGACGCTGCTTCACAGGTGCTAGGCCGGATGTTCGACTCCCGTGGCATGCACTCATTGCATTTTTTCATGACCGTTGCCTCCTTTACCAGATTGCATCCTACACATCTACATATTTGTTTCACTCTAAATTGCTAAATAGGGGGAAGATTGGTGATCAACACCCCAGATAACCCCTATAGATAAAAATTTAGGCGAAAACAGTGACCATGACCTTATCATCATTAGTCACCCCTGCCTGCTGTAACTTACCGTACTCCAGCGTAATATGAAAAACAGATGCCAGATCAGCACCCCAAATATCTCCCCTAGGCGAAGTTTGGGCGAATTCAGACCTGGACAGCCTTAGTCACCCGTACCTACCGTAACCTACCGTAATCGGCCGAAATTTTAAAAACAGATGTCAGATTCCTAATCAGCACCTCAAGTAACCCCCTGGACGAAATTTAGGCAAAATCGGTGATTATGATCTCGACAACCCTAATCACTCGTAAGGTCATTGTTTAACATTGGCTGAAAAAAAAACAAAACTCTGTATAATGCAGATAGTGAGAAGAGTGAATGAAGCACTGCTCACAATTAACCCTTATTTGTCGACTTAGAGTGAAATAAATGTGTAGGAGATGTGTAGGAAGTATGCTGATTTAAACTACCATTAAGGCACAGTTGTACTTTCACGACTCCAGAGGTCAAGTTTTTCGTCCAAACTTCGCCTAGAGGGTTATTTGGGGTGCTCATCACGAATCTGACATCCGTTTTTCGTATTACGCTGGAGTGCGGTAAGTTACAGTGGGTAGGGGTGAGTAATGATGGTAAGGTCATGGTCACTGGGGTCTTGATCTTGAATCTGACCCTTATTTATTTGTTTATTTATTTATTTATCTATTCTGAGCGTATGCATGACAATCGCGCGCAAAACAAATGAGAAAAAGCAACAAGTTCTACGAAAAAGTCACAAAACAACAACGACGTAGACGTAGATAAGAGGCACCTGTAATTCTAAATTCAGCTATGAACAGAATTTAGTCAACAGCAGAGTTTATCAGCAGCAATTTCTTGAAGACATGCATGGATAAGGACAGGAGATTTTCGTTTTCCGAAAGCAGAGAGTTGAGCTCCCGCAGCCTTCTATATGAAAAAAATGTAGATCTGATTGTGTTTTTTGCAATAGGAACCTGCAGACGGAGCCTACTTCTTCTTGTTCTTACTACTTGGCCACCGAAGAAATGTGAGGGGCTTATGTGGAGATTGCCCGTGAGAATCTTGAACAGCATTTTGTGACCAGCAACCTTCCTTCTACACACCAAAGATTTTAGTCCAAGTATCCTATTTCTTTCTTTGCCGTTTGGGATTTGCGAATAGTCTACGCCAAGGCATCTCATTATGAGTTTTCGGGTAAAATTATTTTGAACGCTCTCCAACATATCAATGTCTTTTTTCTTGACGGGGTTGAAAACCGTTGTATCAAACTCTACTATGGGTCGTACGTATGTTTTCTAAGCAACAGCTTCTTATTTATTAAGAAACCCAAATCTCGGACACCATCAACCACCTTAAGATCAGCATTTTGTAGCTTATAAACAGGTATCGTTGCCGTACTATTCGCTCCTAAAGGTTAGAAAGAGAATTTCTCTGGTGCAAGTGGCAGATCCCACTTGTTAGCCCATCTGCTTATGTAGTCAAGAGCTGTTTGGACGGAGTGAAATCCTGGTCTTCCTTTATTGCTCTGTATATTTTTACATCATCATCGTACATTTTGCACGTCACCCCCAACCTCGAGATTGATTCTGGAACCTCATAAGTGTACAACAGAAAGGGTAGAGGTGAGAGCACGTGGAACGTCAGTGCAAGCGTTGAACATAGAGGAGAGTGTTCCCTCAACCCCCACCTGGAATGTCCTTCTTGTAAAGAAAATTGTGCGTTCACTCCGTTATCATTGGATGTATCCCAACAATGTTCATTTTGAGCAATAGTTTGTCTACCCTTTGAAAAGTCTAGATATACCACATCTATTCTATTTTTAGTGTCCACAGCTTCAGTCCAGTCATTATAGGAGGTCAGCATGGATGTTTCTACAGAAATTCCCTGCAAAAAGCCAAATTCATTATCAGAGATTATCTTGCGGTTTTAGTGCCTAACGATATGCTTTTTAATGGTTTTTTGAAGGTCCTACCAAACACATAAGTAATACTTATAGGACGATAGTTCTTTGAATCACATAGAGGAGACTTTTTTGGTATGGGCGTAACGAAAGCGTGCTTCCATCTTTTTGGCACTTCAGATGTCATTATACTGAAATTAAAAGTATGTTTATTTATTCATTTATTTATATTTATTGTAGCCAATAACAATTACAAAAACAGACACAATGAGAAATCTACGATTGGTTATGGAAGAAGTCTAAAAAAATGTCAAGTATTCAGACTGATATTTGCAATTGGTGAAGAGTAGTCCGTCCTTGTCTCTTATAATGGGAGAAAATAATTTGTAAAGGTTGCTGAAAGCATAAAAAGAACATAAAACTTGTATAAAATTCTTGCGCCAAGTCTACGACCTTCTAAGCATACGACCCCACGACCTCATAAACTAGTACGCACCTCGCATAGAAGGGAGGAGCACAAACTGAAACGCACGAACGAAAGACGTTAGTACGGAGAATAAGAATCTTAAAGGTTGATCAAAAGCAAGAAAAATCAAAAAATCGTATAAAAAATATTAAATCAAGGACTACTCCTACCCAATGCAAACACGTAACTTAATGCGAAAAAAAAATGAGGACGCATTAGCAAACAGTGCAGAGAAACGAACCATGAAAATAGATTAGTTTGGGATTAGTGTTGGCCTGGCAAAAACGGTAGGAACATTTTTGTTGAATGAGCAGTCGATTTCTGTAGAATGAGCAGTCGATGGGGTGATGAATGTACCGCACATAAGGAAACACTTGTGAAAGCACTGATCCTGTAGCATTGCAAATTTATGAAGGAAGAAATAGTTTTGTAATCAAGCTCAGAAAAAACCCTGTCGTTGGAGATGACGCTCCAGCTTCCGAGTAATAACAGCTGGTGAGGATGACGAGACTACAGCCAACGGTAAGCCATTCCAAACTCGAGCAGCTCTTACTAGAAATGAATCCGAAAACTGTTGGCTACGAATTCTTCCTGAGAACAATCGCCATGGAGGACCTTTCGTTCGATTGCTAAAATCTAGAGGATTGAACAGTTCATTGATACCAACGTCCAGGCGACCAGCAATTATTTGGAAGATTAGTTTTTGATCGTATATGACTCTCCTTAGCAGCAAGGATGTGCCACCAAGAATTGTCATCCTTTCGCGATATCCAGCGTCAAACACGCCCTTTCTCATGAAGACTTGCTTAGTAAATCTTTTCTGGACCTTTTTAATTTTCTGGATGAGACCCGCTTTGATGGTGACCACACTGGTGTGCAGTAATCTAACAACGGTCTTACATACACAGTGAAAAGAGATCTAACAACGGTCTTACATACACAGTGAAAAGAGAAGTAGAACTATTCCTGGTATTGAAAGCTCGCAGAATGATGTTTGACTTTTTATGTGCACGGCTACTATATCATCCACATATTTGTCAAACGAAAGAATGTTTGAGTAGGAAATGCCAAGGTTTTTTTACACCTGTTCAGATTCTCACTCCGTGGGAACCCAAGTAAAATTGTAGACCTCGCGGATGACTTTTACCTACGCACATAATAGTGGTTTTTCATAAGAAATATTGAACATCCATTTGGTTGACCAAGCATATACAGCGTCCAGTGCAAATTGGAAGCTCGGCGCGTTGTTATAAGAGTAAAACTTAAAGTCATCTACGTAGACAGAACAGTGCACCTTGCGAGGAAGGCAACTTGGTAGGTCATTTATATAGAGGAGGATCATCAAGGGACCTAAACACGTGCCCTGTGGAACGCCACTGCGAGTTTCATACGTGTCTTATGTAGCACAATTGACCATTACCCTTTGTGTTCCTCCCGTTAGAAATGACTGTAAAAACTTTAAAAGACACCCTTCGACGCCGTACGCCTGAAGCTTGACGAATAAAAGGTCTAGATTAATAGAACCAAATGCTTTGGTATAGTCAAGAAAACATACAGTAACATGTCCGCGGAGTCAATTATCTTTTGCCAAATAGGAATAGTTGTGACAAGAGCTGTTGCAGTAGACTTTTTTCAAGAACTCCATGCTGTTGTTTTGTAAGAAAATGGTTATCACAAAGGTAACTATAATCTGACTACGTATTATCCTCTCAAACACCTTGCTTGTTGAAGACGTGAGGCAGACCAGTCTATAGTTTTTAAAGTTGGTCTTGTCTCCTTTTTTAAAGATCGGCTTAACAATACTTTGTTTCCACATTGAAGGGGATCCATCGTGAAGAAGACACCAATTGAAGAGAAGCGTGAGAACAGGGATTAGTCCAATGGCGGCGTTTTTAAAGAAAATATATGGAATATTATCCGGAGACGTGGAATTGCGAGCTGGCAAACAAACTAGGTTCTGTATGCAAGTTCACTGTTGATATTCAGAAAATCAAGCTTTGATGCCGTAATGAAAGGACAATTAACTTGTCGTTTTAGGTATTGTTTGTAGACCGGTTTGAAATAGGATGCGAAAACCCTTGCTTTTTTCTCATCAGACTTACAAAGCACACCATTTTCACCGAATATGGATCCAATACCTTTTTTAGTTTCAGCCGCTCATTCACACAACTATAAAATAACTTATGGTTCTCCGCATGGGCTATTTTCTCTTTAGTCTGAAGGCTTAGATTTGCTAACTCTCATAGATTTTTAGTTTTTTTTTTTAGTTTTTTTTTTTGAGAAGCGAATGTATTTTTGAGTACCCATTTTATGTTATGCATAGTAAAGCATTCTTACTTTCTGCGCGAGTTTCTTAATTCTCATTGGGTAGCGGTATTGTTTTTTGATGGGTTTCATTGAGAAAAATTCTCTGATAAGCTTATAAAAGTTATCAAGGTAGATGGAATTGTAATCATCTACGGACTGACAAGGTGACATTCGTTGCGCCAACTGATCTTAAGGAGTCGTTGACAAATCCCTGAATAATCCCCTTTTGCAAAATCGTAATGTGAATGCTTCAGGGGCTCATTTATGTCGCTTAAGTTGAACGAAAGGATACCATAATGTGGTCGGACGTTGAGAAAGGCTCACGAGTGTGTATATCGTTAATGATATCCATGTTGTTTTTTAGGACTGTACCTAGAATATTCAATCCCAGCGTAGGAGCTACTACAAGTTGTGAAAACGCATATTCGCTGCAGAATTCATAGAACTCCCGTGCTGACCCGTAGAGCTTGGATGGTTTACCTTTCTTTAGCCATTCATTTCTGGACAAGTTCAGGTCCCCTAAAATTATACACTTTGACCTTCCCTCTAATCCATCCAGGTCTCCCGCTTCCTTGCGCAACGCTCTGTCTAGTTCCAGCTCCTCTGGAGTGTAATCTCTCCGAGCATACGCATGGACAAAACGCTGCGTAAGGCTCTTTCTTCCACAGCGCATGTGAGACAAAAGGGCGTCCCTGAGACTTCGGCTAAGGAGATCGATCTTAATAATTCGACCTCTACCTCCGCTTCTGTGCGGCCTGCCAGGTGGATGGCGATGGGCAGTAATACGCCCAGCCTCAAATTCGCGGATAAGGTCTTCGTTCCCCGACGTGAGCACTTTTCCCTTCAGAATCTCGCGATCAAATCGACGGGTTTCTTCTTCTTTCGACTGTTCATCGATTCCAACCCACACAATCTTTCGTTGCTTTTGATCATTTTTTTCTGTCCGCATTTATTTTAACAATTGTAGAGTAAAGCAAACTTTTCTGCACTGACGACGCGTTTATTTATTTACTTATTTGTTTATGAATACGTCAAAGGACGCGCCACATAAGGGAAAAACAGAAGCAACAGCAAAAAGCAGATGAACGATCACAGCTAATCTTGGCGGATTTTCCATGGAAACAAGCGTCGTCCACCTATAGTAAGTAAACACTGACAACAAGAACTCCAAAAAAAACGAGAAAAAAAGGGGAGGTGCTTAGTGCGGAAGAAAGGGTAGGAAGGTAAAAAAAATAAGCGCCTGACTTTTAAAGACCTGAGCGGAGTTTAAGGCCTCCGTTAGAAGTTGGTACATAGGCAGCCGGTTTAAATAAATTAGATAAACCAGCCGTTGACGGGCAGCGCGTATATCGGCGAGGGCCAACGAAGAGCATGTCCCTAGACCGTCCTATAAAGTAGGCTTTCAATAGTATGTGAACAATTCCAAGCGAACCATAGTATGTATTGGAACATGACACCTGTGGCCCTATGGAACGCCTTACGCAAGTTACCTAGCACGTAAGTTCAAAATAGCTCATAAGCCTAGAAGATTCAGCAACGCCAGGTAGATAACTGCCATAGGAGGCGTAATCGAATTAATAACAGGATGTTTCAACTCCGTAAAAAAAACTAAAATACTAGATTAACAGGCCTTCAGCACTAAGCACCCTGAGCATAACTGGGCTAATCTGATGGTGAGTATAGCAGTCCTAAATTATCTTAACAAAAAAAGGGAGACTGCCTGGTCACACTTGAATCCATGGAAAATTTACAGATCTTCCAATGATGTAGTCTTCAAACTTTCAAGAACTTTAGCGGTGACTATGTAAAAACGCTAACGAAGAAACAAAAACAAGGAAGAAAAGAATAATGCATACATCATTAGCAACTAAAACGTTCTTCTCTATGGAACACTCGGAACCTACGAAGACTCAGTAAGCATCGAAAAAGAAAAAAACTACAAAAATAGGCTCGAGCAATCATTGTTTTACGACCTACATTTCCGCAATACATGGCGAGGACGTTTTACTGGAGAAACTAAAAATTTGGGGGTGATATGCAACGTCAAGATGAGTGGAATAGTAGTCTGTTAAGATCGAGCTTACTAAGTTGCTTCTTGAAGGCGCAGCCACTAGTTGCTCCAAAGAGAGTCGCCGGAAGTAGTTGGAACCATCTTGTACACCTGACAAACACATTATTAAACATTACATTATACTTTTTGTTGTGAATCTTTGAGTGGAAGATATTAAACCCACCTCTTCTCACACTACACGGTTTGAAGGTCCAGTACTTACTTGGAAGTATTTTAAACTCTCTCCGAAGAACGTGAACGAATGTTAAGTCCAAAACTGCACGCCTCTCCTCTAACGTCTTTAAGCCAAATTTGCTCAATCTTTGAGGATAGCTAGAAATATCTTGTCTACTACCATTAGGAGTAAACCGATACCACAACAGACGGGTAAAGACTTGTTGTACCCTTTCAATTTTTAGAATTTCTTTTCTTGGATGTGCTCCAAACGGGTGAACAGTATTCCAGGTGAGGTCTTACACACAACTTGTAGAGCCGCAATAGTATGACCTCATCTGAACATTTTATACTTCGAAAGATAGAAAACATGACAGAATATGCTTTCTTGACAATGTTATCTATGTGATCTGAAAATCGAAGACTAGACTTGAAGGTAACTCCAAGATCTTTAAATGAGCTGCACACCTTCAAACTAGTGCCATTGACAATGTACCTTGGTGTGTCAGAACTACCAATGTGCATCACAGCGGACTTGTTAAGGTTGAACGGAATACCCCAATTCGAAGCCCAGTTGTACACGTTTTCAATGGAGGCTTGAAGTGCTGAACGCGCTTCCATGCATTTATCTCGTTCGTAGACACAGTAGAGCTTTATGTCGTCAGCGTACGTTTGTATTTTGACAGCCGTCGTCGTTTGAAGCTCACGTGGTAAGTCAGAAGAGTAAATCAAAAATAAGAGAGGGGATAAAACTCCTCCTTGAGGAACCCCACTATTACAGGGGTATCTCAAGGAGAAGCTCAACCTGACCCTGACAGTCATGCCCCTATTGGACAAATAAGACTTCACCCAGCTTAGAAGATTACCCTGTATGCCTAATGATTCTAACTTAGCAATCAGCAACCGATGACAGACTTTGTCAAAAGCTTTGGACAAATCTATGTAGATTACATCAACAAGCCTTCCAGAATTAATTGCTCGACTAAAATCGTAAAGCGTGTCTGCTAAGTTTGTTAATGTGGAAGCACCTGGAAGAAATCCATGCTGTTCAGCGGGGATAGCATGGAATCTAGTAAACCATGCCAAAAGCTTATCATAGATTATCTTTTCCATCACCTTCACTGGAGTTGGTGTAATGCTAATTGGCCGAAAGCTGTGAATAGAGTTGGCACCGGTTGTTTTAGGAATGGCTGTCACAATAGCCTCTTTCCACATCTGCGGTACCTCCCCCAACATCATGGAGAGGTTAAACAGATGCGCAAGAGGCTTCGACAGGGAAAGATAGCATTTCCTATAAATGCGTTATTGTTGCTTTTGATCTTAGCTTCCAAATCAGACAATCTTGCTAAGATGGAGTTTTGCGTTGCTTGAATTTCACCAATCAGAGCAAAAAAAGCGATCAAAGGAGTTTACTACCACATTTTGAAGACTATAAGAGTAGGAATCGAATTTCTCGATTAACTTACAAGCCCATAGAGGCATCTCCGCATTGACGTGATCCTGGGACCCACCGTCTTCTTCGCTCCCTGCCTTTTCATGTTCGATGATAGTGGAATAGATTGGAAAAAACAGCGCCACCGCTCGAGATCAGCTCAATGCACCGAATGTTCTAGGGGGTAAAGTATGTGGCTTAAAATCTGTTCAATAAAGCTTAGAGGAACGAAGTCAGAAAAGATAGAAGACAATTTTGAGAGAATCTCATAGATTTGTTCCCTGTGGAAGAACGGAGAAACGTCCGTTGGGGAATTACAACGAACCGGTAAGGAATCCGAATTCTCTCCTTCCTGAGTGTGAGATGTTAGAGAGTTCGATTTCGCACGTTTTTCGAAGTGCGTAAGAAGCTGGGAAGCGAGTAGATTGGCTTTGCCGATAGTCGATGAATATGGGAAGCCATTGTCATCAAAAATGGTAGGTATGCCTGTCTTACTTCCACTGCGAGTATTAATGAATCTATAAAATTTGTTTATATCACGAGATCAGAGGATTCTATTCTCCAGATACATGTATCTTTGCACAGCTTTGTCCACTTTTTTTGCAGCATACAGCATATTTACTCCAGTCGTTTGCATCATTTGTTGTGGAGGCTATATTCCATAGGTAGGCCCGTTGACATACCATTCTTTTGAGGTAATTCAGAAGCGTGAGTTCCCTTTTTTCGACTTTACGGAGTGGAACAAATGTTTCTATGACGTGATGCAAAATGCTCAGAAAAGTCTCGTACTTATCATTCGTGGTTTATAGATGGTACAAGCTTCCTATACAGTCAACGTTTGCGAGGTAATCTGGAACGTCGTTGTAATTTACTTCACTAAAATCCCTTCTCCGCTCAAACGTTGGCCGGTCTACATACGAGATATCAGAAAGGTCACTGTACTATGGTCGCTACTCCCCAAGGGTGGACCAACACACACTTTCTCAACAAAACTTTTCTTGTTACACAAGACCAGGTCCAGCATTGCGTCACCTCTAGTTGGGGATGACACTACCTGTTCAAATCCATGACATTCGAACAAATCAAGAAAGACAGCTGATATCGGGATAAATTCGTGGAGCATAAATCCAAGAGATTAAAATCACCTAGAACAATGCTTGGAAAGCAACAGGAGCAAAGGTCACTGGTGGCTTTTGCAAGCTGCAGAGAACCAGCCCATTACAGCTTGGTGCTCGATATACTCCTATAATGCGAAATAAATTTATTTTGCATTATAGGAGTATATCGAGCATCACAGCTTGGTGCTTGATATACTCCTATACTGCGAAATAAATCGGAGTGAATCCCAACATCACAAACTAGCAGCTCATACCGATCAATAGCTGATTCATGAAAAATTATATGACAAGTAATTTTTTACAAGAAGAAGTAGGCCTCCGAATTTTTTATGTTCTCGATCACATCGTAACCCTGTATATTGAAATCAGGCTATCCCTAAGAGGAGATTTATTTCGTTTTGCGATGTTAACCATGTTTCCATCAGAAGAACCACGTCGTAGTTGCACTGACAAAAGCTAAGACTGAAGGAATTGCAATTCTTAACCAATGACCATATATTCAAGAGAAGGTGTAAAATCTTAGGAAGTGAACTTCTGCGACAACTCATTAATTTCCCGAAGAACTGCCGAGCTGTGCGGAGTCGACCCCACTGCTGGCATTTGGTTGTGAAGGTGGTAACTGTTGCAGGTGAGGAAACAGCAAACCATCTCCCACAGCCAACAGATGCCACCCTTCGATTGCTGAGACGTTCACGCCGCCTGCGCTCCCTCTCCTCCCAAGTAAGTGAAGGGCGAAGATAAATGCCCCTTTGGAGCGGGAAGAAGCGCAGCCGGGGTGCCCGTCTAACAGCATCAGCCTGGAATCGGCTGGCAGGGAGCAGAACTTTTACCAGCCTTTGTCTGTTCTGCTGCGGTCGCCCTATGCGATAAACAGCTATAGGCTTACATATCGCTGACGACTCAACCAAGTTGGGTAAAACTATAGATCGCCTGTGTTCACTGTCCTCAGGCTTAGCATCCTCTCTAACAGATTCTTCCGACAGCTGCGTCTTCAGTTTTTCTTTAGAACCGTGTTCTCCTCCCTCAGATCTTTGACCCACTTCAGCAGCTCCGCGTTCCTCTTAGTCAGCTCTTCGATTCGGCTCGGGTCTCCACACAAGCTCAATAACCATCTTCACGTAGTTCGGAACTTTTCCGCTCTCCAACAGTGCTCGCAGGCGATCACTCTCTTGTTCCGGCTCAGTTGATCTTCCCTTCTTGTTCACTGCAAGATATGAGGCACCAGCAAGAAACGGCATGTTATCGATTGTACGGGCAGAAACCGAACGAACGCGACCAAAAGAACACCAAATTCACCTCTAAAAGTGGCAAATTAAAACTGCGTGTAGTATTTGTCTCCTTGCCACTAGAGACATTGAGATGTCGATGGAGCTAAGTGCAAACCGCAGAAATACGGCGGAACCTCAGAATAGCAACGCCGCATGGTGTGGAAGTGTGGGAGCGAGGAGAGGAATGAGGTTATTTGACATTTTAGGGTGAAATAAATGCGTAGGAGATGTGTAGGAAGCAAACTGCAAAACTAGGCAACGGTCATGAAAAATGCAGGAAGAGTGCATACCAGGGATGAGCGGATAATGAAATTTTGAAAACCGGATAACGGAAAATTTTGCCCAAAAATGGCCGGATGACGGAAAAACGGATAACGAACAAACAACAAAAAATAATACTGGGTTTAGACTCTTTCAATGTAAACCTTTCATTAGTCGGTTAGTGTAACTTGTGCCACACGTGGTTTTGAGGTTCATCTCCCGACCCTACTGGTCAACTAACTAGCGCGAACTCCTCACCTCGCTGTGGATCCAATTGGCTTCGGCTGGAAGTCGAAGTCGAAGCGTGAGGCCACGCTAAATAAAGATCCGTCTCAAAGCTTCATGATCCACAACATGTGGAACTAACAGCCTAAAAGCCGTTGTTTGAAGATGAGAGAAACTGGTGACTCCTTTCATTATTGCAGTCACTATTTATGAAAGCTTTATGGAATTCCCAGAGAATGTTTGGGCAGTCAGTAGAACGGCCTTTTGTGCGCTCTCCGAACCAATTTCAAGAAAAAAAAGTGGCAAGATCCTCTAATTGTCAAAACAAGGCTATTATTCACTTGTTTATTTAATTGTGACGACCCTGCTTCGCTGATATTTTCCCCTTTTCACAGCCTTGGAAAGACATGGAAACATTTAAAGATCACTCGTTTAAGAATAGTTTCATATTATAGAAGTGTTAAAAGATATTGGGAAAGTGCGAAGAAGCGGAATATAAAACAATCGACTCTGTAAAACAGTCGAAAGGCTGATAAGTCAATCTCGTGGTCAGATGAAGGCAGCTGTCAGACTCGTTCACCTCTTTCTAATTCACATTTCTCTACACGAGTGAGTGAGTTACCCGGCTGTTTTCGTACGGTCAGTTGGGTTATGTTATGATGGTCAATTGTTGTTTTCATTCTTCACTTTGTTTCCCAGAAACTTCTGAATCTGTTGTAAAATGAAGTCGTCCTTCGACCAACAACTCCTCTAGCTTCTATGTTTTTTTATTCAAGCTGGGTAGACGACGGTTACACCGAAGAGTCGGTCGAGTAAGATTTGCATTTGCAAGCTTGGTTCTGCCTTGACGGGGACTACTATTGCTGCACAGCTGCATACCAAGCTACAAGGGCAGTCAAACTTAGAATTATTTCGGAAGAATAAAACATCTGCTTTCTGTCGACTGCCTGTCAGTGACTGCAAATTATTGCAGAACACCTACACATTCAAAGGGTTGTAACATCTCATAGAAGTTGAAAACCTGACGCGTCACTGGAAAGGAATGATTCCCCCCGACATTCATCACTCTATTCTCCCGTCGAACAATTTGACAGTTCACGCTATATACGAAGACCAACACTCAGCGCCGTACATGGTTATTGGCCACTTAATGCGTTCTAATATCTTCCTATCGCAGAGCACGCCAGTCAACGAGCGCCACATCGACGAAGTTGCACTCACGCGTAAATTCACTTTAACCATCAGATTGCAATCGAACGCTATTGCTTGTCACAAAAACTGATGTACGGGAGAGCTCGGTGCCGCTAACTTAGTTGGAGCTGGACTCGGTAACTCGTTCATCGTTAAATACTTCGTTTTCTTCACGTTCAATTTCAGCCCAAATCGCTCCAAGCGATACACCAAGCTGGACCTCTCGCTCGAATTCACCTTTATATTCGCAAGTCAGCATCAGAACATCAGCATAAAGCAGCGTCTACGAAATAGGCTGCTGAAGACTTTGTGTGATGACGTCCTTGACTACAACAAAAAGAAATGGAGAAAGCGCAGAGCCCTGGTGTTCCCCGACAGAGATGGGGAACTCTATCGAGGTTCCAGCTAGCTGCAGCTTGAACTCGACTCTTTGGGCAAGAATAGAGTATTCGCACCCACTCTAAGTTCTTAAGGATTACCATGATGTCGCAGTGCGTACCATATCACTTTGCGCGGTACGCGATCAAAGGCCTTTTCGAAGTCAAGGAAGGTGATATGCACTGACTTCTGCTTCTCGTGATGTCTCTTTATTACGAGGCTATTGGCGTGAAGGGCTCAACGGTGCCCCAGCCGGCTACGAAACCACACACAAACCAAACTGTGCACAGATACCGCACACCACTGCGTGACTCGAGCTTCCCGTTGACATCTCCATAGTGAGTGCAACAGTTATGGCCTTCTTTGCAGATTTCTTCGTTTCTTGGTACCGTCGCCAGTTATTGGATGTGTTTCGCCGAGAAACACGTGATAGAACCAGACTTTTTCTCTCGAACTTTTGCCTTCACGTCGTCTGTGCAAAACCATGTCTGCTTGCTGACCTTGCGTCGTCCAGGCTTCGTAATGCCGAATTCCGAGGTGCAGCTTGATGTATCGCTTCGGCCGCCTTCTTCCAAGTTTCATCGACAGTCGTGACTGTAGGGAGAACGCGAGAAATCACAGCTTCTTCCTTCACTTTCATTCGCCACCACTTGACACCGCATCGCTCGACCTGCTTTATGCTAGGAGCGGCTCTCCTTAGAGCGGGCAATGCTTTGGGGCCACCGTCTCATGCGGCACGACCTTCGCGTCTGTGACAAGACTTCGGTCACGATCCTTCACAAGCACAAAGTCTATCTGAGATTTGGAGCTCCCACTATAATATGAGATGAGGTGGGAGTCGCGTTTTCGGAAGACGGTGTTCACAATGGTGAGGCTATACGATTCCGCATACTCAAGAATACGCTCACCATCGGGGTTACGAGACCCGTATCCGAAACCACCATGACAGCTGTACCCGTCTTTCGCAGCACCTACGTGCCCATTAAGGTCACCAGGGACTATGATGACATCTTTCGACGGTACCTCTGCTGTCTTCTCATCAAGCAGGCTCCAAAACTCATCCTAGGCTTGATCGGGGCAGCCAGACTGCGGAGCATACGCAGAGAAGAAGTGATAGATCGTTCCTTAGCGGCGACAACGATCTTCATCAATCGATCGTCAGAACGCTCAACGCGTTCCATCGAGTCACGAAATCGTTCGGAGGCGGTTATTACACCACCGGTGGTCCTGCGACCTCCACACAGAACGGATGTTCCTCAGTCAACCTTCACGGCCCCATCTTGGCGTTGAAGTTGCTAGCGATGACCTTGTAAGAGGTGTTATCTTCCTTATAGAACGTCTCCAGCGTGACATAGAATGCTAATACAAATGAACACTATGAATAAAATATAAATGCTTAGAGACTCGTACGAATCGATGTGGTGCCTTCACGTCCACGGCAGTCCGATGATTTCGTACCTCATCGCCCTAGCTTACATCATCAGATTCTCGACGGATACTTTCAATGCGGGTGTTGTAGGTACTAATCGTCATCCAAGCCTTTCTTAAAGTACTCAGGCTGGTTTGACCTTGCTGTATCCTCCGCGAAACATCGATATCTATGGCGACCATCGCGCCGCGCCGCGTGGCGGCACAAGTATAAACCGGGCATTACGCAATCATGCGCAATTGCTTTGTGCTCACACGTAATTGTGCACAGGTTTCCAGGTCCATCTAGGCTTCCACGGATCTCCCTCGATAGAGAGCCTTCGGGCTCTCTTGTTAAGAGGGATCTCGGGCCGCTTGTCACAGGACCACGTGGCGCGCCCCCGGGTGGTGGATAGGGAAACGAAAACGCGAACCAAATGCGACCGTGTACTGCCCAGAGACGCAGGTGGGATGGAGGGATGGACTCCTTGCTCCTGCTATGTCGGGTCGACGCGTTCCTTGTGCGTGGGAGCGGCATATTCATGAACAGTGTGCGTGGATGTGTTCGCGCCTGTGCGGATTGTAACTGTGTCGGCCTGCCCAAAAGCTTCCACTCGGTAGACTGGGAGTACATCATAAGGCGATTCGAGGCCGCCTTAAGTCTCGCCCCGTCCCTTCGGGCAGTCTGGCTGGCTGCCCGGAGTTCTTCGCCCGCACGACAGGGCCCGACTAGCTAGCCGTGTGTACTCCAGTCAAACACGGCAGCACTAAAGGGCCTCATTCCCCTGAACCCGAAAGAGCCCCTATTTCTGCAGCGATGGGAAGAGTACGACAGGCTGCTAAAATCTCATGCCCTAAATTGAAAAGGGCTACGATGACGATCTGTACTTACAACGCCTGCATATTGCATCGGAAGCATCCGTAGAGGACCTGATGATGCAAGCCAGGACGTCATCGGACTGACCGAGACGAGAGGGCACCACCCCTACACGCCGCCTACGACTCCGGAGAAGAACTGGTCCGCGGAACATGCGACAGCAGGGGTGTAGGCGGCGTTGGTGTCCTCGTCAACACGCACTTGGCCATGAACATCGATTCGTACGAGTCTCTGACAAGCCGAATCGGACGCCTGCGACTGAGGCAATGTGGCTCCGTTCCAGCCTCGAGTGTGTTCGTCGCGTATGCTCCAACATCCGACTACGACGACGAAGAGGTCGAAGCCTTCTACATGGAGCTGGAGAAGTTCTATGAGGAAGATCACACCTTCTACAAGGTGATCGTCGACGACTTCAACGCCAAGATAAGGCCACGAAGGTCGCCGGAAGAACTTCACATCGGAACCCACGGATTGGAGTGGAACGAGCAAGGTGAAAGGCTGTCTGAGTTTATCACCAAGACCATCTATGGAAACTCACAGTTCCAGAAGCCTCCCTCCCTACAATGGACCTGGAATCCCACGGTGGCTAGTTCCACAACGAGATCGACCACATCATCTTCAATCGCAAGTATTGCCTGACCGACGTCTCCGTTGTCCCCAAGTTCTATAAGAGATCAGACCACGGCTTCCTTCGCGCGAGGTTTCGCTTTTCGCGTCAAGGAGAGAAGGCCGCCAAGTTTAAGAAGAGGAATCCCAGAAGACCATCAACTGCGACCTCTACACCTTTCTTGCCGGCTTTTGGGAAGATGCCGTCATGGACAACGTCGATGTGGAATACAACCGCTTTGTGCACCATAGTGCTAAGGAAGCCGAGAGCTTGAAGACCACCAAGAGACGTCTGTCTCCGGAAACTCTCGAGCTTATACGCCAGCGTGGAGCAGCACGAGCGTCAGGCACCTACCAGCTGACGTCCGAGCTTGCGAAGCTATGCAGAACGGGGATAAAGGAAGATCTTAAGGAGAGAAGGGCGGAAGTGTTGGCTGAAACTGCAGAGGCAGGTTTGAGCATCCGTAATGCCCGCCGGAACTTCGCCGACTTTAAGACCAAGATGACCGCTCTCCGACGTCCTGACGGAATAGTCACCTCTTCCAGAAGGACCATGGAGAAGGTCATCCACGACTTCTACTCCGATCTCTTCGATAGCCACGTCCACCTGCCCCATGCCATCTTCCGCAGGGTGGATAACGTCGTTCCCTCTGTTCTCGTCTCCGAGATCCGACACGCCATCTCGTCGGTGAAGAAACATACAGCACCCGTCCTGACAGGATCAGACTCGAACACCTGAAGAACCTCCCGCCAGCACTCATAAACACCCTGGCGCGGCTCTTCACACGCTTCCTGTCGGAGTGCAAGATTCCATTTCAGTGGAAGGTCAGCAAGACCGTCTTGCTATACAAGAAGGGAGACGTGCACGACATTGGCAACTATCGCCCGATCTGTCTGCTGTCCGTAGTCACCAAGCTGTTCACTCGAGTGATCCTGAATAGGATCAGCAGAACGCTGGAGGAAGGACAGCCATGCGAACAAGCACGATTTCGGAGAGGATTCAGCACGTTCCATCACATACACACAATTACGAAGCTCATCGAAGTGTCGCGATAGTACAAGCTGTCGCTGTGCCTTATGTTCGTCGACCTGAAGAAGGCACTCGACTCCGTCGAGACTGAAGCGGTTTTCGAAGCCCTATTCACTCAGGGCGTTCCCACTCAGTACATCAGAGTCCTGTGAGAGCTGTGCAGTGGATTCACGACCAAGATCTCTCCATTACATTAGGTTGTAACGAAATAAATGGCACTGAACCACTGTAAATTTAAACAGTTAATATCTCGGCTTGTAGGCAAGTTTATTAATCGAAATAAAACCCCTCTGATTCTACACATCTTTGCCAACGTGACACAAGCTTTTCTATCCCAGTAGCATAAAAATTAGAAGTTCTGGAATTGACGAAATCTTCGAAGGCACTTTCGGCATCCTGTAAAGGCGCGCCAAAAAATGGCGCGAACCAGTGCCATTTAATTCGTTACAACCTAATACAATGACGTCGTCATCGACGTGAAGAGAGGGGTTCGGGAGGGGGATACCACATCTCCGAAGCTCTTCACGCCACCCTCGAAAACGTCATGCGCGAACTAGAATGGGAAGACATGGGAGTGAAAGTCGACGGCCGGCAGCTGCACCATCTGCGCCTCGCTGATGACATCGTGCTCATAACACCGAGCATCAGTCAGGCGGAGCGAATGCTAGCCGACTTCGATCGTGTATGTGGGAACGTTGGACTGCAGCTGAATCTTACGAAGACGATGTTCGTGAGGCACGGCAAGTTTCTAATGCCCTATTCTCGCTCAACGGAACGAACATCTCCGAGTACTCCAGCTATGTGTATCTGGGTCGCGAAGTCAACATGGCCAACGATCTAGCACCAGGGCTGAACAGGAGGAAACGAGCGGCTTGGGTCGCTTTCAAGAGCGTCGAAGAAGTCGTGAAGAAGACGAAGAACGTCCGACTCCGTGCCCACCTATTCGCCTCCACTGTTCTTCCTGCGCTAACATATGCCTCAGAGACCTGGGCTATACGATAGCAGGATGAACACGCGATCAGCGTTGCGCAGCGTGGAATCGAGAGGACGATGCTCGGAGTGACAACTAACGCAAGTGAGAGAAGGCCTCCGGAGTTCCGAGCTTCGCCGACGTTCGAAGATCAGAGACGCTGTCGCATGGGCCAAGTCGTCGAAAATTAGGTGGGCCGGCCACATAATGCGATTCGCAGACACCCGATGGAGCCATCACCGACTGGATTCCGCGAGATGTCAAGAGAACAGCAGGACGCCCACCAACGCGTTGGTCGGACTTCTTCGTGAAAGCCCTTAACGACCGATATGACGCTCTTCGTGTTCCTCGAGCGAGGAGGATCCATTGAACCACTCTTGCTCGCCACAGGGACAAATGGAGACGCTGCTGGCACCCGCTCGAGCAAGTCGATGATCAACGGGACGACAGGTGATACAGGTGACACAGGTGATCTAGGCTTCCTCAGTTTTCCTCTGATTTTTTCTCTATGTGGTTTTTTCGAGATCGTTGCTAACGTGTTCTGCCTTGCTTTTGTTATGTCCTCGACCATTGCTGCTCCGATTCATAGTCCATAGCGATCAACCGCGCCTATTTCGAGAGTGACGCGATCCAACGCTGTGCGGCACGATTAGTTGCGGCTTCATGCGATTCACTCCGGCCGTCTGGCTAGCACCGGCGCTGAAATCAATCTGGCTCCAATGCGTGGCCATCGCGTCGCTCGGCATTGATTTATAAACGGGCCTGAAGGTGTTTTGTCGACGCGTCGCAGCGCTGCGCCTGACCTTTGGAATGCGCGTGGCAGCCGCTTTAAGCCACTCGACAGCGGCGGCAGCGGCAGCCAAGCCTTAAGCATAGGGGCATAGATTCCCGCCAAATCGATGCTCCTATGCTTAATCACGGCTGCCGCTGCCGCCGCTGCCGAGTGTGCATGCGGCTTTAGTCATCGCACCGCACCGATTTATTCTGCGGCGCGACCCGCTGACTGGTGTGCGAAAATTCTGACGAGTGAGCTGTTAGGCCTTTGTCATACCATCGCTCACCCGGAGCGACGCCTAATGATATGCTCCCATATCGATCGGGCGGCGCGATGGAATCGATATGGGTGCATATCATTAGGCGTCGCTCGGGGTGAGCGATGGTATGACAAAGGCCTATGGATGCATATCATTGGGCGTCGCTTGGGGTGAGCGATGGTATGACAAAGGCCTTATGCGGGGCGAGCCACTATAAATGCGATGCGGCGCGAAAAGTTCATGTCGGTGCCGAGCACGATGCCGCGTCGGCGCATGTACAAACTATGCCTTTGGGCAATTCTGCAGGTGAGCTGCATAGCACAGCGATCTGCACCGTGACGGTGCCTGGGTTATGAACTGAGTCTAGCGACACAAAGCTGCATCATACGCATCACGGGCTACTCTAAATGACAGGTTAAATACTTAGTTAACTTTCAGCTGCGACGAAGACACCGGGGTCTGCATGTGTCCACCAGGTCACGTTGTGTTCGGAGTACAGTGCCAGTTGCCTCCAGCACAGTCTACAGTAGCTCAACGAGAAATGACTCCGCCGCCTTGGTCAGCTGCTTCTGCAGCGTCATCAGTGTCTCCTGCAACGTCAGCGTTGCAGACGGAACTCGGTCAGTCTTATTAATCTCAATCTTCTAGTGAGTTATCGATTGATGGAAGATTTCCTTAATGCATATGACGTACATGAAGGCATCGTCATATTACAGTATCAACTGATTGTGTCAGCAACACGGGTTGCCACGGTAATAAAATCTGCATTTTGGGACGATGCAAGTGCAGACCTGGTTTTGTTGATCATGACGATGCCTGCAAACCTCTTGAAGGTGAGAAAAGAAGACAAGCTTTGTTTTTGGAAAACCTTTATATGTTCATAGCGTGTGCTTATTTAATGGTTAATGGTTTAACAAATTTAACGAATTAAAAGCATTTTTATTAAAATCTGGCTCAATTACTTTACGGAAGTTTTTAGAAAATCAATCGAAGTTATAAATGACTTTCCCCTCAACAGGTTTATTACAGTGTTCATTAATATTGCAGGCCTCACCCACATCCTTCCATTCCCCACCGATTAGGACTGTTGCTGAAAATCTATTTTTCGACCATAACACAGAGGAGAGCATAGGAACCGTTCTGTTAAAGGGTCTATTGTTTTTGTAATGCTCTTCGAGCAAGATTTTAATTTGCCGTTTTTACGTTTTTCCTGATTTTTGTTCCAAGAAAGCGGTAATGTTTAGCAACTGAGTACGAACACTCGTCCTTTCTTTTTGGGCGGTTACCTAAGCAGCCATGCATTAAAAAAAACTAATGAAATAAATGAAAACAAAAAACAGGATATTCCATCAACGGCGCCAGATAGTGATGAGTGACACGACCTCATCATTGAAGCGTTAATCTCATACTGTTTATCTCGCTACCCAATTTAAAAATTTCGCTGTTCTGTGAGTTCAAGACGCCAGCGTGAAAGTGTCAAGACGATAGTGGTGGGGTCATAGGTTCAATTTCCGGCGATGCTGTGCTCTTTACACCTTGCGATCTCTCGCCGGTGGGGCCATTCATCCTTATCCCCACCACATTTTTAAAAGAACGCTTGTCGCTCAAGTTTTCTGAGTTCTTTGAAGGCAAAAAAAGTAACTAGATTTGATTTCCATGTGGAATGAGTCAAAAACGAAGGTTCTTATGAGTCACCGGTCCAATGGGGGCGCCGTGCTGGCAAAAAGCGGAGAATGGGTGGCCTCTTGCAGGAAGCGACCAATAGCAAAAAAGCAGAGACGTAGACTCATGGGCCAACGGTGCTGAATTGATGTATGCCGCATGAGCAGAAGTTAGGGAAGGATTTAGTAAAGAAGTGTGGGATAAGAGAAGCAGCGGAGCAGTATGAAAAGAAGTGTGGTTCTCATAGGACAAAGGGCCGTGCTCATTCAAAGAACTACAGGGTGTGGTCCACCTATCACACCTGTGTCAAAGTTGTTCACATCCCGTAACTCCTTCCCTTGCCAAGTCTGCGCTCTTCTTCAGTGAGACGGAGGAGAGCACAGACTCGCCCGCGCCGCTCGAACCCTATTGCCGTGGAGCCATCCTGACTGCTTGAGTCGCGCGCCTTCCTGTGTTTTCTCCTCCGATCGATGCTCGACTGCCATTGGCTGTACTCCCCCCCCCCCCCCCCACCGCACATCCCTAGCTAGCGCGGTACCATCCTTGACATGTGCTTGGAAAACTGACGCCCGATTCGTGACCACCTCCCTTGTTCTCTCCATATACAAGGTTTGGTCGAAATTGATGCTTCTGATCGCACAATTCTTTGCTCAAAAAGACGTTAGCACTCAATAAAGACAGAAAGTCCAGAAACCGATTTCAAATCCGGCATCTGCACCACAACAAGACGTCTTCTGTAGAACGCATCAAATTGTCGCGCGCGGGTTGGTGCGCAAGTTTGCGGGATACTGTACTGTGCGCCTGCTGCTGATGCGTCGTGGCTTGCGTCGACGTCTCTTGTACGCTAGTGATGGCGCGACTGGCAAGCGGGTCGTGGCGGAGTGGGTAGAGGGGTTGCTTCGTACGGGTGCGCTTGGAGGTTAGGTCCTCCTGCGTTGCGGCATTTTTGCACCACATGCTGGAGTCCCTTCCCTCCAGCTGCGGACTTCCCCTGAGTGACGAAAGTAGTTTCCACACGAGCAGCTTGGAGGACCACACCCCTACCCTATCCTGGACAGTAGTTTATCTACTTCTCTCATCCCTACAACAGCAAACCAATCCTCAGCCCCAATAATCCTCCTAAGCATGTTTGCTGGAGGTGAGGCGTCGAATAAGGCGCTTGTCCGTACTTGCACATCCGACACCCAGTTTAACGGTGCCAATTCGATGCGTTCTACCGAAAAAGTCTTGTTGGCACTATTGTTCCTTCACAACTCCATGGGTCGAGGAGAGGTCGGAAAAAAATGTTCGCCCAAACTTCGGCTAGGAGGGTTATTTGGGGTGCTCATAACGAATCTAAGATCCGTTTTCAAAATTACGGCCGATTACTGCAGGTTACGGTAGGTGCGGGTGATTAAGGCTGCAAGGTCATGATCGCCGATTTCGCCCAAACTTCGGCTAGGGGTTATTGGAAAAAACGGATGTCATATTCGTGATCAGCACCCCAAATAACCCCCTAGCCGAAGTTTGGGCGAAATCGGTGATCATGACCTTGGCAGCCTTAGTCACCCGCATCTACCGTAACCTACCGTAATCGGCCGTAATTTCGAAAACTGATCTCAGATTCGTGATGAGCACCCCAAATAACCCCCTAGCCGAAGTTTGGGCGAAAATTTTTTTCCCACCTCTCCTCGACCCGTGGAGTTGTGAAAGTACAATAGTGCCGTCTTGTTGCACTACAAATAACTCCCTTAGTCGAAGTATGAGCGGATTTGTTTTTTGACCGCGGTAGAAGAATAGTAGTCGCCTTTGACGTTCGAACAGTGGAGCCGTTTCAAGATGGAAAGGTGTGGTAGACAACAGATTGTATTATTTTCGTGAATGAAGGCAAAATCGTACTAACCAGCTGATAAGGACGCTACCGATGTACCAACCTCCTTCAACATTGACGAAGAATGTGAAAAAAAGCGTAGTCGAAATATACTGCCTACAGAGGGTGCACATATGCTTCTCACGGACGCTCGTTCAAAAAAAACTGAACGTAACAACAATGGCATTTTATATTTTACTGCGCAGCATATCTACTGCTTCGCATATTCAATTGGTTTCCACCCTGAATGCTTCGCACCTCAATCACCAGCCTTCGTCGACAATACTACCAATTTGCGAAACCCACTTTAGGTTGAAGGCAGCGCGGTGAAAGTGATTATGTCATTCCCACCAGATTCGTCGAAGGTTAGTGTATGGGGTTATTAGGGGAGCGGGGTGTGAGATTTGCATCCGTTTTTGATTTGATTTTCATGGAATTCAAAATCTGTGACCTTTCTACCTAAAGAGCTTGAAAAACATAAATAAAAGTTCTTACTGAAGGTTTGTTCAAAAATGTGTTTGACATGATGCTAAAGGGTCCCACTCAGGATAAATTGCGAAACGAATAAAGCACATCATTAGGGGAATTGAACCCAGATCCCCTTTACTTCGCAGAGACAACGTTACCACTGCACAGCTACCGCACTCAGAAAGTTTTGGATATTTCCAAGCTGGATACAGGTAATAGATTGCTTGAAACTGGCCATTTGCATGTTACAGCGAAATAACACAATGATTTCGCATGTAACGTACATGAAGACCCCACTAAGGCATAGGTAACCTGCTGCTTGTATTACCTAACTCGCATGCAGCCTAGAAATTAACAGCACATGTCGCATGTAACTTAGATTAAAAACCCTTTAAGGTTAAAGTCATCTATTCTGATTTACTCAAATGTACTCCCATATTAACTTAATTAGTACGCATTTGTTATGTTTCCGTAAAATTTTTGAATCTGCTTTATTGCTTGAGCATATCTCGGAAAAAAAACCTAATCACCAAATGAGCAAAAAAGGCGGAGACCAAATGACACGCGAACTATATCGAGACCTACTAACAGGACTGAGAAGACCAAAAAGGAGAAGATCATAGAGATCGAGTAAAACAAGAGTAATGTTAATATCGAATAGCACAGGAAAAGATGTGAAGGACTAATCTTCTGAAATAT
This sequence comes from Heligmosomoides polygyrus polygyrus, assembly GCA_947396885.1. Taxonomy (NCBI): domain Eukaryota; kingdom Metazoa; phylum Nematoda; class Chromadorea; order Rhabditida; family Heligmosomidae; genus Heligmosomoides; species Heligmosomoides polygyrus. The sequence continues at coordinate 63,436,539 of OX377206.1, read as the reverse complement.
GAAAAAAAATAAACTGGCCATCGGGGGATTCCCAGGTCCATCGTAGGGAGAGAGGCTTCTGGGACAGTGAGTTTCCATGGATGGTCTTGGTCGACATGATAAACTCAGACATCCTTTCACCTTGCTTGTTCCACTCCAAATTGCCAAGTGCGTGTTGACGAGGACACCAATGCCGCCCACTCCCATGCTGTCGCATGCTCCCGGGAACATGTTGTTAGTTTTTTTTCCATGTTCTTCTCCGGAGTCGTAGGCGGCATGTTGGGGGTGGTGTCTTCTCGTCTCGGTCAGTCCGATGACGTCGTACTTGATCTTCCTGGATTTCATCACCAGTCCTCGACGGATGCTTCCGGTGCGAGCGTGAGAGCGTTGTAAGTATAAATCGTCATCCTAGTCCTTCTCAATTTGTGCAGCCTACTCAGGCCTTGTGATTTTAGCCACGCCATATCCGTCCTTCCCATAGCTGCAGAAATGGGGGCTCTTTGGGGATCAGGGGAATGAGAGCATTTAGTGCTGCCGTGTTTGACTGGAGTACACACGGTAGCTAGTCCGGCTCTGTCGTGCGGGCGAAGAACTCCGGGCAGCCAGCCAGACTGTCCGGAGGGACGGGGCATGACTTAAGGCGGCCTCGATCGCCTTAGGATGTACTCCAGGTCTACCGAGAGCAAGCTTTTGGGAAGTCCATCCCTCCATCCCACCTGCATCTCTGGGCGTTTGGTTCGCGATTCTTCCCTCTGTCCATCACTCCGGGACGCGCCACGTGGCCCTGCGACAAGTGGCCCAAGATCCCTCTTAACAAGAGAGCGCGAAGGCTCTCCATCGAGAGAGATCCATGGTATTTGTTATAAGAACAAAAATTCCAAAAAGTCCTAAAGTTTGCCGATTTTACGGTCTAATAAATTGATTGTTTCAGTTAACGTCACTAGCGTCATTACTGGGCCGCTGTGTAAAGTATTCATGTAGGCGTTCACTATCTGTGGTCTTTGCTTCTCACATCAGCTGCGTAACGCTGTCCTCCAATAGATGCAACATCGTCTTGCGCATCATGTGTCGTGTGCAGTTTTGCCGCGAATTAATCCTTTAAAACAAATTATCAGCACCGAAAGAAAGAGAGATAATTAGCTGCAGTCACTAAACCTGATGCACGATTAGAATTATAACGGATTCAAGCGCGCAGCCGGCTTAGGAAGCTTGCCCGCTTGGTGCTTATCCGTGTGCCGTGATTCATGGAATGGTCACGTGAGTGGTTTGAACTCACTGCTTTCTAATGACTAATTTTAACGAATAAAAACGGCACAAAAACTCTTCGAATTTGAGCATAATCTCTTGTGTGCTACGACTGTGTCATAATCGCGCTAACACTAACCTAACCCACATTTCAGAAATAGAGCTTGGCGAGCGACCGGTGCCGATCTCTTATGCGAAGCACAAGGTGCAGACGAAGTCGTCGGAACGTGCCCTCGAGCATGACGAGTTCACTGATGTTGCGTCGTCAAGCACACGCAAGCCGTCGAGGCAGCATGCCACGCAGCGACCGCGTATAATCGGGCCTCCGATTCGGCGACCCAGACCGAAGGCGAAGGTCTCCTCGTCCAACGGTGGTGCTCCTCCCGGGAATTACAAGAGCGGCTCCGGAGCTGGTGCTTGCCCGCCCGGCAACGAACCAACGCGAGACGACTCTGGCAGAATACTTGTATGCAACGGACTGGAACCCAATTGTCCTCCTCGCTCTTACTGCTACATCACCTCGGGTGGATTCGCCACCGAAGAGTATAACTGCTGCAAGTCCTGGTAGACAACGGCGACGTCGTTCGCGTTTACATCGCAGCCCGTCAGGGCGTTGTTCGACTTTTGGATGTCTCACCCACCGCTTTCATGTGTCATGTGTTTGAGCCCGATTGTGCGTGTTGTGTGTGCGTGTGCTTACGGCTTTTCATCTCTCAGCCTCACAGCCCTAAACAGAGGTACAGCTTCAGCTGCGTGGTAATAATGTAAATTTCATCCCCGTTGAACCTCGATCTACCGATCAGTTTTCATCAGCCGATTTGCATCGAGACATAGATCAAATGCTCATGACAGCAACACGTTAACCGTCCTTCGCATTTCTTGTGGCGTACTTGTATTCTCTACAGGGAAGCGTTTTCATTGGACAAGTCATTCTTAACTCTCATGCAACTGTCATTCGTTATGTAATTCAGATAAAAATAAAACCTAGTGTGAAGCAGCCAGTCAATATGTCGCTAGTTCTTCAGAAAGTACCTCTCGTCGTCTCGGTTCATGCTAATCAGGCTTGTTGTTCTGTGCAGGTGTGACTCTTCGCAAGCTGAAGTATGGTCAACTCTGTCGGAATGGTCAGGACCAGTGCATGTATGGAGCCATATGCATGGACTCCGTCTGTAAATGTGGACAAGGGTACGCTCTAACTACGAGCGGATGGTGCGAGCCTTTCGATTTTATGCCGGTGGGTGATTTGATTTCCCTACAGGGTAAAACATAAGTCCTCCAACAAAATTAGGCGACCTTATTAGGAGTCTCTTCCCAGCTGCAGAGAACCACATACCAACCGATATGTAGTATATCCTTAGTGCTGTACTCCTTGCAAGTATCATGGTTGTAGCTACTCTTATTAGACAGTAGCGCTCTCACGTAAAACTTCCGAAAATCTTCCTCTTATCCATGGTGGAGCACTCCAGATGTGGCTAAATTTCTGAAGATTGGTGGTGGACCATTCGGTATTAGGGGTCGTGCAGGGCAGTTTGGAACCTTCCAAGAGTGAACATTAAATGAATGTTCTGAGCAATATCAGAAGAACGCTATTAATTTTCTGATCATACACGATGCAGCAACAAGCTGGAACGAATTCAATATTCAGCCGTGTGCGCAATATGTTATTACGCATTATTTATTTATTTATACTTGCACAAAGCTGTGCGCAATAACAAGGAGTTAATTAACATGGACACGGCGTAGACAGCATAATAATTAGAAAAAATCTAAATTCCTGAACAACTCAATATTTCACATTAATAAATGGTGAGGGCAAACTTTGAGAAAAAAGGAAAAAACAATAGACAGACAGTGAGGCACACAAAGCAAAAAAAATGCGGAAGCCAAGGGTTTGGGCGGTGAGCAACTTGATGGAAACGAGCAGTGGCCCGCCAACACTGCAAGTCGCAAGAGGGAACGGCTCCGGATACCATCTTAGTAGGTCCGCCGCCTCCATCAGTACCCACATGTCGGCTGAGAAGGGAAATCGTAAGAAAAAGAGAACGAAAACGTTTAGAAATGGCAGTAAACAGAAACAAACCAAGTGAGCGAAGAAAAGTTTGAGAAGCAAGCGAACAATTAAACATGTAAGCTCAACAATTCAGAGTAGGACAGGAAATAAAAGCTGGCAAAAGAGTATAGTAATGCTGCAAAACAAAATAAATAGGAACAATCTATAATACTATGTAAAAAAACTAAACAAAAAAGCTAAAAACTGAAACTAAAAAAAACTAAAAACAACGAAAACTAAACAAAAACTAAAAAAACTAGTAGGACAAGAAAATGTTGTCTTTAAGATATGTCATCCAAATGCAAAATTGAGAGCAAATCAATTTTCTTCAATTTTCTGCGAAAATCAAAGGAGTTTTTAGCATCCAGCAGGCTTGGAGGTAACATCTGTAACCAACGAGCACCGCGATAGAAAAGCGAATTGAAAACTTTCTCGCGATTTTTCCTCTTCAATTTAGGATAGTGGAAACAGCAACAGTTATGGTGCCCAAGGGTTGGCAAGAAAACCCAATATTTGCTCGGTCTAAGTTTTGATTCCCCTTTTAGAACCTTAAAACAGAAAACTAGATCACTGACTATTCGTCTGTAGAAAAGACTTTTCAGGTTAAAAATCTTAAGTCTTTCCTCATAACTAGGAATCATACGAGCAACTCTGGGACTACGCATACACCTATAGACCAGAATTTTTGTAAAAGTTTTTTGCACCTTTTCAATTTTAGATCGAAACTTCTTTGTATAAGGACTCCAAACCTGAGAGCAATACTCTAGTACTGGAATTACATATGTCTTGTATAAGCAAAATAGTACCGAGCTGTCATCATACTTGGTGTTTCTACAAATCAAAAACAGCATGGAGAAAGCTTTCCTAACTATGGCATCAATGTGATTCTCAAAGGTTAATCCACGATCTAGATGAACTCCAAGATCGCAAACCTCGGATATAGAGGTGAGAGTGCAATCATTGAAACAGTACTCGTTATTGTCTGAATTGCCAATATGAAAGACTGACGTTTTGGAAAGATTAACAGGAATTTGCCAAACATTGGCCCACTCCATCATATTATTGATGGATTGAGACAATGCTTGAGTGACCTGAGCTTTATTGGCATCATTATAGATTCCGTAGACCTTTATATCATCGGCATACACTTGCACCTTCACACAAGACTCTGTAACTAAACTCGCAGGAAGGTCGGAAGTGTATGCGAGGAAAAGAATTGGGGATAATACTCCTCCCTGAGGCACTCCACTTTTACAATCATAGCTGCTTGAGAAAGAATTTCCTACCCTAACACGCATACGCCTTCCACTCAAATAAGATTGAATCCAATTTAGAAGACACCCTCTGATGCCTAGCTGATGGAGCTTTCCAAGAAGTTTCGTATGACACGCCTTGTCAAAAGCTTTCGACAAATCGAAGTATATGATATCCACTGAGTCCCCATTATTTATTGCAAGATTCCAATCGAAAACACAGTCCGAGAGCTGTGCATTATGCAGTTATTAGAAAACTATGATACAAGGAGGGCTCTACAAGCTCACAAATGAGGTGAAGACTCAACGGTGAGGAGAAGACAATTGAAACAAAAATTTGTGAGCGCAGTTCGAGCGCGTCGCTCAGGCTGGGTATTTAGCCACCGCTTCATTTGATGAAAAGTTGCTCAAAGCTGAGCGATCCCAGAAAGGTCAAAATAATGGTGCTGTTGCGATCGGTGGCCCCACAGGCTGAGGCGTTCCTCATTTTGCCTTTTCGGCTTCGTGTCGCTCCAAGGGCACCGGAGAGTTCCCAGATCTTACCTAACCCCACGGGACTCCTACGTATTGCCACAGTCGCACGTATTGCCTATACGTATTGATGGAACTCCAGCTCCGCCGGCTGGCCTCATCCCTTGACCCCGAGCCACCCGGCTCCTCAGCTCCCTCTCCGTCCTAGGGGGCAACCCGAACCCCGGGGAACCCACAAGGTGACAAGGATATATATACACAATACATATACATGTGACAATGCCCTTGAAACGAAGGGACTCACCCGGCTCCTCCACACGCACACAGTATACGGCATAGGATTCATTCCACTTCGCAACCAATAGGTATCCGACAATGCAGTGGCGAGAATACTAGGCGTCCTCCGTGGCCGGTGTGAATGTGACTCCTGAGGCCGCGGGGGTGAGCATGATGCCCACTAGACCTCGCGGCCCTCTCCTGGGGCTCCCGTCCGTAATGTCGGTCGACGAAGGCAGGGACGAGGCCCCGCGGTAGCCATCCGGAAGAAGGGCGCAGAGCGAGAGGTCGGCAGACCTCGTCGCGGGAGCACGGGACGTCGAATGGCCGCGCGCCGGACGAGAGGAGGCGGCGCGCGCCGATCGATGGTGCTACGTCACCAATTTTCCTATGCGCCCAGGCCGATCGAGGGTGCCTCATCGGCAAGCTACCGTGGGAAACAGCGCGCCCGGGCCGGACACGGACCGAGGAGCGATCGCGGTCGCGACAGGTGCGTTTAACAGTATCTCTGGGAAATACGACGATGTGCAAAGAATGACTATGCATTGCAGATCTTTGCCTTACACGATTTTCCAAAATGTCTTCCCCAGGTTTCTGTGTAAAAAGAGTGAAAATCAGTAAAAATGTTTGTTCGATGGACACATAGCGAAACTCCATACCCTTAAGCCCAATTGCTATGTTTAAAGACAAAGTGCACATTCTTCTAAAAGCGATTATTCTAGCAGCAAAAGGAAAAGGAACTCTTAGCGGTTCTCCGTCCATCTGCCAAACATCGTACTTGCAAAAGACTAGCTATCAATTTCCTGCATCTTCATATTTTTTATTTTTGTTCATTTCCATTTTAGAGAAAATGTTCTGCTCTATATAGCGTAGAAAAATTGTTAGCCAATATCTTCTTTGGAACAAATGGGGAATAAAATTCCGTAAGGGGCGCTGCGACGGGGGTTGCAAAGCTACCCACACCATCTGAAGACTAATATCAATCCAGTAGTGGACCCTTAAGGTCAATACTGTTCTACTATAATCTACAGACTTGTGGAAAATAGGCTTTCGAATTGTACCAAATTTGGTGCAATTCTAGCCCTTTTATACGACTAGCTTTTTGTTGAAGGACTTATGTGTTTCTCCTGGAGATTTATGAGGGGACCATGGAGAGTTGTAAAAATCTGCCGAAATTTGCTGCCACTGTAAGCGGGTGTCCGTCTGCGGTGCAATTGCTACGCTGCTACGGCACAACCACACCGATCGTAGCGGTTTGTCACCAGTTTTCTATTCTCTCTGACATTCACCTCGGCTAGTTGTGGTATGGCTGCTTTGGGGTCTCATGTGCGTCTTTACGAAGGGATCGATAAGTATCACTTCTAAGGGGTGCATACGGTGGTCATCACTTCTTGCTGACAGGCATGCCCTGTACAAGTTTAGGGATGTTAAAACTTCAAGGCAGTGCAGAATGCTGAAGAAGACATGGCAGTGAGACTGACAGCTTCATATGTGTGTAGAATCCCCGGCTCCAGGGCGTAACTCCAACGCTACGTCGCCCGCTAGCCGCATACTATGTCATGGCGTTGAAACGCGGACGTGCGTTCAGTAACGCATGGTTAGCAGCGGAGCAGGAAATTTTCCCAGTTTTTAAGCTCCTCGACTAGTTCTTTTGTCGTTTCACAACTGCTGACGCAACTAAATGCGCTTGTATATGTGTTCCAATAAATAAAATCGACTTTTTTCTTTCACCTAGCGATGGACGTGCGAGGCCTACATAGAGGGAAAGATGGTGGAGGCTTCGTATGGTATCTTTAGAGATCTCAAAGTAGGGCACTGATTTCGGTTTGCGCTCTACTCCATCAAACATCTTAATTACCCTTGCATGTTCAACCTCCTCGCGAAAAACGCGGTCGACAGTTGCCCGTACACATCTTCACGCTCTAGCGTGAGTCGCTAGCCGTCCCATTCGGGAGCAGTCGGACCGCGACAACTGGTCCGTTTTCGTCGCGCACGATGCGCGACACCAGGTGGGGTTCGCGCGGCCTTGGAGTTATGTCTGCCCCCGAGAATCTCCCACGCATCTCCAGTCGCTCTTTCTCTTGCTATCACAGCAGTTCAAGCACCGTCTTTACAGCTCTTTTTTCCTATGATCAATAAAGAAGCTTAAGATAAGCCCTAACGCTTGCAGTTTCTGGTTGAGATAGTGAACACGCTACCGAAAGAAAAAGGCGATTGAATCAATGGTCGTTCGCTAGATTGCCTGCACATTAATCTACGTGAATCCTAGAATTTATATTGATACGGCAACCATGCTGCAGTAGGAAGGATGAATAAAGATTGGAAGGAAGGCCGAAATGAAAAAGGCAAGCTGGCAGTGGAAGGAAAGCAGTGGTGCATTGCGGTGAGATCTGCATCGCTGGAAGTAGCTCGAGCGACGACTTTGAATTGCTGCCTATTGGCAACGGATATAGGAGTATGGAAATACAGAGCACTTCCAACTCTGCCTTGCTCGCGACCTGCTAGTACGCACAATAACGAAACAGCCAATTAGGCCTATGGTATACTCCCGTCCGCTGCAGCGACGCGGGAGTGCACAGCGACGCGATGGCTCGCGATGCGCGTCGCGAGCCGTCGCCATCGCTGGGGCTGGCATAGTTCACGCAATTCTGCAGACGGAGACTTTGCAGATTTTTAGCGAATCAGCTGATCCAGTGCATTTCTTTCCTGGATTTCTTGTTTTCTCAACCGTTTCGTTCGTGATTTCGAGTTTTTCCGTTTTATCGCCTTCTGATCCCTATGCCGTTGTAGGATTGTTGTTTTCGAAGGTATTTCATTCGTTGCTAGGGGAGTTTCCGCCATGCCTGTGCCCACTCATGCGTTTATTTCGCTTCTGTTTCCATCCACAGGCACGGAAACCGTTTCTGTGCTCGACACTACACGAGATGGTTCTCGTGACGTGTCCAGCACGGAATCGTCCCAATTGAGGCCCAATTTCGAAATGCGAGAACGGTAAAAATGTGAGAAAAGCGGACTACAAAAATATTTCCTCAAAAAACTAGCCGTTCAGTTGGCACATTTCTGTGCAGGACATGTCAATGAAACCTTTCTGTGACTTGTCCGGCACATGAATGTAGATTTCGGTGCCGGTGAGGAAGTTCATAGGCGAAAAAAAAATGCGAGGATCGGTACAAAAGTAAGAAAAAACGGCCTAGAAAAATATCTCCTCAAAAAACTAGCCGTTCAAGCCGTCGAAAAACCCAAAATGACGCCACGACGAAAACCCTACGAAGAGAATAACAGAGACATCACATGAACACCCAACATCACCACACGTGGGTACTATTGTACTTAGTGTACCGCACTAAATCTTGTTCAAAATAGGTCTACTAGGGGTAATCTGCCATGAGAAGAACGGATATCATAGTCGTTTCTTGCGGAAATGCCGTATAAGCCCGCTATATTAAGCTTGAATCGCCCAAGGTCTTGCGAAATAGCGCACGCTAGGAAGAGACGCAGGGTGCGCGCCTCATACCAATGCGCACTATTTCGCCGACTTTAGAATGCAGCAGAGCTTAGCCAGGGGCGGAACCCTTGAAATCTCGAAAAGCCATGAAAGCTGTTGTGTGCTCTCCTCCGCTTCAGCAGAGGAGAGCACAAGATCGGGCAGGGGAAGGGACTCCGGGGTGTGGGTCCACCAGCTCGTGTTAAAATTGCCACTATCCTAAAGTTCCCTCCCTTGCCCAATTCGGAAGAAAATAAGACCCGAATCTGTAATCGAAACGAGGAGATAAGACTACATCAACATTCGCTGTGTGTATCTAGTTGCCACGCCTGCACGCCTAACTTCCCCCCCCCCCCCTCCCTCGGAGACGGCCGCGAATACGTGCTGGTAGGGGGCGGAGTCTCTTCGTCTCTTACCAGCGCACGCTATTTCGCAAGGCCTTGGGCGATTCAAGCTTAATGTAGCGGGCCTATAAGGCATTTCCCCAAAAAAAAACGACTATGATATTCGTTCTTCCCATGGCAGATTACCCGTAGTAGACCTATTTTGAACAAGATTTAGTGCGGTACATTAAGTACAATAGTGCCCAGACATGTGTTGAAATTGCTGTAGTATGGTCGCGAACCAAAGAAGTGCCGAAATAAGTGAGCGGAATAAGTGAGCTTAGAATAGGGCACGACAAGCGCTTCTCCCTCCGCCACCATCGCTGCCCATCGCTCGTCGCGGCGCACTGCACTGCGACGAGCGACGGGCTGCGATGGCCGTCGCACGGGAGTATGTTTCACTCCCGGGACGCGGAGGTATAACACCCCTCTGCGACGCATCGCGGGAGCGATGGCGCGTCAAATGACAACCGCGCCCCACTGCGCCGTCCGCCACTGCTGCCGTTGACAGTTGCCCCGCGCCCGTTGCTGGAGCGACGCGGGAGTATACCATAGGCCTTACGGACGCCCTGCTCAAGTAGGCCGCAAGCAACAGGTGGTTGTCTGAACAGTAGACATGGGATCCGAATCATACATTTTCGGATACCGGCCGGATTTATCCGGTTTAGGATTAATCGAAATCCAGCACGAGCGAAAATGGCGTTATCTGAACCATTCGAAAATCTGGTAAAACGAAAATTGTCGTCATTTCAATCATCCGAAGATCCGGGGTACTCAAAAATAGAATGATCCGGATAAAATCGGGCAAAAAATCGGATTAAAGCTCAACGCTGCATATGTGGCGAAGTCGAGCGAATATTAAGTTCTGGTTGAGTTCCAAGCCATCGCGAATTAGGTCGTCCATCTTGTTCGCACATAGGAGTTGATTCCAACCCGCTTAGAAATGTTAAGGACTTGGCTTGCCTATAGGTCGAGGCTTGTGAGGCGTTGTGAAGTCATGCTAAACCTTTGTTCTATCGTCAGATGTCATATGTTTCTCTTGATTTTGCCCGGCTCCTTAATGTAGTGCTATTCCTAAACTGTCATGGACGCAAGTTGTTATGACTGGCATCAGCTTTCGACTTAATTTTTAAAATAGCTCCGAACTTCAAATGATCTGGTGCGTACAGATTTTTCAAGTGTGGCATATGAAAGGAGAAGGTACTGGGCACCACGTACTATCTCGGTGTCTGGGATCAGAAGAGGTTTGACCGATATCACGCAAGGGGTGTCCGGATTCAGAAGACGTATCACCGATGTCGCGCAGTGAGTGTTTTTGGTTCAGGAGAGGAGTCACGGATGGCGCACTGTGTGTCCGGATTCCGACCACCTGTAATGGAAGACCACAGAGGGGGAGCAGTAAGCGGGGGTCCAGTGAAAGGTGGATCGGTAAAGGGAAGAGCAGTAATGGTGGGACCAGTAATGGGGGGCAGTGAAGGGGGTCCAATGAGGAGGAGTAACCAGTGAAGAGGGGAACAGTGAAGGTAGGACCTGTGGAAGGGGAATCATTAAAGGGGGAGCTGTGATGGGGCATCACTTAAGGGGGGGGGCACCAGTAAAGGAAGACCGGTGAACGGGAAGAGTGAGGAAGGGAGAGGTGACCAATGGAGGCGGGACCAGTAAAAGTGGGAACAGTAGTGGGGGAGCAGTTAAGTGAAGGAGGACCAGTAAGAGGGGAACCAAGCAGTAGAGAACGTGTACTCCGGAGAATAAATCGCGTACGTGCTGTAGAGGGTGGATAGGCCCCATAGGAGCAGTTTTAAACACTCTGCCCTACCGTATCATCACCATGTTCATTAGCGTCTGTCCCGCTTGGTGGCGGGGTCCTCTCTTCTGGTGTGGTGACGCCAATTCTCCCGATCAAATGCTTGATCAGGGTACACCAGCCATCTTTAAGTCCAAATGCAACGTATCTAGCCATCGTTGCTTCGGGCGTCCCCTGAGCCGCTTTCCAGGGACCTCGAGGTTCAGGCGTATCTTCCGGACGGCGTCGCCATTAGCGTGAAGGACGCGGCCGTACCATCGAAGACGAGCTTCGCGCAGCTTCTCGGCTATCGGGCGACACCGATCCTCTGTCGTATGGTGTCGTTGCGAACACGGTCCAAACGCGAACTCCAGCCGTCCACCGTAGCATTTTCGTTTGATTACACTGAAGCGGCTCTCAATTTCCTTCGTCACGGGCCAGCACTCAGCACCATACGTCGCTAATGGGCGGACGACTGTCCTATACACCTTTGATTTGAGGTGCTCAGGTATTGTCCTCTCACAATACACCCCAGTCAGTGAGCACCATTTGGACCAGGCTGCACTCACGCGTGCGTTCACCTTCAACTTTAGGCCTCCATCGGACGTGACTGTTGATCCGAGATACTTGAAAGATGTAACTCGTGAGAGCTCAGTACCATTGATCATACTAGATCCGTGTTCGTTCACATCCGTCGTCAAGTACTCCGTCTTTTTGACGTTTAGCATGGTACCGAACAATGTCAAGCGATCGCAACACGCCTGTGCTTGTCGCTCGAGTTCGGTTTTGTCTTCACATGCAAGCATGACGTCATCAGCATAGAGTAGCGTCCAAGGTGCCGCCATCTGGACATCTCGCGAGATCGCCTCCATCACGACCACGAAGAGCAGTGGGGATAGCGCAGATCCCTGGTGCACCCCTACAGAGATGGGAAATTGGCGCTCGCACTCAACTCCTTCGACAAGAGTACAGAATGCGCACCCACTCAATAAGCTCTTCAGGGATACCATGTTGCCGCAAGGCGTGCCATATAACTTCTCGCGGAACGCGGTCGAAGGCCTTTTCCAAGTTCAGGAAGGCAAAATGCACCGGTTTCTGTTTCTCGCGGTGCTTCTCTAGCAGAAGACGTACGGCGTGAATGGAATCAACGGTGCGACAGCCAGAGACGAAACCATACTGATTCGCGGAAAGCTGGACGACATCCCGGATACGTCGATCGACAATTTGCTCAAAGATTTTCATGATGTGCGAAAGAAGGCGAATTGGATTTACCTTACGCAGGACTGCCCTTCTTCTCCCAAATCGGGATGGTCGTGCTTTGCTGCCAGCTCTCGGGCACTTTCCTCCCAGGAGCAACCTGATTGAAAAACTCTGTCAGCCAGTCAGCAGGGCACCAGCTCTTCGCACAGGTCGGCTGGCAGGTCATCGGCACCAGTGCCTTTGCCTAACTTCATCTTCCTCAGGGCTTCTTCGATTTCGCTCACTGTGATCTTCTGGACGGGCCGTATACAGGAGACGAAAAAGGCACAGCAGAATGTTCAAATTCTACATTCGAGATTTTTTCGAAGTAGTCGCGCCACCACTTCACAGCCTTCTTACGATCCATTGAACCGTTCTCGTTGTTAAATCCAAAGAACTTTTCGATGTCTTTTGCTTGACGACAGCGAGCTTTAGCGAATCGGTAAGGATCGCGCTCACCATCGCGCGTTTCCAATTTTTCGCTGACATCAGCGTAGTATGCGGCTTTAGCAGCAAACACTGCCTTCCTTGCCGCTTTCTTCGCTTCTCGATAATTCCGCCTGTCTGGTAAGTGTTCATCTACCACTATATAACTGAGTTGTTGCCCGGGCTGTGATGACGAGGCGTGTCTCACGCAGTTTAAAAACCTGCGGGAGAAACGTCTCATTGAACCCCGCGAGGACAAAATGTGCCGTTCAACAGGGAGCTGCAGCCGAGGAAGTGCAGCCACATCCTCCTTGACACAGCGGCGTTTGCGCGGGTTTCTGAGCGTCTGGATCTAGAAGACGGGTCCCCTACCTCGCGCAACAAGGTCTGAAATCAGAAGAGGTGACCACTAAAGGCGGACAAGCAATTAGATCGAATAAGAAGAAACAATTGAGGGGAAACCTGGCGTCCGGATTCGGAAGGCGCTTGTCAACGATATCGGGAAGCACAAGCTGTTGGGCATGAGAACTGTTGCGGAGGAGCCACTTGAGGGCAGAAGAACTGCGTACCACAAGCCAATGGCGTTACTGGATGGTCCGAAGAGATTGTCTATGATGGCACGGAAGTGGTGAACGGCTTGATGCCAATAAAGAAAGCAGCAGATCTTGGATGTTAGTGAATTTTAAGTTTTACAAGAACTACTTTCTGTAGGTCAGTGATACTGCAAAGTCGTGCGGAGCGCGCAAGTGCGAGACACGCCGTTAGGCGTGTCGGAGCACTTGTAAGTGTTATACAGTCCCCTCTCGTTATAACGCGTTTAAAGGACCGGAGAAAATCCACGTTATAACGGAAACCTGAGCTGACCTTTTTTAGACTCTTTTACGCGTAGATTTATTTAGAATCGCGTAGAAAAGATAGATATGACTGTAGCAATGAAATACGTGACCATTAAGAGAGTGTGAAGGCCAAGAACATCTTTAAATTATTAGTGAAGCCCTGTCCTTAGAGATACTCTGTTATATCCACAAGGGTGACAGATATGTATGTGTGAGGAATAAAGGGTGCCAGAGGAAAGTTGGAATAATCAACAACTAAACTGTGGAACCTGATGTTATAATATCTTTTCCCGCCAACAAAACTCTCGCGCCAGGCGAGACATGGACCCGCGCAATGAATTCCGGGCAGGATGTTAGCCCATTACGCTATCAGCGCTGTTAATTCGCGCGCCTTATCGGCCATCTCCCCGTTGCAGCAACCTCTCAGCAATCTTCCACGATATCGGGATGGTGCACGCGTTCAAAGAAAGCTGTTGCTCTAATCGTGTCCGGACAGCAGAGGGTGCAGGTACAAGTTCTGTATGGCGCGGGAGTTCTAATCGCAACAAACCATCATGTGACAGCAAATAGCCTCTATTCCAGTTGCTCTATGCTTGGAACAAATGTGTAGGATATTGTTGTGAACAGTCTGAGATTTAATCCATATCTTCTGTCGTTTCTGATGGAGGTATAGTTCTGCTCTCGCGAAATTTTCGAATATTCGAATGGTTTCGAATACCCGCAATTTTCGACCATTCGAATTTCGAATATATTCGAAAAACGCGATTTTTGAACATTCGAATTCGAGTACATTCGAAAAACGCGATTTTTTGAACATTCGAATTCGAACACATTCGAAAAACGCGATTTTTTGAACATTCGACTTCGAATACATTCGAAAAATTCGATTTTTTGAACATTCGACTTCGAATACATTCGAAAAATTCGATTTTTTGAACATTCGAATTCGAATACTCATTCAAATATTCTATTCGAATATTCGATTATTTTCAAATGGAACATTGGGTTACGGAAAGGAAAAACATGGCTGGTGCTCTGGTGGCAATGACGAATAGACGGTTTACCCTAACATAGTAGGAAATTTACATTCGTTTGCAAAGCGTTTAACGAAGTTTAAATGGAGTGATCTTTCCACCGAATTCCTCTATGCCTGAAAGGATGAAATATGTTACGGGTCATCAAACCAAATAACACGTCCTTAAAAAAGTTTAGTTCTGTTTCCTGGTTGACTGATAAATAGATTCCAAAGGCCACACCTTACCCTAGCCCAATAAAGGGCCAGGTGAAATCGCACGGGATATAGAAGGTGTATGGTGAAGCGCTTACCTTTAGTTAGAATTACTGGGGTTACATACGGGCATCCAGCTTTTTGGCTTACCAGGGGCCCCTTATCATGGAATCCCTGGAAACTCTTAATTAAACTATTTGCTTCATCGGAGACCAAGGTCATCATGATGGAGATCTTCGAAACCGGAAGGCGTCGTGTGCGTCACCTTTTTAGTCACATTACCTAAGAAACATGAAGTGTACATAAGAAGGAGCTTAGAGTTATGCGTGTCCCAGAGAAGTTCTTGAGTGTTGTTTGTGCATTATTTTTGATGGCATTGGAAAGTGCGGAAACTTTATAGGTCTAAATGATCCCCGTAATTGAGAAAAGAGGCGTCGAATAGATGTGTATAATATAATAGCTGCCTTCTCTACAGTGCTTACCTAACGATTGTTCAAGCCGAAAACTCGGTCGCAGTTGACCCCACTCCCAACAAAGTCAGACCCATAGTCAACTCGGGCGTAGTTCCGACGAATAAAATAGCATGGCCTGTTTCGTTTAAGTTTTCTCAGTGAGCGACTCCGCACAAATAATTACCATACTATACAACAAAGCGCTAAGAGCTATTGATCGGCACCGCACAGAAATTAGTCATAGAATAGGTGAGAAATCGGAGAAAGATAGTCATAAAATAGCGAAAAATACACAAAGGTCTTCTACGTGCTTGCGGATTCAGAATACGTGCCGAAGGCGTCGTCCAACGTGCATGTGGATTCAGAAGACGTACCGATGTCGTCGTTCAACGTGACTGGGGACTCAGATATCGCCGACCGTCGCTTAACTGTCCGAAGATGATGCCGATGTTGAGAAGAGTAGTGGCGGTGGGGATGGAGGTTCTGGATGGCTTCATACCGCAAAACTACTCACCGATTTTAAGGAAGTGATGATAGTGCAACATCGCGCGAAGCGCGCTAGTGCGAGGCATGCCGATAGGCGTGACGGATATATAATATAGGCACCAATATTTTTGCCATTACTTTACATCAAGGACTGAAGAACAGTAGTGTCGCTTTTTTGCTGTCCTGCCGATATTTGAACAACAACATATCCTATTTGCGACATAAGGTGAAATGGACAAGTACTTTCGGATTATAGACAGCCAATCCAGGACCAAGAAGAGCATAACCGAAAAACATTGAGTGATCTGACTTCTTCTTGTCGATGCCTATGACCACCTGAACGAAGCAAGTGTGTTACTAAGTGATAATCAAAACCCAACAAACAGAAGCAGCGTTTCTTAAGTAAAACTTCGCGGTTAGATGTTTTATGCTTCTGCACTTTATAGGATTGCAAGGACGATTAATCTCGAGCAGCCTAACCTCTCCCTCTCCTTGTATTGGTAGTCCTAATAAGTCCCTCAAGAGTGTGTAGATCAGCGATTGAACTACTTGTTAGTGGATTCAGGTTTCTAGTTACGCGTCTGACCAATAGCCGAAAAGCTCTAACCTATTAGGTGCTTGATAGATTAGATGGCAACGTCCGAATCGTTGAGTAATTTTGGTGTGCAAAAACGATGATGGTCGGATTGTTAGGGAACTCAGTAAAGACTGATCAACGTTACGACCTCGTTCAGCACAGAAGTATATAAAAGAAACTACATCTTTCCACAAACATTCGCTCCATCCAAATTGGCAGAAAGGCAGACCTAAGAAACATTATGCATGGGCGTGTACACGGAATGAAAACGCAATGCCTCACGGAAATGGTCCCGAGATAGTTGCTCTTAATGATCACGCTGTTCATAAGTGTTCAGCTGGATGCAAAGGAGAGCGGTTCGAAAAGGAAGGCCTACCCTTGTTTCGAAAAACCCCTTCATAGCGTCCTTTGTCTCTTATGAAGTTAATACCTCTGATCGAAGGTGTCTGAGCAGTTGTAAAATCCGGTTGCTGTAATTGACCTATCACCTAGAAATCTTATACCCAGTAGCCCGCCTATATTATCGTCCCTACTGCACCCCAACTGTATGGTTTACTGCTTAGCTAGTAGTGAATGCAACTGCATCGCATAGTGATCCTGATCCGCCAACCCTCGGGCGGCGAACATACCATGAAATCAAGGCGGCTTCTGCACTTTAGGATTAAAAAGCAACTTGATGTGAAAAGAAAGCTTAGAAAAGCTACAATAGAATCACTGGACCTCGCAGTGAAGGTAGGAAATTTGGAGCGCGAAGGTCAACACTTGGTACACAAAACCCTTACAAGGGAGGTCAATAAACATCCCGTGGCAATTTTAAAAGTGACCTATTGAGAGTTGTAGGGGATTGTATGAGAAGCGCCGCGGTGGTTTTCAAATTTCCTGCGGACATCTGGGTAGGTCAAAAATTGCAGAAAACCGTAAACTTCAGTGCGGGCCGATAAAGCAATACTGACGCCTGGAACTGCCATATCGTGTTTAGAATGTAACCTGCAAAAGGTTTGGGGCTGGAACAGCAGCGGAATTACAGCGATTTCACAATTTGCTTGTTAGCGGTACAGTGACCGAGGTGGAACGTTGAGGTGCGTCGCTCACCACCAACGGCGCAGCGTCCGGGTGGCCGAGTGGATGTGGGGGGCGGGCTTGTGGGAAAAGTGACGGGGTTCGGATTCGGAGGTGCTGTTCCCGCTTTGCTGGTCTTGCTCCATCCGTTTTTGTCGATATAAAGTGTATCTTGACCACGGTAGTGTACCATACCGACATTATAACTTTATTTTAACCTGGATGATACGATTTAAACACAAAAATAAACACCCAAAGCAACGGCGTTCATAAAACATAATTCGATTGGCCATTGAGGAGGAGCAGGCGACTTTTCTTTGCCTACAAAATAGATACCTTCAGAACTCCAAAGATCGAGGAAAATTTATTTATTTATTTATTTATTATTTTTATTTTTATCAATTAATTGATTATATTTATGTTCGATTTTTTCGACCCTCTTCGACCTCTGGAGAGAAAGTATAACAGTACCAATCTGTCTTATTCATCCTCAACCAACCATATTTCAAGTGGTCTCACGGCCGTCACATTCAGCATCCTCCTCACTGTTACAAGGAGACGTAATACCACGCACATCATTGTTTCGTCCGGCTAACAGGCTACAGCCTGCGCTTCGTTTAAGTCAAGCTAACATCACGAACGAGAGAACAGGTGACTTTTCTTCGCAGTTCCTCGGTAGCATTCAAGGGCCTGTTCAAACTAGAAAATAGATAATATTCTTTATCTTGACCGTTTTCTTTAGGCATTGACAGTGGGCCTGTTAGCACTGCTTCATGACTCGAAAAGTCAAAGAGAGATTGCAAAAATGGATAAAAAAGATTTATTTTATTTTTCACCTATTTATTTATTTATTATTTCATTTGTTATGTAATAATTACGTATCATTTATTTTTACTTTTATTTTTATTTTCAATTAATTAATTGATGTATATATTTATATTTCATCGATTGCTGTGATCGATCGTCCTTCGACAGACTATACCACACCCCCCCCCCCTGATTTAATATCAATTGTATAATGCAATGTGTTCTCCGTGCCGAGTCATTGGTTGTCTTGCTAACTGCCTTCCTCCCTACTACTCTGTCCCTATTCGTAGGGAGACCGTTATAGCAGATGCATTTCGGGGTATACTTCAAAATGCTATGTATGGGGTGATATCGATAAGGATGAAACACTCCAGGTAGTTTTTTGTTTGATGTTTATTGCATTGACGTTCTCTCGTTCGTGATGTTAGCTTAACTTGAACGAAGCGCAGGATGTTGTAGCCTGTTAGCTGGACGATGACAATGATGTGGGTGGTATTACGTCTCCTTGTAACAGTGAGGAGGATGCTGTATGTGACGGCCGTTTGACCACTTGCAATATGATTGGTTGAGGATGAAGAAGGCAGATTGGTACTGTTACACTTTCTCTCCAGAGGTCGAAGGGGGTCGAAAAAAATCGAACATAAATATAGTCAATTAATTGATAAAAATAAAAGTAATAAAAAAATAAAAAATAGATAAAAATAAAATAATAATTTTTTCCTCGATCTTTGGAGTTCTGAAGTTATCTATTTTGTAGGCAAAGAAAAGTCGCCTGCTCCTCCTCACTGGCTAATCGAATTATGTACGCTGTTGCTTTGGATGTTTATTTTTGTGTTTTATCGTATCATTCAGGTTAAAATAAAGTTATAATGTCAGTATGGTACACTACCGTGGTCAAGATATACTTTATATCGACAAAATTGGATGAAGCCCGCCCAGCATTGCACGAGCAGCACCTCCGAATCCGAACCCCCGTCACTTTTCCCACAAGCCCGCCCTCCACATCCACTCGGCCATCCGGACGCTGCGCCGTTGGTGGTGAGCGACGCACCACAACGTTCCACCTCGGTCACTGTACCGCTAACAAGCAAATTGTGAAATCGCTGTAATTCCGCTGCTGTTCCAGCCCCAAACCTTTTGCAGGTTACATTCTAACCTCGAGATGGCAGTTCCAGGCGTCAGTATTGCTTTATCGGCCCGCACTGAAGTGAAACGATTTTTTGCAGTTTTTGACCTACCCAGATGTCCGCAGGAAATTTGAAAACCACTACGGTGCTTCTCAGGCAACCGCCTACAACCCACAATAGGTCCCTTTTAAAATTGCTACTAGACATTCATTGACCTCCCTTGTTAGACCTATGTTATACTTCGGCGACGCTGTTGTCGGCAGCAGTGTTGAGCGCACAGCGTAGCACCCGCTCAACACTATCACTGACGTCGCCGACAACAGCGTCGCCGAAGTATAACACAGCCCTTAATGTTTCGGATCTATACTAGAGGTCCCCTATAGAGAACAAGAGATCAAGCAAAGTTCAATGGTACAAAGATGAGGAGGAAAAACAAGAATAGTCGTAGGCAGCGTCAAACAGAAAACTGGCTCCTGAGGTCCAATACGAAAAATGAAAACTGGTTCCTGAACTCCAATAGGAAAAGTTCGAATACGTATGAAAGTGTAAGCCCTTCTGTGAATAAAGCTGAAGGTTCAGCTTCTGATTCTGCCGTGCTTCTTGTTTCCTGCGTGATGTTGCGGAAGAAAGGGAGACGACGTGCTTACAATTCAATGCAAAATATCCATGCATCGGCTTCGCAAAACAATGCAGATCCTAACTTCTCTATTCGAATTGCGTCCATTGAACATTCGAATAATTGTGTGTTTCTGGAAATTTTCGAATATTCGAACGGTTTCGAATGCCCGCAATTTTCGAGCATTCGAACTTCGAATATATTCGAAAAACGCGATTTTCTGAACATTCAAATTCGAGTACATTCGAAAAACGCGATTTTTTAAACATTCGAAATCGAATACATTCGAAAAACCCGATCTTTTGAACATTCGAATTCGAATGCATTAGAAAAACCCGATTTTTTGAACATTCGAATTTGAATGCATTCGAAAAACGCGATTTTTTGAACGTTCGAATTCGAATACATTCGAAAAACCCGATTTTTTGAACACTCGAATTCGAATATTGAAATTCGAATGAAGATCATTCGAGTACCTATTCGAATAGGTCATTCGAGCACAACTATAGATGGAGGGAACCTTCAATTTACGGCAACTTCTAACGAACATCGGTAGTCTTATACTGTGGTCGACATATGACATATGACTATGAGCATTTTTGTGGGGCCGCACACATGAAAAACTATATGCATCTAATTTATTGACGCACAAGTGTTAGTCACGACCACGAACGAGGCAATATGAGGGTAGGTCTGATCGCAGACGCTCTCAGCATCTTGGTCCTCTTCATTTTCTGTGTGGGACCGGAAAATGAGCCCGGCTCGCGTATAACGGGAGTCATTTTGAACGCAGAGTTCCTCCCAAAACCGCGCTACAACGGGAGTAGCGTTGTGTCTGACGCGTCTCAAACGGAGTTAATTTGTATTGGCGTAAAGTTAATCTGGCCGGGGCCGGAGAAAGCGTTATATTGAGTGTCGCATCTTACCCGGAGGCGTTATAACGGGAGAGGACTGTATTTGACACCCCTCATTCGACGGTGGATGGCTCAAGAAGAGATCTGCACGGGATTGTTTCACCTGTGATGCAGATGAACATCCACCTACTTCAGAATTTTTTCAGCGCGATTTTTGGCATGCGCCACGCATTCTGCTTCTACGGGGTATCGCGGAGGCGGCTTGAATGCGTGTTCGGCCATACATTAATTTGCGGTGGGCAGCCAATGAACAAGTCAGCGCTTTATCCTTCTCAGTCAAATCTGGTACTAATTCACCGACCCCGGAGAAATGTAAGGCTTGGTTAGCCTGGGCGGGAAATCCGAACGAGGAACTTGGCATTGGGGACACGCGACAGCTGGCACCTCCTCCGACTGCGCTAGGCGCCTTTTATACTGCCGCCGCTGCGCGCTTGCAGTTAGGCCTATGTTATAATTCGTCGACGCTGCCGTTGGCGACGTCGGCGACAGTGTTGCGCGGGCTGCTATGCACTGCGTAGCTTCTAATATAGGCCTTAGAAAGGGAGCGTCAGAGACGCGCGGCAAGGAGCTTCTGCTTACTACTACGGGCACTCCGCCGAGGATGAGGTTTAGCGGAAGAGGGAGAGAGAGACCGGCAGACAGCACAACGAAGGAGCTCTGTGCAAACCTCACAGTTCATTATCTAAGGGTTTTTTAGTTGAATTGAATTGGGCACGTGTAGAGCAGTCGAAGGAAGCTTGTGCGAGCTTTCGCGTGCTCCCGATACCAGACTCCTGGTTCGGATTCCTCGCCCAGGCCAACCGCCCAGTCTTCCATTTCCCATGGAGCACTCGCTTGCTTATCAGCCGGCTACCGCAAGTCATTCTATAAACCAAATACGCATTCAAATTGCCTCACAACATTACGTGGAGCTAAAATGCGTGGCGCATCCTGAGAAAGATTAACTGAAACCGTCCTCGGTCCTTTGTCCTATACAACGTCTAACACTGATCAAATACGATTTCCATATTTCTTGTTTCACATACTCAGGACTATTTATTGATAGATTTACGTCGTTATTTATTTACTTATTTATTAAAAAGACTGCATCACAAGGTAGCCAACTTAAAAGTACCAAAGAGCGCTGCAGACAGAAGAGTGAAAATTAGAAGATAGGAAGCACAATCAGATTTCCTGAAAAGGAAATAGGAAAGCAGTAAAAAGTCATTTCCTGATTTTTCTACAAGAGATGGGCAATTATGTATGTAGGCATCGAATATGGTTGACCACGGTGGCGGAACCTCCTACTCCGCAATGAGTCTGCCGCGGCTGATCGGGCCGCGCCGTCTCGTACCCCTCAGCGGCACGAATACCATGACCCAAAATTCCTGCAAGTGTGGTGTTTTGCGGCTGCGGTGTATAAAAGCAATGCGGCGCCGCCGGGCAGCTCGAAAAATCGATAGCTATGCCGACCATCACGCCGCGTCGTGCGGCGGCGCAAGCATAAAAGATTGCTACACGCATACTCCTCCCCCGATTGGCGACGATTTCTTAATGGTTCTAATAACTGATGTACTCTTCTAATCCACTCCACACTGAAGAAACTGTCTACCCATATTATTACTGCATTATCCGGTGTTATCCGAATCGGATACCAGGTATCCGACCCGAAGAAAAATCGATTATCCGAATCATCCTAAAATCCGGCCAATCGAAAATTACCCCCCGAAAATCCAGTGTTTGAAAAAATGGCCTGTCCGAATCTTCCGGTTATTCGAAATGTCGGTGTCGGACCCGATGTCTACTGAACGGTGGTGGCGCAGCGAATAGAGAGTATGGCAGAAGTGACTCGGCTGCCGGTAGATTCGGCGCTCTTATGTTTCGTGAGAAAGGATTTGATATGTCAATCAAAATTTTACATACAATAATTACAAAGAAAAACATCGAGTCTTAATCCGCTCAAACACCAAGCGCAGTTCGTGGAATTTCTGACACGTTTGCTCCACGTCTTGCACACATTTTTGCACGCGAACATAATTGTATTGTATTGTATTTTTTGACGAAGACGGAGCCTACATACAACACAACAAAGTCGATAGTAATCAAACAAGGTGATCAAAAATGGTCTGCATATGCCAGCTTCCCTGCCCTGCTGCTAAAACTGTGCAAAGTTATTTTCACCAACTTTAGACCAGATATTGTTGAGGCGCAAATGTGGCACAACTCTGGCAGAGCAAAATTTAGCACGGTCCTGTGTTCTGGCAAGGCGAGCCCTGAATTTACTAGGGTAGGGTCTAGGCTGTCTCTATGCTTGAACTGGGAATCGAGTCATCTAGGAAGAATCTCTACCATTCAGTTAGAATAAAAGTGCTTTGTCTTCGCCAATTTGCTAACCCGAAAGAGCAGGAGGGGTCCTTGAAGTTGAATGCTATGGAGTCGGCGGCGGTTCATTGGTATGCCCACGATGCCGCTCAAGGCGCAATGTGCTAGCAGCGTTGCTTCATGAGATGGAGATCGGTTGGACGTGTTCTGCGGCATCTTTCTATCCACTACTCGGTTGAGATTTGAGGGGTTCTGACGTCCACACTGTTTCAGTCGTTTTCCGCAGGTGTCTCCAGCTGTATGCAGTGGAAAGTAACCTTGTTGCGACTTGTTTGTTTCTGACCGGTTTTTAACCACAACGCAATGAGAAAGGTATTCAAGACAATGATTTATGAACACTCAACACCACTAATACACAGGTACAAAATGCTTGAAACAAAGGGACTGGTCACAGTAATGACAGCGGATAAAAGCTATAGGCTCTTCAATGGTTGTTTCCTTTCATGAGCTTCGGAAAGAATTACCCCGCTAGGATTTTCAAAGAAATCAGGATGTGACGCCCCATAAAATCCCGAAGGCATCTTCTTCCCACAGATGCCCGATAGCTGCAACCTTATTCCCGACTCGCTTCTCGAACCACGTGGTGATTGAAGCTGCTATACCCCTTGGAAAGAGCCTGTGTACTCGAGCTATACGTTGCAGTGCCACCGGAAGGATTCAGCCAGACGACGTAGGCTTCTTCAGTTACATGAAGTCGCTTATGAAGCGATTTCACTCTCACGTCATTGTGCACGACTAAGCACTCTTCGAGTCGATGACGGTGACGCAACTGAAGGATGAACTTCTCGAGGAGAGCATTTTATACCTTCTGAAGGAAAGAACGTCAGAGGCTGGAATAGTACGATATAAAATTTTAAGCCGTACTTATTATACAGTGTACAACTGTGCTTCGATATAATTAGGGCGGATCGTACCAAAAATTCTCGCTTTCATGAAAAATAAATTGTAATTATTTTTTGCCTGAAACGGAGCACCGATACAGCTGAAATTCTGCCACAAAAAGTTACAAGCCTTGATCAATGCGTACTGAAAAATCATGGTTTTCTGCAGGGAACAAGTTGGACCAACCTCGTGTCGTTAAAAAAGCTTCTTCATTTCGTTTTTCCAAATGCTATTGGTTTTTTTAAAATTCCAAAAATTTGCTAAGTTTTGATCAATTTTGCGAACGTGCAAGTTTGTCGCTCCAATGACGTCTGGTCAAGATCGATCCGAGGTCGATCCTACCTACTCGATTCAGGGAAATGTGATGTTTTACTGTGCTCAAAAGGTGAAATTTCTTCTAACAGAATTTTAACTGGTTTTTTAAGTAGAATTTGTAAGTGGTTTGCTGTTTCAAGCAGAAATATTTAATTTTTTTTATGAAAAACGAGAATTTTTAATACGATCCGCCCTAATCATATCGAAGATTAATGCGAGGATGCTTAGTTTCTCATTGTATATTACTCACAACATAATATTTTTTACGGTACAATTGCACTCTTTGATGTTCTTTCGTTCAGAAGGTAGAAAATTTTTTCCGCAAGAAGTCCATTTTTCTGTTGCGATCAATGATCTCGGAGAACGCAGTAGCCGCACGATTTCGATGAGCGCAGTAGCCGCAGCTGCCATAACTCGGAGATTTTTTGGGGTCTCTATAAATTTCACAAAGCTTTAAAAAGTACAAGAAATATGGTTTCTTTGTTTTAAAAACGGGCTCTAAAAATGGCAGCTTCCATGTGATAAGGGGTCGATATTTTTCGGAAAAGGATGCAAAATTGGGGCGCCTTATCATACAGAAGAAAATCTCTATTTTTAATTGTAGAACAATCAGCATTTAAAGCTTTTTTCAATATTAATTTTTATATTCGTAGCATCGGGAAACGAAGCTACGAATGAATCTCCACATTGTCGTAGCCACACCTGAAAAAAACGAATTATTAAGAGATGCAAACATCAACCGAAAGCTCAAAAAATGCGAAAGAATCCTCTGTCAAAACCGGGAGATAACGATCTCCCCCTGGCTTCGATTCTCGAACCTCAAGCTTGAGCCTGGTTCCGAGTACACAGAAATGGGCAAAGCAACGAAGTCCAAGGTCTGGCTGATCCAACTTACCCGTTTTAAGATACCTTGCCGGTGCGATGCGGGCACGTGTCCGCTCAGTACCCTTAAGTTTTTTATATTTTGAAATAAGTCCAATAACGTTTCCCATAGTATACGGATATGAATCTTGTGGCCACTAATGCAGCACATAGGATCGTATTTCCTTCGTAGCCGCTTTCAAATGGAAGGTGTAACGTACAACTTCCTTAAGGCGAATCCAGTTCAGCTTCAAAGAGGCCGCTTTTATTTGGAAGGTGTCTAGGTTCAATTTGAAAGAAAGTGTTCAATTTTATTAGGAAAGAATGCAGTTTGATTTGCAAAAGATTCAATTTATTTTGTAAATGTCCATTTTAAACGCAGTAAATGGAAACCACTGAGGGGTACCAAGCAAAAACTACTGTGCGATACCCGAATTCAGAAGCTTTGCTGGCTTTGATGTTGTGCTGAACAGTTTTAACAACCTCTTTGCGACAATGCGCTTGTTGGCATGTTCATGTTTCTCCATTAGAACAGGTCTGGTAGTAAACAGCGGCCCTCACAATGTCGGAGAATTTGGAGAGTCAGTTAGGCAGATAGAAGTCGAACTCACGAAGTCTGTGCACAGCACGATGAAAATTGCCATGATATCACGTCAGAACCCTAAAAAACGAAGCTAAAACGAAATACGGTCTGAGCTATAAAAGCAACGAGAAGCACTTCTTTATAGACCTGGCTGCATCACGCAATTTAAACCCCAGTTATTCCTAGATTGATACTATTTATGGAAGTTTACGATTACGAATTTACCCAAAAATGTCGTAAATCGTAAACCGTTCACTCACTGTAAAATCACTATGAATCATTAAATCGCAGGTAGTAATTACGACTGGAACTCTCGCGATCTGCTTCTCGCCATATAGTGATCGGAGACTTCTGAGTATATAATCGCGTACATGACAGAAAGGGTGGACATTCTTCATAGGAAGTTTTGAAGATTCTGCCCTATCACACCTCGCTATACTATTGCATCTAGCTAAACCAGTTTTTTACTGGATTGAAAGAAAGGAGACCTAAAGAAGAAAAGAAAATTGTCGGGGTGTTTTGACCCCCCGGCTCGGAGGAAGAGCCCTCACCCAGACGCCTGGCGGCCGCTGGCCGCTGAACGTCTGGTCTGACTATAGTTGAAGTTTGAAATGGGGTAATTTCTAGGCACGAAAAGATCGTTCCACGACTCACTCCTGCCTTCTCAACCCGCATGAAGTAATACCCTTTTTCGTCATTTTCGACCTACCCAGATGCCCGCCGAGGAAAACTTGAGAAAAAAGAAATTGAAAAACTTTTACGGTGCCTCTTGAACAGTCTCCTGCGGTCTTCAATAAATCGCTTTGAAGAACTTCACTGCAAGGTCATTGGCCGGTCAGATAAGTGAGTCAGAGTTTGCTCGTTAGAGAAATGTCGGTTTTTTTATATTACGGAATGAACTGTGCGGTCCACACTTTGAATTGTTGCAGAACGCCAAGATTGTGAAAAACCCGTTTGGTCATGGCGCGAAGACTGGCGTCAGCGCTGAAATTACTTCCAAGTCTCTTCGAATCTTCACCGTCAGCCAACAAAATCATGAGCCGCCACACACCGATGATGTCGCTCCCTTGTCCACTGCAGCGGTGACTCAGATAAGTGAGTCAGAGTTTGCTGAAAAAGATACGCTACGGTTCTTTGGAGGCGTTATTTAGATTCACAACTGAGTACTTCACCTACACCTAAGGTGGTTCGTCATCGGTTTCTTGGCACGAAATGTCGTGTCAACGATGTCTGCATCGGCGGTGGTGAATGTCGTTCCGGTTTCTGCCGATGTCCTGAAAATCTGTTCGAACGTGAGGGAAGATGCCTCCGAGGTGCGTGAACTTGTGAAAAATTAATTCTTGACGGTGTTCTATGCGTGGACACCGGCGTCCTCATGCTTCCACAATACCGCTCACGTCGCACGGTCAAAACTTCGGATTGCGACGGGAAAATCCGTCGCAAACCGTTGCTCGATCATAACTCCACCAGTTTTAGGGTTCTTTTTTTGAAAAATGATTGGCACCGTTCGATTCGCCTTTTCGAGATCTACACAAACATGCATACAGCTTTACCAGAACACCCACATTTTC
The DNA here is from genome assembly GCA_947396885.1 of Heligmosomoides polygyrus polygyrus. Taxonomy (NCBI): domain Eukaryota; kingdom Metazoa; phylum Nematoda; class Chromadorea; order Rhabditida; family Heligmosomidae; genus Heligmosomoides; species Heligmosomoides polygyrus. The sequence goes on along the minus strand of OX377206.1, from coordinate 63,409,275 downwards.
GCCGTGGGTGGCCCAAAAAGTGACTGGAGCAGGCATTTGCGGCTAGGGCAGCTCATTTCCCAAAACGTGCGTGCTTTCGAAGTATCTCAGCATGTTGTACGTTGCCAGTGCGCTGTCATGCCAGGAATGCTCCGAGAGTGCGCCGCGCACATTGCATACGAAATCGAACCTATCAATCGAGTGGGCGAACCATGTCCACAGCGCTTCTATCCTCCCTTACTGAAAAATGTAAGCCCTTCAAGACTATTTGAAACGTTTAGAGAACTTTATCAGAAATTTTCAGCCACTCTACTCAGAATTAGCTCCAATCTGTCTGCTCTGGCGAGTCTTTGGAGTGCGCCGTGAGCAATGCTTATAGAATCGGACCTTTCAATCGACTGGGTTCGACAACTGGTAGAGTGAGCGTTTAGAGAGTTTTATCATACATTTTTAGCAACCCTACTTAGGAATTGCTCTACGACTGTCTAGCTTGCCTTTGGAGTGCTCTGGGATGCATACAGAATCGAACTTATCAGTCGAGTCGCAAATTCCACGCGCGGGCGTGTTCTGAGCGCGATAACTCTGTCATGTGTGAACCTTTCTGATTGCATTTTGTGGGTTTTGAAGGCAGTAAAATAGCAGTAGTGCACTAAAGTAGCTTCACCTGTATCACCTGTCGTCCCGTTGATCATCGACTTGCTCGAGCAGCGTCTCCATTCGTGCCTGTCGCGTGCTAGAGTGCTCCAATGAATCCTCCTCGCTCGAGGGACACAAAGAGCGTCGTATCGCTCAGGGCTTCACGACGAAGTCAGACCAACGGTTGGTGGGTGTCTTAGTGTTATCTTGACATCACGCGGAATCCAGTCAGTAACGGCTCTCGTCCAGCGGGTGTCTGCGAAGCGCATTACATGGCCGGCCCACCTAATTTTCGACAACTCGGCCCACTCGACAGCGTCTCTGATCTTCGAACGTCGGCGAAGATCGGCACTCCGGAAGCCTTCTCTCACTTGCGTGAGTCGTGTCACTCCGAGCATCGTTCTCTCGATTCCACGCTGCGCAGCGCTGATCGCGTGTTCATTCTCCTTTCGTATAGCGCATGTCTTTGAAGAATAGGTTAGCGCAGAAAGAACAGTGGAGTCGAATAGGTGGACAAGGAGTCGCACGTTTCTCCTTCACGACTTCCTCGACGGTATTAAAAGCTCCGCGAGCCGCTCGTTCCCTCCTGCCCAGCTCCGGCGTTAGGCCGTTGGCCATGTTAACTTCGCGACCCAGATACACGTAGCTGGAGCATTCGGAGATGTTCGTTACTTTTAGTGAGAATGGAAAATCTTAAATTTGTCCGCTCCTCATGAACATCGTCTTCGTAAGATTCTGCTGCAGTCCAACGTTCCCATATACACGATCGAGTTCGGCCAGCATTCGCTCCGCCTGCCTAATGCTCGGTGTTACGAGTACGTCAGTTGCCGGCCTTCACTCTCATGTCTTCCCATTCTAGTTCGCACATCACTTTTTCGAGGGTAGCGCTGAAGAGCTTTGGGGATATGGTATCCCTTGCCGAACACCTCTCTTCACGACGACGTCATTGTGAAACGGTGATATCTGGTCCTGAATCCACTGTACAACTCTAGAAGTACTCACGGAGTAGGAACGGAGTCGAATGCCTTCTTCAGGTCGATAAACGTAAAGCACAGCGGCAGCTTGTACCCTCGCGATAGTCCGACGAGCTTCGTAATGGTGTGTATGTGGTCGATAGTGCTGAATCCTCTCCGAAATCCTGTTTGCTCGCATGGCTGTCCTTCGTCCAGCGTTCTGCTAATCCTATTCAGAATGACTCGAGTGAACAGCTTGTAGACTACGGACAGCAGGCAGATCGGGCGATAGTTGCCAATGTCGTGCACGTCTCCCTTCTTGTACAGCAAAACGGTCTTGCTGGTCTTCCACTGAGATGGAAACTTGCACTCCGACAGGAAGCGTGTGAAGAGCCGCGCCAGGGTGTTGATGAGCGCTGGCGAGAGGTTCCTCAGGTGGGAGGTTCCTCAGGTGTTCGGTGTTGTGATTCTGTCGGGACCGGGTGCTGTACGTTTCTTCACCGACGAGATGGCATCTCGAATCTAAGGGAGAACAGAGGGGACAACGCATCCATCCTGCGGAAGATGGCATGTAGGCAGGCGGACGTGAATATCGAAGATAATGGAGTAGAAGTCATGGATGACCTTCTCCATGGTCCTTTTGGAAGACGTGACCGTTCCGTGAGAACGTCGGAGAGCGGTCATCTTGGTCTTGAAGTTGACGAAGTTCCAGCAGGTATTGCAAATGCTCAACCCTGCCTCTGCGGCTTCAACCAACAGTTCTGCCCTTCTCTCCTTAAGATATTCCTTTATCGCCGCTCTGCACGGTTTCGCAAGCTCGAACGTCAGTTGGTATTTGCCTTATGCTCGTGCTGCTCCACGCATCAGCTCGAGCACTCAGATGGTGCACGAAGCAGTCGTATTCCTCATCGATGTTGTCCATGACGGTATCTTATCAAAGACCGGCAAGAGTGGTGAAGAGGTCCCAGGTGATGGTTGTTCTGGAACTTCTCTTTTTGAACTTTGCGGCCTTCTGTCCTTGACGCGAGACGCGGAACCGCGAAGGAGGCCGTGGTCTGATCTCTTATAGAACTTGGGGACAACGGAGAAGTGGGTCTGGCAATAGATGCAGTTGAAGATGATGTGGTCGATCTCGCTGTGGAACTGGCCGAGGGATTCTCAGGTCCATGGTAGGGCGTAGGCTTCTGGTGCCTTTCACGTTGCTCGTTCCACTCCAAACCGTGGTTCTTCCGGTGACCTTCGTGGCCCGATCTTGGCGTTGAAGTCGCCGACGATCAAGAAGGTGTGATCCTCCTTATAGAACTTCTCCAGCTCCACGTAAAAGGCTTCGACTTCATCGTCGCCGTAGACGAATGTTGGGGCATACGCGATGAACACAGTCAAAGCTGGCATGGAGCCACATCGCTTCATTCGCAGACGTCCGATTCGGGTTGTCAGAGACTCGTACGAATCGATGTTCATGGCCAAGTGCGTGTTGACGAGGTCACCAACGCCGCCTACTCCCCTGCTGTCGCATGTTCCGAGGAACAGTTCTTCTCCGTAGTCGTAGGCGGCGTGTAGGGGGTGGTGTCTTCTCGTCTCGGTCAGTCCGATGACGTCGTACTTTATCTTCCTGGCTTGCATCATCAGGTCCTCGACGGATGCTTCCGGTGCGAGCGTTGCAAGTACAGATCGTCGTCCTAGTCCTTCTCAATTTGTGCAGCCTGCTTAGGCCTTGAGATTTTAGCAGCCTCTCCGTACTCGCCCTTCCCATAGCTGCAGAAATGGGGGTTCTTTTGGGGTCAGGGAAATGAGACCCTTTAGTGCTGCCGTGTTTGACTGGAGTACACACGGTAGCTAGTCAGGCTCTGTCGTGCGGGCGAAGAACTCAGGACAGCCAGTCAGGCTGTCCGGAGGGAGTGGGCATGACTTAAGGCGGCCTCGATCGCCTTAGGATGTACTCCAGGTCTACCGAGAGCAAGCTTTTGGGCAGGTCGACACAGATACAATCCAAGCAAGCGCGAACACATCCACGCACTGTGCATGAACATGCCGCTCCCACGCACAAGGAACGCGTCAACCCGACACAGCAGGAGCAAGGAGTCCGTCCCCTGCATCCCACCTGCGTCTCTGGGCAGTACATGGTCGCATTTGCTTCGCGCTTCTTTCTCCTATCCACCACCCGGGGACGTGCCACGTGGCCCTGCGACAGGTGACCCGAGATCCCTCTTAACAAGAGAGCCCGAAGACTCTATCGAGGGAGATCCGTGGAGAACGGTGTAGCTTAAGAAGAAGCAACGTTACAGAGGTGCGGAAGTGCATGTGTGGCTTGTGTGACGCATTTTTCTGATTTCGGTGGACCACTGTGGGAAGACGCGGCGAGCTAACGGCCTTAATATGCGTAGGCGAATAGAGCGCTTAAGGTAGTTTATGACGGCGTGCTCAGTACTCCTCAGCTTCCTAAACTGCCATAGCCCCAGCCGCCATTTTAGGGCGGCGGGCTTAGCGGTTGAAGTTTCCTGCGCCCTTATCGCACATATTTGAGTATTCGACACTTGCAATAACATCGTTAGCTTCAGCACGAAAAGCTCTATCGAACGGTAGCAGTCTCGGGCAATTTTGGAAAAATCGATTTTTTTGGCAATTTCCCATCGAGGACGGGAGCGCTCTAGGCCGAGCCTGCGCTGACGATGACGTCACCGAAAATCGATATTTTCGAAATTGGCCAAATTTTCTCGTCAATAATCATCTAGGGGTTATTTGGAGCGCGGATTACGAATCCGACGTCCGTTACGTCCGTTTTTGAAAATTTCAGTAGGTTACTTCTTGTTTAAGGGTGGTCGGATCAGAATCACCGATCACCCTCAGTTATCGGTATGAGGGGTCTCCTGGCGTAATCGTCCAAATCGACTTGGACATCGTGTTCGGCATCCCGAATAACCCTCCGCCTGTACGTAGTTTGTGCAAAATCGGCAATTCTGACCGAACCACCCAGAGTTGTGCAGATGAAAATCCAAAACCTACCGAAATCAGCGGATTTTTCAAAAACGGACGTCGGATTCGTAATCAGCGCCCCAATTACCCCTAGATGACTCTGGCGAGAATTTTGGCCAATTCCAAAATATCGATTTTCGATGACGTCAACACCCGTCTGCCGCGGCCTCGAGCGGCCTCGTCCTCGATGCGAAACTGCCAAAAAACCGATCTTTCCGAAATCAGTCGACATTGATACCATTCGATAGCGCTTTTTATGCTGAACGGAACGGTACCATTGGGAATGTCGAAAACTCGAATGTGGTCGAGAAAAAGTGCAGGAAACTTCACCGCTGCTCTGCGCCGCTCTAAAATGGCACCTGGGGCTAAGGCAGTTTAAGCAGCTGGAGAGCTGCGAGCACGTCCTAGTAAAGCACCATAAGCGCTCTGCTCGCATATGCATTTTAAGGCCGTTAGCTCGCCGCATCTTCCCACAGTGGTCCACCGAAATCGGAAAAAAGTGCGCCACGCAAGCCTCACCTGCATTTTCGCACCGCTCTAACATTGCGCCCTCCTAAGCTAAGCCATTCTGCTTTGCCGTGCTAGCAGACTGTTCTGCTGCCTACAAGACCCACAAGTTGCAGACGAAACGATTCAAAATTGGCAGAGTTATTGTGCTCCGAACACGTCCGCGCGTGCAATTTAGCGCAACAACGGCTGACGCTCTCCGCGCTATTACTCGCCCAGATTACCGTTTTCCCCACTCCAAATGACACCATTCAATTCAGCATGAAAAGCTCTATCGAATGGTATCAAGCGTGGCCCAACTCGAAGACATCGATTTTTCGATGACGTCATCGTCCTTCCGCCGCGGCCTCGTCCTCGATGCGAAACAGTCAAAAATTGATGTTTCCAAAATCGGTCGACATTGATACCATTCGATAGCGCTTTTTATGCTGAACGGAACGGTACCATTGGGAATGTCGAAAACTCGAATGTGGTCGAGAAAGAGTGCAGGAAACTTCACCGCTGCTCTGCGCCGCTCTAAAATGGCACCTGGGGCTAAGGCAGTTTAAGCAGCTGGAGAGCTTCGAGCACGTCCTACTAAAGCACCATAAGCGCTCTGCTCGCATATGCATTTTAAGGCCGTTAGCTCGCCGCATCTTCCCACAGTGGTCCACCGAAATCGGAAAAAATGCGTCACACATGCCTCATCTGCATTTTCGCATCCCTGTAACATTGCCCTTTCCTAAGCTACACCATTCTACTTTAGTGTGCTACTAATACGTTTTGCTGCCTACAAGACCCACGAGTTTCAGCCGAAACGATTCGAACTTGACAGAGTTATCGCGCTCCGAACATGCCAGCGCGTGCATTGTGCGAGCGGTCGCCCCCCCCCCCCCTCCCGATTGATAGGTTCGATTCTGTACGCATTGTTCCCGGCAGCGCACTCCAAAGGCTAGCTGGACAGTTGTAGAGCAATTCCTAAGTAGGGCGGCTAAAAATTTATGATAAAACTCCAAAACGCTCACTCTACCAGTTGTCGAATCTACTCGATTGATAGGTTCGTTTCTATACGCATTGTACACGGCGCACATAAACGTCTAGTCGGGGCAGACAGATTGTAGCTAACCCTGAGTGGGGCGGCAGGAAATTTCTGATAAAATACTCTAAACGGTTCGAAATAGACTTGAAGGCTTCGCACTTCCCTGTAAGGGAAGATAGAAGCGCAGTCGACATGCGTTCGCCCACTCGATTGATGGGTTCAATTCTGTATGCACTGTGCACGGCGCACTCTCTGAGCATTTCTGGAATGACAGCGCACTGGCAAACTACGCATGCTTGAGATACTCCAAAACACACATGTCCTGGGAAATAAGCTGCCTAATCGCAAAAGCCTGCTGCAGTCACTTCTTGGGTCACCCACGGCGAAAATATGGATGTGCTGGTTAATTTATATAAAAGTTTGTGTAAACCTCAAAGAGACGAATCGAATGGTGCGGATCATTTTTCAAAAAAAAACCCTTAAATTGAAGGAGTTATGATCGAGCGACGGTTTGCGACGGTTTTTTCCGTCGCAATCCGAAGTTTTGACTGTGCGACGTGAGCGGTGTTGCAGACCTTATGTCCACGTGCGCGCTGTCAACACCTGCTGATGAACGCACCCCAGCATCTGAATATGCTTCCTGGCATCTTTATAAGGAAATGCTTATATCGCACAACGGCGAAGAATTACAAATTACAAAAAATAGAATTGAAGATCGGCGTAGTGGTTCCACCGGGGATTTATTTCTTACCACGGAAGGGTCTCAAGCGTAGGTCTGAACGGGGGAAACGGATAGTACTTCGAGAATCTCCACCCTTCGTATTGCAGAAAAACATGTTTCGTTTTTGCTGAGTCCTTGAACCAAAAGAGCCACGGACCCTCGAAGGTGGGGTACAGTGTGACTAGGACTGTCGAGGTCATAAGGTGTTGATGACGAATCTGGGGTGTGGACCACGAAGCTGACCCTTTCGACGATTTAGATAAATGTGAGGAGATGTGTAGGAAGCAAAGTGGTGAAGAAGTCAGCGGTTATGAAAAAATGCGAAGATAGTGCATAGCACGGGCGTCGAACACCTGTAGCCGTATTCATGAAGCGGCGGGAGCGGGAAGGCAGGCGATGCCTTCCCGCTCCCGCCGCATCCCGCTCCCGGCTTCCTACAACCCGGTCGGTATTCATGAACCGCCGGGAAGCGGGAGCAACCGCGACGCTCGAGTTAGATTCGCAGCGGAGGCGGGAATTGCAAGATTTCAAAAACCAATTTCTCAAATTACCGCTGTCTCAACCAGGGATGAGCGGATAACGAAATTTTGAGACCCGGATTACGGACAATTTTGCCTAAAAATGGCCGGATAACGAAAAGCAACAAAAATTAAAACTGGCTTTAAACTGCTCGAATCTCACCAGAATATTAGATGTTCACGCACTGTCAAGTTACATGCCATCTCTCACTATTTTAAAAGTATTTGAAAAAAAGGTGAACTGTTACCGAGCTTAACGGCGAGAAAAGTGGCACGATCCCCAATAGAAAAACCAAGACTATTTTGTAATACAATCTTTTGCCACTCCACTCGGCTGATGTTTCGGCACAACCACCTTCAGTGGCTGGAGATAACAAGGAGTGCTTAAGGAACCACTCGTTTATAGATCATTTCACAGCACAAATTGCAATTTAAAACTATTCCTTTTTTGAAGTTAAAGAGGCCAAACGCGAGGAAAGCACCCTAAATGACCTTTTGGAAGTAGTCGAAATGCTGATAAGCCACCCTTTCAAGTATACAATAGCGAGATTCATTCAATTCCTATTCACCTACATTTATTTCGACCCGACGGTAACTTATTCGTACTGTTGTTCGACAGTATCGCTATATCTGAGGTAGTCGAACGCAAAACTGTCTGGGATGCATGAAATAATTTATAACAATTTAATTTATAATTTAATTTATAATTTATAACAAGCAAGTTTGCCGCATGTAAATAAATCGAACACACAGATCGCCATGTGGGAATGCCCCGTTGTTAGTGTAGTCACCTTCATGGCGTTCTATCCTTTCACTCGTTTGTTCGATTTCTACGACACCTCTGCGTGCACGGCGCACCCAGGACGTAGCGCACAGCGTTGGACGTGCGACTATTAGGTTAAGTTAATCCTCCATATTCTCTAAAGATGAGACGAAGATAGACTACAAGAAGAAATGGCTGAAGGATTGTGATAACAGTTTGTAGACTTTTTCGAAGATTTTGGAACTACTCTACTATTGAGGAAATAATTCCTAATTTTACACATACCTTCAGCTTTATTTTTATTTTATTGTTTATTACAAAGTTCAATCCTATTTCGCTGACGATCTCTTCTTTTCCTGCCCGACCTGCTCGTAAAATGTCCACCGACTGGCAATGGGAATGTATAAGAAGGGGTATTGCGAGAAATAGAGTGCGTGGCGCATCCGACGAAAGAACTACTCATCGTCAATGTTTCAGATCAATTATGCGATTTCTTTAAAATCAAGTAAGTGGCAGTAAGTACCCCCCCCCCCTCTCCTCAGAAGATGGCCCAGGAACACGTTACTAGACATATAGCGAAGATAACCCCACGTGAAGACGACTTTCGATGGCAAAATCGCCATCGAAATGCTATTTCTTGCAATTGCACACACCACCTCATTGACGGCTTCCCGGCGTTCCCGACCGGTTGAGTGCGGGTAGGCCGGGAGCCTCCCGCCATCGGCGCGGGAGGCTCCCGTTGCTTCCCGGCATGTTCGTGAATACGATCTTTTGCCTCCCGCCTCGGTCGCTTCCCGCGGGAAGCCTTGAACGTTCCCGGGAACGTTCATGAATACGGCCACTGGTCCAGCACTTCGAAGCAGCCTCGCACCCTGTCGAGCCACCAACTCGCTTGCCGCACAGCGTTTCGCCGCGTCCCATACAACAGCGCGCGCATGCATACACGCGGGCACGTGCTGACGGTGCGCTGCTGCACCCCGCATTCGACGTCCGTAGCTCGTTTGCTTCAAGGACTCAGCAAAAACGAAACATGTTTCTCTACTATATGAGGGGTGGAGATTCTCGCAATGTTATCCATTTCCCCCGTTCAGTCCTACGCCTGAGGCCCTTACCTGGTTAGTACGGCCGTATAGCCGTCTTGAGTCTCATTGCTGGCATCTGCAATAGATTGCAGGAGCTAATTGAAAGACAGACTGCGTGACTCGCCTGGAAACACTCGCAGTTATTCAATGCTTCGGTGCCGAACGATGTTGTAAGGTGGATCAGTTTAATTGAGCTGCCCAACATTTCGACCTGTTCACCATCTTCAGAGTCCTGAAAGTGATTCAAGGATTTGGACTTGTTTTTTACCCGGCCAAACTCCTCCTCAAATTCCGCCTTTTAAGGTCGTCCTACATAAGAAGGAAAAACCCAAAGTATGAGAAATAGATTCACACGCTGATCCACCGTTGAAACGTAGCTAGGTCATTGCTTTCAATAGCCAGCGCATTGTACCACCAAGTCGCTAGTGGTAGGGGGTACTCATTTTGTCTATTCGTTGCTGGATTTCTTGCAAAAACCCAGAGAGCTTCCAACGTTTTTTCAAGCGAGATATTGGTGTCATGCTCCGGAATCGTGTACAAGCGTGAAAGCCGTACGCCTTAACGCTGTGCTTGCCCTGAGAAGTTCTTAAAATATCACGCCTTTTAAGGTGCTCTTACGTACGAACTTCCAATTCCTTTCTAGTTTGGTTGCATGTGTGTTTGGTCGCAACTGTCACATTCAAGTTTATAGGCTGCACCAACTTTACCGCAATCTCCTATAGACTTATTGAGTGGGCACACAACACAGCTTTCAGGCATTCCCTATCGTATAGCCTATTTCAGACTAGTTACCGGTGGTTTGACTAAAGATGTTAACAAGCTCGTCTTCTGGCTGAGCCTTAACTATACTTCTTGATATAGCGGAGGTGATATTACCAGAGATGAAGGGAAAACAGTGGGATATCCCCTATCGGCGGGGCTTATTGCGCTTACTACTGACAGTAACGACATCGCTCCGTTTTTTGGTGGATCAACGTGTTAATTCATTTCTCATACTTTGTGTTTTTCCACGATGTCTGAAAGGCAGAGTTTGAGGAGGCGTTTTGTCGAGTGTCTGAACGATGTCTGAAAGAAAAAAAAATACAAACCTAGCCTGTTGAAACACATTTAGACCTCCCCCCCCTCTGAAGACGAGTAACAGGTCGAAACATTAGACCGCTTAATAAAGTTCATCCACCTTGCAGCCTCTTTCGGTACAAAAGGGTTGACATACTAAAGAAAATGCAAGGGTTTTACGGAGAGGAAACTTGAATAACTAATTTTACAGGTTCCTATCATATGACACCTCTTCTAGAACTTCTTATCGTCCGAAGGATTTGAATAAGTTGCAAATCGTTCGGGAAGCGAAAGGTATCTACGCATTCATTCCAGCTACTCAGCTCCCCCGTTCGGCACCCAGCGAATCTTGTGAACAAGGTGAGATGTGCACTGGTGGTTCCATCTGTGACAGCGACTCCAAGACCTGTATATGTGCGGCTATGCACGTCATCGTTGAAGAAGTGTGCAGGAGTAAAGGTATTGTGTGATGTCTCGTCACTTCTTATTTCTTAAAAATAGTCCTTTCTTTTCTAAGGTAGCTTGAGTGATTTGTTTTGGTGTCGTTGCAGATTGGGATCTGTGTCAAAAGAATAGTAATTACTTAGTTAAAGCGCGGGCTTTTTAAACTAGGGATGGGCGTTAAATTTTAGTCCGTGATTTTTAACGGGTCTGGACTCTGCAAGGAATCCGTGAGAAGACTTTTTAAAGGCTTGGTTCTACGAGTACTTAACTCTCACTACGCTTTTTGTTAATTCTTTTACTTCACTGCGGCACAAGGGTAAGGCCTATGTTATACTTCGGCGATGCTGTTCTCGGCGACGTCGGCGATAGTGTTGTGCGGACTGCTACGCACTGCGTAGCACTCGCTCAACACTGTCGTCGACTTCGCCGACAACAGCATCACCGATGTATAACATAGGTCTAAGGGAATATTGGTGGGATGAAGGGGGGGGGGGGGGTAGGAAGAATGTCTAAAGGAATCGGAGGAATATTATCGCCGTTGGACATTTAACGGTATCGAGGGTTTTTTGAACTGGGCGCTAGGTGTTCTCTATTCTCGGGGCTTTGGGCGAAGTCCCTAACCAGACGTTTGGCGCCGCTAGGCTCTCCCTCTTCGAGAACGGTGAATTGGTAGCATACCTGCTTGGAAAGGATGAAACAGCGAATTTTCATTGTTCCATCGGAGTTCTTTGGGTGTGGCAAATGCTCATTCAAATCGCCTCTAAGATATTCAGTAAAAGTAAAATACGTGGCGCACCTCGAACAAAGAATTGATCAAAGCTGCTCTTTATTTTTGTCGCTATCTTGTTTTCCACAACAGGTGGTACTAGCCCGCCTAGCATCGAGAAGACTTCCCATACGAGAGCAATCAAGAAGACTATCAAGAAGGCTCACAAGCCAAACATAAACAAGAAGCCGATTTGTTTCAATAACTACGAAACAACGTCAAATCTGCATAGCGCTTAACGGTCAAAGCCCTTAAAATTGGTCAGTGTACGTGTGATGCGAAAATCACTGAAGATTTGCCTTGCGGCGGAAGAGACCCGTCAACCAGCTGCCGAGAAGAAAACACCGCGCTAGGTGAGGGTAGACAAATCTCATGAAGGTCCAACAGCTCAGTGGGTTTGCGGCTGTGTCCTCGAGCTCAAAGTAAAACTTTTCCAGTTTCTAATTCCTAGATAGTTAGAGGATGTCTTTTCAGAATATAATGGGGTTAAAGGGCTACTGATGAAACTTGAAACTGCCGTGTCCACGGCATTCTATTTCCGGGTTTTGGAGGCGAAGCCCCATCCATGCATGTGGCAGCCGGTAGACCGCTGAACGTCTGGTTTCGGTTATAAATCAAATGGTTCAAGTACTTGTTCTAACATCATAGAGAATTACAAAACGATTTTAGAACATGGAAAGCTTCAAGGAAGCAAGCAAGTGGTTGCCAGAGCGAGATATACCAGTGTTATTAGAAACATGTTAAACCAGTCACCATCTTAGATTGTTTTGCTCACACTGTGGGTATTTCACGGTTGAGAATTTGGTGTACCCATGGAAGAAGTGGAATCAGAGCACTTGGATTGACCCTCTTTTCCGGACTTTGTTGAGTTCTTCACAGCACATGTTGACAGAGGTGATAGAACAACTTTCCACTCTCGAGCAGACTTTTTGAGTTCTTTGAGCAATAGCCAGAACTTCCTAAAAGGAGGCTCTCGTCCTGGTTGTGTCAGCTGCTTCACTTCACACGGAAGGCAGATATCGTCATGAGTGTTCAAGTCGTGGACGTCCTCGCTCTTATTTCCAGTGACGGTTGTCTTTAGAAACTCCTCTTGTTGCTAGGAGTGCAGCAGGAGGAATTGGCGGGCTCTGACGTCTTTCTGATGCGCTCGGTGAAGACACGGATAATTTGTGTTATCCGCGTATTTTCCTGCCCAGCGATGCGAAATAATCGTTGACCCTGCAGCTCACTTCGGCTTCCATTTTCAAGCAGGTTTCCATCTGAATTCTACTTGACTAGATGCGGTAGATACAAATCTTCCAATTTTTTCGACGAATCCTTTAAACTAAATTGCTGCGATCTCAACCAGGTTAAGCAACTTTGTTAAACAATTAATCTCTCCACTTTTTTATATTACTTCTCTATAAAATAGCATTAATTCTGTGCTATGTCTTTTAGAACAAAAACACCGATCACTTTAGAGATCTGATTGGTTTTATCATTCAGTAGAGAATAAGAGGTTTTTTAATCCCACCTAATATTTAAGCAACGCCCATGGAGGATGTTAACTAGAAAGAAGAAAGTGTGCGAAATTTTGTTGGCATAACTGGTTTGTGAAAATGCTAAAACTAGTCCCACCGAATAAAAGTCTGTCTCTATCTTCACAGATTAACTGTTACGCAGAAGTCCATTGGAATAGACATGCTGCTGCAAACTGTAATCGTGCATGTACATAGCAGTAGCATCGCCACAATGGTTACAGATCGGATCACAATGGATCCTCTTCTCCACGGAGTTTTCTATTGTTGGTAGACATGCGTCACTGCGGTGCTTTAGTTTGAACGACGACATCGTTTGGCTTAACTCTTCGAGCATTTTGCTCAGAAGGAAGACCTCTGTTTCAGAAGCGACCCCGTTCTCGTTGCCAGGCGAGTCGTGCGCTCGTGGGGAGGAGTGCTCTGGAGGGTCTGTATGCCTTGGTGATTCTTGCCAGTGTGTCGCTGACCACTACCCTGAAGATGGATACTGTAGACATATTGGTGAGCAATGCAAAACTTTATCATGTTCTACTGAAGGGTCTTAAAAAAACGGCGCACACAGGAGGTGCCCTTGTGAGATGCACTTTTATTAAATACGCCCGTATAATCACCCACTGTGATGTAAAAGATTGATTTTATCTATCGGACAAATCTGGTAAGTTAAGTGTACTGGGAGTTACATCTTTTCATCCTTAAGCAGTCCAGCTAGAATCACTCGGTCAAGCTCGAACTGGTGCTAAGCTAATAAATTTCAGCGTCGCAGTCGTCACAAATCAAGCTTGTGCCAGGTAGTGGACTTCGTTTCAACTCAAAAGTGTTTCCTCCCAGACCCGCTGCGACAGTGTGCGACGAAAGCAAATGTAGATTACCAGACTGCTTTTGTTCACCAAATGGTAATAGCTCTGAACATCAAGAATGTATCAGTCGTCTGCGGCAATTCAAAGCCTTTATTTTTCATAGGAAAGAAACCTCCTGGTGGACTAGCGCCAAAGGATGTCCCACAATTTGTGGTCCTTACGTTTGACGACGCTGTGAATGGTCGCACGCTGCCTGATTACCTGGAGTTGTTCAAAACTGTGAAATACAGGTAGTTATTATTCTTCGTGTCTTCGTGTAAGGTTCTTACACATGTATCAGCTGTCGGCTGTCGCAACAGTCTGCTGTTTAGTAGTGGTGTAAATAGTAAGGCTGAGGTGGGGGGGGGGGGGGGGCGGAGTTTGAAAGTTCGTTGGAGAGCATGTAATCTGAAGGAATTGAAGATTGGTCATTGCAGTCCGCGACATACATCCGTCGAGAAAATGCATTTCTGATACCTGAACACGAAGCTACTATTCTGCATATGACATTCTTGGGGCAGATTCATCAATGGCTTACAGCAATTTAACGGAGAAAATACAGCCGAAATCCCTGATAGCGCGGCTTATCAAGCGATATGGTGGAGCATTTCACCATATCGCTTGTTGTTGTAAGTCGCTGATGAATCCGGCCTCTTGTTTGGAGATTCCCCGTTCATTTTCTTGGATCCCTTTCCCGATTCACCATATGGATGCCATGCTGTAAGCTTATAGGTTGTATCAGCAGCACGAATGATAGTACTTGTCTTCCCTACGCAGCCTGCATTCTAGAAATCCAAATGGATGTCCAGTGAAAGGAACATTCTTCGTATCCCATGAGTGGACTAACTACGATTCAGTGCAGTGGCTGTTCCAGCAGGGTATGGAACTGGCTTCGAACTCTATCTCGTGAGTTTTCCAACCCTAGTTTCAAGCAATGGGGTCAATCCTGGACGGCCGTCCTGTTTTCTAGGCACGCGTCACTTGAGGGAACGAATGCGGATAGGTGGCTCAACGAAATGGACGGTCAGCGTCGTATCATGGCCAAATTCGCGAACGCCAACGAGGAAGAAATCATCGGCATGCGGGCGCCTCAACTAGTTCTCGGAGGTGATGAACAGTTCGAGGTGAGAAGCCGTCGGAAAATGGCGTCCTCACCCCCCCCCGAAGGGCTCTAGTTATTGATCGGAGGCTGTAGTCTTTCATTAATTTTGATTAATTTTATAATTACATAGTGCATAGTGCTTCCCGCCCTAATGTTCTCTGCTGCGGAGACATTTGAGTGTCTTCTTCACCGTTTGAGTGCCAGAAAACATACGAACGAGCGAGCGGAAGAAAGACAATTATTTATGGTTTATTTAGTGTGGTTGCAAGAGTTGTTCCTTTTACGCGAAAAAAAAAAACGTTAAACTCTTTCACAACACGTGACCGGGACAGTGCGTACTTTTCTCGCGCGCGGGGTGTCCGACGACGTCGCCGGACAATGTCCCAGAGAGCGCTCTCAATTTTCCAGCCTCGTAGACATCGATTTTTATAATGATAAATTGATTTGTAATTTCATTTAATTTATTTCAATTTTTAATAATAATTTAAGATAATTTATAATTAATTTGAGATAATTTATAATTTTTATAATTTATATTTTTTTAACGGTGTCCCACGGCGTCGTTTCTTGTCGTGTTGCATTTTTTGTCAGATATGAATGGACAATTTCGTGAAAGGGGTAGGCATAATACCCTCGAGAACATAACGTGGTGAGCAGGGATGTGCGGAATTTCCGTTTCCGTGTTCCGAATTCCGTTTTCCGACCATTTCGTGCTCTTCCTTTCCGTTTCGTGTTCCGCCTGTTTTTGCGCCAGAAGGCGAAAACGGAAATGGGCGCTGTTCCACACTAGTTTTCTATTGAACACAATCAGCGTATCAGTTGAAATTTTCTCCTTGTGAGAGAAAGCAGAAATTTTTAACTGACCAGGATACTATCTCAACGGTAGGTCGGAACGGCCCAAGTGTTGTATATGGGTAGAACCGCCTTTCCCTGGGAAGTAACAAACTGCTGGTATCTCGACCCCACTACAACTCTGTGCAGAGTTAGGGGCGACGGAAGTTGGGCCGTTGGCGACATTAGCCCTATGCCTGGAGGCGGAGGGCGGGCCCAAGTTCGCTGGAAACAGCGATGACGAGCGAGCGATGGTGGAGCAGTAGGTAAAGGGGCGGCGTAATCACCATAACCGCTGTTTCCAGCCAACTTGAGCTCGCCCTTCGCGTGCAGGCATAGGGCTAACGCCGCCAACGGCCCAACTTCCGTCGCCCCTAACTCTGCGCAGAGTTGAACTGGGGTCGAGATATTTGTATTTTGTTGTTTCCCAGAAAGAGGCGATTCTGCACATACACAACAACTGGGCCGTTCCGACCTACCGTTGAGATACTTTCCTGGTGAGACGCTGATTGTATTACTCTAGTATTAGTGATCTTGAAATTGGTAAGACTACCACAAACGCTCAGAAATGGCAACGGCTGGGTGCAGGGCAAAATTAATGTGCCATAAAGGCTATATATGCACTGTATGCTAAGAAAATGCACACAACATTTAAATGACCATAAAGTTCTTCATTTATTAGTTACAAATCGCTACAAAAACATAGTAAGCATCAGGGGTGTGCGTAAATGAAATTTGAAATTTCGTAAATCGTAAGTCGTAATTACGGAAAAACCGTCGTGAATCGTAAATTGTAAACTGTAAAACGTATGAGTCACCTCACCTGTTGTGTACAATTAAATTTTCAAAGCGATTTTTCTGCTAATGTTAACCAGATGTGATTCAGTATTTATTTGTCGCGTTATTTTCAGCTCAAGCTGAACAGTTTTCTTCCCAACCTACTTTCTCTTTCCACGTCTTCTTACTAGTAAGACATCTTTCAAATTAAACTTACACGTTCCGAGACAGCCGACAAAACTGTAGGTTCAAAAACTTTACTTCACCCTATGCATGATATTCCAGGAAAACCTTGCATCGTTTGAATATTCATTAAATTCCTAACTTACTATCAATTTTTAGCTTGCGTACTAATCTGGGAACAGCGAGAAATCGCTGTCAAAATTAAAATTAAAAAATATTTCCCCACTGACCAATGCGGAGAAAACAGCAACTGTGCATGTAGTAGTCCAGCAAACATACTGAGTCATACGACCGGATTGCACCATGCATTCAGAGTGAACGCATGGCGCAACCCCATTGTGTGACTCACCGAAAGTTCTCAGCTTCTCTATGTTTTGAAATTAGTCCATGAACATTCTCATAGCAGACGGATAAGAGAGTTTTGGGGCAGCGCGACAGGAGGTACACCCGCCCCTGATGGTGGGCGTGGCGTCAGGAGGTACAGCCGCTGTTCTGCGGACCGGAAACTTTTGTTTTGTGTGTCAAAGGTTTCGTAAAGCAGCCGTCAAACCCTTGAAGAAGCCTAGGGGTTGTGGGTGAGTGAGCAAGGGGGATGAGAGGAAGATCGCACGTCCCCCAGGAGGGGCGAATGTACCTCCTGACCGTCCCCCGAGTTTTGGCCGCCGAAACAGTATGACCATTGGTCAGTGGTGAAATGGACATATTTCTTGGACAAGTTTTATAGTCGCTTTAAAATGGGAAGGTTAACGTATTCCTTAAGGTAACCTTCTTAAGGCATCCTTAGTTTGATTCCATAGACAAGACAATTTTTAATTAGAAAGTACCTAGTCTGATTTAAAAGTAATCCTATTTGATCTGTGAGTTGGGAAGAATGCGGACGAGGTTAAAACAGGATCAGTTTGAGTTTGCAGAGGTTCATTTTAAACGTAGCAAGTGAATAGACCGCTGCAGGAAGGTAGTGGGACAAAGGGCTCCAAGAAATAACCTCAGCGCAATATTCGAATTCAGAAGCTCTGCTAATTGTAGAGAGTTGGAGCGAAGGCAACTTTGAAGGTGCTCACAAGTTCTCAACCATCGATCGACAATATCAGCTATCGGGAAGGGGGGGGGGGAGTAGCCTAAACTTACCCAGGACATTGGTTTTCCAGGCAAGTTTGCCTGCACTTGTCCGATTTCGAAAATTACTGCAATGCTGCACTACTACTTAGTAATTCTCTGCACTCGCTCGGGCTGCTCTTCATCAGCTCTTTAACGAACGTTTGCTCCGAGAGTCTAAACGGACCAGATAGGGTGACCATGAACTCCATCACATCACCGAAAAGGGAGAACAGAACTGGCAAAACCAGTTCGAGCATTTCTTGAAATGCTACACGCTTGGTTTTACAGCACCTTGAGCATCAATTTTTGTTCTTCCGCCCTATGAACTACAATGCAGACCGATAAAAACATCAGTGGTTTATCCTTTCCACATGATAACAGCAACTTTCCAGAACCCGCTTCCAGTTACGAATGATGTTCGATCGTGGATTTGCGTCAATTCTATTAGTTATGTTTAGCATGAATACATATATTATAAACAGATTGACCATACCTCATTACCAGAAACGACGTGGATTTAGAAGACTCGCCTCTCTTTCCCTAGGAAACTGATAGTCGGATTCGAGAACCCTGTGCACAGGTCTTCTGTCTTCTACCAATGTAACACATTTGAGTATCCAAAAACAACTCTGAAGGGGAGTGGTAATGAGCTATAAGAGGGGACCGTCAGAGTGGGCACATCTTTATAACCTGGTCCACATAAATTTGGACGCCAGTTGGTTGTTGATTAAAGACCACATTTACGGAAATTTACGATTTACGACCCAAAATGTCGTAAATCGTAAAAAATTCGGCAAAAATAGCCGTAAATCGTAAAATTGTAAATCGTACATCGTAATTACGCACACCCCTGGTAAGCATACAGCGCATTATCATAAAACAGAGAGTTCAGTGAAGGTTGTGAAATGCGGTTTTTGCTCCAAGATTACATCAGTGTTCCTGACCAAAGGTGTAAATTTCAATTTTTAATTTCGCTAGGTGTGATATTCATCCATATAAAGTTATGCAATTCATTTTTAATGAAGCATCACGAGGATCTCAGTTGAGCTGTTATTTTCATTAACTAGAGGACTGACTTGTTGAATTCTGACACAAAACTATTGCTTCAAGAATCATTTTGGAACTGTCTAACTGTGTCACGTTGGGCGTAGTATTTCTAGGCTGGCACAGACTGAATATTCCTGTGGAAGTGCGCATCTACCATGACTAATCATTCATCCAGTTATCATCTTAGATCCCAGAATCAATTCTGAGTACTAGTTTTGGTGATTACATGCAATGTAGCTGCTAATGTTGTGTATGCAGATATTCGTGCAGTCACCAAATCGTCCCTGATGCCACTGGTTTCTAAAAGTGTTGAGAGGAATCTATTTCCTTGTCGGGAAATGATCTACTCCAGTTTTAGACTTCACCCGAGTCAGTTTTTTTTAAAATACGGGTCTGTAAGTAACCTCAAGTGATTAAGTCGGTTAAGTCTACCGTTCAAAAAATATCAGCATCAGAAAGGTCAGCGAAAAACCCATCGCAGGAACTAAATATGGAAAGACTGCATGCTGAAATAGTGAGAAATAGTGAAATGAGCCTTTGAATTTGTTTTCGTTTATTACTCAGCCATAGCTAAAAGCTATCATAGCACTACAAGTGCTCCGACATGCCTAACGGCGTGTCTCGCACTTGCCGCTTCGCGCGACTTTGCAACATCACAGGGAACTTTTTTGTTAAACTTGAAATACGCTAAGATCTAGGATTTGCTGCGTACTTTGTTGGCATCAAGCCGTTCACCACTTCCGTACGTTCATCATAGGCACCCTCTCCGGACCGTCCAGTATATATTGGATCCGAATGAATCATTTTCGGATATTCGAGTAATCCAAAAATCCGAGGTCCGCGAAATTGCCCGTATCCGAATAATTCAAAAAGCCGGAGTCCCCGATATTGTCATTATCTAAATCATGCAAAAATCGGGGTCCGTCAAAGTAACGTTATCCGAGTCATTCATTGATCCGGAGGTTTGGTCGAATTCAATGTATTTAATGAAAATCATTTTCGGATATCCGATTCTAATAACCCGATCCGATTCATCCAAAAATCCAGGGTACGCAAAGTCGCCGTTATCCGAATCATCCAAAACCTGGGGTCCGCCAAAATAGCGTTATCCGAATCATCCAATCATCCGAAGATTTTCGATCGGATCCAATGCATATCGTCCAGTAACGCCATTGGTTTGTGCTGCGCAGTACTTCTGCCCTCAGATTGCTCCTCCGCAACCGTTCTCATTCTAAACAGCTTGGGTCACCGGATGTCGTTGACACGCCTTCCAAATCCGGACACCAGGTTCCACTCACTCGTTTCTTCTTACTGGATCTAATTGCTGGCCCGCCTTTACTGGTCTTCCCCTCACACCCCCCCCCCCCTTCCTGGTCCCAACTCCTGGCCCACATCTTTGTTTTCCGAGCGGTCGCTCGTCACACGACGTCGGTATCACATCTTCTGGCTCCAGAAGCTTGTAGCGCGACGAAGAGGACCTGTCTTCTGGATCCAGGTGCTCAGAAAGGCACGCAGTTGCCGCTGTGTAGAGCAGGAGGAGGATGCGCTTCCTCTGCTGCAACAATGTCCCATGTTAAACGGCAAACATTGCCCGCGCAAGGTACGCAGAGGCGTACCTGGCGCGGGTGAAGTTTTCCGTTCAACATGGGATAATGCTGAGTTCTGCATGCGGCCGGTCGACGTACGGCGACGATGTGACATCTGCTTCCTTTCTTTTCGATCTTCCGACTCCAGACGGTTGTGATGCGACGAAGGGAAGCCTTCTGGATTCAGGCGCTCAGAAACGCGCGCAGATGCCGCTGTGTCAAGCAGGAGGAGGCTACGCGTCTTCTGCTGTAACAACATCCCATGCTGAACGGCAGACGTTGCCCGCGCGAGGTACGCGGAGGCGTCGCAAGGGGTTCCATGATATTGCGGGTAATTACACGAGGCGTATCTCAGCCAGGTTTCCAACCTGAGTGAGATGCGCCTCATCATCTACAGGGCAGGGAGCTAACTCAATTATATAGTGGTAGATTATGAATTCATGCTTCGTTATGTTATGTTATGATGAGGATGAGCATCAATCTGTGGAATATTCTGCTGCTTGCAAAGCTCCGAACAAGAAAAGGTGCAACAGAAGCCGCTTCTGACGCCGTTTTACATGCACTTTTGGAAAAATGGCGAACATGTGTCATTTCCGTTTTCGCGTTTCGTATTCCGGTTTTCGACCATTTTTGAGCGTTTCCGTTTCGTCTTTCGTCTTCCGCTTTTCCAGAAAATTTTCCGCACATCCCTGGTGGTGAGCATTTTCACTTAACGACAAAGCTTAGCAGTGCGAATGTTGTGGAAGACCGTAGTCTCACCAGGGAAGGGTTTCATGCTTAGGTCTGAACGGGCAAAATGGATAGTACTGCGAGAATCTCCACCCTTCTTGTAGTAGAAAAACATTTTTCTTTTTTGCTGACTCCTTGAACCCAAAGAGATACGGGCCCACGAGGGTGGGGTAAAGTATTGCACCGTCAGAGCGTGTCCACGTGCATGCAGTACCGGACAGGTATTTTGGTCATTGGCCGGAAAGACCGCGCAGATCAACATAGTCCGCTTTGGAACGGTCCAAAGTGGCCCTTTTGAACAACTTCTTTAGAAGTTGAATATTCTTGAAAAGAGCAACACAGCTGAGCTCAACAGCTCGATCTCTACCCATTGATGTACAAATAGCCGATACTCGATGAACTTTTCTTCTCATCGATTTTTTTGCCGATCCCTCTAATGGGAGCTGGTCAGTCATCGTTTGCCTTCATTTCCACGCGAGTGGTTACGGATTTCACCCAAAATCTGGACAAACTGTTTTTTTTTTGGAGTGCTAGTTACGAATTTGATGCTCCTTTCGATATTTTGCGCAATACGTGGTAGGTTCACACAGGAAATAGTGGTCGGCTCGGAAGCGCAGAGTTCGCCAAAGATCTGCGTGCAGAGGGTTTTGAGGGTTCTGATAACAAATGAGATGTACTCTTTTGATGTTTCATTCAATAAGGTACGCTGCCGAAGGTTCACAAAAGTAATATTAGCCGCTAGGACGGTGGCGGCTACTAGGGCGGTCGCGGACGAGTTGTCGGCCGCAAACCGTCGAAAACCGTTACATGCTCACAATCCCTCTAATCTGAGGTTTTTGAGAAACGGTTGGTACCGTTCGATTTGTCTCTGCGAGATCTACAAAAAATGTACAACACCGCTCACAACTAGTGTCGAATTTGGCGTGGGCAACGCTCGCGAGCGTCGCAGAGTCGGAATCGTTGAGAGCGGAGATGCTGGAAAACCGTGCACACCTCTGGATTCGGACCGTCAGGTAGGGTTCAAAAATCTAACTAATTTTTACTGTGCTCCAAACTTGACCTAGTTACAGTGATTTTCTTCATAGACACACTGAAAGTGATTCCCCTTAATTTTCGCTGATTAAATTGATCCGTAATCAAAATAAACTACATATTCGGAATCATCATTGAATGTTCTTTTTAAAGATATGTGAAATAATTAGTGGTTTTGAGAAATGTCGTTACAACCCTTCCGAAATTCGAACAGCATGCGATGCCGAATATGCTCCTCTGAGATTTGCCAAGCCATTTCACCTGAACTTGCAAGCTAACAATTCAAAGAATCGCAGATTCTAAGGCCCCGTTTATACTTCGTCGCGGCGCGACGCGACGCCACGTATAGTGGCCATATTGATTGTGCGACGCAATCGATCAATTTGGCCTCATTGCGTGGCCATCGCGTCGCGCCGCGACGAAGTATAAACGGGGCCTAAAAGAGCAAGTCTCGTTTACCTTAGAATCGCTTTAGTGCACCTTCGAAATACACAAATCTGCCGACAAATAATGAGCTAAAACCGTAGTGCACAAAAAACGACATTGGATGACCTAATATTTTTTATCCGCTGCGGTCATTACCAATGGCTGTTATGCTTGAAAATTTCGTAGTGTTATTTCGCAGTTGCTAGTGTAACGCATTGTTTGTCTTCTCACCATTTTTTTAGCAACTATTCATAATGAACTGTTCTTCGTGCCAGCATGAAGTTGTCAGTATGAAGACGAGTCCTTTCTGGTGACCGTTTCCATTGCGATTAGACATAGAGAGCTTTGGTTGATCGTGGCAGATCTTCTTTGGGAAATGCAAAAATCCTGCACGACTAGGGACTCGAACCATAAACCATCCCTTCCCACCACGCCGCTCGTCTACCCCTGCGCCACCACTGCTCGGCCGGAAGCGCAGTTGCAATCCTACTTGATCTCGTTCTCTTGTGATTGGCCCGCGCTGCGTGGACCTAGAAGGCAAAGGAGCCTGCTGTGAAAATGGTCCATAACTCCGTTCACAGATGCGCGCAGCAGAAACAGAAGACATATTTGGAATCAGGGTGCGATGCCGCATCCAGTGATATACATCTCACCTCAAAGTCCCACGGTTACCTAGTATCCTTCCCTTGTAAGCAGAATCGAGTATTTATATATTCCTCTAGCGACGTAGTTGCTGTACAAAGAAAGAGTAACAGGTCCATACGAAATCAAAAAATACACTGTTTAATACACAAATAGTACAGGAAATTTATACAAGACATCTAACCAAAAATCTTTATGTGCAAGGAAGTGAACTTTGTTTTGTCTAAAGGCGTCTTGAACTCCAAGCGATACTTTCTTGTGGTTAAATTTATGTTTTGCGTGTTACGGCGTTCCAATTGAAAGAATACATCTGGGAAACTCGGGGTTATTACACGAATACAGCAACAAGCACAGGTGAAATTTCAGGTGGTGCACCAACTAAAGGGAAAAGAGCTTAAGCATTTCATTGCAGCGAGTGAAATGGAAATAATTGTGTGAGGAAATGCAAAGACAGCAGTGTCTTCCAACAGATCGATCCTGGCTCATTACTGTATGATTGCTGAGCACCAATGGCGCGGTACCGCTGACTCTAACGCCTGGGTGCGAGCGCGGCAGATGGACGACCTGACTGAGAAGCGCTGCGCTCAGGTCGACTTGCAAATCCCGGCCGGCACAACGGTAGATCGTATGGTAAAATCTTGAACACTCCAAAAAGCATTGCGCTACATTAGCTGAAAGCTCTCTCTCTGAATAAGAACACTCGCGTTCATTTTTCAATTTAACGCAAACGTAAAGTATAAGGAGAGAAAACATAAAGAGTAATTGATTTTAGGCGACACTAGGCGTTCAAAAACATTTGGTTCCGGTTATGCACACATCACCCACTGCTGCCACGCCGAAGCATATGAACTCGGCTGCTGACCGGGAAAAGCTAGTCTCTTCTAGTTGTTTTGCAAAACAGTTACGGATGCTTCAAAACTGAAAAAAATCCACTGCAGCGAGCGGAACAGGTGAGTTTGTGACCAGTAAATAGAGTAGATCTATATTTTAGGTTTTAGGTTTTAAAGATCTATATTTTCATCAGACTTAAGAAGGGCTACTCTACTTTAGGTACCATAAAAATAAATGTTGTAAGGGGGTCTCGCTAAGTGAATTCGAAGATATCGCTCTTCACGTCAAATTATAGAAAGGCCGGGACCAGCCGAATTCGGCAGTGTTTACATTCAAATGGGTCATAGGAGCGAGCCGAGGTCAAATCTATCAAAATAGTGGAGAAAACTGAGGTCTCCTATAACTTCTTGATGTAGCGTTCAGATAGTTAGCGAGGCTGATTCGTTCGAGCACAACTACATATAGCACCGGGATTCCATAAATGGAGCCTTTCACTCTGATGTCACCAAAGCCTTTTTTTAAATCAATAAATCATTTCCAAGCCCAACTGAACATTTTTTGAAACAAATTGGGCACTTTTCAAGCCATATTCTGTGGGTGTAATTATGTCGGGCGAGCAAGGATGCCCGCCGCAGTGGGCAACATATAGGTCAACGAAGACATTTCTCAAAACCACTAATTATTTCACATATCTTTAAAAAGAACATTCAATGATGATTCCGAATATGTCGTTTATTTTGATTACGGATCAATTTAATCAGCGAAAATTAAGGGGAATCGCTATCAGTGTGTCTATGAAGAAAATCACTGTAAGTAGGTCAAATTTGGAGCACAGTAAAATTAGTTAGATTTTTGAACCCTATCTGACGGTCCGAATCCAGAGGTGTGCACGGTTTTCCAGCATCTCCCTTCTCAACGATTCCGACTCTGCGACGCTCGCGAGCGTTGCCCACGCCAAATTCGACACTAGTTGTGAGCGGTGTTGTACATTTTTGTGTAGATCTCGCAGAGACAAATCGAACGGTACCAACCGTTTCTCAGAAAACCTCAGATTAGAGGGATTGTGAGCATGCAACGGTTTTCGACGGTTTGCGGCCGACAACTCGTCCGCAACCACCCTAATAGCCGCGACCGTCCGAGCAGCTAATATTACTTTTGTGAAGCTTTCGCAGCGTACCTTATTGAATGAAACATCAAAAGTGAAAATCTCATTTGTTATCAGAACCCTTAAAACCCTCCGTACGCATCGAAGACGGCATAACACAGCTGCGTACTCCCCCAGAGCGACGAGGGCAGTTTCCACGCGAGCAGCTTGGATGGCACACACCATGGAGTCCCTTCCTAGCCTGTTTTCGCGCTCAAAGAACATACTGCCCTGAGGGCCGCACCTTTCTGATTGGAGCGTAAATTCTTTGCTCATGGGATGACCGAAACAGAAAAGATAGATTATTTTGTTGGATCGTAGACTTCGTAGCAATCAAACGTTCGAATGCGAATGTTTCGAGCATTCGAATTTGAAGCAGTGCTGGTCGACGATCTCTTCTAGGCATGTATTCCGGCACATTTCCATTTGATAATGCAATGTTGGAAGCCATTGCCATTGACGAAGACTTCAAGTCCTCGTTGGAAGACACCAAGGCAGCAGTACGAAACATGATCCGAACAGTAGCCCTTTTAGTACTGCGTGGACGTGCTGAACGGAAGTGCACGATGACATTCTTGTTGCTGGGCTTACGATAACACCTGGTTTGGAAGGTGCTCTGAGAGAGACGGACTTGTGCATTGTGGAACGGCAACCACTGTTCTCTCGGTTTCTCTCTTGTGAGCTTAAAAGCTCCGCTTGTTGATTGAGCAAATTGAAACAGGTGTCCATTTCGTTTTGCGTGGGGCACACAATGAAGCAGTCGTCTATATACCGACAGTACAATAAAGGTCTGCCTTCAGCACGGGTCTCTATTTTTGACATAAATGATATGGACAGCACAGGAGCCAGACGCTGTCCCATGGCTAACCTTCTCACTTTCCTATAGAACTCGTCGGAGCACTTGAAGGTATTGCATTGAAGGCACTTATTTATTCATTACTTGAGCAATACCTAGCTCAAAAAACGCAATATGTCCCTGGTGTTCCACAATAATTTCATGTACGGCCTGCATAGCATCGTCATTGGAGTCATTTGTGTACAGCGGAGTGACATTAAATGACTACATCACAGAGCTACCTTCCAAGTGCGTGTTTCGGAGTTTACCCAAGAATGCACCAGTACTGGAAAGGTGGGCAGGTACGAATTTTAGTGTAATAAGTACAAGTTTATTATGTTGCTTAAGGCAAGCGTCAAATACAAGCAGAACTGCCAAAACATGAGAACAACTAACGAATAAACAAACAAAATTATTAACCAATAGTGATAAAAATTCTACGTGAACAAGATGAAGATGCTACGGCTTCAATAAAAAGTTCAAGACTTTACGCTTGAAACATCCAAGGTTTGTCGAAAAAGCATTGTTCTTAGTCAGCTTGAGATACATGGAACCAGCTCTGTTCACGAAAAAATTGGCTCTTAGTGAAGTTTTAGCCCTATCAAATGCAATTTTGTTCCGCTGGCCACGCGTGATTGACGATACAAGCCTAAGCGCTGCAAGATCAAGGTTAATTTTCTTGTAACTATTTTGTGTATCATGCACATATCAAAGACATCTTTCCTTGTACTTAGGGAAGGAATATTCAGATATTTATTTCGAATAGATCGAGGAATCCTTGAATAGTGAAAGCCTCCGACTCTAATAAGCAGTTTTCGCGTAAAATTGTTTTGCACCTTCTCCAAAACAATAATGTCTTTCTTTTTATAAGGGTTAAAAACAATACTCGCTGACTCAACTATTGGTCTGATGTACGTGGTATAAGCCATGGTAAGTACTTTTTTGTTGTTCGTCGACAAACCCTTAAAAATCTGGAACGTACGATTTACAGCTCTCTGCGAAATTCCTTTAAAGTGTTTACCGAAATCCAGCTTATCATTATATAGAAAGCCTAAATCCCGCAGTTTATGTGATCTTATAATAGGGGAAGCTGCTATACTATATTCATGAATATTATCAGATGGACCCAAACGTAAGTGAACTGTCTTATGAGGCGCGAGCTTTAAGTGCCATTCCTTATACCAGGCTACGATATTATCCACAGCATTCTGTAGAAAATTAGCATCCTGAGTACTTGTCACTTCACGATAAATTTTTACATCATCTGCAAAAATTTTACACTTGACTCCATCTACTTGCAGTCTTGTGGGAAGATCAGCAATAAAAAATATGCAAGATAGGTGACAAAACGCCACCTTGCTGAAGCCCACTGACGACATCCCTTGTCTGCGAAAAACTCGAACCAATTCGGACTTGGAAAGTTCTCTCAGTTAAATACTGTTCGATCCATTTTACTACGTTTGGATGAAATTGAAGCTGTCGAATTTTATAAAGCAGCTTTTTGTGACTAACACGATCAAAAGCTTTTTCGAAATCAAAGTATATCACATCACATACACGCTTATTATCGAGTGAAAATGTCCAATCATTCAAGCATTCGATCAGGTTAGTCACAGTTGATTTTCCCTTTATGAAGCCATGTTGTGATGCCGAAAGAATGGAATTCTTTTCTAAGTGGTCGACTATATGTTCCTGCAAGGTCTTCTCAAACAGGTGGCAGAAAACAGACGTTATACTAACAGGCCTATAGTTTTCCGGTGAAGAAGAGGGATTTTTCTTCAAAATCGGGGTAACGAATGTGTGCTTCCATCTCTCTGGAACTTGGCCGCGCATAAGGGACTGATTGAAAATATATGACAAGGGCCCAGCAATGACACACGCAACATTCTTAATGAATTTGAGAGGAATATAATTCGGTGTAAGCGAGTGTGAATCTGGCCACTTCATTAACATTTCATAAATTTGTGTGGGAGTAAACGTAGGGAAGGACATCATTGGACATTTTTCCGGAACTAATGGATTACTAACTTCGGTGTAGTCAGTCTGAAATACCTTAGAAAGCACTTTTGAGAAGAGATCTGCCTTTCCTACGTTAGAGGTTATAAAGGAGTTTTCATTTTTCGGACAGATAATCCGTCTAGAACTAGAAAGTCTCTTATTTAGCAATCTATAAATATCCTGTTTCCTGCCCGACTCAATGACGCGCTTTGCAGCGCTACGATTAAATTTTTGCAGCTGTTTTAGAAAAGTTGCGGTGAAAATTTTGTAACTATCCCAGTTACCCGAAATCCGGGCAGAATTAAATGAACAAATTCGATGATCAGCCATATTCTGCAAATGGATAGGAAGATTTCTAGAAATAATAGAGCTAGCTTTCCTCCAAGGAACAAAAAGAGAAATAGCGCGATGGAGAGTCTCGATCAATACTTCATATTTCCCATTAACAGACGGCTGAAGATCAAGCAGATCTAACCAACGAATCTTAACTAGAAAGTCGCATACTTTACTATAATCGCATTTGGAATAATTTATTATTTATCTCCCTCGATAGAGAGCCTTCGGGCTCTCTTGTTAAGAGGGATCTCGGGCCGCTTGTCGCAGGGCCACGTGGCGCGTCCCCGGGTGGTGGATAGGGGAATTAAACGCGAACCAAATGCGACCGTGTACTGCCCAGAGACGCAGGTGGGATGCAGGGGATGGACTCCTTGCTCCTGCTGTGTCGGGTCGACGCGTTCCTTGTGCGTGGGAGCGGCATGTTCGTGCACAGTGTGCGTGGATGTGTCCGTGACTGTGCGGATTGTAACTGTGTCGGCTCGGCCAAAAGCTTGCACTCGGTAGACTGGGAGTACATGTAAGGCGATTCGAGGCCGCCTTAAGTCTCGCCCCGTCCCTTCGGGCAGTCTGGCTGGCTGCCCGGAGTATCCCGCCCGCACGACAGAGCCTGACTAGCTACCCGTGTTGTATTCCAGTCAAACACAGCAGCACTAAAGGGCCTCATTCCCCTGACCCCGAAAGAGCCCCCATTTCTGCAGCGATGGGAAGGACGAGTACGGAGAGGCTGCTAAAATCTCAGGGCCTAACCAGGCTGCGCAAACTGAGAAGGACTAGGATGACGATCTGTACTTACAACGCTCGCACGCTCGCATCGGAAGCATCCGTCGAGGACCTGATGATGCAAGCCAGGAAGATCAAGTACGACGTCATCGGACTGACCGAGACGAGAAGACACCACCCCCTGCACGCCGCCTACGACTCCGGAGAAGAACTGTTCCTCGGAACATGCGACAGCAGGGGAGTAGGCGGCGTTGGTGTCCTCGTCAACACGCACTTGGCCATGAACATCGATTCGTACGAGTCTCTGACAAGCCGAATCGGACGTCTGCGACTGAAGCGATGTGGTTCCGTGCCAGCTTTGACTGTATTCGTCGCGTATGCCCCAACATCCGACTACGACGACGAAGAGGTCGAAGCCTTCTACGTGGAGCTGGAGAAGTTCTATAAGGAAGATCACACCTTCTACAAGGTGATCGTCGGCGACTTCAACGCCAAAATCGGACCGCGAAGGTCGCCGGAAGAACTTCACATCGGAACCCACGGTTTGGAGTGGAACGAGCAAGGTGAAAGGCTGTCTGAGTTTATCATGTCGACCAAGACCATCCATGGAAACTCGCAGTTCCAGAAGCCTTCCTCCCTACGATGGACCTGGGAATCTCCCGGTGGCCAGTTCCACAACGAGATCGACCACATCATCTTCAACCGCAAATATTGCCTGACCGACGTCTCCGTTGTCCCCAAGTTCTACACGGGATCGGACCACCGCCTCCTTCGCGCAAGGTTCCGCTTTTCGCGTCAAGGAGAGAAGGCCGCGAAGTTCAAGAAGAGGAGTCCCAGAACGACCATCAACTGGGACCTCTACACCTCTCTTGCCGGTCTTTGGGAAGATGCCGTCATGGACAACGTCGACGAGGAATACGACCGCTTCGTGCACCATCTCCACGATAGTGCTAAGGGAGCCGAGAGCTTGAAGACCACCAAGAGACGCCTGTCTCCGGAAACTCTCGAGCTGATACGCCAGCGTGGAGCAGCACGAGCGTCAGGCAACTACCAACTGACGTCCGAGCTTGCGAAGCTATGCAGAGAGGCGATAAAGGAGGATCTTAAGGAGAGAAGGGCGGAAGTGTTGGCTGAAGCTGCAGAGGCAGGGTTGAGCATCCGCAATGCCCGCCGGAACTTCGCCAACTTCAAGACCAAGATGACAGCTCTCCGACGTCCCGACGGAACCGTCACCTCTTCCAGAAGGACCATGGAGAGGGTCATCCACGACTTCTACTCCGATCTCTTCGATAGCCACGTCCACCTGCCCCCATGCCATCTTCCGCAGGATGGATACGTCGTCCCCTCTGTTCTCCCTTCCGAGATCCGACACGCCATCTCGTCGGTGAAGAAACGTACAGCACCCGGTCCCGACAGGATCAGACCCGAACACCTGAAGAACCTCCCGCCTACGCTCATCAACACCCTGGCGCGGCTCTTCACACGTTACCTGTCGGAGTGCAAGGTTCCATCTCAGTGGAAGACCAGCAGAACCGTCTTGCTGTACAAGAAGGGAGACGTGCACGACATTGGCAACTATCGCCCGATCTGCCTGCTGTCCGTAGTCTACAAGCTGTTCACTCGAGTTATCCTGAATAGGATTAGCAGAACGCTAGACGAAGGACAGCCATGCGAGCAAGCAGGATTTCGGAGAGGATTCAGTACGATCGACCACATACACACCATTACGAAGCTCATCGAAGTGTCGCGAGAGTACAAGCTGCCGCTGTGCCTTACGTTCATCGACCTGAAGAAGGCATTCGACTCTGTCGAAACTGAAGCGGTCATCGAAGCCCTGCTCACCCAGGGCGTTCCTACTCAGTACATCAGAGTCCTTCGAGAGCTGTACAGTGGATTCACGACCAAGATCTCACCATTCTACAACGACGTCGTCGTCGACGTGAAGAGAGGGGTTCGGCAAGGGGATACCATATCCCCGAAGCTCTTCAGCGCCACTCTCGAAAACGTCATGCGCGAACTAGAATGGGAAGACATGGGAGTGAAGGTCGACGGCCGGCAACTACATCATCTTCGCTTCGCTGACGACATCGTGCTCATAACGCCGAGCATCAGCCAGGCGGAGCGAATGCTGGCCGACTTCGATCGTGTATGTGGGAACGTTGGACTGCAGCTGAATCTTACGAAGACGATGTTCATGAAGAACGGATGGGTTTCTGATGCCCCATTCTCGCTCAACGGAACGAACATCTCCGAATGCTCCAGCTATGTGTATCTGGGTCGCGAAGTCAACATGGCCAACGACCTAGCACCAGAGCTGAGCAGGAGGAAAAGAGCGGCTTGGGGAGCTTTCAAGAGCGTCGAAGAAGTCGCGAAGAAGACGAAGAACGTCCGACTCCGTGCCCACCTATTCGACTCCACTGTTCTTCCTGCCCTAACATACGCCTCAGAGACCTGGGCTATACGAAAGCAGGATGAACACGCGATCAGCGTCGCGCAGCGTGGAATCGAGAGGACGATGCTCGGAGTGAAACGACTCACGCAAGTGAGAGAAGGCCTCCGAAGTTCCGAGCTTCGCCGACGTTCGAAGATCAGAGACGCTGTCGCATGGGCCAAGTTGTCGAAAATTAGGTGGGCCGGCCACGTAATGCGCTTCTCAGACACCCGCTGGACGAGAGCCATCACCGACTGGATTCCGCGGGATGTCAAAAGAACACCAGGACGCCCACCAACGCGTTGGTCGGACTTCTTCGTGAAAGCCCTGAACGACCGATATGACGCTCTTCGTGTCCCTCGAGCGAGGAGGATCCATTGGACCACTCTGGCACGCGACAGGGACGAATGGAGACGCTGCTGGCACCCGCTCGAGCAATTCGATGATCAACGGGACGACAGGTGATACAGGTGATTATTTATTTATCTATTACATTTCTTTTATCGCAACGGCACAAACAAGTATCTACGTGCTTCTTTTGCGAAGAGTTCAGCGTTCTTGTTTGGATTCCCTACAATTAGAGCGGTCTAGTTTCTCATGGCTTCTCTTGTCCTTGTCCCTCTGTATCTTGCGATGTCATCCAGCCATCTTGTTCTTGGTCTTCCTTTACTTCGTTTTTTATCAGGAACCCAATCAGCTGCAAGGCGTGCCCATGAACGTTCGTTGCTACAGAGCTTATTTGCGAACAGCCACTTCCTTTTGAGCGCATGGTGAATCCAATCCTTGAGTCCTGATCTGTGGCGAATAACTCTTGACCGTATTTTGTCGCCCAAACGAACACCAAGAATTGATCTTTCAAGTCTTCTTTGCGCGGATCGTAGTCTTGCAGCAGTTTCTTTTGACCACGACCACGTTTCGCAACCGTATAGAACAGCAGGAAGCATGCAAGAGTTAATGAGCTTCTTTTTCAGCCGGACTTCGACGGCCTTAGAGCGAATTTGGAATAATCTTGGTAGTAAACTGGAGTCGGTAGGAGTGTAGAACATTTAACCTCAAATGTCACACTATTATGATCACTTAGCCCAATTGGAGCTGAAACTTCAACGTTCTGTACGCGTTCTGGGCCATTAGAAAAAACGAGATCAAGAACCGAATTAAATCTGGTGGCTTCATGTACAAGCTGCTTTAAATTATGACAAAGCAGCATTTCACTGAACACCTTAAATTCGGCGGGAGCTGTATATTCAGTACCATCCCAATTAATACCAGGCAGGTTGAAATCACCAAGAATAATACAAGAGAATTCACATGAAACCAGATCACTTAAAACCTTCGCCAGCTGTCCATTATCCCGTGAAAGACATGTCGGTGCTCTATAAACTGTTATAATTCTAAATGATTCGTAGTCCTGGAATACGTCAACTGCAACTATTTCGTATGCATTAAGCACGGATTCGGAAAAAACTAGGGAAGCAGTAATGTTATTTTGAATAAGAATCATAACCCCACCGCCCTTTTTTAACGATCTATCACAACGAAAAATGCAGTAGTGATCAACGAAATCTGGCAGGAGGGAAGCATAGGTGTGTTGAGATTTGAGCCATGTTTCAGAAAAGGACAAGATATTGTAGTGCTGCCCAAGTAGTAAACTAAGATAATCCTTATTCTTGACCAACGACCTAACATTCGCATAGATGCACTTCAATATGGATCGAAAAAACCGAGGACGCAAAGCTAGTTTTCCTGAACTTCCATTGAGGCCCCAGCCGTTCTGGTCTGTGTTGAATTATGGAGAGAAATGACATTCTGAGAGGAAAAACGTAAAGCATGAGAACTAGAAACGGCAGGATGGCCAGATTTTAGACGAGCTTCCCTTCTTTCTCTCCTTTCCTCATATGTAAGGGACTTCCGTAGGAAGACACCCTTGCCTGGAAAGGAAGAAAGAAAAGAAGCCCTTTGAACAGCAAGTTTCTGAAACTTAGAAGCAGGCAACTGCCTTAATCAATCGGTTTTTGCCAGGAAAAAATCTTCCGAGACAATAGACGGTTACAGGAAAACAGTCGACGTCTAAATGTTGACAATATGTTGACAACACTATCAAAATCATACTGACGGCGATCACGCATAAACTTTGATTGGCACTCAGGAACATTACCGATAACCACAGAGCGTCTTCTCTCAATCTCATTACAACTCATGCTCTCTAAATGAGGTCTAGGCGGAGGCGCAGAAATCGGAGAAGGACGAGGACTTCTACTTGTGCTCTCCTCATAACACCGCAACTACTCCTTCAGCGCCTCATTTTCCTTTGCGATGTCCTGCAGCTGAGTACGCAACGACACATTCTCCGATAGAACTGCAGAGAGCTGACTCGTGCTGGTGAGAAGGAGCTTCTCACACACTCAGGAACGGCCGTCGAGTCATTGACTTCCTTGACCACGCTTACGAGTTCTGGAGAAGCAAGCAGATCATCTGGAGTTTCCATGCGTTGGCGTTTTCCTGACTTTAAAGGATGAGATACCGGGGTGTTCATCGTGACCGAGCAGGCGAGGATGATCACAAAATAATCACGTACTAATGGTGTGGACGTCGACGAGCCGGCCTTCGATAGGTGAAACAAAAGAATTCCATCAATCCAGAATAAAGGATGAACAGCTTATGCTGTAGTTTAGGGAATATGTCCAGTAGAAGCGGACCACAACCGACAGAAGAGAGGACGAGGAGGGAATCTGCCGAAAGACGAGTAGAACGGAACAGGCGACTGGATATGGGATTCGCCGCCGCTTGCGGACAGTGCACGCGCAAGAATCAAACTGCGTAAGAACCAAGTTCAACAGCCACGAAATACGATCTGCTGTCCTACAATGCTACTTATGATGGGACGGGCCTTATACTGCGTGGTGTCGCTGAGATCACCTCCTCGCGGTAGTATGTGGGTTTGATATGGACGTACAGAACTGGGCAGTAGGATGTTCACATCTCAGGAGCGCTATAAGGCCTCTAGGCAGTTCCGCTGTTTTTGAAATGTCATTCCACTTTCTGTTAAGAGAGCGACATTGTTTAGCGAACTCCTCAAATGTAGAGCGACTGTAGACGCTAGTGTCCTGGAGGTGATGTCTTGAGATACTCCTATCAAGATGTTGTGGTAGTATCACAAACTCCCTTCCTTCATCACTAACGCCCACTTTAGTAGCTCGCGCCGCTGTCAGATCTCTGACCTCCCTCAAGCCCCTGCCCTGGTCAATTGATAAATTTGGAGGTGTCTGCATAGTCATGTTTCTCTGCAGAATCGTGGAAGGGAAATAGCTAAAACGCGGAATTTCCTATCGATGACCCAGTTAGGCTCCTGGGCACGAAGAAAGAAACTGGGGAAAGATTTAGGTGGAATCGCCGCGATGCTTCTAGTACCTGCCTGGTACTAGAAGCATTTCGGCGATCCTACAGCACAAATAACAGCTTTACACGAGATCCTACAGCACAAATAAAGCACTTGGCAAGATTCAACGACAGTCGAACATGGTACTTGTTCGCTGTTGTTTATGCTAAATTCTAGACTAATATGCAAGCTAAAAATTGGTAGTAAGTTAGGAATTTACTGAGTATTCAAACGAAGCAGGCTTTTTGTTGGAATACCATGCATAGGCTAAAGCTACGTTTTTGAATCTACAGTTTTTTCGACTTCCTTGAAACGTCTAAAGTTTGACCTGAAAGGTGTCTTACTAGAAGAAAGGCGTGAAAACGGAAATAGTAGAAAAACTGCTCAGCTTAAGCTGAGAATAACACTACAAATAAATGAATATTGAATCACATGTGCAACATTAGCACAAAAAGCCTCTGAAAATTTAGTTGTACTGCACTACACGTCAGATGAATCTTACGATTTACGGTTTACGATTTAAGGTTTACTACGTTTTTCCGTGATAACGATTTACGATTTAGGAGATTTCAAATTTCGTTTACGCACAACCAGAGTGGGAAGTAGCTAAAGTAACGCACCCGATTTATCGCGCAGACAAACCAAGAAGGGTCGGTGGGAGGAACTGCTACCACACTTGTCTGGGAAGGAGAAGGCGCTGAATTGCTCATCGGCTGCTAACGCAAGGCATTCACCTGTATCACCTGTCGTCCCGTTGATCATCGACTTGCTCGAGCGGGCGCCAGCAGCGTCTCCATTCGTCCCTGTCGCGTGCCAGAGTGGTCCAATGGATCCTCCTCGCTCGAGGGACACGAAGAGCGTCATATCGGTCGTTCAGGGCTTTCACGAAGAAGTCCGACCAACGCGTTAGTGGGCGTCCTGGTGTTCTTTTGACATCCCGCGGAATCCAATCTGTGACGACTCTCGTCCAGCGGGTGTCTGCGAATCGCATTACGTGGCCGGCCCACCTAATTTTCGACGACTTGGCCCATGCGACAGCGTCTCTGATCTTCGAACGTCGGCGAAGCTCGGAACTCCGGAGGCCTTCTCTCACTTGCGTGAGTCGTGTCACTCCGAGCATCGTCCTCTCGATTCCACGCTGCGCGACGCTGATCGCGTGTTCATCCTGCTTTCGTATAGCCCAGGTCTCTGAGGCATATGTTAGGGCAGGAAGAACAGTGGAGTCGAATAGGTGGGCACGGAGTCGGACGTTCTTCGTCTTCTTCGCGACTTCTTCGACGCTCTTGAAAGCTCCCCAAGCCGCTCGTTTCCTCCTGCTCAGCTCTGGTGCTAGGTCGTTGGCCATGTTGACTTCGCGACCCAGATACACATAGCTGGAGCATTCGGAGATGTTCGTTCCGTTGAGCGAGAATGGGGGATCAGAAACCCATCCGTTCCTCATGAACATCGTCTTCGTAAGATTCAGCTGCAGTCCAACGCTTCCACATACACGATCGAAGTCGGCCAGCATTCGTTCCGCCTGACTGATGCTCGGTGTTATGAGCACGATGTCGTCAGCGAAGCGAAGATGGTGCAGTTGCCGGCCGTCGACCTTCACTCCCATGTCTTCCCATTCTAGTTCGCGCATGACGTGTTCGAGGGTGGCGCTGAAGAGCTTCGGGGATATGGTATCCCCTTGTCGAACCCCTCTCTTCACGTCAATGACGACGTCGTTGTAGAATGGTGAGATCATGGTCGTGAATCCACTGTACAGCTCTCGAAGGAAACTGATGTACTGAGTAGGAACGCCCGGGGTGAGCAGGGCTTCCATGACCGCTTCAGTCTCGACGGAGTCGAATGCCTTCTTCAGGTCGATGAACGTAAGGCACAGCGGCAGCTTGTACTCTCGCGACACTTCGATGAGCTTCGTGATGGTGTGTATGTGGTCGATCGTGCTGAATCCTCTCCGAAATCCTGCTTGTTCGCATGGCTGTCCTTCGTCCAGCGTTCTACTAATCCTATTCAGGATGACTCGAGTGAACAGCTTGTAAACTACGGACAACAGGCAGATCGGGCGATAGTTGCCAATGTCGTGCACGTCTCCCCTCTTGTACAGCAAAACGGTCTTGCTGGTCTTCCACTGAGATGGAACCTTGCATTCGGACAGGTAGCGTGTGAAGAGCCGCGCCAAGGTGTTGATGAGCGCTGGCGGGAGGTTCTTCAGGTGTTCAGCTCTGATCCTGTCAGAACCGGGTGCTGTACGTTTCTTCACCGACGAGATGGCGTGTCGGATTTCGGAAGAGAGAACAGAGGGGACGACGTATCCATCCTGCGGAAGATGGCATGGAGCAGGTGGACGTGGCTATCGAAGAGATCGGAGTAGAAGTCGTGGATGACTTTCTCCATGGTCCTTCTGGAAGAGGTGATGGTTCCGTCAGGACGTCGGAGAGCGGTCATCTTGGTCTTGAAGTTGGCGAAGTTCCGGCGGGCATTGCGGATGCTCAGCCCTGCCTCTGCTGTTTCAGCCAACACTTCCGCCCTTCTCTCTTTGAGATCTTCCTTTATCGCCGCTCTGCATAGCTTTGCAAGCTCGGACGTCAGTTGGTAGTTGCCTGACGCTCGTGCTGCTCCACGCTGGCGTATCAGCTCAAGAGTTTCCGGAGAAAGGCGTCTCTTGGTGGTCTTTAAGCTCTCGGCTCCCTTAGCACTATCGTGGAGATGGTGCACGAAGCGATCGTATTCCTCGTCGACGTTGTCCATGACGGCATCTTCCCAAAGGCCGACAAGAGAGGTGCAGAGATCCCAGTTGATGGTCGTTCTGGGATTCCTCTTCTTGAACTTCGCGGCCTTCTCTCCTTGGCGCGAAAAGCAGAACCTTGCGCGAAGGAGGCGGTGGTCCGATCACGTGTAGAACTTGGGGACAACGGAGACATCGGTCAGGCAATACTTGCGATTGAAGATGATGTGGTCGATCTCGTTGTGGAACTGGCCACCGGGGGATTCCCAGGTCCATCGTAGGGAGGGAGGCTTCTGGAACTGCGAGTTTCTATGGATGGTCTTGGTCGACATGATAAACTCAGACAGCCTTTCACCTTGCTCGTTCCACTCCAAACCGTGGGTTCCGATGTGAAGTTCTTCCGGCGACCTTCGTGGCCCGATCTTGGCGTTGAAGTCGCCGACGATCACCTTGTAGAAGGTGAGATCTTCCTTATAGAACTTCTCCAGCTCCACGTAGAAGGCCTCGACGTCTTCGTCGTCGTAATCGGATGTTGGGGCATACGCGACGAAAACAGTCAAGGCTGGCACGGAGCCATATCGCTTCAGTCGCAGACGTCCGATCCGGCTTGTCAGAGACTCGTACGAATCGATGTTCATGGCCAAGTGCGTGTTGACGAGGACACCAACGCCGCCTACTCCCCTGCTGTCGCATGTTCCGAGGAACAGTTCTTCTCCGGAGTCGTAGGCGGCGTGTAGGGGGTGGTGTCTTCTCGTCTCGGTCAGTCCGATGACGTCGTACTTGATCTTCCTGGCTTGCTTCATCAGGTCCTCGACGGATGCTTCCGACGCAAGCGTGCGGGCGTTGTAAGTACAGATCGTCATCCTAGTCCTTCTCAGTTTGCGCAGCCTGGTTAGGCTCTGAGATTTTAGCAGCCTCTCCGTACTCGTCCTTCCCATCGCTGCAGAAATGGGGGCTCTTTCGGGGTCAGGGGAATGAGGCCCTTTAGTGCTGCTGTGTTTGACTGGAATACAACACGGGTAGCTAGTCAGGCTCTGCCGTGCGGGCGGGGTACTCCGGGCAGCCAGCCAGACTGCCCGAAGGGACGGGGCGAGACTTAAGGCGGCCTCGAATCGCCTTACATGTACTCCCAGTCTACCGAGTGCAAGCTTTTGGCCGAGCCGACACAGTTACAATCCGCACAGTCACGGACACATCCACGCACACTGTGCACGAACATGCCGCTTCCACGCACAAGGAACGCATCGACCCGACACAGCAGGAGCAAGGAGTCGATCCCCTGCATCCCACCTGCGTCTCTGGGCAGTACACGGTCGCATTTGGTTCGCGTTTAATTCCCCTATCCACCACCCGGGGACGCGCCACGTGGCCCTGCGACAAGCGGCCCGAGATCCCTCTTAACAAGAGAGCCCGAAGGCTTTCTATCGAGGGAGATCCGTGGACGCAAGGCATTATATAGGCCAAATACGCATTCAAATCACTGCCATGTCATTTCGTAGAAGTAGAATGCCTGGCGCATCTTAAAATGGATTAATCAACGCCGGCCTTTATATTGACCCGTGTTCTTATTAACTCGCACACCAAAGGTATTATTTGGAGCTTCGGCAACAGACCACAAATATACTATGCGTTGCATGCGGCGGTTCTCATTTGCTGCTATAACTCTACTGACTCTCGTAAAAGAAGAAGACCACTATCACAACGACGTTTTGTTGTGATCGAAACTTCTAGCGCCAGGCGGGACTCGAACCCGCACCTTCCTCTGACCGGGCTGAAATGCTCTACTTCTTTACGTTGCGTTCGATTAAACGTCGCCGGTGGTGTAAAGGCGTAGAGCATTCCCGCCCGGTCAGAGGGAGGTGAGGGTTCGAGTCCGGCCTGGCGCTAGAAGTTTTGATCGCAAAAAACCTCGTTATGACAGCTTACAACATCGATACCAGCCACTCGAGGCTTAAAGAAACTGATTTGGACTGTTAAGACCACTACATATTATTGGACTGGACACGATAGCAGGATAGAATGGCATAGGGCCATGAAAACGGTTGCAATTCCTGTGGTTCCCACTTCCAACTGCAGGATGTGCAGAAAGCATGGACAAAATCGACAGACGCTTGTTCGTTGGTAGGTGCTGCTTACTAGGGAAGGGTTTCGACCTCCCATGGATCATCAAGTTGGGATCAGGATCAGTAAAAAGAGCTCGGAATGCTGATTACGAATATGAGTGTCAAAATTGCAAAATGAAACTCCTGAGCGAGTTATGGTCTGCTGAAATCGGGTGCCCTCACCACAGGCCGGCCGTGCGACACAGGTTGCGCGAGAGTGGTGAGTCATCGGGGCTCCGTGAGAAGAGCCCTATAGCTGCGGCGGTGGCGCAGGGGTAGTGCTCCCGCTCGACAGGTGCGACGTCGCTGGTTCGGTTCCCGTTGCTGTCGGCTTTTTTGCAAATCATAATTTGTCTTCGAAATGACCTTTTGTTCTGAATTATGACACGTGCTTGATTAAAGCTATCATACACGTTTGTTCCCAATCAGACTCGTCATTAGTAGACTCATCCGGTCCCAACTTTTCATCCCTTTCGACATCAGCTGAAGCTGCAGCACTGTCACATAGAATAGCTGCGAACCTTCTAGCGATCTTCTTCTCCACACGAGTTGGTACATCGTTGTCGTCTGGCACCCCAAATTCATCGAGAAGAATGGACACCACCTTTGCTGGTGAAAAGGAGATAGTGAGTAAAGAAAAAGCAGTAGATCAACGACATTTTGTTCTTCCTCATCATACATTCTACATATCTTTTTTCCTCACATTTTTTTGTTTTGTTCCATGAATGCCAAAATTGTGAGAAACACCTCTAGTTATTCACTATATGATTTAGACTCTATTTATGCAACATAGTAAATAAAAATGTCACCATAGCAGTTTTTTGCCTTTAAGCATTTTGACAAACGTGTATGACAGTTTTCCCCGGCTACTTAATCAAGCACGTGTCATAATTCAGAACAAAAGGTCATTTCGAAGATAAACTATGATTTGCAAAAAATAAGGCCGGCAACAACAGGAGTCGAACCAACGACGTTGCATCTGACGCGCGGGAGCACTACCCCTGCGCCGCCACCGCAGCTCGAGTGCCCCTCTTGGGATTCGTGCACACTACCGTCCCCGCGATTCCATCGCGGCGATGAGTTTTGCAGAGCGACGCGAAAGGATGTAGAGTTCCTAACGCTCGTCGCAACGCTCATCGCTCTGCAAGAGAGCGCGACGGCAATCCGCCCGGGACCAGCGCTACGCGAAAAAGTATGACATGCCCGCGATGAGGGCGGGAAGCCATCGTGCATGCCGGCCGCCACTGTTGCGGCAGCCGCGGCGAAATGGCAATGAATTGAGCGCCCAGATGGCATCACAGCAATGGAAGTATGCCCCCGGCCTTAGGCCTGAGTTATACTATCGCGGGAGCTTCCGCGAATGGGCGGGAGTCGCGCTGGGATCCCTCACCTGGCCAATCGCCGCGCCCCGCCACGCCCGCCGTCCGCGGTGCTCCCTTGGTCCGCGGACGCTCCGCGAATGCTCCCGCGGAAGTATAGCATATGCCTTACGGAGCCCCGATGACTCACCACTCTCGCACCAGGTGTGTCGCACGGTGGGCAGTCGTTCGGTACACCGTGCTGCCCGCCGCCCACTTCCCGCCCTGCCGCGCCGCCCTATTTGGACAAGTTTGCTGCGCGCGAAACCGTCGTTGATTGGCGCGACGTCGTCCAAAAACCTAACAGCTGAAAGGAGACGATTGGGAAGCGCATCTCGGGGAACTCTGAAGTCATTCTGCAGTCGGTTCGGTTATGGAGGTAGTTGAGGGAAGGAGAACGTCGCTCTTCTCTCTAGATTTTTCAATTTTCACAACAATTCTTTAAATTTTCGGCTCAACTAGAGACTATGAGTGATTCCGGTCAGTTCTACATTGGCGGGACCGCTGCAGCTGAAAACTCTTTTGCCCCAAATATGGTGAACAAGGTTCTGACTCTTGTCTCAAGAACGAAATCAGTTCAGGATAGAGCTGCAGGGTCAAGGGAAGTGATTAGAAATGCGATGCCTCCATGTGAAGGCAGGGACGCGGACATCTTGTCCTCGGCGCGCCCCTAGCCCCGCCCATTTCTGGGGGCGGTGTATCCAGCGACTCTCCGCCGTGTCGCACAGACAGCCTATGGTGAGGCCCCCGATTTCGGCAAGCCATAACTCGCTCATTAATTTCATTTTGCAATTTTGACACCCATATTCGTAATCAGTATTCCGTGCTCTTTCTAACGATCCTGGTCTCAACCTGAAGTTCCATGGGAGGTCGAAACCCTTCCCTGGTTAGATGATGCCAAGTCTGTCCGCCAGCAATTACATACGCCCCCCCCCCCCCCTACTATATAGAGAGCGACCTATAAGTACAGATCGTCATCCTAGTCCTTCCCAATTTGCGCAGCCTGGTTAGGCCCTGATTCCCTTCCCCTGAATACTTCAGCTCTGGAAAGCTCCTTGATTGAGGATTCTGAATATGTAGTTCATTTTGAAACTAGACCATTTTAAACAGCCTAAGCTTAGAGGGGCTGGAATCAACGACGCGACGAAACTGCAGCTAGGTCAGATTTGGAATAGGGTGGAAGTTGTTAAGATTTCTGAACTCTACTCGACGAGCCGAATCCAGCGGTATGCCCGTCTGTTCAAATTTCCTACTCTCAACGGCTCCGACGCTGCGACGCTCTGAAGCGTCGTCGACGCCAATTGTGACACTAGTTATGAGCGGTATTGTGGACAAGGACATGTTGTGGTCTCTTCTTTTCATAAGCTCTAAAATTGGTGCATTACTGCACGTTGAG
Source organism: Heligmosomoides polygyrus polygyrus (assembly GCA_947396885.1). Lineage (NCBI taxonomy): Eukaryota > Metazoa > Nematoda > Chromadorea > Rhabditida > Heligmosomidae > Heligmosomoides > Heligmosomoides polygyrus. Next base: position 63,366,810 of record OX377206.1, on the reverse strand, counting down.
ATGTTATTATGTGATTCACTGTTTGATCGTGTTGATTTAGCCACGTACGATTCGAGCAACCTCGCTTGGCTAAATCGATGCCGAGGTCCAACGATAGTCGCACCTGGAGGCTTCATTCATTATTTTGCATTCAAAAATCACAATATCACAAAACTTCAAGCACTCAATTCATGGGGGAAGTGAATTATATATTTTCAAAAAAGAGGATCTGCTTAAATCACATACTCCTTCGCTTTTATTTTATAAGCGTCCAGTCTGATTTAAAAACTATCCAATTTTCGTCGATAAGTCTTCAGTTTAACCTGAAATGGCACAAAAGTATTGGTTATTGGTAAAAATACATCTTTAGATCAAATGGATAGCAAGAGCGATAAGATCGGAATATTTATTTTTTATTTTCTGTTTTCTGGCATTTTTGACATGCATATTTTCATAGGATAATGTGCATTACGATGGGCGCGTGGAGCGCAGGCGTCTCAGCTGTTACGTGTACCCGATTCCAGGTTCCTGGTTCGATTTTCGCGCCCAAACCAACCAAGCCTTCCATGACTCATGAGTCGGTGAATTAGTACCAGACGTGTGTGGAGAGCAGAAAACACTGGCTTGTCAATCGGCTAGCCGCCGCAGTTCATTGTATAGGCCAAACATCCATTCCAATTACCTCCACTACATTCCATGGGAGTAGAACGCGTGGCGCATTCCAAAACGAATTCACTAACGCCGTGCTTGCCCTTCTTCTTTCATTGTGTGTTACGCTCTCAGTCCTTTCAAATTTCTAGATGATGGTCCGCGCCGGATTCCTCTACGACAACTCCATGTCGGTCAATCCTGGTGTTAACGGCGATACATATTGGCCTCAAACGTTGGATCACTCCGTCCCGTGGAACTGCTATGATGCTCAATGTCCTACCGGGTAGGTTTCGTTGACGGCTGAGCTGTGTGCACTAGCTTCATAGAGATGCTCCTGGATATCCTTTCAGCTCTTTCCCCGGATTATGGGCCATTCCATTGAACCAGTTTTATGGCTCATATATTCCACAGATCGACGGCTTCCGCAGATCGAGTATGATCCGAGCTGCCGTAGATCTAAACACTACGGTAGATCAACTAGTAAGTTTCTTCGAATTCAGACAACGACATACACATTGAATGCGTGGATGTTTCGAAGTTATGCAAGAGCGACGTAGAAGAAGCTTATATTTGGGTGAGCCTGAGAAGAAACGCATTGTCTTGCATACCTTCTTCAACTTCATTCAGTTGCACGAAGCAGGAAATTGGTTACTTCAGAAGTCTTGCTACCTTTTTTGGGCTTCGGAGTCTTTTTGACCTCGTTCGTCGCCTCGAAGCCACGACGACGCTACGTGTGCTGTTGTCACTTGTTGAAAACATAAAAGTGTAGCCATATAATTGATTTGGATATACAGATATACATATTGGTTAAGAAGAGAGTCTGTCCTCTTCCTACGTAATGCTGCTTAACGGGCTGCAGTTCAAGACAATTTGATTCTACAGATTTTCCGCATTTATCGCACAAATTTTGCTAAAAAATTAACCGATTAAAAATTAGCGTCCATCCCTGATAATTAACTCGTCACCTTTCTTCTAACCAGGCATACCTACTCGAAACCTACCTATAAGAGGGCTTCCTACATAGACTTTGTGAGTCGTGACGATAGGGTAGCGCATGTGCATTTTCAAAAGGTGAAATGGTGCTGCAAGCAAAAAACGTATCTTCAAGGTAAAGGAAGTCAAAGACGTACCCAAACCGACAACCGGTGAAAATTGAGTGAAGCAGCAGTGTTGTTCTACGTGTTACTGCCTGCTCATATGTGGTGCTCTTCCTCTTTTGCAGCCTGTGATGAAATAGTGCAAACTAAAAGAACTGAAGGAACATTTGTGAGGAGTGGCAAACCTGCCTTGACTATTATTAACGCACTCTACCCTCTAGCTTTCGTATTCCAGCTAGTTTGGGCCACTATGGACACAGCGTTTCGAGCCCTTGTTGTAGCTCAGTACTGCCGAGCGCTAGAAATCCATTATTGGTAGGTCGCGTGTGAGTAAGCGAGGAAGAGCGTGGTGAGACCATTTCCACCTGCTTCTCACACCCTGTGTATAGGGGTTATTTGTGGTCCAGATCATGAGTCCGACATCCGTATCTGAATTTTTATTGTCAGTACGTGTAGTGACCTGGTGTCTAGTGGATGGTTGGTTCGTGGCTGGGCCTGCAACCTGACATGGGGAGCTTGGCCAGGCTCCCATGCCGGCCATGCCGGCAGATTTATCCGCACAAAACCTTTCCCGGTCGTTGCCGATCAGCTCAGAGAGGATCGAATCCCTTACCGGGCTTTCTGCCTGACGGCTCGCTTCCGGAGGATCACTTCGATGATCTGATCACTTCGATCTGAAAGTAGAAGGTTCCGGTTTCGTACCGCACCAGTACGTGACAACTTCCAACGATACTCCTGGCCCGTTGACCAGTTCACGGACACAGCACGCCGCAGTGTATATAAAGGTTTATCTAAAGCTACACAACGATGGAACGGAGAGTCTGAGGCACAGACACTAGGTACTTCACAAAGAGGAGTGGGACCTAGACCCGCGGTGTCGGCTGAGTGGGGAGTGCGCCCTTGAGCGATGACTCAGTTAGCGGCGACGCTAACACACGTATGCGCAGACCTTCCCCTTGGACGCAAGGTTGCCGGGGAGATGCTTGCCTCTCCTGGTTTTCAGAATCCTTTCCGGAACTTGACTATGCTGCTTGGGGGACTCTGCCGATGCGAGGGAGACTTAAGATGGGTTGCCTGCCGATTACTTGTCTGCTGACAAGAGTAGACTGGTTCCCGACCGCTCGGGAGAAAGCACAATTGCTAGAATGGACCCTGTGCCCATGCCGGCCGGCTTATATGGAGTGAGCGCGCCCCAAGCCCCGCCTCTGGCCGCGATTGGCTGGCTCGGCGCGCTCCCTCACCCCGCCGACACCGCTCACAATCGATCAATGCCACGTCATCGGTGCCGCGCCGTCTGGGCAGTTGATATGATGACGAGCAAACGAAATTGCCTAAAGCGACATTAACAACATAATAGAACAACACAAAACATACACCGCACAGTAGGGGGGGGGGACCCCCTGACCTAACATTACCCGATATGGTAGGTCGCAGTGATCGCGAGTAAGCGAATCTGATGTCGGCATGACCACTAGATCCGCGCAAAAGTTGCGATTGGGCTTATTTGGGTGCTGGTGCATATCCATTCTTGACTTAATTTATGTTGGGAGTAAATTTCTCAGCATCAGAGCCAACTATTAGTCCGCAAGATAAATGCTAACTGGTCAGAACTCGTCCAATCGATCCATTTTGCAAATGTAAGCTACACTTTGTAGTCAGCATTCCGGGCTTCATCCTTCTATCTACGTCTCTAGTTAAAGTTCATTGTGAGGTTGAAATTATTTCCTGGAAAGAAGCTTATCTCAGCGGTTTCACCGTTGTCGTATCAGAGCTGATCTTCAGCTCTTGCCTCCACGCTGTGATAAGGTGTTCAGTGCGTAAATGCGTTCTCATGGAGATCCCTTCTTGCTATTGCTGTAATTACCCCTACCGTAAGCTAGAGCTTCACTTACAGGCTGCTATCCACTATCGCGGATCAGCACCTACACATTCTATGGGCGCAGCCTCCCCACACCTTTCAAAGATTAACTGTGACACGCACCCTCAAAGAGAGGCTGTGTATGAGATAGGCATTAACACATTTTCCCACTGTATGAGTCAAATCGTCGTCGCGTTGCTTCGAAGTTCAATGTCAGGCGTTCTTGGCCTGACACGAATGCTCACTTTCGTAATGCTTACTATCTGCGCAACAGCGATGCAGATGTGTGAAAAGAGGCACTAGTCGGCAGGCTTGGTAGTTTTTCAATTCCTTGACAACGGTGATGGAGTTAGCTTCGACGAGGTCCTGAAGCACCTTCACTTTCATTGTTGTTCCTATCCTGCTTCGAAGTTGTATTACACACAGCTTCTTCTTATTTGCCTTGTGTTTAACCGTTAGCCTGTTTTTGCTCTGAACATATTTCCATTTCAACCGCTGCTAGTCCCTTTAGTGTTTATTTAAAGAATCAAAGAAGAACGAAGCACTACTGATCTATCCATTATCGGTTTTTGTCCTTCCGAATAGCTAAAGGTATTGGATCGGTGGATATTTTTTGCCCTTCCGATTCTATTTTAGTAGAGACGTGTACGGAAGAGCCTTTAGTGTAGGACTACTTTAGAAATTCTTTAAGAACGCATAGCTGTGCGTATAGTCGATAATTATGTCTGAGTTCGTCGCGATGAAAGTTCTCTCAAAACTAGTATCTGATTTTCATTTACTTTGAAATGGAAATTCCGACACCAGTTTTTGAAGCGCACCTAGAGAGAATGTTGTAAGTGAGCTGTCATAACGATGTTCTGTCGCCATCAAAACTTCCAGCGCCAGTCGGAACTCGAACCCGCACCTCCCTCTAACCGGGCGGGAATGCTCTACGCCATTACACGACCGGCGCCGTTTGATCGAACGCAACATCCATCCATCGAACTTGAGGCTTAAAGAAACTGATTTGAATCGTTTCTATCAAGACCATCAGCTTAACGGGTTCCATGCTGATATCAGCGGCCAGCTCATCCCGGATACGGGTGAGTGCTGATCGGTCCCACGAGGTGTGGATGTTGCGTTCGTTCAGACGGCGCCGGTGGTGTAATGGCGTAGAGCATTCCCGCCCGGTTAGAGGGTGGTGCGGGTTCAAGTCCCGCCTGGCGCTGGAAGTTTTGATCGCGACAAAACATCGTTATGACAGCTCACAACCTCGATACCAGCCACTTGAGGCTTGAAGAAACTGATTTGGATGTTATAAGTGGTTAGCTATTCATATGGCCCATGTTCTCTTTAATTGTTGGATTTTGAGGACCCCTTGTGCATTTTTATGTACTTATTTGGATTAGCAGAACCAGTTGGGGGAGGGGGTACAACAGTAGGGCTCGAAAATGTTGAATTCGTTCGTATCAGTTCGGAGCGAATCTCCTCCGGGGAAGACCAACATGACAACATAGGCCGCTTTGGACCTTTCCAACTTCGGTCCTCCGGAATATACAACTTCTTCAGAAGTTGAATATTCTTGAAAAGAGCAACACAGCTGAGCTCGGCAGCTCGACCTCTAACCGTTGGTGCACAGATTACCGATACTCGATGAACTTCTGAAGAAGATTTTCTCATCGATTTTTTTGCCGATCCCTTTAATCGCGGCTGGTCCCTCGCCGTTTGCCTTCATTCCCACCAGGGATGGACGGAAATTCTGTTTTCTGTTACTGATTTTCTGGCTATTTTGGGTAGCTTTTTTCTGTTTTCTGGGAGAATGGCCAAAAATTGGCCAGAAATCAGAAAATAGAGCTGCGAACGAAATTATATCATGAAAATGTAATAAAAAGTATCCAAAAAGTATCGTAGAATTATGAGTTTCGTTCCAAAATATGTTTCTACCATAGAAAATTTTAAGTTGCAAGCATGCGACGTTTTTGGACGTGCTCTGTAGAAGTTGCGCCATACACTCGTGAATTGTACCGCTTTGTTTGTTTGATTAATTGTATAAGTGCTGCTGGCACGTAGTCCCTTCATAGGACATTTCTCATCTTTCATAATTTGGCCTCGTTTTCTTTTGAATTTCAACAGTAGTTTGCACCATCTACGATTTCTCGCAAGTTTATATTAAGGCTACAAAACCAATGTTCTGAGGGACATTTAATAACCCATTAACTAACCGCTTGTCCTATAGTAACTGTGGGTAGGATTTTTCTCCACCTCCGATCACGAAGAAGTCCGAACAACACTTCGATGGGAGTCGTGGTGTTCTCTTGACATCCCGCGGAATCCAGTCGGTGACGGCTCTCGTCCAGCAGGTATCTGAAGCGCATTATGTAGTCGGCCCACCTAATTTTCAGCGAATTGGCCCATGCGACAGCTTCCCTGGTCTTCGAGCGTCGACGAAGCTAGGAACTCGGAGGCCTTCTCTCGCATTCGCGAGTCGTGACACTCCGAGCACCGTCATCTCGGCTCCAAGCCGCTCGTTTCCTGCTGTCCAAGCCCGGCGCAAGGTCTTTGGCCATGCTGACTTCGCGACCAAGATACCCGTAGTTGAGAACTCGGTGTTCGTTTATTCGAGACAGAATTGGGCATCAAAACTTGTCCATTCCTCATGAACATCGTCTTCGTGAGAATCAGCTGCGGTCCAACGTCCATGTCCAGCTTTAAGGACTTATATGACTTATATGGTGTTTTGGTGATGTGGTACTCCTTTGCTGAACCCTTCTCTTCACGTTGATAACAACGACACTTTGTAGAGTGGTGAGATCCAGGTCGTGTTTGTTTTTTTCTTCAGTTTCGACGGAGTCGAATACCTTCTTCAGGTTGATGAACGTAAGACACAGCGACACATCGATAAGCTTCGTGATGGTGGGTATGTGGTCGATCGTGCTAAATCCTTTCCGAAATCCTGCCTGTTCGCATGTCTGTCCTTCGTCCAGCGTTCTGCTGGTCCTATTCAGGATGACTCCAGTGAACAGCTTGTAGACTAAGCCTTGGACAGCAGACAGACCGGGCGATAGTTGCCATGTCGTGTACATCTCCCATCTTGTACAGCAAGAAGGCTCTGCTGGTCTTCCACTGAGATGGAATATGACATGTAGATATGGAGAAGAAGTAATAACCTTCGTAGTCACACTGCTATACAAGTTTTTTTAACAATTTGGACCATTAGTCTAGCGAACAGTCTGTTTTGTGATTACGTCTACATTTTGGAGTGTATCAGTGAGCCTTAAACCGCTGTACCTTAATACGAATGTGATTGGTAAAATTCATCATTTACAAGCCACTCTTCTTTGTACCTCTCCTTTTTAGCCCCAACCTTTAAAGAAACAATGCATTTATTTTTCACAGAAACGCTTGTAGTACTGCCTTTATTGATGTAATCGGTAGGGCCTTAGCTGTGAAATGGAGCTGACGATTAATGTTGCATACCTCAAATGTCGAGAATCCTAGGATCTTTGAGCCAAGGTTGTTGATTGCATTGAATTTTGAGCGTAGTAGAAATCTTTATAAACACCTGCGAGTTAAAACGCTTGTCCTCGACCACATTTCTAGTCATGCAAAAGCATTTGCTACTAGAATAATTAACTCGCCTGATAATTTCAAAATTTTCTGTTTTCTGATTTTCTGTTTTCTGGCATTTTTGGCTTTTCTGTTTTCTGACGAAAGCGATTTTCTGTTTTCTGGGAAAATTTTTAAAATTTCCTCCCATCCCTGATGATCACGAATGATGACCGATTTCGCCCAAAATCTGGACGCAGTAGGTTTTTGGAGTGCTAGTTACGCATTTCTTCTTCTTCTTCTTCAGCGTTTGTCCCACTTTGTTACGGGGTTCGCTTTCCTGGAATACTGGAGCCACTTTTCCCGATCAAATGCCTGATCAGGGTGCAACCTAGCCATCTTCAAGTCCTTATGCAGCGCATCAAGCCATCGCTGCTTTGGGGTCCCTCGCGCTTTCCGGGCACCTCGAAGTTAAGGCCAGCCTTTCGGACAGTGTCAGCGTTTGCGCGAAGAACATGGTCGTACCATCTCAAGCGAGCTTCACGCAATTTCTCAGCTGTCGGAGTGACACAAACCTTTGCCGAATGGAGTCGTTGCGCACATGGTCCAAACGCGTAACTCCTCCCGTTCACCGCAACATCTTCGTTTCTATTACGCTGAGGCGCCTTTCAGTTTCTTTAGTAACGGGCCAGCACTTAGCTCCGTAAATAGCTACAGGTCGGACGACTGCTCTGTAGATCTTCGATTTAAGCCGCTCTGGTATCTTCTTGTCACGTAGCACTCCTGTCAGAGAGCGCCATTTGAACCACTCTGCACTCACGCGTGAGTTGGCTTCAACGAGTAGACCGCCATCGGACGCGATTGCTGGTCCCAAGTACTTGAATACCGAAGTGCGTGGCAGCTCAATGCCATTTACCTTAATGGAGCTGGACTCATCTTCGACAGTCGTCATATACTCGGTCTTCTTGACATTAAGTTTGAGTCCAAATCTCTCCAAGCGATCGCACCATGCCTCTACCTGCCGCTGGAGTTCAATCTTATCTTCGCAAGCGAGCATTACATCACCAGCATAAGGTTTTGTCGGTTTCGTCTTCACATGCAAGCATGACGTCATCAGCATAGAGCAGTGTCCAAGGTGCCGCCATCTGGAGATCTCGTGAGATCGCATCCATCACGACAACGGAGAGCAGCGGGGAAAGCGCAGATCCTTGATGTACTCCGACAGAAATGGGAAACTCCATCGACTTACCTGCTGGCACGTGGACTCTACTCCTCGGACAAAAGTAGAGTAAATGCACCCACTCAAAAAGCTCCTCGGGAACGTTATGCTGTCTTAAAGCATGCCATACCACTTCACGGTCGAAGGCCTCCTCCAAGTCGAGGGAGGCAAGATGCGCCGGCTTCTGTTTCTCGCTGTGCCTTTTTATAAGCAGATCAACGGGGTGTATGGCATCGATAGTGCCACACCTATGTACGAAGCCACACTGGTTGGTAGAAAGCTGGACGACGTCACGAATGCGTCCATCATTAGTTCGCTCAAAGATCTTCATGCTATGCGAAAGCAAACGAATTGGACGGTAGCTTGCGCAGTCTGCTGGACTGCCCTTCTTCTTAAAAAACGGAATCGTCGTGCTTATCTGCCAACTGTCAGGTACTTTTTTCTCCGCAACACCTGGTTGAAGAACATCGTAAGCCGTTCAGCTGGGTACCAGGATTTCGACTTCCACAAATCGGCCGTTGATCATTAGGGCCCGTTGCCTTGCCTGGCTTCATCTTCCTTAAAGCCGCTTCTGGGTCGTCAACAGTGATTTTCCGAACGGGACAGTACACGGGAGGAGCAGAGGGTATGGCTGGTTGGGCAAACTCTACCGTCGAGATTTACTCGAAGTAGTTTCGCCATCGATTCAAGGCCATTTTTCGGTCCATTAGGAGATGCCCCTTCTCATCGTTGATGTCAAAGAATTCATCAAAGAACAACAATTATAACTTTTTTTAAATATACATAAATATTTAAATTAAATACAATTACAACTTTTTCAAAAATCAAGTACTTGTGAAAAGAAACATATACTCGAGCTCTATTCTTTGACTTATATATCTCAACAGACTTCATCAATGCATATAGGCCAGACAGAATCAATCAAGTGGGCGCGACCACCTGTTGAGCGAGCGACAGCTTGTAGAGTGAGCGTTTAGTTTTATCAGGAATTTCCAGCCGCCCTACTCAGGAATTGCTCTAAGCCCTAGTTTATACTTGTGCCGCCACGCGGCGCGGCACCACGATCGCCATAGATATAGATTTTTCGCGCCGCCTGGTCGATATCTATCCCGATCATCGTGCCGCGCCGCGCAGCGGCGCAAGTATAAACTAGGGCTAAGACTGTTCATCATGCCTTTGTAGTGTTCCGTAAACAATGCATGTCGAATCGAACCTATCAATCGAGTGGGCGCGACAGCTTGTAGAGTAAGCGTTTGGGGAGCTTTATCAGGAATTCCCAGCCGCCCTACTCAGGAATTGCTCTAAGGCTGTCCAGTTGGAGTGCGCCGTGAACAGTGCATATGGAATCGAACCTATCAGTCGAATGGGCGCGATCACTCGCAAATTGCACGCACTTGCGTGTTTGAAGCGCGATAACTCTGGCAAGTGAGAATCTTGCAGCTCGAGGATTTTGCAGGCAGCGCAAGGTTCTTGAATCTAACTGAAGCACAACGGTGTATCTCATAATATACTAAGTTACAGCGGTGAGAAAATGCAGGTTAGCCTTGTGTGACACGATTTTTTCCGATTTCAGTCGACCACTGCGGGAAGCTGCGATGTGTTAACGGCCTACGAATGTGTAGGCAAGCGGACCAGTTAAGCTACTTTACGATGACGTTTTCAAAACTCTCCAGCTGCCTAAATTGCTTTAGCCCCATCTGCCATTTTAGAGTAGAGGAGGGTAGGGTTGAAGCTTCACTCGCCCTTCTCGTCCACATTTGAGTTTTCGACACTTGCAATAACATCATCCTGTTCGGCACGAAAAGCTTTATCGAATAGCGTCACTATCGACCAATCGTTTTTTTGACAATTTCCCAACGACGACGTGGGCGCCCTAACAATAAGCCAATCCTGCACGGATGATAACGTCGTCGAAAATCGATATTTTCGAAATTGGCCAGATTTCCTCGCCCAAAATCATCTAGTGGTTACTTGGTGCGCTGATTACGATTCCGACGTCCGTTTTTGAAAAATCCGCCGATATCGCTACCCAGGCTCGGCCTAGGGCGCCACGTCCTCGGTGGGAAATTGTCAAAAAATCGGTGTTTCCAGAATTGGTATAGATTGACACCGTTCGATAGAGCTTTTTAAGCTGAACAGAACGGTACCATTGTCAGTGTCGAAAACTCAAATATGGGCGAGTAAGGGCGAAAGAAACTTCACCGCTAAGCCCGCCACCCTAAAATGTGCGCTGCGCATAACCGCGATACGAGCCCTCATCCCGCGCGCGCCCGTCAGCTGTGGAGCACGTGAATCAACAGGGCGCCAACCCGCGACTTTCGTCGCCCCTAACTCTGGGCAGAGTTGTATTGGGGTCGAGATACCTGCAGTTTGTTACTTTCCAGGAAGAGGCGGTTCTGCCCATATACAACAATTGACCTACCGTTGAGATAGTATCCTGGTCAGGCGTATGTCTGAATGGGGGAAATGGATCGTACTGCGAGAATCTCCACCTTTAATGTAGTAGAGAAACATGTTTCGTTTTTGCTGAGTCCTTGAACCCAAATAGCTACGGGCCCTCGAAATTGGGGGTACAGTATTGCACCGTCACCCGTACCCACCATAGCCTACCTTAGTCGGCCGAAATTTGAAAAACGGATGTCAGATTCGTGATCAGCACCCCCAAATAACCCCTTCGGCGAGGTTTGGGTGAAAATTTTTTCACCTCTCCTCGACCTCTGGAGTCGTGAAAGTAGTGTCGTGAAAGTCGTGCCTTATGGCAGTCTAAATCAGCCTACTTTCTACACATCTCCTACTCACTTTTATTTCGTTCTAAAATGTCAAATAAGGTTTTTGTGAGCTGTGCTTCACTCACTTTTCTCAGGTTCTGATTTATACAATGTTCTGTGTTTTTCAGTGAATGTTAAGCAATGGCCTAACAACAGGTACGGGTTACAGCAGGTACGGGTGACTAGGGCTGTCGAGGTCATAACCACCGACTTCGCCCAAACCTTACCCAGTGAGGTTTTTTGGGGAGCTGATCACGAATCTGACATCCGTCTTTCAATTTTCGGCCGATTACGGTAGGCTACGGTAGATAAGGGTGACTAGGGCCGTCGAGGTCATAATCACCGATTTCGCTCAAACTTCTCCCAGGAAGGTTATTTAGGATGGGGATCACGAATCTGATATCCGTTTCCGTACTACCCTGGAGTATGTTAAATTACAGTAGTAATGGTGATTAATAGTAAGTCACCGTTTTTACCCAAACTTCGCATTGAGTACGAAACTGATCCTTATTTGACAATTAGAGTGAAATAAATATGTAGGAGATGTGTAGGAAGCAAATTGGTAAAGAGGACGGCAATCATGAAAAGTGCAAAAGTACTGTATAGCACGGGGGTCGAACACCTGACCTAGCACCTTCGAAGTATCCTCTTGAGCAACCGACTCGCTCCCGCAGACCCTTTCGCCGCGTCCCATACAACAGCGCGCGCACACGCATGCACGTGGGCACGTGCTGACGGTGCGCTACTGTACCCCCCCCCCCTTCGAGGGCCCGTAGCTCTTCTGATTCAATGACTCAGCAAAAAACCAAACATGTTTTTCTACTACATGATGGGTGCAGATTCTCGCAGTACTATCCATCTCCCCCGTTTAGACCTACGCCTGAGACCCTTTCCTGGTGAGATTTGTATGTCAAAAGATACAGCTCGAGCTGCTGAGCTCAAATGTATGTTTCTTTTCTCAAGTGCTTGATTTTTTAAAAGTTATTTGATAAGCCGCTTTGGAACGCTCCAAAGCGTTCTTCTTGGCAATTGCACGGTACGCGGAAAACACGTTTGTTGTCAGCGCCTTTAAAACTCTCTGTACGCAGATCTTGGGCGAACTCTGCGCTTTCGAACCGACCACCATTTCTTGTATGAACCTACCACGTATTGGGTAAAATCGAAAAAGCATCAAATTCGTAACTAGCACTCCAAAAAACCATTTCGCCTAGATTTTGGGCGAAATCGGTCACCACTCGCGGGAATGAAGGCAAGCGACGAGTGACCAGCTACGACTAGAGAGATAGGCAAAAAAATAGATGAGAAAAAAGTTCATTGAATATCGGCAATTTGTATACCAGCTCGAGCTGTTGAGCTCAGCTATGTTGCGCTTTCCGGAATATTCAATTTCTAAAGAACTTATTCAATAAAGGCCGCTTTGGACTGTTCCAAAAATCGAAACGAAGAAAGCGTGCGCTACAGCCGCAGCGTGCCTACTTGGCCTTGTTTAGTGTGCGCGCGACGCGCGACGCGATGCCATGTGTAGTGGCCGAATTGGTCAATCGCGTCGCTCGATCAATTTGGCCACTATGCATCGCGTCGCGCTTCGCGTGCACACTAAACAAGGCCTGGTCTAAGGCTTATATTAGGTTGTCCCATAAGTCCCCGCCGTATTGTTTCAACGATTCACTGCAGATTTCGCCAGCGGTCTCTTGCATAGCACTGCATAGCTTTCGAAAGGGAATGATTTGCACTATGAGCAAATATATGCATTTCTTTTTCCATCATGAATTTTGTCAATTTTTAGGTCGTTGAAGTGGAAAGTGAAAAAGTGAAAAAGTAGCCATTTGCGCACTTATTCTCTCCGCTTAGGTTTGTAATTTTTTGCACAGTTCTTTATAGCGTTTGGAAGACAATGTTCTGTACTACAAGAATATGTGTTAGTGCTATTTGCTCATTTGTCCTTTATTGATTTTTAGGTCACCAAATTGGGAATTCCGACTTTTCCGCCCGAATTTTTATCAAAACTCCGGCTCTGTGGTTGAACATTTTGCATGGTGTTATATGTAGTTTGGAAGAGGATGTCTTGCTCAGTAAGAATTTGTGTCGCGTTTATTGGCTCCCGCTGATTTCTGTCGAATATCAACAACTGAAGAAGGAGGAGTTGTTGGTGAAGACGATTTTTCTCTTTTTCGTATTCTGTAGATATTCAATAGAAATCAATAATCGCGACACATATTCTTATAGAGCAAGACATTTTCTTGCGAATGAGATATAACTTCAACCCAAAAAGTCCAACCACAGAGCAGGAGCTGTCGGCAAAAACAACCATCCTCCTTCGGTCGTCCCAATTTGATGGCCTAAAAATCAATAAAGGACAAGTGAGAAAATAGGACCAACACATATTCTTGTAGTACAGAACATTGTCTTCCAAATGCTATAAAAACTGCGCAAAAAATTACAAACCTAAACGGAGAGAACAAGTGCGCAAATGGTTACTTTTTCATTTTTTCACCTTTCTCTTCAAGGACCTAAAGATTGACAAAATTCATGATGAAAAAAGAAATGCAATACACGGTCTGATAGAGCGAAGCATTCTCTTTCGAAAGCTATGCAGCGCGCAAGAGACCGCCGGCGAAATCTGCAGTGAATCGTTGAAAAAAACGGCGGGGACTTATGGGACAACCTAATATTATACTTCGACTCTGCGTTGCCGACGACAGTGTTGAGCGGGTGCTACGCAGTGCGTAGCAGCCCGCTCGATCTCTGGCAGCTTGCATCCAGTGGGGCAGACTCCGCTCTCTGAAAGATCTTGAGAATGAGTCTGCCCATCGCGTTGGCGGTCGTCCCAGTGGTTTTTTATGGTCATTCTGTGACGCGGAGACTCCATCTATCGTACTTTTGTCGAAGCAAGTGTCCGGCCCAGCAATAATTGGACTTCTTCATGTACTGCAGCGGATCTGCTAATTGCGACTTCTCCCTTAGCTTCGAGCTTCGTAGGCCTTCTTGCCATTGCTGACGAAGGCTTGTCCTCAGAAGACATCCCTCCAGTGCAAGATTGTCTTGTTGTCGGGCCAGGTTTCCGCCACGTAACACATTGCAGGCAGTACAGAGGCGTTAAATATCGAGGCCCTGAGGGCGGCATCCTTAACCTAATCGGTGACTTCGCGAATCGAACTAAAGGCTGCTCATCCTACGCGTCTCCTGCGGGCGATTTCAGAAGCGAGGTCGTTACCCATGTTCAGCTCTCTTCCCAGATAGACGAAGAAGTCTACCTGTCGTAGAGCGACTCCATTTAACCTTACGAGTCCCGTGTCACACCACTGGTTGACCATAAATTGCGTTTTGGACATATTCATGTCCAATCCAATCTTTATACCTGCCACATTGAGCTCGTTCGTATCTCCTTGGCTTCTGCCGTTCTGCTAGAGATGAGAGCAATATCGACGACGAAGCGAACGTTGCTGATCCGTTTACCTTCTACAAAGTAGCCTTTATCGTCCCAGTTCAAGTCCTTCATGGCATCCTGGAAGGCCGCTGTGAATAGCTAAGGAGAAATCGTGTCTCCCTGCCGTACTCCTTTCCCGATAGGAATTTTAAGCTTTCGATCGAACAAGTGGATGATAGTGGATGTGTTCGAGAAGCATTCGTCGAGAAGTCGGATATAGCGCGGTGGTGTACCAGCATGCACAAGCGCGTTCAGAATGGCGTTGATTTCCGCAGAGTCGAACGCTTTCCAATAGTCCACGAAGACAAGGACAAGTGGGATGTGGTATTCGCGGCTCCTTTCGATGAACTGTGAGACAGTCTGAATATGGTCCATGCAGGAGAAATCCTTGGGAAACCCTACTTGCTCCACTGGCTGGTAATCATCCAAGCAACGCTCCATGCGGTTAAGCAATATTTTGGTGAAAATTGTGTACACAACCGAGAGAAGACTGATGGGTCGATAGTTGTTGATTCAAAAAAGGTCAGCAGGACCCTCCTGCTGACCTTTTTTGAAGATTAGAACTTTTCGATTCCTTCCATGAGTCCGGAATCCTACCAAGACGAAGGCAGTGGTTGAAGTGTTTGGTAAGTAGTGAGCAGAGGGCACTGCTACCCGCACGAAGGAGAACAGCAGAAAAGCCGTCTGGCGCGGGAGCAGTGCCTGGCTTCATCCTTCTGATGGCATGAGCAACTTCTGATTCCAGAATGGGAGATGCTTCCTCAGCTCGTGGCATCAAGCATTTTGGGACAGACATGGAATAGCGAAACAGATCTGTGTAGAATTCTTGAACGATGGCGTCCATCTCTCTTTGAGGCGTTTGCGTTGTTCCATTTATCCATAAGAGCTGACAATATTGCCTTCTGGTTGCAGAGATCGTTTGCAGCGCTTTATGCTTAAATATTTCTCAGCGGCTTCTAACAGCTTCAATCTTTTGTAGACTTATATGGACTCCTTCACTGCAATTCGACAGGCCTTCGATATGGTGACTTTTTCCAGATGGGAGGGATTAGAATTCAGTTTGACAGCTCTTCTTTGCTGCAATAATTTAATCGTATGTGTTTTAAGTCTTGAGGCAGACGGTGATGTGACTTCTTGAATGTGGGGATTCTCACCGGTGCCGGTTTATGAGTGTCACTTTTGAACATCTTCTTTTTAAGGGTCAGCTTCGCATGGACAAAACGGTGATCCGAGCCGGTGTCAAATGAAGGCAGCATGGAGACGAACAAACTCCAGCGTCTGTTTGTAGGAGCATGGTCAATCTCCGAACATATTTCTCCATTTGGGCTTTCCCAGGTCCATCGCCGGTTTGAAGGCTTCTTGAACATAGAATTTCCATGGAAGGGACGACATGCGGATAGGAAATCTATCAATCGCTCTCCGTTCTCGTTCTTGAGGAAGTTCCATGCGGTCCTAGCCTCCATTCGTCTTGGCCATTCGTACCGACGGTAGCGTTAAAGTCTCCAACAACAACTTTGTAGTAGCTCTTCTCGTCGTTCACAGTCCTTTCGAACAGCTTGTAGAATTCCTCCTTTTCTTCGTCTGTGGCCGCAGATGTTGGAGCATATCCATTTATGATGGAGATGGTTCCTTGATCCTTGGTTTCCAGACGCAGAAGAGCTACTTGCGGACTGACGGTCTTGTAAGAGTCTACTAGTTGGTTCACTGTCGAGTTGACGAGAAATCGAACTCCGCTAATACTCTTTCTGTTTGCTCCGATAATGAGGAGCTCGTTGTGGTCGGTCCTCCTTATGGTTTCTGTTCTGCCTTTCGTTTCCTGCAGAGCGATAACGTCGTATTTGATGTTTGATTGCGGCTTCTGTAAAGCAGTGTCCGAAGATCCTGCTCAGATGCGATCGTACGGCAGTTATAAGTGCAGATGAACAGGCAGTTTTCGTGTCGTGGTGAGAGGGGATTACCATTATTCCGATTCCAATGACGTCCGGATAGTTTAACTACGAGATTAGATGGCCCCTCGCCGGAAGTGGATTCAACCGACGTCGTAGAAGACCACCTCCGGCGCGCGGAGGACTGGGCCGCGGGTTCAGTTGTTTGAGCCATGGCGGTGGTCTGGTTACTCACATGTTCCTGGCCAGGGATACATGACAGCCGCCCATACAGGACAAAGCATCGCGTACTTCGTGACCATTTCTGCCGTTGGCTATCACAAGTGATGTTTACCCCTTCAGCGATGAGGTGGCACATGATCGCTTTACAGTATTTAATAATTCGTCAAAGAACGGAATAGTTTCGTAAAGAATGATTTTTTTTATTTTTAGAACACCAAGCTACAGAAGTCATACTCCTCCTAGTAGTTCACATTGTTTTTTATTGCTGCTTCGCAATACGATTTGACAATGGTCTTCATGAGAAACGGTTTTGGGTGTTTTTCCTAATTACTACACCTTCGGAGATTAAAAGTCCTCCATAGACTGAACGGGAAGTCGAACAATTCTTGGAGGAAATGTGTAATATGAAAGTGTTTGTTGGACAGTTGGGAGGAGGCGGCGGTTCTCGCAGTCACCCAGAGTCTATTTTGGTTCGGATCGCTCACTGGTCAGCCAAAACTGCTAACCCATCGAGGTCGGCGAATTAGTGCCAAACGTGCATGAGAAAGCTAACACAGTTAAAACATCGGTTGCTCTATCGCTCGCCCACCGATCGTACATTACTGTGTGGGCAAAGTACACAAGCTCAAACGTCGCGCTCCGATGCTACATATAAGGCACCCAATGCACCCTGCCACCGCCGCTGTCTCCTACTCTGTCGACGACGATGCCGACGACATCGCCGACAACATCGTCAGCGATAGGTTGTCGGCGACGGGTCGTAGCGTCGCCGACGCCTCGCCGAAGTATGGCATAAGCCTAAGAGTTTGTAATGCCACAGTTGTTAACAGTTTCCCTTTTTAATACGTTGCTCAATCTCCCCGACTTTTCAGACCAATATGTTTTTCTCGAATTTCGATCGCAGTTACAATGGGAATCATGCCCCCTTTGTGCTTTCCCTGAACGCAGATCTTCTTCAGTTGAATGGAAGAAACACTGGAATGAAGGCACTGCAGCGGTTGGTTCCTAGCATTAGGATCTGCGTGTATTTTATGTGTTCTTCGTTTAAACCAAGACCAGTTTTAGATTTCTGGAAGAGATTTCGTATCGAAAAGATGTCTATGTTGTGACTTTGAAGCAGCTTCTCGATTGGATGAGAAATCCGCTACCGTTGAGTAAAATCTCTCAGGTAACCGATTCCTATGTCTTGTTCTCGCCTTTCATTAATGAAAGGATGATGACCTGTGTAAATTAAGAATTTAATCAATCAATTTGTGTAAATGATAAGGCGCCACTCTGAAGTGTTTTTATTTTCAATGCGCCATGCACATCACTTCTCAAGTAGTTGGGCTTGCTGGGCAAATCAATGTTTTGCTTTCCTAATCCACCATTAGTTGTCACGGAAAAGTGAGTGACTTGAATTACTTACATATTTCATTTCTTTATTTATTCATTTACATATTCATTCGATGCGTAGACAATTGTGCAGCGCAAACAATGTAAAAACGTTAAAACAAGCAACTTTGAAGGAACCGAATGTGACCATCAGCCATGCAAATAGTGCGCCCCAACTTCGCAGCATTCTTTAATTTTTAAATTCGATATATCCTCTACAGGTCTGTGAACCTCCCAGATTTCAATATTTGCCCAACAGCAGATTGAATTACCTGAGAATTGGATAGGTTAAGATGTCTGATCTGATTCGCTATTTAGCTGCTGAGACTTGACTTTTACCAAAATTTTATACATTGTGATGAAGTCGGGGACCACCCGCCCATCCGCATTTTTTTAGCTGCATTTGGAACCTGCTGAGAGCGCCTTGAGGAGCAGGACGCGTGTAATAACTACAAGCACATCTAAATTGGGGCAACAAAACTTCGCCTAAACTTCCCAGTATTGCGCAATGATTGATGTTCCCCTCCAGTTTGTGGGTTAGTCGCACTCTCATCTGAAGGTGGTGACCTGATTCACTGCAGAATGATGGTGCTACTGCGACATCAACTAGACACTACCGCCGTGCGTACGAATGTGATCGAGTTCTGTTTGTGTTGAATCCTCAAGCAGACGGTGGACGAAGCATTAGAAGAATTTAGTAGCATACGCCAAATAGGAGAATGCAAAGAAAAAAAGCGGGTTTATACATGCCCCGGACCGTTGTAGAAAAGAAGCGGAGCCTAAGTCATCGTGGTCAAAGGTTTCTATCTCTGAGGCACTCCAACCACAGCATCTCTCCCTCTAAGATGGGCACTTCTAGGTGTACGATTTCTTAGAAGGGTCCATCTGAAGGTGATCAGGCGATTCCTCAGTGCGCAGTGTTGCTGCTTCCGCTGTGAATCGCTGGGCGCTGTCGAAGTCTGCAATTAGCTCGACATTTGCGTTGACGTTCTGGTAGTTGGGCTCGAAGAGGAAGGAAGTTCCAGCGCCGTCGATTGAGACGATGGAAGTGAGAAGTCCTCAGGTGTTCCACTTCGATCATAACACAGACAAAGAGGGGTAGGTCTTCTCTGTCAAATAAAACCTTCGTGCATAAGTGGTACAGTAATCACCCGATAGCATTGCAACCCTCTAGAGAGGTCCGAACCGTCAAGTATCGGACATAGTGGTCCTGTGCGGAATTTGTGACGTCATTATGACGTCACAAGCAAATTTTAAAAAAGCGGAAAAAAGCCGGAAAAAATGGGAAGTGGTCCGGCTGATGCTACAGAGGCTAAATATATTTTTTATTAATTTTTTGAGCAAGGTTTCAACAGGGAAAATCGACCGAACATGAGAATGACATCGAAATGTACTCGGCCGTCTGCAGACAGCCGAGCATACATAAAACAACGGGTTACAATGTAAACTACCGACACAAAAACAAAATGAAATGCATGTAACACACAGTAAAGGCACAATAAAGTACAGAAATGATACAGACACAAAAATAATGACACATATTGGAAATACAAAGTCAGGAATATAAATGAACATGTACAAAAAGCGACAATTATGCTGCAGGTAGAGTTATAGTCGCAAAAATTTTCCGGAATGGGTGCCTTTTAGTGGAATTACTACTAAATTGATAAAATATTTATTTTACCTAGTCCTACAATAGAGAGATTCTCTCAACACGAAGTTCAGCAGCTGCTGAGCGCCGTGCAGCGAAACTTTAGGGTTAAAATTGAGGTTGGTTAGGAGAAACATGATGGAACGACTGAGTGACGAGCATAGGCGACTCGACTACAAATCGCAACGCACATAGACAGCACCAAGAGACAGCCGAAGTGGCACCAGATCAGCAGCCGAACTCCTTGGCACCACAATTCTACACACATCGCCCGCCACCAGACCAACCAGCAACGAAACTGCAGAATACCAATCCCACAGCACATCCAAGAGCACAGAGAAGAGCACGAGCGGGGGTCAGTGTCCTGTAGAGTAGAAACGAAGAGCAGTATGCGTAAGTCTAGATGAATGTAGGTACGAAAACAGCGAAGCGAGCAGACGCGGCGCAGACGACTCGACTATGAACCGCATTGCACAAAGACAGTAGCGAAGAGAGCAGTACCATAGCAAGAGCAAGAGTCCCGTAGACCGAGGTTGAACAGCAGGAGATGTTAGTTTTGATGAATTTATCCAGCAAAACAAAGCGGACGGACCACAGACGAAACGACTAAGAACCGAATCCCACACAGACAGCACCGAAGACAGCAGCGAAGCAGCAGCAGTACTGGTAGACACTTCTCCGGCAACCACAGCACAGAGCGGTGGCATGAGATCGATACCCGTGGAGCGAATAAGGACAGAACGTGTTAGTTTGCAAGAAATAAGCGAGCAAGAGCGAGCAGAAGGACGACAGACGACTCCACGGCGAACCCTATCTATTCCCACTTGGACAACATCGAACTAGGTTGACCTAGGTTGACCTCAGAAGCATTGCAGCTTAAGTGCAGCACCAAGGAAGTACACACGCATGGGTTGGAGTCGATGAGCACGAGTTAGAGTTCGGCAGAGCAAAATAGACGAGTAGAGTTTTTAACTTTTAAAGAGGTTATGCTGGAAAAGCAACTGAGACTGAGCACAGACGACACGACAACGACCAACATCTCACTATCACTAGTGCAGCCTCGAAAAAGCAGCAGAGGCAGCAGAGCAGCACCGAAACTGGAGAACAGCAATCCTACAACACAAGAACAGAAGAGAAGAGCAGTAGAGGCAGCAGTTTTGAAGATTTTGAGTGGTGCAACGGAGCAGACGACAGATCCTGAGCCGAATTCCACATAGATAGCACCGAAGAGAGCAGCACCAGTCCTACACACAATTCCCCTGCCAATAGAGCACAGAGCAGCACCACGGTATATAGTTCCGCAGGAGGGAGAGAATGAGCCGGAGTCCCGTAGAGTGAACTAGAGCCAGCAAGAGGTGTTAGTTTTTCTGAATTTAGCCACAAACGACTTCTCTAAGAACCGACTCGCAGAGAGAGAGTTAGATAAAAATGAGCCCAGTTAGCCAGCCCATTTTACTCAGAATTTTACAGTTTAGTGTAAAAAAAATTTTACAAGTTAGCTAGCCCATTCTACTGTAAAGCATAACCATTCCGGAAAAGTATTGTGCACACATCAAAAAAGGGTGTAGCATAAATGTCTAGGTCGAATAAACGGCAACAACAGTAAGGCGAGTAAAAAATAACATGGTTAACAACACCAAAAACTACAGTGAACAACAAAGGCGCTGGCCAGAACAACAAAAAGCCCGCCTGATGTCAGCTGCATTGTTTCCAAGAGTCGGAGTCCTAGTCCCACCAGTCATCTTCTTCGGCCGGCTTCTCCAGGAGACGGTAAATGTGAAGTTGGCCGTTATAGGCGCCGCGGTCGCAAATGGCCATGTACCCGGCGCGGTTGATGAACAGTCCACCTGAAATATAGGTAGAATTTTTAACAGAACGAAGGGTGTAAAGGTTTTTTATAACATGGTACCTACTTGTATAAGGCGGCAGTAGCGGTTTGTCGTCGTCATCAACCAGTTGGACTTCGTTTACGTAGTGGCCAAACTGGTCGAATATCTGAAAGCAGTCGTTGCAAGCTAGGAGTAAAAACGAAAGTAATATCTTATTTCTTACGTGGATCCTACACTCCGATGCGTCGGCAACCACCGACTTGCCGTCGTTGTCGACGAAGACGCCGGTTCCTCGACGGAGACGCCTAAATGGTCAGCAGATAACGTGCCTATATTGTCGCACAGAAAAAGAATAGAAGCGATAATTAATATTGTGCAGGAAATCTGACCGTCCTAGGACCGTCTTCAGCGAAGTCACTCTGTGGTTGTGGATGGCGTCGTCATAGATGAAGAAGCTGGAGAGGTGATTTGTCCCTGAAAGAAATATAGTTAAAATGACAACAAAACATCGACGCAATGCGGTTTTGGAAGTGAAAAAGGAAGAATAACAAAATACAGTCACCGAGGTCGGTCACGACGAGCGTGTTCCTTTGAAAATCCATGTAGCACGGCTGGGACCTCGTCGCCACGTAAGGCTTCCAGGGAACCGGCGATAATGGTGGGATGCGCAGGTCAGTCGAAACCGACCGCGCCGTTTTCCTTTCCTTCGAACAGGTGTATGTTCCACCCATCGACGCTGTAGAGGATCGTGACGACGTGCCCGCGTCCCGTCACCGCAACGCCTGTGTAAGTTGTGTTGGTTTTATCAATCACCACAAAAGTTATGTAGAGGTGCAGCTGCAGATACTGGCCTCTTGCGTGTCCTTCGATCTTTGTGATAACGACGGACGGTGCCTCGTTCTCCCCATGGGCGACGATTCTGATGTCGGTGATAGTGAGCACAACCACATTTTCTCCGTGTCTCAGCATGGACACGGCCGACGGGTATCGGATTCGCCCGTTGCGATTCCCTCGATCCGTTATGGCGCGACCCAGGGGCAGGAGGACGATCTGTAGGAATTTTCGATGGCCAGCCATTTGCGGAAGAAGGTGCCGGATTTCGATGACCCTACCCGGTCGTTGCCGCTGTCAGCAACAATCCACTGTCCCAATTCTTCGTCGTATGTGACGCCCAGTGGCTTCCCGAGCCCTTTTCCTTCAACACTTGTCGAGCCGCTTTCTCCGAGCGTGGTTTTCGTGCACACTATTTTACCTGAACTGACGCCCTCCGTTTCTAATTAAACTATCTCAATCGATAGGGTGCCATTTAAGGAGCGATGGTCCACGTCCTCCCTCTGCTCACCTCTGCTTGTGGAGTAGTCAGCCAGACGAATCCTGCTTCGGTTAGTAGAATCCATTAGTGCGAGTCGATAAAACTGTGTTAGCTAGAAAGGATAAGGTGGCGATGTCCGTTCCTCCACGTGGTGCCACTGGAAACTGCTCGCTCTGCGAGCTAAGCTAATCACGGACATTCGAATGCAGGCGACAGGCCTTACGGCGTCCGCGGGAGCCGACGCGCACTCGCAGAGCCCGGCGAGTGTGAGAAGTACGCGAGGGTCCCTGATGCGAGGACGGCATCGGGGGCAACTGAGCTAGTCCGAAAGTTCCGTAACGTAAGCAGGACCCGCGTGGCTACGCTGAATGTGGGTACGTTGACGGGCCGCTCGTGCGAGTTGGAAGAAGCACTGGAGCGAAGAAGAGTTAATTTTTTCTGTGCGGTGCAGGAGACGAGGTGGTCCTGCCGCAAGTCAAGGGACATAGGACGTGGCTTCAAGGCCGTTCTATGTGGAAGTCCCAGGACCACCAGTGGTGTCGGAATAATCGTCTCCGAACGATTTCGTGACTCGATTGTAAGCGTCGAGCGCTTTGACGATCGATTAATGAAGATCGTTGTCGCCGCTAAGGAGCGACTCTATCACTTCTTCTCAGCGTATGCTCCGCAGACTGGCTGCTCGGATCAAGCCAAGGAAGAGTTTTGGAGCCTGCTTGATGAGAAGACAGCAGTGGTACCGTCGAAAGATGTCATCATAGTCGCTGGTGACCTTAATGGGCACGTAGGTGCTGCGAAGTACGGGTACAGCTGTCATGGTGGTTTCGGATACGGGTCTCGTAACCCCGATGGTGAGCGTATTCTTGAGTATGCGGAATCGCATAGCCTCATCATTGTGAACACCGTTTTCCGAAAACGCGACTCCCAACTCATCTCATATTATAGTGAGAGCTCCAAGTCTCAGATAGACTTTGTGCTTGTGAAAGATCGCGACCGAGGTATTGTTACAGACGTGGAGATCGTGGCGTATGGAACGGTCGCCTCAGAGCATCGACCGCTGATTTGTACCTTAAAGATCAATCCTCCGAGGCTGGAGCAGTTTGAGCGATGCGGTGCAGCAAGAAACATGCGGTGGCGAATGAAAGAGAAGATGACTTTATAATTTCTCGCGTTCGGTTACCGGCAGTCACGACTGTCGAGGAAACCTGGGCCCGAATTCATGAACGCGGCCGGAGGTAACTTCTACCCCCACTTACCTCGATGACCATTTACCTGCCATTTTCCCTAAACTTACCTCTCTTTTTTGATTCATGACGGTTAAGGCGAGGGTTTTGCTCCGCCGCCAATTTCATCAGCTAGCAGCGAAACCAAGCAGTCACATTTGCTGCTGGGAAGTCGCTGCCACCGACACTGGCAGTTAGGGGAAATGAAATGTCAAATTTGAGGTAAGGGGAAGGGGGGGGGGAGAGAGAGAGGGGTGGAATGTAGTAGCATATTAGGCAGTAGGGATGCTATTGTAAATATGGGCCTACATGGCTAATAATGGGTGCCATCCACTACAGTAGCCCCCATAAGCAACATATGCCAAGGGAGGCTAAGGTGGCGGAAGGGCATAATCCATCCGCGCAAATCGTAAATTGCGATTTGCGTAGTGGACCGGGCTCATGGTGGTCCAAGACGACCCACAATGCCACTAAAGGGAGCAAATCACATAACAATAAATGGCATTGTGGGCCGCCATGGTCCACAGAGCCCAAAAAACCATAGAATTCAAGACTAATAGAGAAAAACGAAAGGTCAAACAACTCACCATAGGTCCGGCGAAAGACGACGCAGGCGGTGGCAACTAGGCGCCCCCTATCGAGCATTGATTATGCGGCTGGCGGCCAGCTCAGAGCTGGCAACGGACCAGCGGAGGGTTGCACTGGTCAGAAGCGGAGCAAAACCCTCGCCTTGAAGGTAAATGTTCCCCGACGCGCCGACGGGGTAGCATTTACCTCGACATTTACCCCCGATTTTTCCCGCCGCGCGTTCATGAACCGCGCGTAAGTGGGGGATGGGGGTAAATCTTGCACTTACCCGCCGGTAAATCGTTCATGAATCCGGCCCCTGGAAGAAGGCGACCGACCCGATACGCACAGCTGCAAGATTGGAACTCAGCACTACGAACAGACATAGCTGTGGAACGGACGATGTGAAAACGAACGTGCAGGAGGAGCCGCTTTATCATATCTTCTCTACGACAAAACAGCCAATAACTGGCAGAAGTATCGGAGGCAAAAAAGGCTGTAAAAAAGCCGTGGCTTTTGCAGACGCCACTCATTCCAACAATGTCTAGGGAAAGCTCGAGTTGCGCGATGATGAGAGGTATTTGTACCGACTTGCTAAGACCAGCCATCGCGAAACCGAAGCATATTCAGGTGGTTAGGTGACTATTATTGTCAAGTTCGAGGGGTTGCTATGGGGCAGAGGCTGGCTCTTGTCCTAGAGGTATCCTTCATGTCAAAAGTGGAGAGACCTGTGCTTGAACGTATGCCAATTATTTACTGTAGGTATATTGACGACTGCTTTGTGTTGTGTTCTACTCAGGATGAGATGTTTTGAACTGTTGAACCAACAGTCCAAGCACATAAGGTTCACGCGCGAAACACCTACAGAGAATTGGCTAGCCTTCCTCAACGTACAGGTGTATTTCTCTCACGGAGAAATGAAGAGTAGATGGTATCGAAAACCTAGCAGTAAGAACATCCCTGTTCATTGTTGCTCTGCCCACACCTCAAACACCAAAAAGGACATTATTAAAAACATGTTCCGAACAGCCGTTGCCGCTTCGTCGGATAACGAGCAAAAGCTGCTGTCATTAAAAATGGCACAAATATTCTAGAATTCAACGGGTGCCCAGCTAATAGTACTTCTAGATGAGGGGATCACAACCCAGCGTCATGGTTCGCCGTGCGGAAGAGCGGGGAAAATACCCTTCTGTGTGCCTTTTATCTCAGACGAAGTGGGCATAGAGATCCCTGTTCGCAAATCGGATCTCGGAGAAATAGTGAGGGTGGTCGAAGTGCCTCCCACAAACTTGAAGGGGCAGTTGGTCCGGAACCAAATCTACGATCGGATGTGCTCCACTTCGTCCTGCGTAGTTTGCCGTAACGGTAAGGAGGGAAACTGCATGACACAGGGATAGTATACCTCATGTCATGTAGAAGGTGCTGGCGGGAGTATATAGGGGAAACAGGCAGACCGTTGTATATCAGAGTCAAGGAGCATTTAGACGGCCTTAAAAGCCCAATGTGCCAAATCCGCGCAGGATCCGATGCCGCTATGGTGACATATTCCAAGTGTCCGCCTCCATCCTGGCGAGAGAAAGCGACATCTCAGCACGCAAGACACTTGAGGCGCTTTGGATAGCGGCCAAGAACCCACAGCTCTACCGTAAGGGCAAATGCGATAACCCAAGAACCAGCACCCTTTGTCGAGCTCTGTGGGTTTTGATCAATTAGATCTGACCTCCAGGGCACTTAAGTTGGGTGGCATCCGGGGCTAAACTCACTCACCCACGTCTACCTCCACGTGCGGGTGACTGGTGGTGCCCGTCGGCACCCACCTGGAAGTTTAGTTGATACGCTGTACCTGGGACACCGGTTCTTTACTCTAGCTGCCTTGAGAATGCTATTCTGTATGATTAAATGGCGTTTTGGGGGAGTAGTTTCACTAATATTCTCGACTTTTGCCAGGCTCCGAAGAAGGCGAAGACGCCAAAACGTCAGCCGAAATAAAGCCTGTTCAACAATATTGGTAGGCAGCTTAAAGAAGAAACACGCAGAAGAAGGGTAGTCCTGTAGACTGTTATAATCAAAGATGTGCGGAATTTCCGTTTCCGCGTTCCGAATTCCGGTTTCCGGCCATTTTAAGCTCTTCTGTTCCGTTCCGTGTTTCGCCTGTTTTTGGACCAGAAGGCGGAAGCGGAAATGGGCACTGCTCAACACTAGCTTTCTGTTGAACACAATCAGCTTATCAAGCAAAAAAAAGTTCTCCTTCATACAATTGTGAAAGAAATACTGCTTCACAGCTATAGCATTAATATTCTGGAAATTGGTTAGACTACCAAAAGAAAGTACTCAAAAATGACAACGTTTGGGTGCAGGGCAAAATTAGTGTGCCAGCAGAGGCTATGTATACATTGTATGCTAAGAAAATGCACTCAACATTTGAATGATTATAAAGTTCTTGGTCCTTTAAGTACAAATAGCTACAAAACGTTTCTAAGCATATAGCACAGCATCATGAAGCAAAGGGTTCGGTGAAGGTGGTGCCATGCGCTTGTCTGCTCCAAGATTGCATCATTGCTTCTGATGGAAGGTGTCAATTTCAATTTTTAATTCCATTAGGTGTTGTAACCATCCATATGGAGTTCTGCAATTCATTTTTTAAACGAATTATCACGAATATCCAGCACGAGCTGTTATTTTGACTAACTAGAGTGACTTATTGAATTGTGAAACAACCATCTCAGAACTGTCCAGCTATGTCACCTTCATATCGTGGAGCTTCTAGGCTGCCTCAGACTGAACATTCATACGGAAGTGTTGACTTACCATGACTAATCAGTCATCCAGTTATCATCTTATATGGTTAAATCCCAGAATGAATTCTGATTGTGAGTACTAGTTTTGACAAATACAATGTAACCCATCTTGTGTATGCAGATATCTGTGCAGTCATCATGTCTTCCATGTTGCCACAGGTTTCTAAAAATATTGAGAGGAATGTCTTTCCTGGACGCAAAATGATCTAGGTGACTGCTCCAGTTTTAGACCTCACCTGAGTGAGTTTTTAAATGCTGGTCTGCAAGTAGCCTAAAGCGGTTAAGTCGGTCAAATCTACTGTTCAAAAATATCAGCATCGAAATAGTAAGCAAAAAACCCGTCGCAGAAACTATTAGGTTGTCCCATATGTCCCCGCCGTTCTTTTTCAACTATTCACTGCAGATTTCGCCGGCGGTCTCTTGCATAGCGCTGCATAGCCTTCGAAAGTGAATGCTTTGCTCTATCAGATCGTGTATTGCATTTCTTTTTTCACCGTGAATTTTGTCAATTTTTAGTTCGTTGAATTGAAAAGTGAAAAAGTGAAAAAGTGAAAGTAGCCATTTGCGCACTTGTTCTCTCCGCTTAGGTATATAATTTTTCCGCAGTTTTTTACAGCACCTAGAAGACAATGTTCTGTTCTACAAGAATGTGTGTTGGTCCTATTTTCTCACTTGCCCTTTATTGATTTTTAGGCCATCAAATTGGGAATTCCGACTTTCCCGTCCGAATTTTTACCAAAACTCCGGTCCTGTGGTTGAACTTTTTTGCTTGGTGTTATATGTGGTTTGGAAGAGGATGTCTTGCTCAGTAAGAATTTGTGTCGCGTTTATTGGCTTCCGCTGATTTCTGTCGAATATCAACAACTGAAGAAGGAGGAGTTGTTGGTGAAGACGATTTTTCTCTTTTTCGTATTTTGTTGATATTCAATAGAAATCAAGAAACGCGACACATATTCTTATAGAGCAAGACATTTTCTTGCGAATGACATATAACTTCAACCCAAAAAGTCCAACCACAGAGCAGGAGCTGTCGGCAAAAACAACCATCCTCCTTCGGTCGTCCCAATTTGATGGCCTAAAAATCAATAAAGGACAAGTGAGAAAATAGGACCAACACATATTCTTGTAGTACTGAACATTGTCTTCCAAATGCTATAAAAACTGCGCAAAAAATTACAAACCTAAGCGGAGAGAACAAGTGCGCAAATGGCTACTTTTTCACTTTTTCACCTTTCACTTCAAGGACCTAAAAATTGACAAAATTCATGATGAAAAAAGAAATGCAATACACGTTCTGATAGAGCGAAGCATTCTCTTTCGAAAGCTATGCAGCGCTATGCAAGAGACCGCTGGCGAAATCTGCAGTGAATCGTTGAAAAAAACGGCGAAGACTTATGGGACAACCTAATAGATATGGAGACAGCGGAGAGACTGCATGCTGAAATAGTGAGAAATAACGAGGCAGGACACTGAAATTGTTTTCGTTTATTGCTCTAGTCATAGCTGAAGGTTTGTCATAATAATATTATGCTTTGCATATCATGCTTTGTTACGTTATGTTATGATGACGATCAGCACTAATCTGTGGAACATTCTGCTGCCCGCAAAGTTCTGAGCAAGAAAAGTGCAATAGAAGCCGCCTCTGACGCAGTATCAGCTACACTTTTGAGAAAATGGCAAATATGTGTCACTTCCGTTTCCGCGTTTCGTATTCCGGTTTCCTGCCATTTGTGAGCGTTTCCGTTCCGTCTTTCGTCTTCCGCTTTTTCCAGAAAACATTCCGCACATGCCTGATTGGTATACTTGAAGTCCCCTAATAAAAACCGCAATGAGAAGAAGCCGTAATGTCTCCTAACCGATGTCTGACTGCGATCAAAACTCTAGAGCCAGGAGGGATTCGAACCCCGACCCTCTGTCACAGGGCAGAATGGTGCCCCATTACCAACCGCGCTGTTTGAAGTAAAGTTTCCTGCTTAAACGGCTTATAACCCCAGAAACAGTCACTTGATGCTTAAACAAAAACTGAATATTTTTTAATTAGTACAGTGTTGGTCTTCTCTGTATATATCTAGACTTTTAACGGAGAAGATCAATGTCCTAGCATTACAAACGCGCTTCATTATCAGTGAAAACCAGCTGCTGTTTTGGGAAGCTGTTCTTATGAAAGGCATTTATTCAAATTAAATTTGCTCTTTTTTATTACATTCATAACTAAACTGCGGTATTAAATAGTTGCCTTTCGAGAACCATTCATTAAAGGGACACCATCATAACATCCCATTTCCGGCCATTTTTGAGCATTTAGGACCGCCTTTCGTCTTCGGCTTTTTCGAGAAAAATTTCTGCACATCCCTGGTTATAATTACCGATTCGCTTCCTTTTACTTTCACACAGCAAGAATATCTTCCAGTGAATCCCCAGTGGCCGAATTCGTGAAATCGTCCAGCTCTCCGATAACCAGTGCAGCATTGTATCAGGTTGTGGGACCATTGATGCCATATATGCCACGCGCTTCCTGGTAGATGAGCATCGCGAGAAACAGAAGCTGGTGCGTAAAGCCTTTCTTGACTTGGACAAGGCGTTCGATCGCGCAAGCGTGAGGTTACATGGTACGCTTTTGAAACAACCCAACGTCCTTGAGGAACTTATAGAGTGGGTGCACGTGCTTTACTCTTGGCTAAAGAGTAGAGAGCAAGCTGCAGCTGGAAATTCGATGGAGCTTCCCATCTCGGTTGAAACACGCCACAATGTCATGGGGACAAAAATGCTGCGCTAGACGGCTGGTGTCACGCGCATGGACCGTAGCCGAAATGATGCTATTCGACAGAAGTTTGGTGTGGCGCCGATAACTGACAAGACCCGCGAATTGCGATGGTACGGCCATATTTTGCAAGACAGCGTCCACAAGACACGCCTCAAGTTGGAAGTGTCAGGAAAGCGGCCTAGAGGACGCCCGAGCAGCACTGATCTGATACATTACAATTGGACATGAAAGTGACTGGCGTCTACTCTGAGCAAGCGCAGGACCGGAAAAGGTGATGTCACGACACCAGAAGAGCGGACCCCGCGTCGAAGCCGGACAAACGTTGAAGAAGAAGAATAAGAAGAACATCCTTGCTGACAACAACCTTTGCAAGTCGTGGGACCACGCCAAAATTAGATTTTATTGCTTGTGGACCACCAGGTTTTTTGGCTGATGGAATTTTCAACCAGAATCGCGTTGGAAAAAAGTGTTCTAATTCGATTCGCGCTTATTTCGACGCAATCCGGTGAGAGCGAAGAAAGTTGTGAACGTTTGAAGTAGACCAGTCAAAACCGCCAGAACTTTCCGGGCAGCCTTAACACACAAAATGTACGGTTCACGTTATCTATAAAAGTACGACAATAATTGTGGAACAATCCAATTTTTCAGCTGGCATCCCCAGAGCGAATACTTTCGATAATCGCGGCTCTTCAATTCTAGAGGCTTCTGGCTTTCAACTTCGCAAATCGCGATCTCTGGCGGGGTTACGGTGTGGCGTGAAATTTGAATCGAAATTTTTCCGTATTTAAAATCCGCATTCTGTGGATGGGCATTTGAGTAGGCTGTCCTAGTGTTGTAGGTACAAAGCGTGAAAAGTCCCAGTGGGGTGTCGTGCTCGTGTCGTCTTGGTACATAATGAATTTCGCCCTTGCAACCTGGGATTTTGCGCCTGTTTCCCACTTGAGCCCAGCATGCAGGATACCGACGTTCGCGTTGTACTTTCGTGGCACAGAAAAACGCCTTATGAACGGCCGTCTTCAGTCTAGAGCGAGTTCGAGGTGTAGTTCATACTTCGATGTCATCAAAATCCGTCGTCGCAACAGTTCATTAAATGCTAAGCGCCTACGTTTATCTCAAAATATGTATACGGGAGTTGTTCTACACAATAATTGTATTGGTGCGTATGTAAGATTTGAAAATTTTAAGAGAACGGTTTCTTATTATTTAAAACAACTGACTTAGAGTTGGTGCTTCTTTGCTGAAAAGCTGTTTTGCATGCTACCTCTAATGATGAACTAAAAGTAATTGAAGCGCTTTCAGTTGAAGTGCTGCTATAATCTCAGACAATTATGCTAGGTCCTCATAAGGTCGGGAGGCGGCAGCAATATTCATTTTGGTGCGTGCGGTCGAGTGCGTGTGCGCCGCCGCGGGCGGAGCCCTCGCTGCCTCGCTTGTGGAGAGGACTACATTAGCGCGAACGTACAGAGGCTGGGCGAGCGTCGCGAGTCGGCGGGTGCATTGCCTTGTGCAAACGTTAGAGAGCAGTATAAGGTTTGAAGTTCGTCTTGTGGAGTAAAAGAATGCTAGTTTTCATCAAACGAGTGCTATTAAACTAAATAGATGGAGGCGGGGGAACTGGTGGGAGATAAATTGTGAGAAGGATCCAAAAGCGACGAGTGAGTAATGAGCAATTGATGTGAGGTCTTAGGGGGAAAAGATTTTGTTTTTTAGATCAGAGTTAAATGTTAAAATTTGAGAAAATGTTCAGTTGTTATTCAGTTAGGCTATTTGCTTGAAGAGTAGTCGAGCGTTTCTATATTTACACACTTAGCACGGAATATTGCATACTCAGAGGCTGAATGCGTAAAATATTATTGATCCTGTAAAAATTGCATTCGATACCTACCTTATGATAGTTTCAAGGTGCCTGTGAATCCACCGTCATGATTGCCACTCCTACAATTTGTACACTAGGAAAAAATTGAAAATTCCATGATTTAACGTTTCCTGGTGACCAGCTGGCTTGATTACTCGTCCAAGTACGAAGTACTATGTAAGCGGGATTTTAAAATTTCACGGAAAGCTTATGAGAGATCCCTCGTATAGTACGGAAATGAAATAAATCTGGTGACATCAGAACATAGAAGACCTCTAATATCAGTAGACGATTTGGTAAACACTATAAGTTCGAGGATACTTTTCACAAGAGCAAATGGTATTTTGCTCACATATAAGCCATGTAGGCTTATATGTGAGCAAAATACCATTTGCTCTTATGAAAAGAGACTCCATCCTTTCCTGATAGAGTTTTTTGCCATCATTTAATACGATAAAATCGCCTCTTGACTATGTTCACTCCTAACCCATAACTTAATTTCACCAGTTTTCTCTCCTTCAGTGTACCTAGTTTATGTCCAACGCCATTTCTGAAAACTCCAGTTTGAGAATCCTCCAACACTATTGTATGGAGTGTGGGTGAAGTTATGAAAACATGCATTTCGCCCTACCACGTTTAGATCCCTTTCTAACGGCTTTTCTCTTCTCTGCGGCAGCCGAAACGGTTCAGCTGATATCGGATAGGACGCGCATTTGTGCTGTAGCACGCCAGTTGCATCGAGCAACTCGGGGGACGGTCAGGAGTTACACCCACCTCCAGTTGGGCCGTGCGATCTTCCTCTCGTTCCCCTTGCTCACCCACCCCCAACCCTCTAGGCTTCATCGAGAGTCTAAAGGCTACCTTACAAAACCGTTGACATGCAAAACAAAAGTTTTCGGTTCGCAGAACAGTGGCTGTACCTCCTGACGCCACGCCCACCAGCAGGGGGCGGGTGTACCTCCTGTCGCGCTGCCGATCAACTCCTAGGCGATTCTGCATTGGCTGCCGGTGACCCTGCCTGCCGCGACGCACCGCGACCGCACACATGGCTGCGAATGAGTATGGTCGCTCGCAGCCCCACAAGGTCGCCTTGCTGAACCATTTGTTGTTATCTTCGCAGATCAAATTTTACTACGTGTCTTTTAAAATCTTGACTTGATCAGAGTTGGGCAATGCACCTAGGGTCATCGTTGTGTACGGTATTATGGACGAAACCATCAATCGCTCCTTTTCAGTCGGACTCCATAAAGTGTCCGCAGAAGTTCAGACCTTCGTTGGCGCGGCCGTCGTGCACGATACCGAACAAATGTATGTACCGCACTCCCGGACTCGGTAGTCAGGAACATCAATTCCTAACATGTTCGCCCTGTCCGGAGCAGTACCCGTGGTTGGATAATCCGATAGGCAATGCGTCACCGTAGAACATCTCCGACTGTCCACTTTCCTGTAATTTTTGTGTAATGCGGTTAAATTATTGTATTCGTTAGATATATGTGTGTTGCGTATGCTGTGTACTGGTGTTCAGGTGCATTTGTGTTTCCTACCACTGTTTCTTTGCCATTTCATGACGTATAGCATCGCGTCGATGCTATTTGCGCTTCG
This sequence comes from Heligmosomoides polygyrus polygyrus, assembly GCA_947396885.1. Taxonomy (NCBI): domain Eukaryota; kingdom Metazoa; phylum Nematoda; class Chromadorea; order Rhabditida; family Heligmosomidae; genus Heligmosomoides; species Heligmosomoides polygyrus. The sequence goes on along the minus strand of OX377206.1, from coordinate 63,333,206 downwards.
CGACAGTGTTACCGCAATGCATTACCACGTCCACTAGTTTATTTTTATAGCTGTAGCGCAACATAGCGCACGTGAGAGGAATAAAGTATGCATTGGAGAATGGAGTTGTTTTGGGTGCAAGAAGCCATTTTAGAAGAGGATTTTAGAGCAAAGAAGCGAAAGAAATACAAACACTCCCGGAGGATCATAAGTAGGGCAGGGAGTGAATGCGACACTTTAATAGCCATGTGTTATGTTTTTATACGCAAAAAATAAAGTCGGAAAGGGCGGGTATTGCCTGTGGGATCCGGTTGTACAGAGGTCGAGGTCGGTGGGGAACCTACAGGGAAGGTCAATGCCTGTAACAATATACTGGTATGAGGCCACTGTTTAAAGGAAAGCAGGTAATAGATATACATGGACCAGAGGCAAAAGATAAACCAGAAATAAAAAGATATGCATCACATGGACAGTTGGTTGTTAAGTTGTTTAACGAATCGATAAGTATCTTTGAAAGAACCTACAGGTTCGTATTTGTAAGCGATTCTTTTGCGTTTAAGTATACTTTTAACTAGGGATTGAAGAATTAAATCTTTATTGCACTGTAATTAAAGCAAGGAGGTGATCAAATTGCAAAGTCTGTCAACAACGTCTCCTTTTATAGAGCAGCATCGTGATATTCGTAGAGTTTCAGTTAAAATTATCCCTCTTTTAAGGAAATTGCTAGTGTACGAACTACTATGAGGAAATCTAACTACTTTAAAAGGAAAATAATCGGTTTTATTGTACTGATTAGTGAAAATGCAATCGTTCACTATCTTAATAGTAAGGTCTAAAAAATTGCATTGGTGTATACTAATATGAGTTTTATTTACCTCAACAAATTTTCATAAGTTTCGGAAATGATTTGGTCTAACCCCTTCAAGATTATGTACAATAAATATGTCATCCATATATCTAAATGGACAAAAAATTTTGTTAATTAATGTATTTCTGGTAGCGTATTTGTATTCAAAAAAGGAAAGGGTTTAATCAGCAATCATTGGGCTAGCGTTATCTCCTTGTGGAACGCCTTTGAGTTGCTTATATAGACCTCCGCCTAGTTTACAATAAGAATTTTGTAATAAATAGTCAATCATGTAGATTATGTCTTTTTTTCTATAGGATCTGTGTTTGTTATTATTAGGAGGGTTTCCATAAAAGGCTTTGTAGTTATCCACTATGAGAAAGCTTTTATTAGCATCTTTAAAACACATGTTAATTATTTCTGTGATGTTTCTAATAATTATATATGTGGTATGTTAGTAAACATATCCACAAAATTGGCTGAGTAGAGTATAAGGTTATTGTCTTGGATGGAACAGATTTCGTTGGAAATGTTCATGTCGTTGATGTATCAAAAATTCTTTAAACAACCAGTATTGCAGTAAGCATTGTAAACACAGTTCTTAAAATGTTTACGGAAATGAGTTAGTATCGTCATTACTTCAACAGCCAATGGTTTAACGCTACTATTTGAAGCGCCTGTTATGAATCTGAATTTAATTGGACACTTGTAAAGTTTAGGTATACAGTAGATCAGAGGTGTAGTTCCATCGCAATTGTGGGTTAAATTAATACTGGAGATAAATGCATTATGCCTGGCTACAATATCATTAACATCATTATTGGATCGGATGTATATATTTTGCTTGAAGAATTGTTTAGATTACCCATCTCTTTTCGAATTATTTCGAAATAAAGTTTTTTGCTAACAATTCCATAAGTGGGGGACGCTTTATCAAGGGGCACAATATAAAAAATTGTTGTACAGATTTAACTTGAGAAAGATATTTTTGAAGATATCAATAGTTTGAGCTTTGTCAATGTACAGGGTGCGTAAAAAGTATCGACGCACTAAATGACGGTTGTGGAAATAGTATTGCGCAGTAAGTTTTAAAATATTCACTTGAGAAATATGGAAAATGATTTTGCAAACACGATAGAATAACTCGTAATTGACATTGGCTCCTTTACGGTGAATACAGGAGCGAAAACGACGGAAAAATTCATGAGCACGCGCCGCAAACACTTGCTTGCATTTCGTTCCGTGCTTTGAACAGGGTAGTCTTGTGCGACTGGTCACTTCTGTTGAAAGTAGCCCAGACCTCATTCTCCAAAATCGCCTAAAAAGAGTAATCCAGCGGATTCTTGTTTAAGCTGTGCTCGTCTGAGAAGTTGTCTACACCTGCGCGCGTTATCTGTTTACCGTTATCGGACAGAGGTTGATAATTTCGGATTTCAACGTTAACGTGCGTGAACATCTTGTAATCATCATCTGTTATGACAGAGCCGTGGCTGACGTTTGAGTTGCTGACATCTTTCCTCACCTACCGTTTCGAACAGCGCCTAAATCTCTTGTTAAGGAAGTATTCGGCTCTTTGGGTAACAGACAAAAAAAAAGGCCACCGTAACGACGACGATCATGTTTCTTCAGTTTTTTTTGTGAGTGTTTTTTGAGCACAATACAGACAACAAAAATAACACACAAAAACCTAGAGGGGTAGAAAGAAAAAGCTGGAGCTGAATCAAAACGTAGGTGCGTCAATACTTTTTACGCACCCTGTAAATGAGAGGTCTAGCATTACGATTCTTGAAAACTGATTCTAAAAGACACCTTATTCTTTTGTATTATACTAGCATGAAGTTTGTATCTATTTTTAATTTTAACAAGTATCTGCTGAAAGAGCCAGATGCTTTTTATTGCACTTATGTTGAAGTGATTTGGTCTATATCTAGTTCCTTTGCTTAAAATTTCATACATTCCGTACAAATTCTTGAAAATGATGACATCTCCGGTCACAACATGATTATAGAATGGATCTCCAAATGATGGAAAATTGTGACAGATGCAAGGTATGTCATGTTGTGCAGTAATGTCAACGTTTCGTAAAAACCTATTGTAATTGAATAGTTTTTTTTGAAAGGGGTTCTTCGTATTTATGAATAATTTTAAGGGGTTTGTACATTACACTACTATGCTCACCATTTAGCTTAATCACATTCTTATTGTTAATAATTTTGTTTAAATTAAATGAGTCCAAAATATTGTCGTAGAATGGCGTTTAACATTTATTGCATCATTTTTGTTGCTGACTTTACATGTTGTATTAAAGCTAAAGTGAAAATAGCACAGAGAACTGTATAATAACATTTTCTTATCTTTAAAAATGTTGAAAGTTTCCATACTATTCAGTGTAATTTTAATCAATGCACTTATGAAACTTTTTGGTTTTGATTTTAAAAACCTGAACAGATCATGCTGCGTGTTGTTAACATTATGGAGGAATAGGGAAACTTCGCTTATAATATTATTAGGGTCAGTTTGTTACGAGGTTTTCTTATTTTTGCGTTTCTTACCTCTATTAGCTCGAATTTTAACTATTTGTAAACTAAAGAAAAAATAATACAAAACTATCGAAATCGGCGGATTTTTCAAAAACGGACATCGGATTCGAAATCAGCGCACCAAATAACCCCCTAGATGACTTTGAACGAAGTTTGGACAAAAACATTTGGCAATTTTCGAAATCGTCGACTTTCGATGACGTCATCGTCCGGGCTCGGCGAAGAGCGAGCGCCCTCGGGAAATTGTCAAAAAAAATCTATTTTCCCGGAATTGGACGAGATTGGAACCATTCGATAGAGCTTTCCAAGCTGAACAGAACGGTACTATCTCTTATGTCAAAAACTCAAATGTGGACGAGTAAGGGCGGAAGAATCTTCACCGCTGCCCTACGCAGCTTTAAAATGACAGCTGGGAATAAGGCAGGTTAGACAGCTGGAGAGTTATGGGCACTTCATCGTAAAGTATCTTAGCTGATTTGCTAGCCTACGCATTCGTAGGCCTCTAGCTGATCGCGTGTTCCCACAGTGGTCGACTGAAATCAGAAAAAATCGTGTCACACAAGGTTTACCTGCACATTCGCACCGCCGTAACTTTGTCCGTTCATAAGCTATATTGCTGTGTTTCAGCGCACCTATTGAGCTTTTTACTGCTTACGAATCCCACAGGCTGCTGCCCGAAAGATTCAAATGTGACAGAGTTATCGCGCTCCGAACACGCCCGCGCGTGCAATTTAGCACAACAACGGTCTATGTTCTCCGTGCTCTTACTCACCCAGATAACAGTTCTCGACACTCATGGTAAGGTCGTTCAATTTAGCACAAAAAGCTCTATGAAACGGTATCAAACTCGACCAATTTCGGAAACATCGGTTTTCGACGACGTCATCGTCCGTCTGGCGCTGCCTAGAGGCCTTTTTTTCGATGAGAAACGTCAAAAAATCGATGTTTTCAAAATTGGTCGAAATTTATACCGTTTGATAAGGCTTTTGAGCTAAACAAAATGGTACCGTGGCTGGAGCTCGAAAACTCGAACATTGGAGAGTAAGGGCGGAAGAAGCTTCACAGCTGCCGTCCGCCGCTCTAAAATGGCAGATGGAGCTAAGGAAGTTTAGGCAGTCGGAGAATTAGGAGCAGATCTTCGTACAGTGCCTTTGGTGCTCTGCTCCACCGCGAGTTTGCCTGCCGTTAGCTCGCCTTGTGTACCCGTAGCGGTCGATCGAATTCTGAAAAAATCATGTCACACATGCCCAACCAGCATTTCCGCACCGCTGGAATTTTTTCCAGTCTTAAGCTACGTCGCTATGTTTCAGCGCGCTTCTTGAACTTTCTACTGCCTACAAAATCCACAACATGCAGCCGGAAAGATTCGAAGTTGACAGAGTTATTGCGCTCAGAACACCTCCGCGGTGCAATTTACGAGCTGTCGCGCCCAGTCGATTGATAGGTTCGCTCCTATTTACATACATTGTGCATAGCGCACTCCAGAGTTTTTCCGGGACAAAGTACAGCAATTCCTGAGTATGGCGGCTGAGAATTTCTCATAAAACTCCCTAAATGCTTAGTCTACAAACTCCCCTCGCTTGATAGGTTCGATCCTATATGCATTGTGCACGGCGCACTCTCAGAAGATTTCTGGCATGACAAAACACTTTGCGTTATGCTTGAGATGCTCCGAGAACATGCAGGTCCTGGAATATATGCTTCTCCTATAGCAAAACGTCTGCTCCAACCATCTTCAACCTCCCACTGCGAAAATGCGGTGGTTTGGCGAAGTTGTATACATGATTGTGTAGATCTCGAGGAGACGAATCGAACGGTACCAACCGTTTCTCAAAAAACGTCAAATTAGAGGAATTATGAGCATGCAGCTGTTTTCGACGCCTTGCGGCCAACAACTCGGCCGCGGCTGGCCTTCTCAATGGAGCGCAAGTTTTCAATTTTGGCCATTTTCGATCTTTCATATGAAATGTATATACGAAACGATAGAGCTCGTTCTGCTGAGCTCAAATATACTATTAATTTTTCAAATGGATGACCTTGGGTGAGTCTTAGCAACAAGACGCAAAAACCGCGGTTTTTTCGGCGTCTATTCAAAAGACGCGTCCGGTACTGTACCTCAAGCACTACATTCACCAGGGGATCGATACCAGACTTAAGCATTTCTGAAGGAATGCAGTCAGGAAGGTGGCTGAGCGATGGCTGCAAGCCATCGAATTTGATGGTAAATACCTCCCCCCCCCCCCCCCAGCATCGTTGACTTGGAAGTCAGGTACAGGGTGCAGCAAAATTACCCGCGCACCTAAACATTTCGAATGTTTTCGCTTTTTTACGAAATTTTTCTGCTTTTCTCGCCTGAGATATGTTGGCTGAACATTGTGTCATCCAAACGTATTTGAGTACAAAAGGGTTAGGCATCGGCGGATGAAGAAGAGGAGAATGGAGAGATGTCAAAGGTTGCTGCAAGGATTCACGGTGGCACGCGCTCGAGACCTCCTCTTTAGCGATGAAAGGATTTTCACGTTGAATCCAGCCTTCAACTCCTAAAATGAGAGGCTTATTGGGGACTCGCTTGCTGATGCTACCGCCAAAGGACAACTTCAGGAAAGTGCGAAAAAGCCTCAATCCATTATGGTTTGGGGAGGACTCACATCTTCAGGAAAAACTCCAGTGGTCTTCGTCGAAGCTGGCTTGAAAATCAACGCAACGGTTTAAAAGGATATCTTGGAAAACGTTCTCAAACCGTGGGCCGATTCCCACTTTGGGAAAGCCTAATGGCGCTTTCAACAAAATTCTGCTCCAGCACACAAAGCGAAGGTAGTCCAGGACTGGTGCGGCGAGCAATTGCCTGACTTGCATCACACACGACGAATGGCCCTCCAGTTCTCTGGACCTTAACCCGATGAATTATTCTGCAAAGGCCATCTTAGAGAAAAAAAGCTTGCTCTACCAGACAGCCAAATTTGGACTCTATTAAAGAAGCGCTTTTGAAATCCTAAGACGAAATTGATGAGTCGTACCTGGTGCCACGTGCGAAGCGTTTGTCGAATGTCTGAAGGACTGTGTGGAGGCTGAAGGTGATGATTTTGAAAACTGTTGCCATACCTTGAATTGGCATGTTTGTAGTAGATAATTTTGATAGTTAGAATTAATCTGCAAAGTTTGATTTCAAATGCCATTGAATTTCTAGTGCACGGGTAATTTTGCGGCACCCTGTGTAGGCAAATAAAAAACAGCTGGATTTTTCACAGCCTTTCTGGACCACCCTAATACGTTCATTTGAGTGTGTGTGTCAATTTTTCTATATTAAGCAAATTCCATGTGTTGATATGTGGTGAGGCTTCCGCAGTGTCGCATCGCGGCGAGACTGTTCGCCGAGACTGTCAAGACAGTGTCTTGAACCGCTGCATTGCTACACCATCCAACTTCACTTCTACACCTGTAGCGCAACCGGAAGCATGCGATAGCAATCTTCTTCTTCTTCTTCCTCTCCTTCTTCAGCGTTTGTACCGCTTCGTCGCGGGTCCGCTCTTCTGGTGTCGTGATGCCACCACTTCCGATTCTGCGCTTGGTCAGGGTGGACTATCAGCGCACGCGATAGCAATAAAAGGTACATATGGGTCCAGGCTAGTAACAGAGAGGCAGAGACGGAAACGCATGGCCAACGTGCTGAATTGATGGAAGCCGTATCAGCTGAACAGATGCACGATGCGAAGATCTTCTGTTCTCGTCCTGCACGCTCGCACACAGAAATGATAAGGGAACGAAACGACAAAGTGTGGTAAATTCAACACATTCGTGTTAAGGTTGGCCTATATCCCGGAGCTCCGCCCCTTGCTCAACTCCGCAGAGGGCCGCTCACGGAGCAAAAGTTGGAAAACCATGTGATATAGAGGTGCGTGATGAGCGAAGCAGCACCTATCTGCATACCGATTGGCCGCTAAACCACGAAACAATCTGTGCATAGCAGCACATGAGGCTCTTAAAGATTTTATTTGAATCGAACACATATTGCCTGAAGAGATAGAAACCTATCGTAGCAAAGGGCATACTGGAGAAGAGCGAGACTGCGTTGTAGTTACACCATGCCCCTTCCAGCATTTTGTATGGATATCAAACGTGTTTGCGTAGGCATTCAAATGTGAATGGTTGGCCACGCTGTTTCGGAAGTACCAAAAAGAGCACGACTATTGCAATGTCGTTACCAGTACCTATCTATCCGGCCTATTACTTTCAAAAAGGGCTAAAAAGTTATTGTCATTTTGTACGCAAAACTTCACATAGCATAGGCCCGTTAGTTTTAACCGGACGTTCAAACTCGCAGGCTGGCTGCAGTACCTTTTGCTGCAGGAATTTCGCGAGATGACTTTTGAGTTTGAACGTCCAGTGATGTATATCTGGTCCACGTCCTCTAAATCTAAACGCTCGGCTACGCGCTTCTGGGACGCGCACTCTGAATTCGAACTTTCGCAACACCTTTTCTGGGACTCGCGGGAAACAAGCTGAATACACCTTTGTAGGCTTGCTACAGTCACGACGTCTACGGCTCCTGTAACTGCATAAACCTCTTCTGCGGCCTCTACTCAGTTACCTGAGAGTCTTTCGGTGCGCTTAATCAGAGAAATTGATTAGGATTGGTTTCAAAAAAAGGATTAATTTGAGAGGGTGTCGCGACTAGACCGTCGCAATCACCGGTAAGGTCGCGGTACCACCGGCAAGGGGGCGTGCAAGGGTATAAATAGCCGCCGCCACGTCCCGTCGAGGCCCGTCCGGCTCTGCCCGCTTCAGGGCAGCCGGGCCGGTCCGGCACAGCCAGTCTAGAGCTGCCGGGACAGTCGCACGTCTCGCCCAGTCCGCTCGTAGGGCCGTCGAAACTAAAATCAATAGCGACTCCAGCAACCCAACAAGTTCACAAGTGCACAATGAGCCTAGCACCGCGGAGGCATTAGAACTTAGGGAAATACAAGTCCAACCACAAGGGTCTTCAGTCCCATTCTTATTAGTTGTATATCACTGTGCCGTCACGTAATCGATAATAAACCTTACAACACATAACCTCTACCATTTTCTTCTAGGCTCTGCCGTAATATTAGGATCGCCGAAGGCTAAGGTCAGTCACGATGAGACGGGTGTGTCTAGTCAGAGGGAATTGGATGATCTAATCGAAAAAATAGACAGTTTCTTCCATTGTGAAATGGGATTTTTCGGTTCCTCTATAGCGTCATTTATAAAGGTCACTTAATTGGATGCAATGCATCATAACCCAAGAATTTGATATAGCTCATATTTGGCATAACAGACCACCTAGGAGCGCTGAATCAGAGGTATGTCTTAACATATGCTATTTCGCCGCGCATCGCGGAAAATAGAAGATTGTTCAGCCATGCAGACGGGGCTCGCTGTAAGGACGCTGCTCCTGGAGGCTTGTATGGGGATGCAGTCCCCGATCCCAAGGCTCTGGAGACAGCTCCTTAACGAAGACTCGACGACGATGTCTGGCATGCGGACTCAACGGAAGGAGCCAGAAATCAGGCGCGACCAGACGACATCCCTAAGAACAATTGTGACTAGGGGAAGACTCGTATTTTATTAAGGATTTATTATCGGACTACAACACTACTATGTGGATTCACGGGAAGCAAATAGCAAACGTGGCACGGAAGAAGGAAATCAAGAGTAAAGGTATGCGAATGGGAATAAAGGACCTCGTAGGAGAAGGGGAAGATTGAGGAAGAAGAGGAAGAAAAGGAAGATTTCAAGAAGAGCAAGAGAGTGGCCGAAGGCCACCCGTGGGGAGTGCCGGATCCGGGGTAAGGGGTCAAGGATCGGAGTTTGACGAAGAAGAAAAGAGCATCATCGTGAATGTAGAATGAAACAAGGATGAGAGAAAAGAGAAATGATAGGAAGGAGAAGGTGGAGGCCGGTGGCCTCACCTCAGTGGCGGCGATCCACTGTGTTATGGTGTTTTGGGAGCTCCTTTTATTTGGTTTCAGAAGCGCTGGGACTAACAGCTGTCCGGAATCTTTTCTCTTACTTTCCTATGGTCTTTTCCGTGGTCCGCGGTCAACTGTTGCAGCCTGGTGTGTCATAAATCGACTTTTGGGGTTCTGTTTTCCCGGTTCAGTTGTCCTTTGTATTTGGGCGCGGCTGCACAGCCATCTCTTGAACTCCTTTGATTTACTGTTGTTTTCAGCGAGTGGACGTCAGTTGGTTCTTGGTGTCCTTTTAGCTTCGTTCATTTATGGTCACTTGAGGCAAGTGAGCGGTGACTGTTCTCTGGTGTACTTTCAGTGTCCTTACACTCACGCTTTGAATTTAAAAGACCGCTGTATGACTTCCATGGTCTTGCACGAGTTCAACGCTAATTATCTAATGCTGCACATCTGCGACTCATTACTCAAATTTATAGATTCGGCTCCTTACTTCTCGGACCCATCCTCTGAGTTCGCACGCTTAACGATTGCTCGGCTCCGGACTTCTGGAATACGTACTCTGAGTTCCGACGCTCGTCAGCAGAGGTCTGGTACACGTACTTTGAAGTTCGAATATAGGTCTAAGGCTCTTGTGGCACGACCTCGATGAATTTGTATACTCGGCACCGGACATTTTGGAGGCATATCAATGTTTGGATGCTGGCTGCACCCTCTCAGGGATTCATTCGTCCTCTGAACTTGGAAAACCTGTGCACGACTTCCGGGACACGACCTCCCAATTTAAACCCTCGGTGCCTGACACCTGGGACTCGTAATTTATGCGCTTGGAACCAGACAAGTGAGGCATGAACTCTGGATCGGACGCTTTCGTTGGACTCCTGAAACACGTGCTCTGAATAGAGACGCACAGTGAACGACTTCTGGAATAAAGCAGCTCAATTTGTAAGACCGGTGAAGACTTGAAGACGACTTGCCAGACACAACCTCTGAATTTATACGCTTGGCCCGAACTTCTCGGACACGCCCTCTGGATTTGGAGGCCACATCCGCAACATGAAAGGCAGTACCTCTGAATTTATGCCATTTTCATGTCGAGTTCGACACTTTTCACGTCAAATTGGACACTCTTCTAAGCTAGCCTAAGGTTTTTTAAAATCAAAACGAACTCTTCCAAATCGAAATCAGCTTTTTCTATACTAAGCTAGAAACTCTCCAAAAAAGGTTACAATAATTTCTTGTTCAAGAAAAAAATTTAGTATAACTTTTTGCAGTTTTAATTTACCTCCTAGAAAACACACTACTCTACTGACCAGCTTTCTATCTATGCCCGCAGATCTTCCTATAGTAATCCAAATACGATTGAGCCGTCTGCACTGCGAAAACATTAGGCCTAGCAATAAACATCGACCATAACAACCTCGAACGGCACAAAGCAAAACACTAACAACTATTATCTACAATACCGAGGTTTTATGACGAGAGAAGCTGGAGACTTACTGAATTCGTGCCACCGCAATACTTCTCTCTGGTGCGTGAAGCGCTATCGCTCCGCCAGAAAGTGGTGCGTACCCGCCAGAGTTTGATCTTCCTCCGACGATGCATGACGACCGGTGTGCTTCCACGTTTCATCACAAATAAGAAGATTGGCGATGCATGCAACGTTTCCGAGGATCATCCGAGGATTATCAACATATACCGATTGATGTTGAAGATCGTGATCAAGGACACCCAACATGTGTTAAACTCGACGTTGGTGAAATGTGTGTCAAAAGAACAAGCATGCCGCCGTTTCTTAACTGACCGTCTTTGGGGGAGGATTGAGGGTGGGTCAAGACTGATTTGTGATTCTATCCGATCTAGGTCTAAAACCATTTTTTGTGCGGAATACGAAAGACTTAGAGGTGCACTTCGTGAAAGTTCCCAGGAAGGGGGGGGGGGAGCAGCTCACATACGATCCACCAAAACAACGACAACATTCCCGCTCAAAATGAGGCACAATCGCAGAGAGTCACTGTTCGGTGTTCGGTTGGCGGTGCACAGCTGTCCAGTAACGCATATAGCTTGCTAAATCTCGGGCCATCTTTTTCACCTGCACGTAACATCAATGCTCTGACTTTTCGTAAGGTAGTGGGAGCTTTGCATAGACTGCAAGATCTACTACGCATTAGAAACAGGAGTAGCGTGCAGATCGAAGCCACCTCGAACGAAAACCGGAGCCTCCTACCAAGCGTACCTTTTCCGCGCTCATTCTATAGTGAACCTCAACCCACACCCGAGGCAGATGTTAGGTTCAGAATTTTGTCTTCCGCTGTGTTTGCAATTCTAAACCGTCATACTACACAGCGAAACAATAATCTAACTGTTGCCCAGTGGGAGGGGTTCAATGAATTGCGTGAGCTGAGATCAAATGGTACTATACGTATCTCCGTTAGCGATAAAGGTGGGGAGTTTGTCGTTATACGTCGTTAAGTCACTCGACCGTGCAATAACGGAACTCCACCTACAAGACGAATCCTTATACTACCGAACCTCTGAGAGCGAATTTCTTTCGCAGTGCAGACGGCTCAATCGTATTTGGATTACTATAGGAAGATCTGCGGGCATAGATAAAAAGCTGATCAGTAGGCTAAAGCTAGATAGCCCTTGCTGCCCAGTTTTCTACAGCCTTGTAAAGACTCACAAGCTGTCTCATGCTGATATGCTATCCACGTCGCCGGAAATTTTTAAGACTCGTCCCATCATTAGCTGTATGGGTGGACCAACCGATAGAATATCGTGGTTTCTAAGCAAAACTGTAAGCCAGCTTTTGCCCATGGTTCCCTCTCACCTGACTAATACGCAAGCATTCCTCGAAAAGCTTTAGGTTTTATGACGAGAGAAGCGGGAGAATCTCAGTAGAGTTGAACACTGCACTGCAGGCGACAGGCCCTTGTGACAGGCCGGCCTACGAACACCCATGTCACATCACATAGTTCATGACATTGCAAGTTTTTCGTGATAGTGCTACGGCGTCGCGGGAGCCGACGCGCACTCGCAGAGCCCGGCGAGTGTGGAAAGTATGCGAGGGTCCCTGATGCGAGGGCGGCATCGGGGGCAACTGAGCTAGTCCGAAAGTCCAGTAACGTAAGCAGGACCCGCGTGGCAACGCTAAATGTGGGTACGTTGACGGGCCGCTCGTGCGAGTTGGTTGAAGTACTGGAGCGTAGAAGAGTTGATTTCTGTGCGGTGCAGGAAACGAGGTAATCCTGCCGCAAGTCAAGGGACATAGGACGTGGCTTCAAGGCCGTTCTATGTGGAAGTCCCAGGATCACCTGTGGTCCTGGGACTAACAATCGTCTCCGAACGATTTCGTGACTTGATTGTAAGCGTTGAGCGCTTTGACGATCGATTGATGAAGATCGTTGTCGCCGCTAAGGAGCGACTCTATCACTTCTTCTATGCGTATGCTCCGCAGACTGGCTGCTCCGATCAAGCCAAGGATGAGTTCTGGAACCTGCTGGATGAGAAGACAGCAGAGGTGCCGTCGAAAGATGTCATCATAGTCGCTGGTGACCTTAATGGGCACGTAGGTGCTACGAAGGACGGGTACAGCTGTCATGGTGGTTTCGGATACGGATCACATAACGCCGATGGTGAGCGCATTCTTGAGTATGAGGAATCGCGTAGCCTCACCATGGTGAACACCGTCTTCCGAAAACGCGGCTCGCACCTTATCTCATACTACAGTGGGAGCTCCAAGTCTCAGATAGACTTTGTCCTTGTGAGAGATCGCGACAGGAGTCTTGTCACAAACGCAAAGATCGTGCCGTATGAGACGGTCGCCCCACAGCACCGACCGCTGATCTGCACTCTGAAGATTGTCCCTCCGAGGCTGAAGCAGGTCGAGCGATGCGGTGCTGCAAGAATCAAGTGGTGGCGAATGAGAGAGAAGAAAGCAGCTGTGATTTCTCGCGTGCGGTTACCGACAGTCACGACTGTCGACGAAACTTGGAAGAAAACGACCGACGCGATTCGTCAAGCTGCACAGTCGGAACTCGGCATTACGAAGCCTGGGCGACGGAAGCTCGACAAGCAGGCGTGGCTGTGGATAGATGACGTGAAAACAAAAGTGCGGGAGAAGAAGTCGCTTTATCACGTGTTTCTCGGCGAAAAGACGGCCGATAACTGGCGAAAGTACCAAGAAGCGAGGAAAGTTGCAAAGAAGGCCGTGGATGTTGCAAAAGCCACTCATTTTGGAGATGTCAACGAGAAGCTCGAGTCGCGCGATGGTGAGCGATATCTGTACCGACTCGCAAAGAATCGCCATCGCCAGACCGAGGACATCGAGAAGTTCTTCGGCATCAATGATGAGAGCGGCCATCTTCTTATGGACCGCAAGAAAGCACTGAAGCGATGGCGCGATTACTTTGAGGAAATCTCTACAGTAGAATTTCCTCATCCAGCCATCCCCTCAACGGCTACAACCCACGGCTCCGTCCAGAAGATCATCGTGAAGGAGATTGAAGCGGCTTTGAAGAAGATGAGGCCAGGCAAAGCGGGGCCCGACGATGTGGCAGCTGATTTATGGAAGTCCAAGTACTGGTACCCTGCTGAGTGGTTGGCGAAGTTCTTTAATCAGGTTGTGGCAGAGAAGAAAGTGCTTGAGTGTTGGTGCCAAAGTACGACGATTCCAATTTGGAAGAAGAAGGGCAGTCCTGCAGACTGCTCCAATTACCGTCCGATTCGCTTGCTTTCGCACAGCATGAAGATCTTCGAGCGAGTTGTCGATGGACGAATTCGGGACATCGTCCAGCTTTCCAGCAATCAATGCCGCTTCGTGGCTGGCTGTGGCACCATTGATGCCATTCACACCGCCCGCCTCCCGATAGAGAATCATCGCGAGAAACAGAAGCCAGTGCATATCGCCTTTCTCGACTTGGAGAAGGCCCTTGACCGCGTACCGCGTGAAGTGATATGGTACGCCTTGTGACATCATGGAGTTCCTGAAAAGCTCATAGAGTGGGTGCGAATTCTCCACTCTTGTCCAAAGAGTCGAGTTCAAGCTGCAGCTGGGACCTCGATGGAGTTTCCCTTCTCTGTCGAAGTACACCAGGGTTCTGCGCTTTCCCCACTCCTCTTTGTTGTCGTCATGGATGCCATCACACGAGATCTTCAGAAGCCCGTCCCCTGGAAGTTGCTTTATGCCGATGACGTGATGCTCGCTAGCGAAGATAAAGGTGAACTAGAGCGAGAGCTGCAAGCTTGGTGTGATCGCTTGGAGCGATTTGGGCTCAAACTGAACGTGAAGAAGACCGAATACCTAACAACGGGCGTTACCGAGTCCAGCTCCATCAACAACAAAAAAATTGAGCTCCCACGCACTTCGGTTTTTAAGTACCTGGAATCAGCAGTCGCGTCTGACGGCAAACTGATGGTCGAAGTGAATTCATGCGTAAGTGCAGCTTGGTTCAAGTGGCGCTCGTTGACTGGCGTGCTCTGCGACAAGAAGATACCAGAGCGCTTTAAGTCGAAGATCTACAGAGCAGTCGTCCGGCCAGTAGCCATGTACGGCGCTGAGTGTTGGCCAGCGACCAAGGAAGTTGAAATGCGCCTCGCGTCATGGAGACGAAGATGCTGCGCTGGACGGCTGGAGTCACGCGCATGGACCGCATCCGAAACGATGTCATTCGGCAGAAGTTCGGTGTCGCGCCGATAGCTGACAACATGCGCAAAGCTCGCTTGCGGTGGTACGGCCACGTTCTGCGTGGAAAGGAAGACAGCGTCCGCAAGATAGGCCTTAACTTCGAGGTAATAGGAAAGCGGCCTAGAAGGCGCCCGAAGCAGCGCTGGGCTGCTATGTTACACACGGACTTGAAAGTAGCTGGTGTCCACCCCGATCTAGCGCTGGATCGGGTAAGGTGGCGTCATGACACCAGAATAGCGGACCCCGCCACGAAGCGGGACAAACGCTGAAGAAGAAGAAGAAGAAGAAGAAGGAGAAGAGTTGAACACTGCATATAGGCCCGACACAATCAATCGAATGGGCGAGACAACCTGTAGAGCGAGCAACAGATTGTAAAGTGAGCGCTTGAGGAGATTTATCGGGAATTCCTAGCTGTTTTAATCAGGAATTGTTCGAAGGCTGTCCAGCTTGCCTTTGGTGTGCTCCGTGAACAATGCATACAGAATCGAACCTATCAATCGAATGGGCGCGGCAGCCTGTAGAGTGACCGTTTGAGGAGTTTTGTCGGAAATTGCCAGGCGCTTTCTTAGGTTCTCTGTAGTTTAACCTGGTCGAAGGTCATTTCGATTTGGTAGAGCTCGCATTGATTTCAAAAGTCTTAAAGCTAGCTTAGAAGAGCGCCCAACTTTATTTGAAAAGTGTCCAGTTCGACGTTAAAATGGCATTTGCGATTTTCACGTGAAATTGGACCACTTTCACAAGAGAAGGGACTGAGTCGTATGTCTGAACGGCGCGAGCAAGTCATTTATGGAGAATTCCCACACCTCAGTTAATATAAAAATGTGTTTTTTTGCCAAATCGTTAAACCCAAGGAGTACGGGGACCATGAAGTTTCAATGGAACACAGCGCATCTCAAGTTTGGGGGGTCTTGCAGGCCTACGATGCCTCTGCCGCAAGCGGATCGGAGCGCAGTGGAGACGAGAGACGGTTTCGAGTGCTCGAACTTTTCGGTATTCGAAACCGCGCGAATATTCGCAATTTCCCAGGAAACAAAAATTATTCGATTATTCGAAAAGTGTCATTCGAATACCCAAAGAGAATTTGTGTAGCGGAGCATTCTGAAAAGGCTTGTTAGGTTTTTCGGGTAATTTGGATCTCCAAGAAGGGTCTTTCTGTGAATCAAATCTCTGTTACGATAGCGCCTCATCGATTCTGGTCATTACTGCGCCTGTGCAAAGCGGCCGAGGAAGAGTAGGAATTTTTAACTGCAAAAAAACTTGGAAATTATCATTTTAACGGTATTTTAAACGGACGCTACTTGTCCTTCACGCTGCAGTTAGGAGCTATATTATTAGGTTGTACGGAAACTTCTCAGCGTTTTGAGTGCTTCACTTTGAACTACCATAACTTTCTCAAATCTTATCGGATTTAGTCGAAATAAACACATTTCGAATCAGCACACCTTTGCCAATAGGCACCTGTCGACTTATTCCATTAGCGAAAAAACTTGGTTGTCGAGATTCGACAAAATCCACGAAAGCTGTTTTAGCCTAGTCCTGATAGGTGAAGGTTTTACCAGCGAGGCAGAGCTTCAACCCTTAATTCGTTCAATTTTCGAATAGTGATTTGTGAAGCGTGTGGGCGGGCGTTATCGTGCAAAAGAATCGGGCCACTTCTGTTGACCAATGCTAGTTGAAGTTGGCGCAGTTTTCGGTGCATTTCGCTGATTTCCTTGCGGTAGAACTCTATTGTAGTCGGCCTGGTGCCAAAAAAGTTGTAATGGATGACACAAGCCGCCGACCACCGCACGGAGGTCATTACCTTTTTTGGTGATGTTTATCCTTGGTAAGTGCCTAGGGGGTTTCGTCGGCTTCCAACCACTGTCCGAAACGTTTCCTGTTATCATACATATCATACAGAAACAGAAGTCATTTTGAGATGATGATTCGATCCAAAAATGGGTCAATTTTGCAGCGTAAAAGTAGAGAAGAACAATTCTCGAAACGTGACAATTTTTTCACTTTTAGAGCTTTTTCACTTTCCAAGGCGTTTGAAAGCATCGGCAACAGCAGTTTTACTGACATCTAGCTCTTCCGCGATCTCGCGAACTGTTTGGGATGGTTCAGCTTCCACCATTTCCTTCATCTCGTCGTCCAGGATTGCCCTAGGTCGACCGCTACGGGGGTCACCTTCGAGGCTGAGATCACCGGTCCGAAATTTACTGAACAACTGGCGCACGGTGCTTTCTCCAACACCATTAGGACCCCACTCTTGATTGACTTGTCGAGCTGTAACGGCTGCGGATTGTCCTTATTTGAAGTTGGAATAAAACACCGTTCGGAATTGCTCCTTCGACATACTTCAATAAGGCCTTCGAGAACAGAAATATAAAACAACGTTGAAACATGAATTACTTAGTCAGATAGGGCGAAAAATTCCGTGCAGATAGCAATGCGCAACGCAATTTGAATTTTTACTTAATAATAGACGAACGAAAAGTGAACTTTTCGGACAACCTAATATAAGGTGAACTTTTTCGTCGGTCAGTTGTTTTTGAGGTTCGGCACGCATTCTACGTCAATGGATGTCGTGGAGGCAATTTGAATGCTTATTTGGCCTAAACAATGATTTGCGCTGGCCAGCCGATGAACAGGTCACTACTTTATCCTTCAAAAGAAAACCTGGTAGCAGTTCATTGACCCCGCAAGGCTTGCTTGACCTGAGCGGGACCCAAACCAATAGCCTTTGTTTGGAGTGCACGCGACAGCCTGCATCTCCTGATGTGCTTCCATATACACGTGGAACTATAATAAAGGCACATTTTTGTCGATGCCATATGGTAAAGGAAGACGTTGTGGTACTTATCGGGCTGGTGCCCGCTGCGAGATTGCACATGCTCATGGAACACTCACATAAACACAGTTTCTGTGAGCACAGACCTATGCTGACGAAACTTCGGGGTCTCTCCGATCTAACTTACCCCTTTTAAGATACCTTGCAGGTGCGCAGTGGGTACCAGTCCTTAGTACCGAAGTTATTGTTTTCTTTCTTCTTTTACAGTGACAAAGGACATAGACTTGTATATTCGGCCGGCTTTTATCGATCGATTTTATCGATTTTTGCTCTGAGTTGGCCATTGAGAGTGGGAGTCGCGTGTATATGTCAGCTGTATGGCAGACTTCACAAAAAGGAGGCGGTGTATATCGAATGGTTTTATTTATCGAACGATTTTTGTTAAGTTTGCCGTTTAATTAATTATCAATATGTTGGCTGGAGAATAAGTGCATTCGCAAGTCCTTCGCAAATAAGGAATATCTGTTTCTACCACTTACTAGATGAATCACCAGAAAGAAATGAAACCGGATCTCACGACTGGCCTATTCCTAGCTACCTGCAATACACGTTGTGGTCGCAAAATTGATAGTGTGATATTTCATGTTTTTAGACGAGCAGGCCAGATTTGCTACAGATTTACAGATAATTCTTCGTCGTCGGTCCGTCATTAGCTGCCATTAGGCGAAAGCTTCTTCCCTGAAAGTTCTTTAACATTCAATCACCCACCAATTCCAAAAATGATCATTTTGAAGGTACTCAGAAGCTTGCAGTGGCTCAAGCAGATTGCTTCCCCTTCAAATGTCTTGTAAACCTTTCGTTTGTTCCTCATGAGTAGCACCTTACAACACACATGTACTCTTTGTAAAAATTCGTATTTCAATAAACAACGGAATTAGATCCTTCCATGTGCCCTTTGATCCCACTACGTGTAAGTTCTCCACCTCATTTTTGCAATGTACAAGGGGTTTATGAGAAACCTGTCGATAAAAACCTCGTGCTTAACTAGGAAGGAATCCGTTATGTATTGCTTCAATTTTTCATCCAGGCTGTCGTCTATCATGTCTTTCAGGCAGCCTGATTTTTCATTCGAATTCGAATATTCGTATTCGAATATTCAGAAAATCGCGTTTTTCGAATGTACTCGAATTCAAATATTCAGAAGAACCACGTTTTTCAAATATATTCTATTTCGAATGCTCGAAAATTTTCGGTATTCGAAACCATTCGAATATTCGAAATTTTTGCGAGAGCATAAGTATACTATCAACATGTGCGCAGAGTAAACCGGTTAGCTTTTGTCTGTCTAGCAAACAGTGAGTTTTGCAATTCCAATATGCCCGTGCGTCCAGTTTAGCATCACCCCTCCCACATGCGCCATAAGACAAAAGCTAATTGGTTGCTATGCTCTGCGCACATGTTGATAGGATGTTTTCATTGAGCTAGCCTCACTCTACAAGCTCTCGCGCCCACTCGATTGATAGGTTCGATTCTATATGCATTATTCACGGCGCACTCCAAAAGCAAGCTGGACAGTCTTAGAGCAATTCCTGAGTAGGGCGGCTGGGAATTCTCGATAAAACTCTCCAAACGCTCACTTTACAGGCTGTCGCGCCCACTCGATTGATTATGTCTGGCCTATATGCATTGTTCAACTCTATTGATTTATATGTCGGGTCACAGACAGCTGTCGGTACACCCAGCTCTTGTGTTACACCCGCACCTCGTCTACGAAGACGAAGCCGCGCCTGGCTTCGTCAGTCTCGACCTCGGCTCGCCCTCGGCGGCTCGGCCCGGCCTCGTCAGCCCGTTACCCGTCTCCGTGTCCGCAACCGTATCCACCCTTTCTATAATAAAGATATAACTCAGTTGTATATATAGTAGTACACAAGGAGGGAACTCCCTGCTTCAAGTAAGACCTCATGAACCTTTAACATGATATGGAGGTCCCGGGGAGATCTCTTGTGATACATAATTAATTTAAGGTTTTTTATTTAAATTAAATTTCCTTTGTAAGAATAGTCAAAAACTTTTTTCTTCTTACTTACTAACAACCTAGTTAGCCAGTAATTTAACTAACACCGCCCAAGTCCGACTTTCGATAAATCTTGGCATATCGAGTATACTATGCCAGCGTGCTTCTCTGAGCTGTTCACCAAGATTGTTAAACAGGCTTTACTTCGACTGACGTTTCGGCGTCTTTGCCTTCTTCGGAGCCTGGAAAAGTTGAAAATATTAGTGAAGCTAATTCCCCAAACGCCATTTCATCCTACAGGATAGTGTTCTCAAGACAGCTAGAGTAAAGGACCGATGTACTATGTACAGCGTATCAACTAACCTTCCAAGTGAGTGCCGATGAGCACCACCAGTCACCCGTGGATTGAGATAGACGTGGGTGAGTGAATTTAGCCCCGGATACCATCCGACTTAAATACCCTGCAGGTCATATCAGATTGATCAAAACCCACAGAGCTCGATAAAGGGTGCCAGTTCCTGGGTTATCGCTATGCACTCGTCTTTGCGGTTGACCTGTGGATTTCTGGCCGCTATCCAAAGCGCCTCAAGTGTCCTGCATGCTGAGATGTCGCTTTCTCTCGCTAAGATGGAGACGGACACTTGTAACATGGCGCCATAGTGGCATCGGACCCTGTGCTCTCCCCAAGGAGTTGACACATTGGGTTCCTTGAGGCCATCTAGATGCTCCCTGACTCTAATACACAACGGTCTACCGGTTTCCCCTATGT
The DNA here is from genome assembly GCA_947396885.1 of Heligmosomoides polygyrus polygyrus. Classification (NCBI taxonomy): domain Eukaryota; kingdom Metazoa; phylum Nematoda; class Chromadorea; order Rhabditida; family Heligmosomidae; genus Heligmosomoides; species Heligmosomoides polygyrus. Next base: position 63,312,671 of record OX377206.1, on the reverse strand, counting down.
ACTCCTGCCCGCACGTTCTACATGACATGAGGTATACCACCCCAGATGTCATGCAGTCTCCCTCGTTACCGCTAGGGCAAACTATGCAGGATGGAGTGGAACACATTAATAATAATTAATTAACACCCCTCCCAACCTTGACACCACTTCGGACGATCTGACGACTGCCGACCCGGAAGACTGCCAGACCCTTAGAGGTGAGCGACTTCCGTTGTCGATCGACTCTTTCTATTGCCCCGCGCGGTGTAGATCGTATTTGAAAATATATTTAATATGCATATTAAATTCAAAGCTAAAGCGCGCGTAACATCATACAAATCCAGGCGTGAATAATAGCTTGCCCTTTCACTGTGGGCTACGCACTCCCGTTTCAGAGGCGGCTAGGGGTATTCCCATACAGGAGGGGGTTAGATACGTTTGTCCCACAAATGGATATTGTACTAAAGATCTGTACACAGGGAAATACCTAAGGACATTAGTATGCATAGTAATCCTCATTTCTTTAATAGTCCTGGCGACGAGATCCCACATTTCAACGGCTCCCTTTATATCTAGGTTGGTACTTCGCATAATTCATTGTTAATTTTATTTTGGTGAATCTTCTTTATTTGGAACCTAGGTGAGAATGGATTGTCTTGACGAGGCTGGCCTGGCAATTGCGGCAAAGCTCGCTTTCCACCCAGACAGCCAGACTCCTGACATGAAGCTCACGTTAAAGGTCTGGGCGTCTCTGTTCAAGAGAACGACCAGACCACATGGCTTGCAGGGCAGGTGTAGGTTTCACTTTTCGGCCACATCAGGCTACGTCCTGATGTGGGCCTTTTATGCAATTCACGGGATTATTTTTTATGGTTTTTGCTTAGCCGTGCCAAGATCTAAGATGCCGGAAGAGATCTTCCCTCCCCCCCCCCCCCCCGAAGGTACTCCAGGGAGATCAACGGATCAGCTTATCCAAAGAAGGTTCGCTCCCGAGAGGGATGACAGCGTCATCTCCGGAGTTTTCCTTCACCAACCGGATTGAGACTAAGGCTTCTCCGCCTGCAATCTCAATCCTTGCCATAATATTAGTTTTTCACTCATTTTTAGCTTCACGGATCGCGCCTACGTTATTTGCTTCATTGCATTACACATATTTCCGCCGATTGTGAAATAAGGACTCGTTCGCCATATAGTCATGACTCTAAACAAATCAATAGATAAAAATACGCCGTGTACAAGGTGAATAAACATAATATCGAACTCCAATCCAGTAAGTCTTTCCTGCAATCGAAGCTTATTCGAAGGAGTTCATAAAGTTATCCAGCTTTCAATAGCGCAATGTTCCGACGCACCTAGTTAGCGACACCCGTCCAGCAGACCCTATACGCACCAGACGTCTGCTGTTTAATTAGAGTGCGCTGGCGACTTGCCACCCCGGCTCCGCGTAATTACGCATGTTGCAAGGCCAGGTGGAATCAGGGACGGCTCTTCTAAAACGACAGGGTGTGCCTGTCGGTGGTCCTGGCAGTCGTACTATCGGTGCTCCTGACTGTCGTGCCACTACAACGTGACCTCATAAGTTTATTTACCCGCCACATTGGTTACAGTGCCCCACAGCACTCGGCCAACTGTTCCACCAACTGTTCGACCAACTGTCCGACCAACTGTCCGACCAACTGACCTACCAACTGACCTACCCGCCCTGGTCAGACTGGTCAGATCATAAATTATTAGGACAGCACTATCTTTACACTGACCAAGAGAACGGCAGATTAATCCACACAAGATGACAATATGTCAATCCCGATAGTGGAGTCTTACACTTCATACTACACGGCACCCACCACATTAATTTGCAGCCTAGCCGTCGCCCTCCGTTCATCATGTACGCAGATACCTCGCGGCATATCCTCTTGCCTCAGGAAAATATCCTGATAACGCAGTCCAGGGACCAATATGTTTATTTATTAAATACTAAAGTACATTACAACTGTTTAGTGATTGCTGTAAGAAACATAGACTGAAATACAGCCTTTGGAGGTGAAGAGGTATATGAAAAAAGGTTTGTTTTCAAAATACTTTCAAGGTTTTTAAGATTTCAACTCTCCAGCAGAACCACGTGGTGATCACACGTAGGTACTATCCTCGATTAGCCAACATATTCCAGACGCCCGGACGCGGAATAACTCGCAAGCGCATTTATCCCATGGCGCCTTACTCCACTTCGCTATGGTGCCTAGAAATGTCTTAAAAACAAAAATCGATTTTTTCTTATACCTACAGTGCATATTTCGAGCAGCCTTCCAGCTATAGAAAATACCTTTTGCATTTTGTTTTAACTAGAAATAGGTTTTGATATCAGACTTTAAATTTTAAAAAATCAAATTTGTTCCACACTCTTCACTATTTCAAAATCTTTCCTAAAAACTTATTAAATCTTTTAACAAACGTAAGCTAGATTAAAAGCACGATAGCATGGAGACATGAAATAGCCTCTGTAAAATACGTTCAGTGTAACCACTCTTCATTTGGGGGTTACTGATGCAAGTTCGTTTCCTACCCAATGCACAATTTTTGATAAAAAAGCTTACAGTCAACATGCTTTTCAGGGGTAGCTAAACCACGCTCCACTTTCTCACTAGTTTAAAAAGATGCTTAAGGCAAGTATAAATCGTACTCCCATCTGCAACATTCTTGCATTTTTCTTCAATTTACTAAGCAAATTTTCTTCATAAGCCCTTAAAAACGGTCTAAAACTACTTGTAAGTACACGTAAGGAGGAGCAAAGCTTTTAAAACATTTTGCCTAGGTAGGGACTCGAACACGCTACCATTCGAACGATGCAGCGCCTTGTAGCAATGCACTATGTACTCCTATAACAGTTTCTAGCGCAGAATCGATCCTTCCACTATTTGGCGCCCTGCTTCCAAAGCATGATTTTAGCTGCTAATTCCTTATTTTCTTCTATTTTCACTTAATTTTCTACTTTACGAAACTTTTAAGAAGTAAAATCATTTTAAATCCCGAACTATTGTTTATAATTATTAATTTTCTAGAAATTTACTAATTTTGAAACTGCCCAAGTTTGTGGTAGGAAGAATTTGCAGAAAAGTTGGACCATGAGGTGTCAGAAATCACTAAATCAACAACAAAGAATAATTTATATTCTGATCTAAAATAGTTGAGGTTTAAAGTAGGATCCAGGATGGCGCAGTGCAAACACGCGTGACTGGAAATCTACACATTGTTCGAATCTCACCCCAGGTACAATTTTTTGCTTGTCCTGTAAGTGATTTGAAACACAAAAATATGAAAAATATGCCTCACTAGCGCACTGGCAAGTCTCCTGACTGCAAATTTCGTTCTGCAGCTTCGGATCCCGCCTGGGACACAATTTTTGCGACTACGCCCACTACAATATCTGAGACTCAGCTTGCATCATATGCAACTTTCGAATGAATTGAAGAAGAGTCAGCGCTCATAAATAGCAAATAACGCCATAAACTAGCAAGAGTTAAATGCATGAAATTTAAATCCGCGGTTTCAGAAAGAAAGATTTACGTCCTTGACAAACTTGGCCAAATAGCACGCATAAGACCTTGATAAAATAACTGCTTAATAGAATTGGTATATGAACAAAGTTCACTTTTCAAATCGCATTGAGCTTAAATAGCCTAACAGCAGATTATAGCCTACCAACGTTTAGAATCTACATGAATGATGGAAATAACCATCACAAACTTCTCAAACTTAAAAAATTGTTATTAGTTTAAGTGACTACAATTAAGTAATTTTAAAATCACATGTAAAAATCCTCAAATTTAAATGAATTTGTAACGAGTAGATGCCGAATAAAAAAACGTTCAAATTGCAACATTCTTATCTTTAGTAAAAGTGATCATGAATTAATTCTTTTCAAAAAAATCCTTAAGACCACACATAACAAAAGCTCGGAATCTTTCCATGACATTATTTTTGCACGCATACGACTACACTTTTAATAACAGGATTTCTTCCAAATTGTCATAAATACTGATCTAACCATTGGATTCTTTTAGAAGTTAGTAAGAAGACTATAACACACTATAGACACCCATAAGTTAAATTCACCTTTCCAGTAATTTTAAATTTCAATATTTCTATTCAAAAAAACCTTCTGAAATTCATTTTATTTAAATTTTAAAAAATAATCCATCGAAATTGATTTGTCGTTGCAGGATTTATAGGTTTGTTATAATTCTATTAGGCTACTTTTGATAAAATCCAGGGAAGTTAATTCTACTCTGAGTAAGCTGGTTCACCGCAGTTTTTTAGAGAAAATTGTGTAAACCTTTAAAAACTCGGAAGTAACATTAGCAAATATAGAAGATTTCACGCCTCTATACTGTTATACAAGGTATAGCCCATTTTTCGTTATACATGGAAGAAGATCACATGGGTGAAAGCATCCCCAATTCGCCATCCACACTCGCATCTGCTGTGTACGCATTCGCCGACCAATTCACTGTTGGTCTCAGCGAGAGGCAGCGAAGTCGAAGCTCTACAAGTCAAGATACGATCAACTGCATAAGCACGACGTTCTATGGACAATGAAGAATTTTCTACAACTTAATCAAGTTGCATGAATTTACGTAGGTAAGTTTGAATTTCACCTCACTGCCGCCTCAGCGCAAAAAAGTCATACGAAATGTTCTTTGAACGGGCGATTCAAAGAATTCTAGAAAGCGTCATCAAAAAAAAATAACACACCTCTTTTCTAACTTCGCCACTATGTCAACAGCACAATGAATTTTGCTTGAAAGATTCAGGCTCACGCTTGACAAATCGTTCTCTATATGATACATAAAAATGCCAATGACGTCATGTATTTTTGCGCCTTCATGGAAATGTTACTCAAACAAATTTCACAAATGTTCAATTTTGTATTCGGGCAATTTGGCCATGTCACTGCCCATACTTTTGTATCATCAAAATCTTGTTCTTCAACATTTTGCATGTCAAGCCTTCCTTGTCTCCTCTAGAAAATTTCGCATGATGTATAATATAAGCAGTGAATTTCTGTTAATCAATATGTTGAGTCTAGTACCGTAAACTTCTCTACCATACTGTAATGTAACGTTCTATACCATAATTTTCCCATCAACGTAACCATTATCCATGACAAAAGACATAGAACTCGTCTACATCTTTACCACCATCTATTTTCACACTCCCCCTCACACGTGAATGTTTTCCAAGACGAAATACTTGAACATTGTCTCATTCCAACCTAAATCTCCAAGCTCGAGGACGAGCTTATTCTCAATGAATGTGCAGATCCCCGCCTCCTCCTCCTGGTTAGGCATCGAACAAACAACATCACATTGTGACACCTTCTATCCTCAACGTCCATCATACAGTATAAACTAATAGCGTAACTACTTTGTAGTTCCTATTTTTCCTACTTCCGTAAATATGCAGAATATGCTTTCTCTCGGATACGATTCGTATGTCAACTCGATGGCGATGTCCCTAAGCTCGAGGACGAGCTTTACCGAGGAATGGAGATGTCGGGTCAAAGATAGCTGTCGGTACATCCAGCTGTCGCGTTACACCCGCACCTCGTCTACGAAGACGAAGCCCGGCTTCGTCAGTCTGACCTCGGCTCGCCCTCGGCGGCTCGGCCCGGCCTCGTCAGCCCGTTACCCGTCCCTTTGTCCGCTACCGTATCCACCCTGTTCTATAATAAAGGTATAACCCAGTTGTATAGTAGTACACAAGAAGGGAACTTCCTGCTTCAAGTAAGGCCTCATGAACCTTTAACTTGATATATATGTCAAAAAATAGAGCTCGAGCTGCTAAGCTCAAATATGTGCTTTTTTACAAGTGCTTAATTTTGAAAATGGTGATGTAAAAAAGCCGCTTCGGAACGCTTTAAAGCGTTCTTTTCGGCAATTGACCAAATCATATGCACGGTCCTATACTGGTGTGTTCGGCATCGGCTGACCATCGCAATTTTGTATAGCCAAAAATCGCATTCAGCTTGCCACCAGAACAACATCAGGATTTATATGTCAAAAGATAGAGCTCGAGCTCTATCTTTTGAGATATTAATCAATAGAGTTGAACAATGCATATAGGCCAGACATAATCAATCGAGTGGGCGCGACAGCCTGTAAAGTGAGCGTTTGGAGAGTTTTATCGAGAATTCTCAGCCGCCCTACTCAGGAATTGCTCTAAGACTGTCCAGCTTGCTTTTGGAGTGCGCCGTGAATAATGCATATAGAATCGAACCTATCAATCGAGTGGGCGCGAGAGCTTGTATTAGGGTGGCCAAAAGTAATGAGACAAAATGAAAAAAAAAATCTTTATCTCCTTATAACTCAATTACAACTCAACGATGCTGAGGAATGTATTTGCCATTAAGGGCAATGACCTTGCTGCCATCGCTCAGCCAACTTCCTGATCCCATCCCTCCGGAACTGCTTGAGCCTGGTGTTGATCAACTGCTCGATATGGTTGTCAAGGACTCCTTGGGTTTTGTGTCCCTTCCGACTAGGAAGTCCTGTAGGCTCAAGTAGTAGTGGTAGTTGCATGGAGAGATGTCCAGCGAATACGGTGGGTAAGGCATGTGAACGTAGCCTAGCTGGCCAAGCTTATCCGTGCTTACTTGTTCCCGATGGGGTGCGGCGTTGTCGAAGAGGAGAACCTTCTTGAAGCGCTGCGAATGAATAAGAGCGAGTTGCCGACCCATCTCCTCTATTTCGTTCACCATGGCCTTGGAGTTTATCGCGGTGCTCTTGAGAAACAGCCTCCGGTAAACCGATCCATGGGCGCAGACCCAAAAGCTCCAAAGATGCTTCTCGCCGTGAATATCTCGCCGAACGAAGGTCGGTAACAGGTCACCAGGCCTCACCCAGACTCGCTGCTTGGCAGGGTTAAGGTAGAACACGTACTTCTTATCTTGCGTGAATATTGAGCCCAGGCTGCTCGGGGTTGGGAATTGGGGGAGATTTGCGCGACACAGGTCGACTCGTCAGACTGGGGTTTCGGCATGAGACAGGCTGGGTTTTTGGCATGCTTCTGGAAAGGGCAGAAGTGGTAACTTTTCAGATGGCCTTCAGTGAGTAGCATACAAACATACAAATAAGATAAGCACGAAACCAGACTCCAGCCACGAGATATATGGAAACGGCATGGGGTGTCTCATTACTTTTGCCCCCCCCCCCTAATAGAGTGAGGTTAGCTCAATGAAAACAGCCTATCAACATGTGCGCAGAGTATAGCAACCAATTAGCTTTTGTCTGTCTAGCAAACAGTGAGTTTTGCAATTCCATCGACTATGGCGCATGTTGCAGGGTGATGCTAAACTGGACGCACGGGCGTATTGGAATTGCAAAACTCACTGTTTGCTAGACAGACAAAAGCTAACTGGTTCAGTCTGCGCACATGTTGATAGTATACTTATGCTCTCGCAAAAATTTCGAATATTCGAATGGTTTCGAATACCGAAAATTTTCGAGCATTCGAAATGGAATATATTCGAAAAACGTGGTTCTTCTGAATAATCGAATTCGAATACATTCGAAAAACGCGATTTTTTGAATATTCGAATTCGAATACATTCGAGAAATGCGATTTTTTGAATATTCGAATTCGAATGCATTCGAAAAACGCGATTTTTTAAATATTCGAATTCGAATGAAAAAGCAGGCTGCCTGAAAGACATGATAGACGACAGCCTGGATGAAAAATTGAAGCAATACATAACGGATTCCTTCCTAGTTAAGCACGAGGTTTTTATCGACAGGTTTCTCATAAACCCCTTGTACATTGCAAAAATGAGGTGGAGAACTTACACGTAGTGGGATCAAAGGGCACATGGAAGGATCTAATTCCGTTGTTTATTGAAATACGAATTTTTACAAAGAGTACATGTGTGTTGTAAGGTGCTACTCATGAGGAACAAACGAAAGGTTTACAAGACATTTGAAGGGGAAGCAATCTGCTTGAGCCACTGCAAGCTTCTGAGTACCTTCAAAATGATCATTTTTGGAATTGGTGGGTGATTGAATGTTAAAGAACTTTCAGGGAAGAAGCTTTCGCCTAATGGCAGCTAATGACGGACCGACGACGAAGAATTATCTGTAAATCTGTAGCAAATCCGGCCTGCTCGTCTAAAAACATGAAATATCACACTATCAATTTTGCGACCACAACGTGTATTGCAGGTAGCTAGGAATAGGCCAGTCGTGAGATCCGGTTTCATTTCTTTCTGGTGATTCATCTAGTAAGTGGTAGAAACAGATATTCCTTATTTGCGAAGGACTTGCGAATGCACTTATTCTCCAGCCAACATATTGATAATTAATTAAACGGCAAACTTAACAAAAATCGTTCGATAAATAAAACCATTCGATATACACCGCCTCCTTTTTGTGAAGTCTGCCATACAGCTGACATATACACGCGACTCCCACTCTCAATGGCCAACTCAGAGCAAAAATCGATAAAATCGATCGATAAAAGCCGGCCGAATATACAAGTCTATGTCCTTTGTCACTGTAAAAGAAGAAAGAAAACAATAACTTCGGTACTAAGGACTGGTACCCACTGCGCACCTGCAAGGTATCTTAAAAGGGGTAAGTTAGATCGGAGAGACCCCGGAGTTTCGTCAGCATAGGTCTGTGCTCACAGAAACTGTGTTTATGTGAGTGTTCCATGAGCATGTGCAATCTCGCAGCGGGCACCAGCCCGATAAGTACCACAACGTCTTCCTTTACCATATGGCATCGACAAAAATGTGCCTTTATTATAGTTCCACGTGTATATGGAAGCACATCAGGAGATGCAGGCTGTCGCGTGCACTCCAAACAAAGGCTATTGGTTTGGGTCCCGCTCAGGTCAAGCAAGCCTTGCGGGGTCAATGAACTGCTACCAGGTTTTCTTTTGAAGGATAAAGTAGTGACCTGTTCATCGGCTGGCCAGCGCAAATCATTGTTTAGGCCAAATAAGCATTCAAATTGCCTCCACGACATCCATTGACGTAGAATGCGTGCCGAACCTCAAAAACAACTGACCGACGAAAAAGTTCACCTTATATTAGGTTGTCCGAAAAGTTCACTTTTCGTTCGTCTATTATTAAGTAAAAATTCAAATTGCGTTGCGCATTGCTATCTGCACGGAATTTTTCGCCCTATCTGACTAAGTAATTCATGTTTCAACGTTGTTTTATATTTCTGTTCTCGAAGGCCTTATTGAAGTATGTCGAAGGAGCAATTCCGAACGGTGTTTTATTCCAACTTCAAATAAGGACAATCCGCAGCCGTTACAGCTCGACAAGTCAATCAAGAGTGGGGTCCTAATGGTGTTGGAGAAAGCACCGTGCGCCAGTTGTTCAGTAAATTTCGGACCGGTGATCTCAGCCTCGAAGGTGACCCCCGTAGCGGTCGACCTAGGGCAATCCTGGACGACGAGATGAAGGAAATGGTGGAAGCTGAACCATCCCAAACAGTTCGCGAGATCGCGGAAGAGCTAGATGTCAGTAAAACTGCTGTTGCCGATGCTTTCAAACGCCTTGGAAAGTGAAAAAGCTCTAAAAGTGAAAAAATTGTCACGTTTCGAGAATTGTTCTTCTCTACTTTTACGCTGCAAAATTGACCCATTTTTGGATCGAATCATCATCTCAAAATGACTTCTGTTTCTGTATGATATGTATGATAACAGGAAACGTTTCGGACAGTGGTTGGAAGCCGACGAAACCCCCTAGGCACTTACCAAGGATAAACATCACCAAAAAAGGTAATGACCTCCGTGCGGTGGTCGGCGGCTTGTGTCATCCATTACAACTTTTTTGGCACCAGGCCGACTACAATAGAGTTCTACCGCAAGGAAATCAGCGAAATGCACCGAAAACTGCGCCAACTTCAACTAGCATTGGTCAACAGAAGTGGCCCGATTCTTTTGCACGATAACGCCCGTCCACACGCTTCACAAATCACTATTCGAAAATTGAACGAATTAAGGGTTGAAGCTCTGCCTCGCTGGTAAAACCTTCACCTATCAGGACTAGGCTAAAACAGCTTTCGTGGATTTTGTCGAATCTCGACAACCAAGTTTTTTCGCTAATGGAATAAGTCGACAGGTGCCTATTGGCAAAGGTGTGCTGATTCGAAATGTGTTTATTTCGACTAAATCCGATAAGATTTGAGAAAGTTATGGTAGTTCAAAGTGAAGCACTCAAAACGCTGAGAAGTTTCCTGGTTACATTATAAACGCGGATTCATCATTCACACCTTACGCACACGCCCCCGTCACGAGTCACCCTCATCTACTAGGTAGTCCATAAAGGGCTGGTGAGGATCACCCCATCACTTAGTCCTGCCTTTCACGGTACTTCTTGCCTCGCACCGGCGCTTCTAATTACGCAGCAAACACGTCTGTCACTATCAAAATCGGTGGTGGAGCCAGTCGTGGCCGCTCTAGTCTTTGTGGGTCATTCGACCGCGGAGAGCAACAAAAATAAACAAAAAACAAGTGAGTATTATTCCACGTCATTATTCCTCGTATCAACCGCTACACTCATTTACTTATTCACTACTCATTTGCTCATCTGACTTGATAATCGAATGTATACCCATTGCTATGCATTACTCATTATCACAAGGTACTTTTAAAAGATTTCGCCCGGGAGTGTCGCGGCAAGCACCAGCTGCCGCTACTTTTTCATGAGTTCTCACCCGCGAGACCACAGCCGGACAAAAAAATAGTGCATTCACAGTTCGCCTACAGTGTCTTCTTCCATGAAAACATAAAGTACAAGACGTCTCCTTTGTATTCTAGAAGGACCGCCCTCGCGGTCTCAGTCTTGTTGAGTTCCTCCACCCTGCTAGCTCGCCTTTAGCTGTACAATTACAAATAAACGGATTGTTAAATAATTTTGTGTCAAAGGCAACGGAAGCCCACACAATTAGTATAAAAATGTTTTTCTTTCTTGCCAAGTCGTTAAACCCGAGTAGGGGGTCCTCAAAGCTAGAATGGAATCGGCGCCTCACGAGTTCGGGGTCTTGCATGCCCGCGATGCCTTTAAGGGCAAGCAACTCGGAGTGCAGTGAGTAGTGACGTTGCTTCATGAGAGGAACCGGGGGTTCCATTCTCATGCGCTGCTACATTCTAGCATTTCAACTGATTGGTTGAGATTTGAGGGATTCTGACATCGTTTCCATTTTCAGATGGTTTGTGCGCATTTTCCAGCTGCATGCTGTGCTATTCAGCATGATTGTGTATAAATGTTCAACACCAGTGATATACGGTAACAAAGTGCATGAAGCAGCACTGGTCACAATAGCAGCATATAAAAGCTACAGGCTCCTCACAGTTTGTTTCCCTACCAATGACCTCGAGTAAAACCATCCTGCTCAGATCTTCAAAAGCGATCAGAATGTGATGTCAGAGGTGGTTAAAATGTGAAACGAGGTCTGTGTATTCAGCAAATTAATCTAAACGGCATCGATTCACTCTTTCCCTTATCTTTGCCTGTCATCTGGAAATCAGAGGTCTGCTAAAGGTTCTCTAAAACCTAACACCGATAACCCATGCTCGAGTGGTCATCCACCTGCTCACGCTGAAGTGTGGTCCATTCTTTAGACAAGGAGCCTTCGAATGAAGAAATCAGGCTGGTCGAATGGACGGCCAGCATACTCAAGGACTTAGGACTTGAAGATGACGAAGACGAACAGCTGGAAGTGATGAAAAAACATGAAGAAGCTTGAAATCCGCAAGATGAACTGATAGACGTGGAAAGGCTAGCAAGAAGTGGACATATGACAACGTTTTCGGGTGGAAATCTTGTTTCGTAGGAAAGGGTACGTCTTCAGTTGCATTTCGTTTATGGAGCCGATGTCATTGGTTCATGTATGGTAAGAAACTATGAGGAGCCTAAGCACCGGTTAGTAATAAACGAGTAGCGACAAGGTTGCTCTCCACGGCACACATCGGGAAAAATCGCGCAGAAAACATCTAAAATGGTATAGACGTCAGAGTTCCTAAAATCTCAACCAATCAGTTGAAATGCAAAAATGCAGCAGCGCAGAAAAGTCGGACTCCCGAATCCCTTCTCATGGAGCAACGCCGCTATCCACTGCGTTCCGAGCCGCTTCCCGCTATCGACATCGCTCGAACTCGTGAGGCGCCGATTCCATTATAAATTTAGGGACTCACTACTCCTTGAGTTGAATGACTTCGCAAAAAAAGAAACATTTTTATACTAACTGAAGGGTGAGGATTCTTCCCGTATGACTCGCTCTCTACGTTCAGTCATACGCTCCAGACATTCCCCTCGACAGAGCTGGAAAAATTCCTTGCGGGACATTTCGTAATCGTTTCATTGTCCTTTACACGGCTTCGCTGTTCATTGCCAACTCACTATTAAGTGGGTAGTGGCTCGTTGGGGTCTTAATGCTGTTTTTTGCTTATTCTGGAGGCGCAAAGTAGCTCTGAAGAGGGCTCTCCTTGTAAGGCAGCCAAACACGACATCTTTTATGTATTACTGGTGTGCTCGGCTCCAGTGGTAGACTGAGCTACGCCAGTTATGGTGGTGTAATAATTGGGCATTCGTTTGCCCTGCTATCACGGCACATAACCACCTAATTCAAGGTGAGGCGCTCCAAGCTGCTTTGCGTGCTCGTGACTTCTATTGGTCAATGAAATAAACACAGAGTTACTGATGTGTCCCGTTTTTAAGAATTTGCGTGCCCCTACTCCATCACTTATCCGGTTAAATTCAAATCGGATATCCGAAATCGGTTTGGCTGAAAATGGCGTTATCCGAATCATCCGAAGATCCGGGGTTTCCAAAATTGCCCTCATCTGAATCATCTGAAGATACGCGGTTTTCGAAATTGCCCTCATCTGAATTGTCCGAAGATCTGGGGTTTGAAAAAATGGCTACGCGGTAGCTACGCATGCTGTCTCCTTTGTCCACTGGGAACTAGCGTTACCGATGAAACCAGAGGACAGAGTAATCACAGGCTATTACAGTTGTGCTCGAATGACTCATTCAAATAGGCATTTGATTGATTTTGGTTCGAGTTTAAATATTCATGCACAATTATTCAAAAAATCGTGTTTTTCGAGTTTTCGATCTACAGAAATGGAATCCACGAGTGGATGCTATTGTTATTTTTGTTTTTTGTTATGTTATTATAATATATGTTACAAGTGCTCCGTCACGCCTATCGGCGTGCCTCGCACTTGCGCGCTTCGTCGATGTTGCAGTATCACTAAGCTAAGGACAATCACATTGAGCTAGCTGATCTAGTTGTACAGCTTTTTTCCTTACCTAGGAGTATATTCGCAGTACGTACATAGTATAGTATGATAGGGCGATCTATTGGCTCCTCATTACTGGTCCTCGCTTAGTGAAACGGTCCACCATTACTGGTACTGATCTCCCTCAATGATCCTCCCTTAGCGGGCAACGTCTTCGGTACACCTTCTGAATCCTCAGGCACATTGGACGACGTCTTCGGCACGTCTGTCTGATCCCCAAACACGTTGAGCGACGCCTTTGGCACGTCTTCTGATTCCCAGGCACGTCATGCGACGTATTCCGCACGTCTTCCGAATCGTCCGGCACGTAGAAAACGTTTGGGTATTTTCCGCTATTTTCTTGCCACGTTATTTGACCAGTATGGATTGACGGTGATCGATACTGCAAAAACGAACTTCAGATTCGTGTTGTGCGACCTCGACTACCCAGGGCTGAAGTTTCCAGGCAGGTAGAAGACGTCTGGGTATTTTCCGCTATTTTCGTGTCGTAATTTTCCCCCTATTCCCCCCCCCCCCGAATTTTCCGAGCGAGGGCCTGAACTTACGAACGCCACGGCTAACTACGGCGACCTATTACTATTACTATTACTATTTTATTTAAGCCAATAACAAAACAGCAAAATCATCAAACGAAAACATAGCAATTCTACGATTGGCTATATAACAAGGAGAAGGAAGGCAGGTTATATCCGAAATAAATCTGCTAGCTGAGAAGAGCCCATGATTTAGATTCATGTATACTACCAACTAAATTATTTGATTAATATTGCTCACTGTGTACACATTGCCAACTCATCATGTCTCTAGACATTAATTCCATTAAGGTCATTTCAATTTAAAATTTGTGAGAAAGTAAAAGTATTATTTTTTCTAATTCATACCCAGTCTAACCACAATTTGACTGTACCTAAACGAGTTGTTAGAGGGCAAATGAGAGCATTTCTTAAAAGCGTTGCACAAAATGAAGCGGTTTTGTAAAAACCTGCCGAGTTATGGCATGGTTTGTAAGAAATTAATTAATTTCGCACCACTCTCGAGCAACATTCGTGGCAGGTCACACCTAAGCGTAAGGAAGTAGCCTTTCGAACTTAGGCGAGGTATTCCTTCTTTCAGTAACCGCCTTCGTTGCTTCTATAACTACAGACTGGTCGACCATAATACCGCAGCAATTTGTAGAGTTACGAAGGCTTTAAGAATGTCTTTTTGCCTTATCGTTTTTGCCATCTAACTTGACATGCAGTATACAGCAAATTGCATCATACGACTGAGAACAGTAGACGTTTTGGAGTATCAAAAGTAATTAAGCAACAAAACTGGATAACTTTCGCTCGAAATACTGAATAGCAGAAAGGAGGGCGAATGGGCTTTTCTCAGACTAAGCAGATCCTTGAAACCAAATGTGAAAACACAAAAAACAATCTACGTAACACAGTGTATAAAATCAGTGCCTTAATACATTATAATATAGCTAGTATGATCTTGGCGGTTCTCGAAGTGCTTCTGAAATCATTCTACAAGTCGACGCTGCTGTGGGGAGGCGATATAATGCTTCAGCCGTATCTGTAATCCTTGAGTATTGATCAAAAATTGTAACCATTAAGAAATTCAAAAGAACCCCTTTTCTTTGAGATATGACTCCAGCCTGCGGCTGAAGCTGGCTGGAGTTGATGATGAGACTAGGTCGCTTGGCAATTTGTTCCACGTTTTCGTTGCACGCACTAGAAATGATTCAAAGAACTGTTGAGATCGTATTCTTCCAATGTAGATCCGCAAGGCATTACCTCTTGTTCTATTGCTAAATTCATAAAAATCAAAAAGTTCATTTTTTTCAACTTCTATAAGATTGAAAACTATTTTGAATAGCAGGCTTTGATCATATATGGTTCTCCTTAATCGAAGGATATGGTTCAAGGAAGGCGAGTCTATCTCGATAACTGACACTGAACATACCATTCCTACCAAAGATTTGATTCGTAAACCTCCTTTGAACATTTTCGACTCTTTCAATATACATCACCTTTGAAGGCGACCAAACCGGTGTACAGTATTCTAGTAGAGGTCTAACATATGTCGTGAAAAGTCGGAACAGAATAGGTATCTTACGTGTCTGGAAGGCACGTAGGATAAAACTGCACTTCCTATTTGCCGCCGTTGTTATGTCATCAATATATTTTTCAAATGTGAGCGAATCAGAGTATACAACGCCAAGGTCACGCACAGAATTTGTAGTATTCAGCTTTTTTTGTCCCAGACAAAATGATAAACCATGTGGGTGTGTTTTACCAATGCACATAATCATCGTTTTTTCGTAGGAATATTCAACATCCATTTTGTTCACCACGAGTGAATAGCATCTAAGCCGTGTTGAAGGACTTCCGCGCTGTTGAAAGAAAATATATTGGAGTCATCTGAGTAAATTGAGCAAAGCACCCCATCAGGAAGACATTTCGGGAGATCGTTGATGTAAAGTAGAAACATAAGTGGCCCTAAGTATGTACCCTGAGGAACACCACTAGGTGTTTCATACGTAGCGGAAACAGCACCATTAATTACCACTGTCTGGGTGCGCCCGGTTAGAAAGGATATGAGGAACTTCAAAAGACATCCCTCTAAACCATAAGAACGCAGCTTTGTTATAAGGAAATCTAGATTGAGGGAGTCAAAAGCTTTAGTATAATCGAGAAAGCAAGCAGTGACGTATCCATTTGAATCTAGCACCTTCTGCCAAACGGGAACAGTAGAGATCAGAGCTGTAACCGTAGATTTTCTTTCCGGGAAACCGTGTTGTGACTTTGTGATAAGACTTTTTTCTCGTAAATAATTACAGATCTGACTGCGTACTATCCTCTCCAATACTTTGCTGGTTGAGGATGTTAGGCAGGCAGGTCTGTAGTTTTTAAAATCTGTCTTATTTCCTTTCTTAAATATCGGCTTAACGAAGCTTGTCTTCCATACTGGCGGAACCTCCCCGTGAAGTAGGCACCAGTTGAACAAAAGAATTCATACTGGAGCAAGCCCCATTGCTGCCTTCTTTAGAAAAACGTATGGAATTTTGTCAGGTGATGTGGAGTTTCGCTCCGGCAATCTCACGAGCGTTCTGTAAACCAAGTCGCTATTGATATCAAGAAAATCTAGATTTGCGGAGGTGAAAGCAGGACAGTCAATCTTCACATAGGGATGGTCTTTGTACACTGACCTAAAGAAGGAGGCAAATACCTTTGCCTTTTCCAACTCGGACTCACAGAGCTCACCATTATTATTGAATATGGGTCCAATACTGTTATTCATTTTAAGACGGTTGTTCACAAATTTGTAGAAAAGTCTGGGATTCTTGGAAAGCGCTATCCGCTCTTCTCTCTCTAAGCTCAGAGCTGCTAATGTTCTTTTGAGTTTTTGGGAAAAGCGAATATATTTCTCGATTCCTATGTTTGATCAAATAATTTTCCAACTTTGATAGCAAGCTTTCTTATTTTCGAAGGATAACTAATTTCTTTAACAGCTCTCTGCTTTTTTGGTACAAACTTCTCGATCAGGTGATAGCAGTGCTGAAGATACAACGAATAAAATTGATCTGCTGAATTGCAGGTGGATATTATAGTAAGCGGTAAGATGAATAAGATGAAGAGTAAGATGAATAATCAGCCGCGAAAAAGTCATAGTAAGAATCATTCAGCGTATGCTTTGCCTCATGAAGGCTTAATTGAAATGATACAGCTCTATGGTCTGAGGAAAAGGGGGCTATAGTATTTACATCATGAACAATATCCAGGTTGTTGGATAAAACGACGTCCAAGATATTGTCACCTAACGTTGGAATAGTAACAAGTTGAGTCAGTGCGTGTTCATTGCAAAAATGATAAAACTCCCTTGCCGATCCATATAATCTGTATGATTCACCTGTACTAAACCAATCAATCGTAGGGAAGTTCATATCTCCCAGGATGATGCAGCTTGGGCTATCATCGAGTATAGAGGAGATATATGTCAAGGCCTCATGGAAGCGTAATGCTTCGCAAGCCGGGCTCCGGTAAAAAAGGATGAAGTATGTGATCTGCTGCTCAGAATTTTTACTTAAGACGAGACATTGACAGTATGGTGAAAAATTACGCAAACAAAACATATGGTGAGATAACGTATTCATTAATAATGCCATTACTCCTCCTCCACACATGACACCCTCCTTACATCTGTAAATGTGATATGAAGGGTGTACACGTAGCGTTGCGTCGTGAATAATTTCAGGTTTGCACCAAGTCTCAGTGATAAAAACCATATGTGGGGTAAAGGTATACAAGAGATGTTCTAAATCAACAAGTTTGTTGCAAACTGAACGTGAGTTGAAGAGAAAAACAGTGCATGAAGTGCTAGTGCCATCCGATTTGCTACTATACGTCCAGTTTCTCTCAAGGTTAAAGTGCAGTTGAGATGCATTACCTGTACTGGTTGTACAAGTCGCTATCTAGGCAGGTGGGGGTGTTGACACATGGAATTGAAGTCCCCTGTGCCCCCTTGCGAGTCATTTAAAGCATTAGAAGCAGCTGATCTACTAACAGCATCTCTACTATTGGCTGACCCAGAAACAGAAGATACCACATTAACATCCCAACGCCTCGGGAGCTCGCGCGGAAACTTCAATTTAACTATGTCAAAGTGTCGGACTATATACACCAACCGTCCCTCCTTAGCGTTGAGATCGCCCGCTTCCTTTCGCAGTGCTCGATCCAAATCAAGCTCTTCAGGAGTGTAATCCCTCCGAGCGTATGAATGGACAAAGCGCTGCGTGAGGCTCTTCCTTCCACTATGCATGTGAGCTAGAAGTGAACCGGGTGGATAACGCGCTACCCACGCGCTTTACCGGGTGGATAACGATGAACAGTAATGCGACCTGCCTCGAATGCCGCATCGCGGCGAGACTCGCCGCTGACTCGCCGCGTGGGCCGCCGCCAGAGCGATCTCGCAGGCCGTGGCCGCGATGACTTCCTCATGGCAAGGCAGACGAGAGGTGAAGGGCGAAGGGAGAAAAACAGGCTTCTACAATGAATTAAAACAACCAACAAATTCTTGGGGTGGTTTCAGTCCGTCTCCTTGCGGTGCTTCCGCCCTACATTTTCTCTCTGTATCGATGTACTCCCTTCACTTTATGTTGTTTAGGATTATTTTCAACCTCTTATACGCTTTCTGACAGGGATTCACAGACATTTTCACCTCGCTTTCCTTGATATACTTCGTTAGTCTAGGTCTTCTTCACATAGTTTAATTTACAGGATCTTTCGACTTTATTTCCAAGTCCGGCACACTGGTCCCTCGTGTTCGATCGATGCTTGCTAGCAATTACCAATTAACCTAGCCGCTCCCTTTATGGCCCGGGAGGTAGCCGATGGCGAAAGTGCCGAAGGGAGCGTATTTTCGACCGTCGTGATGTGTGAACGTGAAAGTTGTACAAGTGCAATATAAAGTCAATTTATTTACAACACGAATCAGCATATACACCAAAAATTTTGAAATCATATGATCACATGAAGGTAAACAGCACACTTTCTTAAGCCGGAAAAGGGAGTAGGAGGCGGAGGAGAATACCTATAAGTTCGATTTTTCTGTGACGAATCTAGACATCCTTCGGCAGTAATGGATGATGACCCTTGTCCATAGTAGCCTTTTCGAAGTATCTCATCTTGGCGTTTACCCTACGGCGGCGTTTCAAATCCTTCTTCCTTACGTCTTCTGGAGCGTCGGGATTCTAAATTATCTAGAACTGTTGCTATCCAATAAAGATGCAAAGCTGATATCTCACCCTTCCATAGTGCGGAAGCTTCGCTTTTGACTGGGCGTTCATCCTTTTAAGGACTTTTAACAACTTCTCTATAGGAGGCTCCTTCTTTCTGACTCCCGAAAGGAGATTACTGAAACAAAAGGTTAAATTATCTCTATATCATATAGGAATATCTAAGCAGTTTAATAATACCACACCTATGGAAGGTCTCAGCAATATTACTCGTTCTCAGAGTCTTCTTATTCCACTTATTCCACATCACTTTGTAGCGACCCTCCAACCACGTTTTCTGAAAATAATTAAGAAAAGAACGGCGCATGTGGTAAGAGGGATGATCGCTTGGAACAAGAACTCGGGTAAGAGCCGGGACCCTCGAATAGAGATCGGAGGTAGAAAGATAGTCCCTTTTAATGTTTCCCACCATCTCTTAATCCTCTCGCATTGCTCACTGCTTCTTATAAACATATGCAAACCAGCTGGTCCCTTCTCCTGTTCCAAGCACGCGCAAGGTGGAAAGCGCACCCTTCGATTGAAGCCGTTGGAAAGGTTATTTTAGCGGCCTTGAGAGCCGCCCAATCAATGTCTAGTATGATCCTTAGTTCGGGGTTGTATCCTCCAGGCATTCGTGCCAGTATTCCTAGAATTGCATAATGAGAAGCAGAACCATCTTTTCGAAGTATTATTAATAAATATTTATGTTAAAGTACCTTCCAATTCACTGAAGATGGTTATATATGCTCTGAGTCTTCCTGTACGTGATGGCGTGGAGCGGCACGTGGGTCTTAAAATAAAAATCTAACATAAGACAAACAAAGGGAACAGTAAGGATATTAGCTTACCTTGTCACTACATACTCCATGTATAGTATAGACGTCGGGATGCGTAGAAAACATCCCATCGGCTACCATGGCCCCTAAGCCGTTCCTGCAGGCCTTTCTGATTGATTCAAAGTTGTACAACTGTAAAGACTCCCACCTCGATTGTTTCTACTGTATAGTAGATGTGCAGTTGCGAACTCTGCACTTGTAGAAATTGTGCATTATTCGCGTGGAACGCCAGCGTGTCCGGAACATGCAGCATCAATACTGCTTTTCCGCTGTGGCATGCGATATTCCTAGAACGATACATATTAATGAGTAAAACATAGCTTAAAAGTGTAACTCTGTAAATGTTACCTTTTTTATGGTTCTTCTTAGTTTGCCATAATTGTGGAGGAATACCAAAATCTCCTACTTGTCTTCCTTCGCTACAAAATACAAAGCTTTTGTTATTTGATAATGATTGACACATTTAATCATGATCGTTTTATGAAGATACGTACTTAAATCGTGGCTGTCATTATTATCATTTAATAGTTTCCTGTATTCCCCAGTGGTGTCGAATCCGCAGGCGTGGCATCGTTTCTCCATTCTTGAAGCTTCTGTAATTTACATAAAAATGATCACTCTTCCAGCTGTTATGGGGGAAAATCGCTTCTCACTTTGTAGTAGACCCTCCTCGTCTTCTCTTTCACCCATACATCTGGAATGCATACTTGAGCCAGCATTACTGGGTCAGTTTCGAACTTGACCTCTCTTTTTACTTGAAACTTTTTTCGAAGTGTAGCTCACACGATGTTCATGAGGAACGGACAAGTTCCTGATGCCCCATTCTCGCTCAATGGAACGAACATCTCCGAATGCTCCAGCTATGTGTATCTGGATCGCGAAGTCAACATGGCCTACGACCTAGCACCAGAGCTGGGCAGGAGGAAATGAGCGGCTTGGGGACCTTTCAAGAGCGTCGAAGAAGTCGTGAAGAAGACGAAGAACGTCCGACTCCGTGCCCACCTATTCGACTCCACTGTTCTTCCTGCCCTAACATACGCCTAAGAGACCTGGGCTATACGAAAGCAGGATGAACACGTCATCAGCGTCGCGCAGCGTGGAATCAAGATGACGACGTTCGGAGTGACACGACTCACTCAAGTAAGAGAAGGCCTCCGGAGTTCCGAGCTTGGCCGACGTTCAAAGATCAGAGACGCTGTCGCATGGGCCAAGTCGTCGAAAATTAGGTGGACCGGCCATGTAATGCGATTCGCAAACACCCGCTGGACGAGAACCATCACCGACTGGATTCCGCGGGATGTCAAGAGAACACCGGGACGCCCACCAACGCGTTGGTCGGACTTCTTCATGAAAACCCTAAACAACCGATATGACGCTCTTCGTGTCCTTCAAGCGAGGAGGATCCATTGGACCACTCTGGCACGCGACAGGGACGAATGTAGACGCTGCTGGCGCCCCCTCAAGCAAGTCGATGATCAACGGGACGACAGGTGATACAGGTGATAGCTCACACAGCCAAATATTGCTAAGAGGTACCCAACCTTCATCTTTGCACAAACATTCTCAGCACTAAAGCAACCGAGGCAACGGTACACTTCGTTGTTTACGTTTGTACGCTGATAGGTGAAACTATAGCACAGCTCTTCACCGGGTATTCTATAGATAAGGACAGGGTGCTGTCCTGTCCTGCTTGATTTAAGAATTCCGAATTAGTGACGTTCTGAAAGTAAATCGTTGATAATAGAAGTATATGCTCCTAAAACAATCACAGTTTTCCAAAACACCTATATCTATCAAACCAGCTTCTTAACGGCTTCGCCGTAGTAATAACTTCTCATCGTCAATTGTAGCTGCCATATATGTATGTCATGGCTTCCGGAGGAAGAACACCTTAACTACGTCGAATGGGACAAGTTAGAAAGAAAAAATGAACGACATCCACAAAAATCCGATAATTACAAAACACAGGACTGCAATAGGAATACAGGACTGTAATAGAGCCAGCAAAAACTGGATAATGTGGCTGTGATGTAGTGGAGAAGTAAAAGAATAAAACCTGATCGGCTGGAATTGGAATTTGTCAAATAGCAGGCAAAAGCCACTAAGAGAGTGAACCAAAGTTCGAGGGAGCAGTCGTCGCGTCCTCGGCAGTGGTCCCCACCCATGCGGCAGTTATCAGTGGCTGCTCGGCAGTGGCTAATTGCGGTGCGGCTGTAGTTGCAGCGGTCGCCGCAGTCGCGATTGCCATTCATAAGTTCGATCCGCTCCCCGAATTTTCCCCCTATTTTAAAATTTCTGAGGCGGCTCCGATCGATAGTATGACTCATCGCTTAGCGCGTTATTATAGAGTATGATTATTGCTGGAAGACGAATTTTGTTGCAATTGTTGCAAAATTTGTGACTCATCCTAGTACTTCGCTTGCTGCACTTTTTAATGCTCCCTTTCTAGCCAGAGGCGAGTAGCTTGCATCCTCTTCCTAGCCTAACACGTGTCGCTTTAGAAGGAATGAAAGCAGCTGCTGCAGACCTATTAGAAGCATGTAATTCAACCTCGCTTACGTCTCGATTATAGGTGATTCAAAGGGTTTGTTCCTAAAGCAGAAATGCTTGTGTTCGCATTGAACGAGTGCTTAATCTTCCGTCGAAGAGGTGTGAAACTACGTCAACAAAGGCCAGCTCTTCTACAACATATCGAGCTCAAACTTGAATTTTCTTGTCACCAAGAGCTTATCAAAAAAAACTAAGCAACAATAATTAGAATACTCTCCTTAGCGAACTCTATGGAACAGGATCGAAGACCGATGCGACTGATCATGGAGCCGCGAAAATGGGGAGTCAGTGATTTGGGGTGTTTTTGAAGCCGCGTCCATATTTACAACAATACCAAGTGGGAAGAATATTAAACACAAAACAATCATGTCTCTCGAGATGACGACGTTTCTAGGCCACTCTGCATGTACTTCGTTCATGCACTGACTTGCCTGCCGAATCAGTCCTTATTAGAGTCACCAGGGAAGTTATAAATGGCCAACCAGCAAGCGAAGAGAAATCACATCTCTAAGATTGGCGCCACCCCACCTTTCCCACATAAAACGCCTGAACAAATGCGAAGACAGGCATTGGGTCCTACCACTACACTGCGTGCATTCTTCAAGTCAGCCACTCTATGATACAGATATGCTGCGAAGCCGTCGCAGCATCGCTATTATGAAAGATTACTCAATTTGGTGACTTTAATTTAAAATAAAATTTAGCAAATGCTCAATTTGCAAAATTGAGCACTTGCTAAATTTTATTTGAAATCAAACTCAATTTTGGATATAGTTCTGACATCACCGGACGCGTCTTTTGAATAGACGCCGAAAAAACCGCACTTTTGCGGTTTTTGCGTCTTTTTGCTATAACTCACCCAAGGTCATCCATTTGAAAAATCAATAATGTATTTGAGCTCAGGAAAACGAGCTCTGTCGTTTCGTATATACATTTCATATGAAAGATCGAAAATGGCCAAAATTGAAAGCTTGCGCTCCATTGAGAAGGCCGGCCGCGAACGAGTTGTCGGCCGCAAGGCGTCGAAAACAGCTGCATGCTCATAATTCCTCTAAATTGACGTTTCTTGAGAAACGGTTGGTACCGTTCGATTCGTCTCCTCGAGATCTACACAATCATGTGAGCATTTAGGGAGTTTTATGAGAAATTCTCAGCCGCCATACTCAGGACTGCTGTACTTTGTCCCGGCAAGGCTTTGGAGTGCGCTGTGCACAGTGTAAATAGGAGCGAACCTATCAGTCGACTGGGCGCGACAGCTCGCAAATTGCACCGCGGGCGTGTTCTGAGCGTAATAACTCTGTCAACTTCGAATCTTTCCGGCTGCATGTTGTGGATTTTGTAGGCAGTAGAAAGTTCAAGAAGCGCGCTGAAACATAGCGACGTAGCTTAAGACTGGAAAAAGTTACAGCGGTGCGAAAATGCTGGTTGGGCATGTGTGACACGATTTTTTCAGAATTCGATCGACCGCTACGGGTACACAAGGCGAGCTAACGGCGGGCAAACTTGCGGTGGAGCAGAGCAACAAAGGCACTGTACGAAGATCTGCTCCTAATTCTCCGACTGCCTAAACTTCCTTAGCTCCATCTGCCATTTTAGAGCGGCGGACGGCAGCTGTGAAGCTTCTTCCGCCCTTTCTCTCCAATGTTCGAGTTTTCGAGCTCCGGCCACGGTACCATTTTGTTTAGCTCAAAAGCCTTATCAAACGGTATAAATTTCGACCAATTTTGAAAACATCGATTTTTGACGTTTCTCATCGAAAAAAAGCCTCTAGGCCGCGCCAGACGGACGATGACGTCGTCGAAAATCGATGTTTCCGAAATTGGTCGAGTTTGATACGTTTCATAGAGCTTTTTGTGCTGAATTCAACGACGTTACCATGAGTGTCGAGAACTGTTATCTGGGTGAGTAAGAGCACGGAGAACATAGACCGTTGTTGTGCTAAATTGCACGCGCGGGCGTGTTCGGAGCGCGATAACTCTGTCACGTTTGAATCTTTCAGGCAGCAGCCTGTGGGATTCGTAAGCAATAGAAAACTCAATAGGTGCGCTGAAACACAGCAATGTAGCTTATGAACGGACAAAGTTACGGCGGTGCCAATATGCTGGTAAACCTTGTGTGACACGATTTTTTCTGAT
The DNA here is from genome assembly GCA_947396885.1 of Heligmosomoides polygyrus polygyrus. Lineage (NCBI taxonomy): Eukaryota > Metazoa > Nematoda > Chromadorea > Rhabditida > Heligmosomidae > Heligmosomoides > Heligmosomoides polygyrus. Next base: position 63,288,102 of record OX377206.1, on the reverse strand, counting down.
TTCAGTCGACCACTGTAGGAACACGCGATCAGCTGGAGGCCTACGAATGCGTAGGCTAGCAAATCAGCTAAGATACTTTACGATGAAGTGCCCATAACTCTCCAACTGTCTAACCTGCCTTATTCCCAGCTGTCATTTTAAAGCTGCGTAGGGCAGCGGTGAAGATTCTTCCGCCCTTACTCGTCCACATTTGAGTTTTTGACATAAGAGATAGCACCGTTCTGTTCAGCTTGGAGAGCTCTATCGAATGGTTCCAATCTCGTCCAATTCCGGGAAAATAGATTTTTTTTGACAATTTCCCGAGGGCGCTCGCTCTTCGCCGAGCCCGGACGATGACGTCATCGTCCGGGCAGGCTCGTCGAAGAGCGAGCTGTCTCGTCCTCGGGGGAAATTGTCAAAAAAT